>CM038142.1:451596344-452342302 GCA_021437245.1 Aegilops speltoides
CCAACCACTAACACCATTCTCGAGGCATACTTTGATGCCCAAGTCGAGACCACCGCATGATAAGAGGCTATTCTATCAACATGCTGCACATTCTAGATCGAAGACACCTTTAAGGTGATGGACCCGATAGTTGAGACTATCAAGAGGACAAGCAGCAGACCAAAAGAGGTCATGTGGGTTTGCTCAAGACATTCAGATGCTCATCAATGCCAAGTTTGGCACGGACACCTACCGTTGGATAGACCCCACTTGCCACCGCAGCCTGAACATGAAGATAATGAAGTTGTGATGACCGAGGATGCTCCCACATCTGCTGAAGGACACGCTAAGTCCAAGTTGCCAAACAAGCTAAAGTCGAGAAGGAAGCAAGAAGAAAGAAAAACCCAAGAGCGTTGGAGAACAACTTCTTGAAGCCACTCAGAGGATTGAACCACGCCCGCCAAAGATAGTGCGCCTCGTGGAGAGTCTTGAGAGGATAGTTGAAGACAAGTTCCATGCTCGATGTCAAGTCGATCAAGTGCGTGTCACCGCCAACAAGCTTGAGGCGACATTGAGGAAGCGAAGAGAGAGAAGGCAGAGCTCATGAAGGAGATGGAAGGTGATCTAGTCCAGATGACTATGAGCAGCCCTGCCAAAGGCCCACAAAGCCCAGATCACTGCTATTCCAAAGGATGCACCCTGTGGCTACTACATCAAGACCTCCTACAGCTGGCCTGGCCCAGCCCAGCTCCAGTGTCCACTCCTCCAGCTCCACAGACTTCAGCAAGCTTTTGCAGATGCAGCTATCTCCACTCCATCGACGCAGACAGAGCCGCCAGCAGAGTCCCTAGTGACGATTAGCTCTATACCTTTCAACTTTTGGTAACTTGTTGCCAAAGGGGAGAAATTGTATAGATCATAGGACTTCGAGAGAGAGAGAGTGCTGCTTTTTGCTCTTTCGCTTGCGGTTTTTCCTTGAGATACTTTTGAGTTCTTCGAGACATTTCGTGTGTTTGATACTACGCTTGCTCTATCTTGATGAGTGCTTCATCATACTATGCTTAATGTGTGCTTAATGCTTATCATATTCTATTCATATCGTATGATCATTTACTCATGTCTTGGTGATTGCGTGCATGCTATTCATTCTTATCATTTTGTGCGCCCACCAAGATGTATGTGACATGGAAGAGTGACCCATGATCCTAATCGGTTGTGCATTTGCATTCAAACGCAAATCTTAAATAATGCACAAATTTAGGGGAGCTTTTGCTTATCACATACTTCTCAAAGCTTACGATGTTATTCATTGATTATATCATTTGTCGAAGTTTTGATCTATATGTTGTCATCAATTACCAAAAGGGGGATTGAAAGTGCAACTAATCCCCGGTGGTTTTGGTAATTAATAACAACATATATATATCATTGAACTAATTGTTTCTTGAGGATATTTCGAAAGTTCAATGATATGGGTATGGCAATGACCGATGATGTGGACCCTCAAAATGCTAAGGAAAACATTGGCAAAAGCTCAAGACTCTATTTTTGGTTTAGTGATCCAAGATCACATTGAGTCCATAGGAAAGCCAATACTATTAAAAGGGATGAGGTTATGATGATGATCCGTTGCTCAAAGTGCTTAGTGATTTATCTCTCAAACTATCGCAATCTTTCATTCCAACATAAACTCATAAGTAATCTCGGTCCCACCGATTCCATAAACTCACCACACCGAGATGAACCACCTCACCATATACCCAAACCCTAGTAATTTCGGATTTTCCGATTCCAAACTCGGTCTTACCGAATTGGTGTTGCCAACCTTCAGAACCTTCAGACTCAAATCGGTGTCACCGAGATGAGAAAGTCGGTCCCACCGAGACTGGCAAACCCTAGACTTTGGAAGAATCGGACTAACCGAGATTGTATTTTTGGTCCCACCGAAAATCCCAACGTTCACAAGATTTGAACTTTCGGTCTCACCGAGTTGTCAACTTCGGTCTGACCGAGATTGGTCAAATGTGTGTAACGGTTGGATTTTGTGTGGAGGCTATAAATACCCCTCCACCTCCTCTTCATTCATGGAGAGAGGCATCAGAAAGAACTACCACTCCTACCTTACATTTCTGAGAAGAAAACTACCTACCCTTGTGTTGAGATCAAGTTGCTCCACTCCCACCATATGAAACTTGATTTCTAGCCTTCCCAAGTTGCTTTCCACTCAATCCCTTCTTCCACCACAGCCAAATTAGTGAGGAGAGTTGAGTGTTGGGGAGATTATCATTTGAAGCACAAGAGCAAGGAGTTCATCATCACCAACACCATCTATTACCTTTTGGAGGGTGGTGCCTCCTAGATTGGTTAGGTGTCGCTTGGGAGCCTCCACAAGATGTGGAGTTGAACCAAGAAGTTTGTAAGGGCAAGGAGATCGCCTACTTCGTGAAGATCTACCCCGAGTAAGGCTAGTCCTCCGTGGGCGAAGCCATGATGGCATAGACAAGGTTGCTTCTTCGTGGACCCTTCATGGGTGGAGCCTCCGTGGACTCTCGCAGCTGCTACCCTCCGTGGGTTGAAGTCTCCATCAACGTGGATTGACGATAGCACCACCTATCGGAACCACGAGAAAAATCTCCGTGTTCCAAACTGCGCTTGCTCTTCTCCACCTCTATTTACTACATGTGCAATTTACTTTCCGCTGCCACTACTCTAGAATTGCATGTGTAGGGTGATACTTGACTTGGTCATCATTGTGAACTTGCTAAAAACTTGTCCTAATCGAAAGGCTAAACTTTTAAATTGTCAAGTAGTCTAATCACCCCCCCTCTAGACATACTTCCGATCCTACATGACTGAGGCTAGCTTTTCGTCGGCAAGCTTGATCTTCTCTGACAGCTCAAGCTCCTTCTTCCTCTGGGCCTCCTTCACCTTGCCTATAAATTACAGCAAAGTCAGGTTTGAAGCAAATGAGGGGAGAAAAGAGTCGTCGAAGTCTCACCAAACATACCTTTGGTCTCCTCCTTTGCCTTCGCCGATTCTCCTCGCACTAGCTTCAAGTCCAACTCGAGCTGAATATGCTTCGCTCCGATTCAAGATAGCGCCGCAAGAAGATCACAGGATTTCTACGAAGAATCAATCGACAAAATGTCAAAGATGATTCACTCCGAGTGAATAGAGAAAATGATACGCTTTAAGACTACAATCGAATGCAAGCATTCGACCGTAGTCTCGGGATTACACTCCAGTGGGTGCACTCAGCGTGCCCCCCACCGGGTCTTATTCACATGAGTCGACACGACCAAAAAAAGAGAGTCGACCACCGACCAAAGCTTCTTCAGACTGTAATCAACTACCAGCATCGACCACGCCTGGATTACACCCGGTGGGTGCACTCAGCGCTCCCCACCGGTTTCGTAAACCCATTCGCTTAAATCGAGTGATGATCAATATTTACTTATAAAGTTTAAGGCCGATCGCCAGCAATGACCTTAGCCTTGGGGATTACACCCGCCGGATGCACTCAGCGTGCTTCGCTAACACGGAGTTTTTACCAACACACCTAGTGGGTGATCGCTATGAATTCGGAAAGAAAAGTTTTGATAGCATATCCTAACGTAATAAGCGGTGGTCGATCGACCAACGTTGCTTTGAAGGGCGGAGCTGGCGTCGAAGCTGCTTGGCTCGCATCCCGAACAATCTTCACCGCTCCATCATTATCCTCGCTGACGGATCGCCTCCTTAGCAAGACTAGCTTGGTCCTCCGGACGTGGTGCGTGGCGAAGAGCGAAGGCTGCCCAAAGACTCGACGAAGTGGGTCGAGCACTCGCCAACGGCACCGCTGAAGGACACGGTATGTCGAGTGCTGGCCTCCCCTTCCGTCGTTAGCAATCTCGGCGCCGCCACATCCTCGGGCGGCTTTGTTAGTAGATGCCTTCCTGCTCCTTCTATACCTCAATGGTTCCTCATCCTCATCATCGCTGCGGGAAGGGTGATAATGTCATTGGTTGGAGCTTTAAAAGAGTCAAAGTTAGAAACTATGAGTCACCGACTAAGAACAGAATTAAAGATGCAAGACTGGATTTGAGGTCGCAAGGCCCTCCATCTCATGGTCCTCGGCCTTGCCTCGAGGTTTGAAGTCGCAAAGATGAAGTTCCAAAGAATCATCGACCGATTCAAGTATCAACCAGAGACAAAACTTGTACGTAACAAGAAGACTTAAGTGATTTGTTTACCCCGATATGGTGGGGATGGACACCTTCATTTTTGGCAAAGGCTTGGTTTGCCTCGACGAGCTACCTTCAATCGCTTGGCGCCTTCTCGCCGGCACCGAGAAGCGGTCCGAGGGATGCTTGGTCGATCATGAGGCAGCCGCAACTCCCTTACCGCTGTTCAGCCGAAGGGTCGTGGCACAAGCTTCGACCGCCTTTCCGAGCGGTGGTGCAACCTCCTCCTCTTCCTCCTCTTCTTCATCCTCGCCATCATCGCCGCCGCCATCGTCATCCTCAGCAGCGCCTCAATCCCACTCTTCTCGGCTCTCGCCCGCTGCTTCTCCCTCCTCAGTCGGAGCCTGAGCGCCATTGGGCATTGAGTATAGCTCGGTAAGGGCCTGGAAATGTCAAGGCAGAGCTCAATCGACCAAATCACAGAAACACATTCGACAGACATACAAATGGAAAGCAGAGCAAATGTACCTTGTCTGGAACGCTATTATGGTCAAGTGGAGAAATCCTCCGGGATCTGCGAGGGTTGTCCTTATTCCCAGTGATCGCGGCCATCCATCTTTCCACTATGGCGTCGCCGACCGCCTCCGGTGGACGCGAAAGTCTCGCTCTTCGCTCAGCAAGACAGCCACATGCAAGGGGCTCGAATCAAGAGGCTGGATTCGCCTCAAGAAAAACCTCCAAGAGGTCCATGCCACCACACCGTCCCGAACCAGCTGTACCACGCGGTCCATCAACATCTTCACATCAGCTCTCTCCTCCGAACCACCTTCGTGGAGGAGGGTTTGTTCACTCGACTCATGGTGAATGGAGGAAGACCACTGACCGTCTCCAAGGCTCCACTCATTCTCGGCAAGAGAGAACCAGGTCGATCGCCAGCCCCCGACCGACTCGGGAAAAGACATAGCTGGAAGGTGCTCTTATTCCTCACTTGGATTCCTAGGCCCCCGCACATCTGAACTACTTGGGTCTTCTCATCACTGGACTTGCTTTCTTCACAACCGAGAGCGACATGGGAAGATATGCTTGAACAAACCCCAAAGGCGGTCGACAGCCAGTGAAGTTTTCGCAGACATAGACACAAATGCATCAAGATACGCGATGGAGTTTGAGTAAAATGGTGGAGCTGGGCTCCAAAGAAATTCGGAAAGTCACGAAAAGAAAACACTGGCTCGGCAGGGAAAATCCTCGATCAACATGGGTGGCCAGGAGCACACACTCACCTCCTCCTGGCCGAGGCTGCCACTCTTGCCGTGAAGCCTTGCGGCGCTGGTGGGGATCAGCCCGTCCGTCGGCCATATCGAGGAGATGTAGGATCGAAAGTATGTCTAGAGGGGGGTGATTAGACTACTTGACAATATAAAAATTCAGCCTTTGATAAAGACAAGTTTTTGGCAGATTCACGATTATGATCAAGTCAAGTATCACCCTACACATGCAATTCTAGAGTATAGGCAGCGGAAAGTAAATTGCACATGTAGTAAAGAGAGGTGGAGAAGAGCAAACGCAATTTGGAGACACGGAGATTTTCTCGTGGTTCCGATAGGTGGTGCTATCGTCAATCCACGCTGATGGAGACTTCAACCCACGGAGGGTAACGGCCTGCGAGAGTCCACGGAGGATCCACCCACGAAGGGTCCACGAAGAAGCAACCTTGTCTATGCCATCATGGCTCACGCCCACGGAGGGCTAGCCTTACTGGGGTAGATCTTCACGAAGTAGGCGATCTCCTTGCCCTTACAAACTTCTTGGTTCAACTCCACATCTCGACGGAGGCTCCCAAGCGACACCTAACCAATCTAGGAGGCACCACCTCCAAAAGGTAATAGATGGTGTTGATGATGATGAACTCCTTGCTCTTGTGCTTCAAATGATAATCTCCCCAACACTCAACTCTCCTCACCGATTTGGCTGTGGTGGAAGAAAGGATTGAGTGGAAACCAACTTGGGAAGGCTAGAGATCAAGCTTCATATGGTGGGAGTGGAGCAACTTGATCTCAACACAAGGGTAGGTAGTTCTCTTCTCGTAAATGTAAGGTAGGAGTGGTAGTTCTTTCGATGGCTCTCTCCACGAGTGAAGAGGGGGTGGAGGGTATTTATAGCCTCCACACAAAATCCAACTGCTACACACATTTGACCAATCTCGGTCGGACCGAAGTTGACAACTCGGTGAGACCGAAAGTTCAAATCATGTGAACGTTGGGATTTTCGAGTGGGACCGAAAATACAAACTCGGTGAGTCCGATTCATTCAAAGACAAGAGCTTGCCAATCTCGGTGGGACCGACTTCATCATCTCGGTGACACCGATTTGATGATGTAGGTTCTGAAGCTTGGCAACTCAAGTTTCGTGAGACCGAGTTCGAATCGGAAAATCCGAGATTTCTAGGGTTTGGCTATATGGCTGAGGTGGTTCATCTCGGTGACTGAGTTTAGGAAATCGGTGGGACCGAGATTACTTATGAGTGTATTATGGAAGTGAGAGTTGCGATAGTTTAGGAGATATATCACAAAGCACTTTGAGCAACCAGATCATTATCATAACCTCATCCCCTTTAATAGTATTGGCTTTCCTATAGACTCAATGTGATCTTGGATCACTAAACCAAAATGGAGTCTTGAGCTTTTGCCAATTCTTGCCTTAGCATTTTGAGGGTCCACTTCTTCATCCTTGCCATACCCATATCACTGAAATTTCTGAAATGATTCTCAAGAAACTATTAGTTCAATGATATATATGTTGTTATTAATTACCAAAACCACCCGGGATTAGTTGCACTTTCAATCTCCCCTTTTGGTAATTGATGACAACATATAGATCAAAGCTTCGACAAAGGATATAATCAATGAATAATATCGTCGCTTTGAGAAGTATGTGATAAGCAAGAGCTCCCCTAAATTTGTGCATTATTTAAGATTTATGCTTGAATGCAAATGCACAATCGATTAGGATCATGGGTCACTCTTCCATGTCACATACATCTTGGTGGAGCGCACAAAATGATAAGAATGAATAGCATGCACCCAATCACCAAGACATGAGTAAATGGTCATACAAGATATGAATAGCATATGATAAGCATTAAGCACACATTAAGGCATAGTACGACCAAGCACTCATTAATGAGCATGAAACGTGGTATCAAACACACGTAATGTCTCAAAACCAAAAGTATCTCAAAAGACCGCAAATGAACGAAAGAGCAAAAGCGCAAAAACAACAAAGACTCTCTCTCTCGAAGTCCTATGATCTATACATTTCTCCCCTTTGGCAACAAGTTACCAAAAGTTCGAAAAGTATAGAGCTAAGCGCCACCGGGACTCACTGGCGGCTCCTCTGCGGGTTGATGTTGGAGTTGAGATGGCAGATCTGCAAGACTTCACTGATGTCGTGGAGCTGGAGGAGTGGTCTTTGGAGCTGGAGCTGGAGCAACCGATGGAGCTGTGGAGGTGCCGAGGCTGTAGTCCCGTGTCGGGCCATCGAATAGCAATGATCGAGCTCTGTGGGAACCGGAGCATCTGCTCATAAGCATCTGGACTAAGTCATCCTCGCATCTCACGCATGAGCTCTTCCTTCTCCCTCTTTGCTTCCTCAATATCTCGCCTCAAGCTTGTTGACAATTACTTGCACTTCATCCACTTCACATCCAGAGCATGGATCTTGTCTTCAACAATCCTCTCAAGGCTCTCCCGAGATCTGCATAATGCTGGCCAGCGTTGTTCAATCCTCCGGTAGCTTCAAGTAGCTGTTCTCCAACACTCTTTGGTTTAGCTGCTGCTGCTGCTTCCTTCTCGCCTTTGGCTTTCTTGGCAGCTTCAATCTTTGCTTGACCTTCAACCGACGTTGATCCTCCTCATCCATCACAACAACATTATCCTCATGCTCAGCTGCAGTGGCAAGTGTGGTCTATCCAACAAGTATGTGCCCATGCCAAACTTGGCATTGATAAGCATCCGAATGTGCGGGGCAAATCCACATGACCTCTTCTCGTCACCGCAATCCTCTTAATAGTCTCAACTATCAAGTCCATCACCTTGAAAGGTGCCTTCTCATCAAGTATATGCAGCATGTTGATAGAGTACCTCTCGATCATGCGATGATCTCCAGACTTGGGCATCAAGGTATGCCTCGTAATAGTGTTTGTGGTAGGTAGACCTGCTCGAGATAGTACATCGAGCCAAGCTTCCAGATTCCAAGTCCTTAGTCGAACCTCTTTGTACATATTCTTCATAGATTCATGGTTCTTCTTGGGAATGCCATAGACATCAACATCATCTCTCTCTCAGACTTTGGAGCATTCAGCAGTTCGCCCATTCTTCAACAAATGAAGAGAATCTTTGGCCTTCACCATCCATGTGATCTTTCCATCTAGATAGAAATGAGTGTGGCATAGAATTGCATAATCATTTCATCATTCCAACTGTCAACTTCGACCTACAAAATCTGCAACACCACATGCAGTGAAGCTCTCATGCACATGTGGAAAGTAGTCTCTGTGCTCTTCACTGTCAATGTATGCCCAGTCAACATAGCGAGTGTCTGCAACTATTGGCTTCTTGTCCATTAGCACTGTCTCATAGAAGTCCTGCTGCTCTCTGGTGTGAAATCTGGGATCAACAGCAGTTCTTCTCCTCATGGCATATGGGTCAGACTGTCTCCATAGCCTGAGACCTCTATCCTTCCTTTCCTTCATGTTTTCAGCTTGAGGATGAGCATCATTGTGAATTGGCAGTTTTGGACGAAGTTTCAGCAAAACTGGTGCCTCATCATCGACATACTGGTGGCACATCATCTTTCTTCTTCTCGATGCGTGGATGTTCCTGATCTTCTTTGGCTTGGCAAGAGGTTTTCTTGGAGCTGCCTTGACTGGAGCAGATGGCTTGGACTTTGAAGTGGCTCCACTCGATGGCATCACCCATGAGCTTAGGCTTCGAGGAGGCTGGGGTGCTTCCTCATCCTCATCTTCCTCTCGCTGCATCATCATGCACAATCCTCTTCCTCTTGGAAGTTTTCTTCACCTTGCTTGTAGTTTCTCTTCCAAACTCAGCTTCTTGGCAACAAAGTGGACTGCTTCACTTTTTGGTGCCTTTCTTGGTTTGTCGCCTTGAGGCTCTTTGGCAACAACCTTTCTCTTTGGCTTGGAGGAGACCTCTTCCTCAACAAGGAAATCGAATCTTCTTCATCGAGTTCCTCTTCTTCTCGCCTCGTGGCTGCAGGAGGCAAACCACTTGGTGTGCTCCTCTCACCATCATCCGATGAGCTGCTGGGTTCAGACTAGTGCCCGCCTCGAATATCAGCAATAGGTGACTCAGACCTGTTCGGCTGTCACGGCATCCGACATGGCCGACAACCCGTGAATAGATAAGGTGTAGGCAGAGTAGAAGAGTTATCACAAACGCAGAAGATTTTGCAAACAAAATGAGTTCAAATTCTAGTATTAGGTTTTCATGTAAGACATTTCGTCGACCGAGTTTAAAATTCGTGAATCCAAGTGTTCAAATGTAGCATTCACACCACTTTCGGTTGGACCAAGTGGGTTTTGGTCCCGCCGAAAACACTAGGGTTTCACTAAATCCTCATTTCGTCACACCGATTTGCACAACTCGGTGTGACCGAAAGGTGCAGTGCAATGGCCAAAGGCCAAATCGGTCATACCGAGAATGTAAAATCGGTCTCACCGAGATGTGTTCGACGGAAACCTAACCCTAAAACTTTTACTCGAATTTCGTTCAAAGGAACTAACTGGTGTACGTAAAGATCTCATTCATGGCAAGATTACAGGCAAACCAAACGTGCATTGAATCGAGATGGAGCACGAGGGATCAAACTCACCCTAACTTGGTGGAGTTCTCTCACGGCGCAACGGCGCTGGAGAAGATGTCCGCTGACGGCGACGGAGACCTGCGGCGAGGGCGACAAAGCGCACGACGGGACGATCCGGAGACCAGCGACGGCAGCAGAAGGGTGTGGGGCGAAGCGTTTGAAGTAGAAATCAACGCAGCCCTCGAGTATTATATATCCTTTGTTGTCGGTGGGACCGAGTTGTAAAACTCGTGGCACCGAGATGGACAAACCGCAGGCGTTATTCACTTGGTCACGCCGAAAATCACAACTCGGTTTCACCGAGGTGAAAACCTAGATCAATCTAAATGCTTTCGGTTTGACCGAGTTTGAGTGGGTTGGTCTCGACCGAAATCACTTAGAAGGTTTTGGAAGTTAGCCTTTGACGGATCGGTGGCCCGAGTGCTCCTCACTCGGACGGTCCGAAATTGACTTGTTCAAAGTTTGTGATGTAAGCATGAATAGAATTTGAGACAAGAAAGCATAGATAGCTAGGGAGGTATTTAGGCATTCTTGTCCATCCATTTGGTCGAAAAATCAAAAGACCAAAACAACAAATGGATGTCCTCGAATGGATAAAATCATGCATCCAACATGCTCACACAATAAGATAGCAAATGAAATATGTGTCAAACATGCACAATCAAAATTCTAGCTACTATCACACAATTTGTCGATGACTAGGTCATCTATATATGAGTATATTGACTTAGGAGCCAAATGAGAACATTTGATCATAGGTCATACTCATCGCTTAAGCACAAGTGGGGTTACCACTTTTACATAAAGCATTGATGTGTTCACATCATTTGAAGATGCTTTAGCTCAATTCTTTAGAGCAAAGCTCCCCTAGATGTGAGAACCCCTTTAAAGGGTCAAACAAACCTTTGGTTGTCGAGAAGACTTCATGTAGATGTTGAAGATGTGGATGCTCAATGTTGATGAAGATCATCAAGGGTTGGGAGCAATCCTTTGGATTCGGCACTTTCAATACCTACATGGGTTAGTCCCACAAGGAACAAACAAGGATATCCATGGACATAGATTGAAGTTCACAATAGATGATGTCCATGAAAGCAATGATTACCTTGTCCCTTGACTTACCAACAAGAGGGTTTGTGACTCCATGAACTAGTGCAAGATGTGGAAGTTGATTGCACAAGTTTTGCCAAAATGAATGTGAGTGAAGTATGTTGGCGGAGTCACCTCAAGAACTCTCTAGTTCTTCTTCTTGGGATCCACATCATCTTGAAGGGAATCCTTGGGGTTGTAGTTGAGCTTGACGAAGTAGAACTTGACGCTTCCTTGGGAACCCACTTGACCATGGCTTTAGGTGCTTCAATAAATGCATCAATCTCCTCTTGAAGCTTGTCCTTGCCTTTTAGCTTGTGGTCTTGTGGTGGAAGGTCATCTTGTGCTTGTTCCACATTGGAAGAAGTAGGATCATACTTCTCCTTTGAGAAACAAACTTTGGAGTGGGATATTGACCTTCTTCCCATTCAACACCTCGGCGCTGAACTTTCGCTCAAAACCAATTCCTTGATTCTTCGGTGTCTTCCTTGCTTAAGTAACAATTTCCTCAAAGTTCTTGCTTCCGCAAGGCTCTTGTAGACACCTTCTCTATAATCCCTTTCAATAAACTATTTTCTTGCTCAAGTGTAACTTGGCTTGAAACATTGTTAGTGGAATCAAGAGAACTACTAGAAGCAACAATATTGGATTTAGCATGGTTATTGTTACTACTAGATGAAGAATTTTTCTTATGCTTGTCATGCTTAGTTTTAATAGGTGGCAAGAAATTAGACAAGGGAAGTCGTTTGGCAAGATATGAAGAACTCTTCTTTCAAGATCGTCATTGATTGCTTTTAGAAACTCATGTTCTTGCTCTAGATTGAGCTTCTCAAGCGTAGCTTCTCATGAGATCTTAGGAGCTCTCTATGATCTTCTTGAGTTGTTTCATGAGCTAACTTAAGAGTGTTTAGTTCTTTAGTTAGACGCTCAATCTCCTTCATAGCATTGTCATTCGACTCTTCTCGACTATAAAGACTACTAGCATGTTCATCATTACTAGGCTCACTAGATTTGTCATGTAAAAGCTCAACTTCACCAAGCAAGTCATCCTCATCACTATCAAAGTCAATGAATTCAGGGTGTGATACCTTGAGGATCGTTGAAGGCAAGAGTGTCTAGAGGGGGTGATTAGACAACTCGACAAGATAAAAGTTTATGCCTTTTGATTAACATAAGTTCATAGCAAATTCACAATGAAAGACAAGTCAAGCATCATGCATACAAGTCGAGCAACATACTAAACATGCAATTCTAGAGTATAGGGCAGCGGAAAGTAAATTGCATGAATAGTAAGGGAGAGATTGTGAAGAGCAAACGCAATTGGAGACACGGAGATTTTTCTCGTGGTTCCGATAGGTGGTGCTATCGTCAATCCACATTGATGGAGACTTCAACCCACGGAGGGTAACGGCTGCGCGAGTCCACGGAGGGCTCCACCCACGAAGGGTCCACGAAGAAGCAACCTTGTCTATGCCATCATGGCCTACGTCCACGGAGGATTAGCCTTACTCGGGGTAGATCTTCACGAAGTAGGCGATCTCCTTGCCCTTACAAACTCCTTGGTTCAACTCCACATCATGACGGAGGCTCCCAAGTGACACCTAACCAATCTAGGAGGCACCACCCTCCAAAAGGTAATAGATGGGGTTGGTGATGATGAACTCCTTGCTCTTGTGCTTCAAATGATAATCTCCCCAACACTCAACTCTCCTCACTGATTTGGCTATGGTGGAAGAAGGGATTGAGTGGAAAGCAACTTGGGAAGACTAGAAATCAAGTTTCATATAGTGGGAGTGGAGCAACTTGATCTCAACACAAGGGTAGGTAGTTTTCTTCTCGTAAATGTAAGGTAGGAATGGTAGTTCTTTTCGATGGCTCTCTCCACGAATGAAGAGGAGGTGGAGGGTATTTATAGCCTCCAAGACAAAATCCAACTGTTACACACATTTGACCAATCTCGGTCGGACAAGTTGACAACTCGGTCGACCGAAAGTTCAAATCTTAGAACGTTGGGATTTTCGTGGGACGAAAATACAATCTCTGCTAGTCCGATTCTTCCAAAGTCTAGGGTTTGCCAATTTCGGTGGGACCGACTTTCTCATCTCGGTGACACCGATTTGAGTACGTATGTTCTGAAGCTTGGCAACACCAATTTCGAATGACCGAGTTTGGAATCGGAAAATCCGAGATTCTTAGGGTTTGGCTATATGGCTGAGGTGGTTCATCTCGGTGTGGATGAGTTTGGAATCGGTGGGACCGAGATTACTTATGGGTTTATGTTGGAATGAAAGATTGCCGATAGTTTGAGAGATAAATCACTAAGCACTTAGAGCAACCAGATCATCATCATAACCTCATCCCCTTTAATAGTATTGGCTTTCCTATGGACTCAATGTGATCTTGGATCACTAAACCAAAAATGGAGTCTTGAGCTTTTGCCAATCCTTTCCTTAGCATCCTAGGGGTTCACTCTCTAGTCCTTTTGCCATGCCGAGTGGTTGACTTTCCTGAAACATACTTGATAAAAGCATTAGTCCAACCACAAAGTATGTTGTCATTAATTGCCAAAACCACCTAGGGAGCAAATGAGCTTTCAATCTCCCCTTTTGGTAATTGATGGCAACACACGAAAAAAGATATCAAAGCTATTGAAAGAAAGACAAGGTTAACATTAAAGCTTTGACAAACATGTAGTACACAAGCTCCCCTACAAGTGTGCAAGATTTTAGATTTTGGTTTTGGACTACCACAAGCACACATGAGAGAAAAGCAAGATGTGCTGCATGCAGCTTGGCTATATGCATCGAGCAGATGAGAGTAATGAGAATGATGCATATGTGCATGGTGATTTCTGCAAACAAGTATTCACAAGCAAGTCACCATCATGCACATCCTGCAAGATGCATATACTTACCTTGAAGTTCCTTGGTGATGTACCTGAAGAAATAAACTTGGGAAAACACGGTTAGATAACACAAGAGTATTCCTACAACCAACAGCAAGAACATCAAGAGTACCAAGCCAGGGATGACATGTATAAAGAGTGTCTCATGTTGAGCACCAGCTTGAATCAGCCAACATGTCTCCCAAGACTAAAAGATTTTCAATGAGCTCTGAGAGATTTTGCTTTTCATAAGATACCAATTGTGATCTTTTAAGATGCCAATCGTATAAGATACCAATTGTACTTTTCAGAAGATACCAATGGTGAGAGCAAGAGAAGCAAAATCAGAAGAATAATGCCAAAAGTATTATCACAGTGAAATATATGGCAAAGCTTTGATGTGATCCTCTCCCCCTTAAGGTAAGATTGTTCTTCCTTTAAAATATAGTTTTTTTGTTTATCTCCTCCAATCTTCCCTTAAGCTCCCCAGCTCCCCCTAAATCTTCTCCCCCTTTGACATCAAGTGCCGAAAAGGACAGTAAACCAGGAAGGGCAGGAAAGATGGAAAGAAAGAAGTGGGTTCATTAAGAATCACAACTGAGCAAATTAAGTATGTAAATCATTTAGATGAGCTGCAGAAGATGATATCCTGGTGAATGTAAATCGGTGACACCGAATTGATATGGATCGATGAGTCCGAAAGTCAGAGACTTAGGGCAGATCCCTTTTTCGGTCAGACCGAAATGATTGAATCGGTGAGTCCGAAGTTTAATTCCAAGGAAATACGAAATGATTCAGCTCACTTTGCAAGAAATGTTTTAAGATTTGCAATGAATTTGTAAATGATTTTCAGGGAATTTATCAGAGCAGAAAAATATTCACAAGAACAAAAGAAACAGAAATGAAAAAGATTGCTAGATGAAGTTTTTTTTTTAAAAAAGAAAATAAGCAAGAAAATTCAATGAGAGAGCATAAGAGAAAAACAGAAAAAAAAACTCCAAAACATATGTACTTCATCTAGAGAGGGGTCGGCGACATAGTCACCTATGTTTGAGTATATTGACTTAGGAGTCAAATGAGAACATTTGATCATAGGTCATACTCATCGATTAAGCTCAAAATGGGGTTACCATTTTTCGATTAAGCATTTGATGTGATCAAATCTTTTGAAGCTGCTTGTACTCATGTCTTTGAGCAAAGCTTTTTCAAGATGTGAAAGACATACCTTGGGCTTGTTGTTGCTTGTTCTCATGTAGGTGAACTTGATGTTGATGCTCATAGAATGTGAGGTTGGAGCACCATTTTCAAGTGTGTAGATCATCTTCCTACATGGGTTAGGCAAGCAAGGAAATACTCAAGAATATCCAATATGACATGAGTGAAGTACTAGAAGTTTATGATGTCAAAAAGGATATGTGGAATTTTGTTCCTTGAACTCAACATCCCAAGAGCTAGATACTTGGTCAATGACAAGGTTACTCATGATTTGAGTGAGTGATAATCTTGTTGAATGTAGACCATCCAAGTACTGCAAGGAGTTAGATGCAATACAAGGGGCAAATGTGTCCAAGACATATGATCATCATCATAAGAGAAATATCAAGGATTAGTCAATTTGGCTCATGCCTTGCATGCATCAATGGAGTTTTCACTCCAAGTTTGAAGCATCAATGATGTTCAACTCACTCCTCAAGCGACAAAACACTTTCTCATCAAGTGGTTTTGTGAAGATATCTCGCAAGCTGTTTGTCAAGACTGAACATGCTTAAGATCAATGTCACCCTTAGCAATATGATCACGAATAAAATGGTGACGAACTTCAATGTGTTTCGTATGCGAGAGTGTTGCACAGGATTGTGTCCAATCTTAATTGCACTCTCGTTGTCACAAAGCAAAGGAACATGTCTCGCATGTATCCCATAGTCCTTAAGCATTTGTTTCATCCATAGCAACCGAGAGCACAACACTAACCAGCAGCAATATATTCTCGCTTCGCAGAGATAATGATATCGAGTTTTGTTTCTTGGATGACCAAGACACAAGGGATCGACCAAGAAATTGACATGTACCGAAGTTGACTTTCTATCTATCTTGTCTCCGCATAGTCCGAGTCGGAGTAACCAACAAGATCGAAGAGGCCCTCTTAGGATACCAAATGCCAAAGTTAGGTGTGTGTATCAAATATCTCACAATTCTTTTAACAGCTTTAAGATGACATTCTTTAGGAGCAGCTTGATATCGAGCACACATGCATACACTCAAGATTATATCGTGACGAGAAGCACAAAGGTATAGTAGAGAACCAATCATGGATCGATAAACCTTTTGATCAACATGTTCTCCACCTTTAGTCAAGTCATTATGTCCATTAGTAGGCATGGGGGTTCTCATACCTTTGCTCTCTTGCATGTTGAACTTCTTGAAGAGATCCTTAGTGTACTTAGTTTGTGAGACAAAAGTACCCTCCTTAGATTGCTTGATTTGCAACCCAAGAAAGAACTTGAGTTCACTCATCATGGACATCTCATACTTCTCCGACATAAGCTTTCCAAACTTCTCACTAAAATCAGGGTTAGTTGAACCAAAGATAATATCATCGACATATATTTGGCACACAAATAGTTCTCCGTCAACCCTTTTTCTGAATAGCGTTGAGTCAATTTTACCAATTTCAAATCCTTTTTCAAGAAGAAAACTAGTCAAGCATTTGTACCAAGCTCTAGGGGCTTGTTTAAGACCATAAAGAGCTTTGTGCAATTTGTAAACATGATTAGGCTTTTTAGGATTCACAAATCCGGGAGGTTGTTTCACAAATACTTCCTCCTCAATTTCACCATTTAGAAAAGCACTTTTAATGTCCATTTGATAGAGAGTAATGTTATGGTGGTTGGCATAAGCAAGAAGAATGCGATGGACTCAAGTCTAGCAACGGGGCATAGGTCTCACCATAGTCCATACCTTCGACTTGTGTGTAACCTTGTGCTACGAGACGAGCCTTGTTGCGGATGACTTGTCCATCCTCATCTTGCTTGTTCCAAACACCCATTTGGTTCCAATGACGCTTTGGTCATCATTGGGCTTTCTACCAAAGACCAAACGTTGTTCCTCTCGGTTGTGCAGCTCTTCATGCATAGCGCTCACCCAATCCGGTCTTCAAGCGCTTCTTCTACCTTCATAGGTTCAAGACTGGAAATAAATGAGTAATGCTCACAAAAGTTAGCTAAACGAGTTTTAGAGCGAGTGATTCTCCCGAGTCGATGTCATTCATCATTTGTTCCACGGATGGTCTTTCTTGACTCTTTCTCTAACTCGGGATAGCTTTTGTCGTGGTCGTGGCTGAGCTTCCTCATCATCCTCATCTTCTTCTTCATCTGTGTTGTTGGTGTTGTCTTGAGGTGGTGGAGAAGGAGGTTGTGGTGGATCTTCTTGTCGCACTTCCTCATCTTGGTGAGTTCCACTTGTGGAAGCCTCCATGTTGCCTTGAGGTTCACCTTGCCGTGAGGTAGGGGGCTCCACATATGTAGATGAGGTACTCTCCTTCACTTCCATGGGACTAATCTTTCCAATGGATAAATCTTGAATGGCTTCCGATGGGTCCTTGTCTCCTACATCAATAGGCATTTGCTCTACTTGCGAAATATTAGATTCATCAAACTTCACATCTACCGCCTCTTCAACCTTTCGAGTGAAATTATTGTAGACACGGTAGGTGTGAGAGTTTGATCCATAACCGAGGAAAAGCCTTCATGAGTTTTAGGAGCAAATTTAGACCGACGATGCTTATCAAGAATATAGCATTTTGAACCAAAGACACGAAAATATCCCACTTGGGGTTTGTTACCCGTAAGGAGCTCAGATGAAGTCTTGCCGAGAAGCTTGTGAAGATAAAGTCTATTGATGGCATGACAAGCTGTCTCAACGGCTTCACCCCAAAAGTGTTTTGGTGTCTTGTATTCATCAAGCATTGTCCTCGCCATCTCAATGAGCTGCTCGGTTCTTCCTCTCAACAACCCCGTTTTGTTGAGGTGTGTACGTAGCTGAGAACTCATGTAGAATCCTTCCTCATCGAGAAAGGAGTCCACATGGGCGTTCTTGAACTCCGCTCCGCTGTCCTCCGAACCTTCTTGATCTTCACCTCAAATTGATTCTCGAGCCTTTCTAGCAAAGGTTTTGAAGATTTTCCGAACTCGCGATTTGTCATCAAGTAGAAATACCCACGTAAATCTTGAAAAGTCATCAACAATAACTAGACCAAAGGAGTTACCACCAAGGCTTTTGTAAGCATTGGGACCAAGAGATCCATATGAAGAAGCTCAAGCGGTCTCCTTGTGGTCATGATATTCTTCACGGATGACTTCCTCCTACTTGTTTTCCCGCTTGACATGCACTCGCAGAGTCTATCTTTGTCAAAGAAAACATCTTTAACACCAAGAATGTGATCTCCTTTGATTAGCTTATCTAAATTTCGTGATACCAACATGTCCAAGCCTTCTATGCCAAAGCCAACCTTTAGCAGATTTAGCAATAAAGCAAGTTCTAGGTTGAGCTTTCTTAGTGAAATCGACAATGTATAAGTCACCTCACTTAATGCCAAGAATACCATGTTATGATTGTCACTACTTAAAAACTTGGCAATCTACTTTGGTGAATAGCACATTGAATCCAAAGTCAGCTAATCTAGACACGGAAAGTAAATTGTATCCAAGTGATTCAACAAGCATGACATTTTTAATGGAGCTATCATGAGATATGGCCACCTTACCAAGGCCAAGTACCTTACCCTTGGAGTTGTCTCCAAAAGTCACATACTTGCGTGGACCATCGTTCTTTGCAAGCTCTCGAAACATGTCTTCATCTCCGGTCATGTGATCGGTGCATCCACTATCAAGAATCCATTCTTTGCCACCGGATATGTAGTTTCTCATATTTGCCATTAGACTGAGACTCTTCATGATCTTGTCTAGCTCGGTGTCCGAATCGTCATCGTGCTCATGCTCATCATCATATTGACCCATAGATAATTCATCATCAATACCTAGGTCAATTTGACAATGACTTGCATCAGTTTTATCAACGTGATAATAGTCATCGGAATGCAAAACAAGAGCATTTCTTATTCAACATTGATAAAACCGGATCACCCTTCTTTTCATAAGATCACGAAGCTCAAAGAAGCATTTATCAAAGTTAGGATCTTTGGGCGCAACATATCAAATTCAACAGTCTTGTATAGAATTTCATCAAGACCTCTCAACGAGTAGTCCGGATAAAGTTCTTCCAAGAATTTCCACATAGCATGGGCGCACTCAAAGTTCGTGACAAGCTCAAGCAAGTTATCGTGCAAACCTCTAATGATAAGATTGACAGTTCTAAGGTTCTGAAGCAAATCAAGCTCTTCATCTACAAGAGGGTGCAAGGGGTCAAATGGTGGTACATATGGGGTTTCAACATATTTGCTAAGTTGTACATCTTAAAGATAGCAAGCATTTCAATCCTCCACGAGTTATAGGACACTCCATCAAGAATAGGCACTCTATGACTAACACTCCCAAACGAGACACGCCCATCTTCCTCCAATGGTGTGCAAACCAAAGCAATGGAGACCAACGCTCGATACCAATTGTAGGATCGTTGAAGGCAAGAGTGTCTAGAGGGGGTGATTAGACAACTCGACAAGATAAAAGTTTATGCCATTTGATTAACATAAGTTCATAGCAAATTCACAATGAAAGACAAGTCAAGCATCATGCATACAAGTCGAGCAACATACTAAACATGCAATTCTAGAGTATAGGGCAGCGGAAAGTAAATTGCATGAATAGTAAGGGAGAGATTGTGAAGAGCAAACGCAATTGGAGACACGGAGATTTTTCTCGTGGTTCCGATAGGTGGTGCTATCGTCAATCCACGCTGATGGAGACTTCAACCCACGGAGGGTAACGGCCATGAGTCCACGGAGGGCTCCACCCACGAAGGGTCCACGAAGAAGCAACCTTGTCTATGCCATCATGGCCTACGCCCACGGAGGACTAGCCTTACTCGGGGTAGATCTTCACGAAGTAGGCGATCTCCTTGCCCTTACAAACTCCTTGGTTCAACTCCACATCATGACGGAGGCTCCCAAGTGACACCTAACCAATCTAGGAGGCACCACCTCCAAAAGGTAATAGATGGGGTTGGTGATGATGAACTCCTTGCTCTTGTGCTTCAAATGATAATCTCCCCAACACTCAACTCTCCTCACCGATTTGGCTGTGGTGGAAGAAGGATTGAGTGGAAAGCAACTTGGGAAGACTAGAAATCAAGTTTCATATAGTGGGAGTGGAGCAACTTGATCTCAACACAAGGGTAGGTAGTTTTCTTCTCGTAAATGTAAGGTAGGAATGGTAGTTCTTTCGATGGCTCTCTCCACTAATGAAGAGGAGGTGGAGGGTATTTATAGCCTCCACACAAAATCCAACTGTTACACACATTTGACCAATCTCGGTCGGACCGAAGTTGACAACTCGGTCGGACCGAAAGTTCAAATCTTAGAACGTTGGGATTTTCGGTGGGACCGAAAATACAATCTCGGTTAGTCCGATTCTTCCAAAGTCTAGGGTTTGCCAATTTCGTGGGACCGACTTTCTCATCTCGGTGACACCGATTTGAGTACGTATGTTCTGAAGCTTGGCAACACCAATTTCGGAATGACCGAGTTTGGAATCGGAAAATTCGAGATTCTTAGGGTTTGGCTATATGGCTGAGGTGGTTCATCTCGGTGTGACTGAGTTTGGAATCGGTGGGACCGAGATTACTTATGGGTTTATGTTGGAATGAAAGATTGCTGATAGTTTGAGAGATAAATCACTAAGCACTTAGAGCAACCAGATCATCATCATAACCTCATCCCCTTTTAATAGTATTGGCTTTCCTATGGACTCAATGTGATCTTGGATCACTAAACCAAAAATGGAGTCTTGAGCTTTTGCCAATCCTTTCCTTAGCATCCTAGGGGTTCACCTCTCTAGTCCTTTTGCCATGCCAGAGTGGTTGACTTTCCTGAAACATACTTGATAAAAGCATTAGTCCAACCACAAAGTATGTTGTCATTAATTGCCAAAACCACCTAGGGAGCAAATGAGCTTTCAGATACCTTGGGGCCTTTAGCCATGAAGCATCTTCCAATTCCCTCATTTGGTGAATCAAATAAGTCATAGGAGTTGGAGTTGGAGGACACGAGAGCAAGACCGGCAACACCTTCATCTTGACTGTAGTCGGAGTTGGAGTGATAGCTTCTTTCGGATTGATTGTCGGAGTCGGAGCCGGAGACCCATTCACCTACATGAGCTTGATGTTTTCTTCTTGTGTAGCTCCTTGATGACTTGTCTTTCCTCTCCGAATCCTTGCTTCTCCGAGAGGGTCTTCGCTCATAACGATCATCTCTACTCCTTCTCTTTCCGAGGTGACTCTTCTCTTGAGCTTCTTCTTCTTGGAGATTCTTTCTTCTCTTGTGGGGAGCCGAACACTCATTTGAGTAGTGTCCGGGTCTTCCACAATTGTAGCAGTTTCGATCACGACTAGAAGATCTCTTTTCATCATATGATGTAGACTTTGAGCTTCTCTCTTTGCTTCTACTCTTGTAGAATTTGTTGAAGTTCTTCACCATTAGGCTTATCTCTTCATTGGAAACTAGCTTGTCACTTGAGGTCGTGGGAGCATCATATGTAGCTTTGTAAGCACCACTTGACTTGTTGTGAAGCTCTTCCTTATCTTTAAGTGTCATCTCATGAGCAACAATTCTTCCAATGACTTCGGTTGGCTTGAGATTCTTGTAGTTTGGCATCATTTGGATCAAAGTGCACACGGTGTCATACTTTCCCTCCAAAGCTCTGAGAATCTTCTTGATGATGAATCGGTCGGTCATTTCTTCGCTTCCTAAGCCGGCAATCTCATTTGTGATTAGAGCAAGCCTAGAGTACATTTCAGCGACTCCTTCACCTTCCTTCATCTTGAACTTGTCAAGTTGACCTTGAAGAACATCTAGCTTTCATTCCTTCACGGACTCGGTACCTTCGTGCATTTCGACCAAAGTATCCCAAATCTCTTTTGCATTCTCAAGACGGCTGATTTTGTTGAACTCCTCGGGACACAAAGCATTGAAGAGAATGTCACAAGCTTGAGCATTGTTTTGCAACATCCGCAATTCATCCGCTAGAAGCCATGATCCGGAACTTTTCCTTCCTCAAGAATTCACCTTGCAAACCAACACAAATAATGCCCCATGCGGCTGGGTTATGGCCAAGAATATGCATTTTCATTTTATGCTTCCAACTAGCAAAGTTTGAACCATCAAAGTAAGGACCTCTCTTAAAATTACCCTCACTAGACGCCATACTCTCCTAGGTTGTGAAACCAAGCTTATGGAGTCCAATGCAATGGAAACCAATACAATGGAGACCAAGGCTCGATACCACTTGTAGGATCGAAAGTATGTCTAGAGGGGGTGATTAGACTACCCGACAATATAAAAATTCAGCCTTTTGATAAAGACAAGTTTTGGCAGATTCACGATTATGATCAAGTCAAGTATCACCCTACACATGCAATTCTAGAGTATAGGCAGCGGAAAGTAAATTGCACATGTAGTAAAGAGAGGTGGAGAAGAGCAAACGCAATTTGGAGACACGGAGATTTTTCTCGTGGTTCCGATAGGTGGTGCTATCGCCAATCCACGCTGATGGAGACTTCAACCCACGGAGGGTAACGGCCTGCGAGAGTCCACGGAGGGCTCCACCCACGAAGGGTCCACGAAGAAGCAACCTTGTCTATGCCATCATGGCCACGCCCACGGAGGGCTAGCCTTACTCGGGGTAGATCTTCACGAAGTAGGCGATCTCCTTGCCCTTACAAACTTCTTGGTTCAACTCCACATCTCGACGGAGGCTCCCAAGCGACACCTAACCAACCTAGGAGGCACCACCCTCCAAAAGGTAATAGATGGTGTTGATGATGATGAACTCCTTGCTCTTGTGCTTCAAATGATAATCTCCCCAACACTCAACTCTCCTCACTGATTTGGCTGTGGTGGAAGAAAGGATTGAGTGGAAAGCAACTTGGGAAGGCTAGAGATCAAGCTTCATATGGTGGGAGTGGAGCAACTTGATCTCAACACAAGGGTAGGTAGTTCTTTCTGATGGCTCTCTCCACGAGTGAAGAGGGGGTGGAGGGGTATTTATAGCCTCCACACAAAATCCAACCGTTACACACATTTGACCAATCTCGGTCAGACCGAAGTTGACAACTCGGTGAGACCGAAAGTTCAAATCATGTGAACGTTGGGATTTTCGGTGGGACCGAAAATACAAACTCGGTGAGTCCGATTCGTTCAAAGACAAGAGCTTGCCAATCTTGGTGGGACCGACTTCATCATCTCGGTGACACCGATTTGATGACAGAAGGTTACAGAAGCTTGGGAACTCAAGTTTCGGTGAGACCGTGTTCAGAATCGGAAAATCCGAGATTTCTAGGGTTTGGCTATATGGCTGAGGTGGTTCATCTTGGTGTGACTGAGTTTAGGAAATCGGTGGGACCGAGATTACTTATGAGTGTATTATGGAAGTGAGAGTTGCTGATAGTTTAGGAGATATATCACAAAGCACTTTGAGCAACCAGATCATTATCATAACCTCATCCCCTTTTAATAGTATTGGCTTTCCTATAGACTCAATGTGATCTTGGATCACTAAACCAAAAGTGGAGTCTTGAGCTTTTGCCAATGCTTGCCTTAGCATTTTGAGGGGTCCACTTCTTCAGTCCTTGCCATACCCATATCACTGAACTTTCTGAAATGATTCTCAAGAAACTATTAGTTCAATGATATATATGTTGTTATTAATTACCAAAACCACCCGGGGATTAGTTGCACTTTCAGGAGATCCTTCTCCCTGATGGTCGACTGGATCCAATCTCCCTGGACCTAGCCCTTCGGCAAGCGGGATCTCGACGAGGAACCGCTGCGGCTGGTGGATCTCCCCTTCGCCTTCTCGGCCGCCGACGCCTTCTCCGCCGCCGACGCCTTCTTCGCGCACTCCAGCACAGCCGTCTTTTCTTTGCCCATAGCCGCCGGCGGAGTGTGCGAGAGGGGGAGTAGCAGGAACGGCAGCAGTTGCGGTGGGCGGAGATGAAGAGAGCAGAGGAGGAAGAACGGGGTACTGTGCAGAAACCCTCACGAGTTGCATTTATAACATCCTTCCAGTGGATGACATGTGGACCCGAGCAATCCAATCATATCCCAAAACAGTTGCACCGCACGATACGTGGCGAAAAAGCGCGCGGAGATCGAGGCATCCTGTCATGTCCCATCCGAAGGCCAAGGGTCCGTCTCGCTTCAGCGCTTCCCCAAATTTCAGATATCGCGGAATCATGAGCGGCAGATCGACTTGCCAAGTGCGAAATTTCTTACGATCCGTCGTCGGGAACATCAAGTATAAAAGATCACTCGACTAGAGAACAAGAATGGATCGAGTTGATCAAGAAAAGTTGCTTGTTATCAACAAAGAAGATCTTGATCCGAACAACACATAGCCAAGATGCAAAAGACAATCGGAAACAGCGCCAACTCCTTCCTCACTCAAGCCTCAATCCATTCGGGGCTAATGATGGATTCATGTACCTAGGGTAGGGTCATAGGCCCGACCTAAACGCCCTACCCAGGGCACTCTTAGAAGAGATCATCTTCCATCGACGAAGAGGAACCCACTCGACCGATTGGAAGGACTCGACCATGGAAGACTCACTCGACCATGAAGATACACTCGACCACCGAAGGTCAAGGCACTCGCAACGCAACGACTTGTAATTGAATAGACTTAATGATAGTTAAGGCACTTTATGAGGGCGTTACGAGAACGCCTGTGCTTAATGTACTTTAACCTCTCCATTATGTGGGCTGGCTGGGGTCCTGGCGCACTCTATATAAGCCACCCCCCTCCACAGATAGAGGGGTTCGCACTCTTGTAACACCTACACCGATAATCCACTCGACCGCCTCAGGGCTCCGAGACGTAGGGCTTTTACTTCCTCCGAGAAGGGCCTGAACTCGTACATCGCTTGTGTTCACAACCTCTCCACAGCTAGGACCTTGCCTCTCCATACCTACCCCCACTCTACTGTCAGACTTAGAACCACGACAGGGACCGCCCCACCAGCATCCGCCATGGCGGGTTCGCCGCATTGGTTCTAGACCCAATCGTCGATGGGTTTCACCTCACTAGAGTCTCGATGGGGCGGCAAGAGCTTTGAACCTGCTTTACCAGATACAAAGGCGCAAGATGGGCATAGACCCTCAAGGATTAAACCCACAAAACGACCTTCAAAGGCATCATACCGTGTAGAGGCCAATTGTGCAAGCTCGATTACACCGAAGTGGTGTTCGGATCCCCGGATAACTTCCGAAGCGAGGAGTTAATCTTCGACATAGTTCCGTTCCGCAGCGGCTATCATGCTCTGCTCGGACGAACCGCGTTTGCAAAGTTCAATCGCGGTGCCGCACAACGCATACCTCAAGCTAAAGATGCCAGGCCCTCGAGGAGTCATCACGGTCAACGGAAACACTAAACGCTCCCTCCGAACGGAGGAGCATACAGCGGCTCTCGCGGCAGAAGTGCAGAGCAGCCTCTTAAGGCAATTCTCGAGTCCGGCCACTAAGCGACCGGACACTGGTAAGCGCGCCCGGAGTAACCTACAACAAGACCACCTGGCACGTTCCGAGCACACGTAGCAATGCAGCCCCAACCCTAGCCCTCGCAAAATTGCAAGATCGGTACTTCGCGTACATCATTACGCTCTGGAGATACCATGGGCACAGGGGGAGGGGCACGACCACGGCAGGCCCAGAGTGCGGCTCAACCACACCAGGGGCTCCCAAGTATGTCATCCTTTTTCTTTCCTTTTTTTTCTTGTCCTCAGGACTCCATTTACCAGAGGCCCTGTCCGGCAGTAGACCTGCTGAACTCATGATGCAACAGCCAGGGAAGGAGAAAGGCTACGACGAGTATCCAGGTGGTCTCCATTACGAGCATTATATCTGTTTTATACACCATTCCGCAGCCTACCCCTGGAGGGGGACATGTTTAATAGTCCCACCCTTTGCTTATCGCACTATTTGTATCGATCTGCATTCATGGCAGTACCTTTCTTTTTGAATAAATAATGCATCGCTTTTTGCCTATAATTGCATTCCTTTCTTACACATATGTTCACTTATGATATGTTGCATCCGTACACTTTGGTACGGCTAAATACACCAGGGGCTTAAAGTTCCCCAGACTATGGTGTGATAAGTCCGAACACTTTCATAAGTGCGGCACCCCGAACTTATAGCATTATATGCATCGGCTCCGAATCGTGTCTTGCGTCAATAGTTGGGTTTACCCAGCTCCCATGTTTTGGTACCTTACATTCCGTTATATCGGCTAAGGTAGCGCTGGGAGAACCACTGCGATTGTGCCCCAGTTGAGCTGGGCGAGTGTCGGTGTCAAAACCGGCGGATCTCGGGTAGGGGGTCCCGAACTGTGCGTCTAGGCGGATGGTAACAGGAGACAAGGGACACGATGTTTTACCCAGGTTCGGGCCCTCTTGATGGAGGTAAAACCCTACGTCCTACTTGATTAATATTGATGATGTGTATTACAAGAGTGGATCTACCACGAGATCAAGGAGGCTAAACCTAGAAGCTAGCCTATGGTATGATTGTTGTAATGGATGTTGTGTCCCACGGACTAAAACCCTCCGTTTATATAGACACCGGAGAGGGCTAGGGTTACACAGTAGTCGGTTACAATGGTAGGAGATCTACATATCCAGATCGCCAAGCTTGCCTTCCACGCCAAGGAAATTCCCATCCGGACACGGACGAAGTCTTCAATCTTGTATCTTCAGTAGTCTTGGAGTCCGCGGACGATGATAGTCCGCTGTCCGGACACCCCTAGTCCAGACTCCTCAAGAGCCCTTTAACCAGGCTTCAATGACGATAAGTCCAAAGATGTATATAGTCTTCGTGTTGCAAGGCGGGTTCTCCTTTTAAGTTCCATGTACCGCCGAGCGTTGTCCGCTTCCTCATCAATGTCGCGCTTCTTGGCTTCCACGCCCAATAATGGCCTTCTTCCACGCGTCGCACGAATGCGAAAAGCCAGGGTATCTTTTATGTTTTACCCCCTAGCTGTGCAAATAATCTGCCTATAAGAGAGGCAAGAATCCAGATCCAAATCACACCCTCTTCCTTCCGCGAATACTCATCGGAGCGCTTTTGACCTAGAATCCATTCCATCATGGACCGTCGACGCGACTCCTCTTCTCGCGCTCCCAGCCCTTTGCTAGGAGATTGGAGGAGATGCTCTGTTCTGCACAACGAGCTGGTGAAGCTCCAAGCGGAGGGATATCTCCCTCCGACCTTCATGGTTCCGGTTCGAGCCGGGCTGGCCACCTACCAAGGTGGGAAGCAAGCGGAGGCTACCCCAAGTCCCTACAAAGGGGAGCAGGTATGCTTCGTCCCCTATCTGATAAGGGGACTCGGATTTCCTATACATCCGCTCCTCCGCAGCTCTCGGATTTCTACGACTCAGCTCCATCACCTTACACCGCCTCTATCCCGCATATCGCGGGTTACGTAGCTCTTTATGAGCTATTTCGGGCATCGAGCCCCATTTTGCACCGTGGAAGAGGTTGTTCGCCTCGCACCCCATTCTCACGAGGGTCCATATATCAAGTGGGCGGCGCCAAAATATGGCATATTGCGGGACCGGATATCCATCCGAACCCTTAAGACGGCGCCCGCAGACCGCCCTCGAATGGTTTTACATAGAAGACGCCCGCTGCGGACCTCGCTCGGATCGGCCTCCCGGAGTTCAAGACGCTCCTCTCAGAAACGCCTTAGTTGGCGCCATGAGCCCCTAACCGGAGGAAGACAAGAGCGTCCATTATCTGATGGTCCGAATAAGATTACTGGCCCATTCCGGGTTGACCATGATTGGAGTCATGGCAACATGCATTACGCGTGGGGTGCAGCCACTGCAATACAGGGGCCACCCCATGTGGGATTTCAACGGGAAGATGATGCCACCCGTCATGGCGCAAAGGACGGGATTCGCCGAGGATCCGTGCAGATCCCGTCCGCCTGTATAAGGGGAGAAGGAGGACTTCCTTCAGACGAACCCGTTGAATGGGTTCTCCATGAATAACCCTCGGCGTTGGGTAAGCGAACACTTTAAGGGCCCGACCCATGCCTTCAAAGTTTAAGCTTCTTATATTATGTCTTCGACGCAGGAACTGCGTCGGATTGTGGAGGACATGATAAGTCCAGCTCCGCAACCTGAGGATCCAGAGAGATCCCAGGATCCGGCCTCCGAAGAGGATCGAACATTCAGGTGGAGCTAATCGACGGGGTGTTCCACCAGCTCAGCATGGATAATGCTTTAGTCGTCATTACGGCTGACTACCCCGGACTATATCCGGCTTCCCAGGTGATTGTGATGGAAGTCCTAACACCATTATCTCTTCCTTGCTCATTTCTGACCTTCGCGTACGATGGTGTTTTGCAGGAAGCGCCTTCAAGGCGGGAAGCCGAGCCCGCTGCGGCTGACCAACAAAGGCCAGTCCGGACCAGTAGGCGGAAGAGGAGCGTGGCGCGCACTGAAACATCGCCGCAAAGGTATAGCTCGCAGTTAATTATTTGGAGCAACGTTCCTAGGAAGCGTTTGAGTGCTCATGACTTTTGTAGGAGAAAAAGCGCCCACCGGACTGCGGGCGTGGAGGTTGCCAATCCAACCTCTACCAGCTAGGCTCCTGCACCCGGTCTGGAGGGGGAGGCGAGCGCAAGGCGCGAGCCGGACACTCCTCCAACGGAGGATGCTGACAGGTTGTCCGCCACCAAGTCTAAGGTGGAGAGCGCCATGAACCATTGGCGCCGCCGGACAATATTTCGTGACGCGTGCTTCTCCCCTGAGGCGTTGAATGCCTTTAACATGGGGGACGCGCACCTCCGTGCTGCTCAAGATGGTTTTACCAGAGCCACGGATCAGTATGTGAAAGATACGGGTAAAAGAATTTAACAGTTATATATGCCAGTAGCCCCCGAGACTTAAACTAGTTATGTTAACTGATTTAAGGATCATTTGAAATGCAAGATCTTACCGAGAAGAATACCCAACTGTCTCAGGAGATGCAATAGTGCAAGGCCCAACTTGAGGCCGCACTTGCTGCCGCAGGAGGAAACACGGAGGCCCCTCCTGGTAACACATTATTTTTTTTTAAAACATAAGCGCTGTGCGGCGTGCGCGCAAGTCTAATAATGACATTGCAGTGGTTTGCGGACAAGATCCGGACAGTAAGAACATCTGCGTCGGTGAAGGCGGCGAGAGGGTGCTGAATAGAGTGCAGCAGAAAGGAACAAGCTCCAGGATGCCCACGCCCATCTCGGAGAAGAGCTGAAAGGTGTTCGGGCCGAGCTGTCTAGCTCCGTTAAGGAGAATCGGCGGCCGTCATGGCATCTATAGTAGTGCTTAGCGAACCCCTTTGAAAAGAAGAGTTGGCGAGGAAGTCAATTGACAAAATATATCAGAGGTATACTCACTGTGTCGCCTCAGAGGAGGTGCCCGTGACGACGGGTGATCAACTTCCTGAACTGTTGCATCTGCTCGAACGAGTTCGGCAGGCGATGAGCGGCGCCGTTCAGGCTTTATGGCCGGCCCTTTCCCTGCCCGAGGGCCTTGGGGAGCTTACAGAGAAGCTTCAGTGAATGCGGCAGCGCTTCCGCTTGTGGAAGATTTCGGCCTGCCGCCAAGGTGCCAGGGAGCTTGGGCCATGGTGAAGACGCGGTACAAGAAGGCGGATCCCAACCACATGGCCGAGGTTGGACCTGTGGGGCCCGATGGAAAGGAGATCCCTATGAGTTTAGTATACGGCCAAGTAGAGTTGGCCGCTAAATTTTCCCAACGGGACTGTAAATTAGACAGCCTGTTAGACGGGATTGAGGAGGAATACAGTCTGTAGATTTGACAATGTATTTAAAATGACATGTGAAATGCCTTCTAGCCGGATTGTAGATCGTTTGTCTTTGCCTACCTTTTCGCTTCAACCTCGGGACCCTAGAGTCCGGAGTGTGTCCGAATACCTTCTCGGTTAAGAAACAACCGGGGTATGCATGGAGACCAGGCGTAGGGGTCATCAGTGCTTTATCGCATAAGTGCCCAACTAGTTATGTTATATTACATGGTTAGTAAGAAACATCTTCCAGGAGAATAGTTCCATTAAGGGTTCCTTTCCTAGGAGGCATGCCCTAAAGTGCATGTCAGGACTGCAAAAAAGAATAACATCCGGGGCAGATAAATAAGTAGGTAAAAAATCATCTTTCAAGTCACCGATCGAATATTCCCTTAAGAACGCTTAGCTTTCGGCTTCACCCACCGAGGTACATATCCGGTGACCCGCAGTAATAATCGCAGAGGTGCTCCTTTACCTCCTAGAAGAACAATCGGGGAACGAGGGGTAAGCACAGGAGCCAGCAACCCAGCTTGGCCAAAACTTAAGTCATATCGATGCATATAATGGTGAGTAAAAGGTACATGTGGAAGCTTGACACATGTCTGGGCATGAAGCCCTTATAATTGAGCTTCGGAAAAGAAGCCCCGTGTATAATGAGTGCGGATGGCACATCAAGTATGTGCGAACAATGCGCAAGTAGGCCCTTAAGGGCTTTTTAGGAAAAGGCTTAAGAGAAGAAAGAGAAACAAAAGACATCTGAAGTGTAAAAATTTGGACGGGGGAAGGGGACGAACTCTTAGTCCAGCGCTAGGCATAGAATCTTCGGAGGCGGGCTGCGTTCCATGGGTTCGGCTCGAGTTGGTTGTCCGATGCATTTCGTAGACGGTACGCTCCGCCGGTCAGGACTTGATCGATAATGAAGGGGCCCTCCCATTCGGGCTTGAGCTTGTCCTTTTTCGTGTCCGGCATGCGTAGAACTAGTTCGCCAACATTGTAAGTCTTGGCCCGCACTTCTCTGCTTTGATATCTTCGAGCCTGCTGCTGATAGAATGCGGAACGAGCCTTGGCGACGTCGCGTTCTTCGTCCAATGCGTCCAAGCTGTCCTGCCGATCCAGCTCGGCTTCTCTTTCTTCATACATGCGCACTCGAGGTGAGTCATGAATGATGTCGCAGGGCAGAACTACCTCTGCGCCGTATACCATAAAAATGGTGTGAATCCGGTAGTACGGTTGGGCATTGTCCGCAGCCCCCAGAGTACGTAGTCGAGCTCCTCTACCCGGTCGTGTCGATTCGTAAGTGACCGCACTAGTCTGGGTTTAATGCCGCTCATTATTAGACCATTTGCTCATTCCACTTGACCGTTGGTTTGAGGATGATAGACTGAAGCGTAATCGAGCTTAATGCCCATGTTTTTGCACCATGACGTAACCTCGTTGGCCATGAAGTTCGTGCTGTTATCGGTGATGATGCTATGGGGGACACCATAACGGTGTACTACCCTGGATATAAATTCTATCACTGGTCCGGACTCTGCCGTTTTGACTGGTTTGGCCTCTATCCATTTGGTGAATTTGTCCACCATGACCAATAGGTACCTTTGCTTGTGGGTTACCCCTTTAAGGGGTCCAACCATGTCAAGCCCCCAGACCGCGAACGGACAGGTAATGGGTATAGTTTTGAGGGCGGTTGGTGGCATATGGCTCTAATTAGCAAAGAGCTGACAACCGACGCATCTTTGGACTAAGTCCTGAGCATCTGCCCGGGCCGTCGGCCAATAAAATCCTATACGGAATGCCTTTCCTACAAGGGCCCGAGCTGCTACGTGGTGTCCGCCTAGTCCGGCATGAATTTCAGCCAGGAGGTTTCGCCCTTCCTCTTCGGAGATACACCTTTGAAGGACTCCGGTTGTGCTTTTCTTATAAAGTTCTCCCTCATTGACCTTGTAGGCTTTAGATCGCCGGACTATGCAGCGGGCCTCATTTTGGTCTTCGGGAAGTTCCTGCCTAAGCAAGTAGGCTAGGAATGGTTCTATCCACGGGGCGATTACTGCCATTATGTCGTGGGTTGAAGGTGTTATGTCATCGGCTGAATTGCCGGTTGGCGCGGTTTTTTCCGGTTTGTCATTTCCGGACTCCTCTTCCCATAGTACGGATGGCTTGAAGAGCCATTCCAGGAAGATGTTTGGGGGGGACAGCGTCACGTTTTGCGCCGATGCGTGCCAGTACGTCGGCTGCTTGGTTATTATCTCAGGCTATGTGATGGAATTCAAGTCCTTCAAACCGAGCTGACATTTTTAGGACAGCGTTGCGATATGCTGCCATTTTCGGATCCTTGGCGTCAAAGTCTCCATTTATTTGGGATATTGCAAGGTTTGAATCCCTGCGCACCCCTAGGCGTAGAATGCCCATGGAGATTGCCATCCGGAGGCCATGTAAAAGGGCCTCGTATTCGGCTGCATTGTTGGAGTCCGTGTACATTATCTGAAGTACGTATTAGACTGTGTCCCCGGTTAGGGACGTCAATACGACGCCAGCCCCCAATCCGGTGAACATTTTAGAGCCGTCGAAGTGCATAATCCAATTGGAGTATGCGCCGTACTCTTTAGGGAGTTCGGCTTCGGTCCATTCAGCGACAAAGTCAGCCAAAACTTGTGACTTTATAGCTCGACGAGGTTTGTAAGTTATATCGAATGGTAAGAGCTCAATGGCCCATTTTGCAATCCTGCCCGTCGCGTCGCGGTTGTTTATAATGTCGTTGAGTGGTACTTCGGAGGCCACTGTTATCGAACACTCTTGAAACTAGTGTCGGAGCTTCCGGGATGCCATGATCACCGCGTACGTTATCTTTTGATAGTGCGGGTAACGGGACTTGCAGGGGGTTAACACAGTGGAGACATAGTACACTGGTTTTTGAAGAGGGAATTTATGCCCTTCTGTCTCTCATTCGACGACGAGTACCGCGCTTACAACTTGATGTGTTGCCGTGATGTATAACAGCATTGGTTTGCCCAGGTTGGGCGCAGCCAGACCGGTTGTTGCCAATATGGTTTTATTTCTTCGAGTCCGGTGGGGCAGATCCGTCCACTCGAAGATTTGGTGCGCCTAAGGAGGCGATAGAGGGATGCCTTTTCTCCCAAGCGGAGATAAAGCGGCTTAAAGCCGCACGCATCCGATCAATTTTCAGATCTGCTTGAGGTCTTTTGGAATATCCAGCTGTGTGAGCTCGGATCTTGGCCGGTTTGCTTCAATTCCTCTACGGATACAATGAAGCCCAAGAGCTTTCGGCTGGTATGCGAAAACGCATTTTTCCGGATTCAGCTTGATGTCATATGCTCCGAGGTTGTCGAATGTGAGCCTCAAATCGTCTACTAGAGTTTCGACGTGTTTGGTTTTGACGACCACGCCGCGTCTCGTATGCCTCTACTGTTTTGCCGATCTGGATTGCCGACATGTTTGAATCATGCGCTGATATGTTGCGCCAGCGTTTTTAAGTCCGAAGGGCATCGTGTTGAAGCAGAATGGTCCATATGGAGTGATGAATGCCGTTGCGGCTTGGTCTGCTTCCGCCATCTTGATTTGATGGTAGCACGAGTATGCGTCGAGGAAGCACACTGAATCGTGTCCTGCGGTAGCATCGATTATCTGGTCGATGCGGGGGAGGGGGAAGGGATCCTTTGGGTAGGCCTTGTTGAGGTCTTTAAAATCGACACATAGGCGCTAGGATTTGTCCTTCTTTGGTACCATTACCAGGTTTGCTAGCCAATCCGGATGTTTGATATCTCTGATGAATCCGGCTTCCAATAGTTTGGCTAGCTCTTCTCCCATTGCCTGTCTTTTAGGTTCGGAAAATTGTCGAAGAGCCTGTTTGACTAGCTTGAATCCTTTTAGGATGTTTAGGCTGTGTTTTGCCAATCTGCGTGGGATTCCGGGCATATCCGAAGGGTGCCAGGCGAAAATGTCCCAATTTTCCCGAAGGAATTCTCGCAGTGCGGCGTCTACATCAGGGTTCAACTGTGCCCCGATGGAAGCCGTCTTTGTCGGGTCCGTTGGATTGACCTGGAATTTTATTATTTCATTTGCTGGTTTAAAGGAGGTGGACTTGGATCTCTTATCAAGTATCACATCGTCCCTATTCACCGAAAGGTCTTGCGTGGTGAGTTCTTCTGCCGCTAGGGCTTGGATAGTGCCTCGGGGCTAATGCGGCTGTCTTGTTTTCGTAGCGAGTGCTATGTTCGGATCACTAACGAGAGTGATTATTCCGCGGGCCCGTGCATTTTGAGCTTCATGTACCCGTAATGGGGTACGGCTTGAAAAATTGTGAATGCCTCTCGTCCTAATATAGCGTGATATCCGCTGTTGAGCAGGGCCACTTGGAATGTGACATCTTCGGATCTGTAATTGTCCGCGAAATAACACCACATCGAGTGTGATTTTTCGGTGCAGCGCACTTCCGGCTAGGGATTATTCTCTGAAGGTTGTCTGCTTCGCTCAATGCGGCTCCATCTATTTCCATTTTTGAAGAGTTTCCTCGTAGATGAGGTTTAGTCGCTGCCGCCATCCATGAGGACCTTTGTAACTCAAAGCCGTCCACTATTGGACTAAGCACCGGTCGGCTGGTGCTCGGGCTGTTCGAATTTAGGTTCGTCACGGCATTGAAGGTGATGGCTGTGTCGCCCATGGATTTGTTGTTGCTACTTGGTAGACTTCGCAAGGCAGCGGATTGTTCGTTTCCGCATATTATTTGATGCGAAGGTCTCGAAGACTGTTGATACCATACCGGTATTGTTGGAGTGGTTTTCCGGGGCTAGAAGCTCCTCACCACTTTTGGCCACCTGCCGTAATATCCAACATGCTCGAAGGCTATGTGTTGGGACGGCGCCCTCTGTACTGTGAATTTTACAGGTCCGCTAAGCCATCCCTCCAGTACGGTTCCATGCCCTCTATGGGGTTTTTGCTTTTTGATTTTTGTATCTGGGTCCTGAGTGTAATGCACCCTTTTGTTGCGGACTAGGGTTGTATTCGGGGCCGGATTGTCCCAAAACTGGTTTTCGGTTTTCCGGAAACTCTCCGTCGACAAGATTTCGTACTATGGACGCCAGTCGTGGCGTGTAATTTCACGATGGCTGATGGCGTTCAATATTCCCTTGTCCGTGCAATTATTGCAAAAAATTGAGATTGCGTTTTCCTCTCGGCAGTCCTTTATCCTGTCCATAACCAGGAGGAATCGCCCAAGATGATGATGTCTTGTTCAGCGGGCTCTTGCCGTATTAGAGATAGATCACATATGTCTGGGCGGGTGGGTGGATTAAAGTCCGGAACCCTACCCATCTCAAGGCTTGAAGGCCGTGAAGTTTCCAAATTTGGGAGCTTGGATTGCTAGACGTTGTCCAACGAGTCCGGTCCGATGCAAGACTTTAAGTTCAGTGCTTGACCGAAGTCCGTCCCTCCGCGGGAATCCGGCATGGAGGGTTCGGAAGCCCGGACATGACTAGTTTTCAATACAGGAGAAGAGTCGCCGCATTGTTCCTCTACCACTGCGACATGGTGGGTGACCTGGGGAGAGTTAATCTCTCTCAGATCGGTTTTAAGCCCAATCTGATTGTAGTCCGTAGCGACTCCCAGGGCGGCGATGCGATCCAAGAGCTCGTTGATAGACGAGAGCTCTATTGGATCCAGTCGCTCGGCAAATTCCGAGCTGGCGTGAAGATTGCTTCTCACGACTTGAGAAGTCATTGTTGAAGCGGTGGCCGGACAGGCGGTCATAAGAAAACCACCTAGCCGGATAGTTTGGCGGCGCCAAGGCCCTTTGATAAAAATACCGTCCTTGAAGACGGGTGGAGGCATCCTTCCTATCGGCGACGGCACAGAGGAACTCTCAATGAAAGCACCAATGTCGGTGTCAAAACGGCGGATCTCGGTAGGGGTCCCGAACTCGTGCGTCTAGGCGGATGGTAACAGGAGACAAGGGACACGATGTTTTACCTGTGTTGGGCCCTCTTGATGGAGGTAAAACCCTACGTCCTACTTGATTAATATTGATGATGTGTATTACAAGAGTGGATCTACCACGAGATCAAGGAGGCTAAACCCTAGAAGCTAGCCTATGGTATGATTGTTGTAATGGATGTTGTGTCCTATGGACTAAAACCCTCCGGTTTATATAGACACCGGAGAGGGCTAGGGTTACACAGAGTCGGTTACAATGGTAGGAGATCTACATATCCGTATCGCCAAGCTTGCCTTCCACGCCAAGGAAAGTCCCATCCTGACACGGGACGGAGTCTTCAATCTTGTATCTTCGTAGTCTTGGAGTCCGCGGATGATGATAGTCCGCTGTCCGGACACCCCTAGTCCAGACTCCTCGTGAGCACCTCAAAGGAGAAAGCTAAACTGACCCGTCATGATGAGGCGAGAGCGATCGCTGTTCGAGAGTTTTTCGAGTCCCTAAAGACTTATGCCGCTTAGAGCGAGGAACCGGCTTTGTCCGGCCTAGGCGTGGATAGCGCCCCGAATTCGGCCTTCCGAACACTAGGGGCTTCGCCGAAATTTAAAATTATAGAATTCTATGGCTAAGTGAGAGTGTTCAAGCATTATAAGTCTGGTTGCCTCGTTCGTTGTGTTGAGCGCCTCCCTAGATGGACCCAAAAATTGGAACAAGAGCGCTCAAGTTTATCCCGAACACCCCAGCACTCGTGGCATGGGGGCTGAAGCCGACGACTTGCCATCTCTCAGATTTATTAATCGGCCACACAGAAGGTAATATTTTAAATTAACAAGCGTTGCTTAGCGCATATGAACAAAGTTTTCAGCGCACATGATAACAAAATGCGAGCCTACTCAAATATTACATCTTTGGAGCACTCACCCACAATAATGCGGGCACCCTTCAGGACACCCTTATAATACATCTCGGGCGTGCGATACTCCTTGCCCGGCGGTGGCGCATCCGTCACAAGCTTCTCAGCGTCCATCCTGCCCCAGTGCACTTTAGCACGGGCAAGGGCCCGACGGGCACCTTCAATGCAGACGGAGTGCTTGATGACTTCAACCCACGGACAAGCATCCACCAGCCGCCGACCAGTCAAGTAGCTCCTGTGCATGGCCTCTTTGGGCCACGGCCGAACTATGAGGCCCTTCATGGCCTGCTCGGCCACCTTGTGGAGCTCGACCAGCTACTTCAGCTGGTCGCTAAGGAGCACCGGATGTCCGGCCTCAACATATTGAGACCAGAACACCTTCTCCGTTGAGCTCCCTCCTCGGCTCAGAGAAAGCAGCAGATCGGACACGCCACGGGCGGATCTCTTAACGCTCTGGAGAGCTCCGATCGGGTAAGTAACAGGTAATTCACTTTTACATGCTTGCTTTGCATGAAGAATGCCTTACCCGCCGCTATTTTCTTCAATGCCTCGATTTCCTGGAGGGCCTTGTGGGCTTCAGCCTTAGCGGCTTTGGCACTCTCAAGAGCTGACGCAAGCTCGGACTCTCGAGTCTTCGAGTCACGCTCCAAACTCTTGTGTTTTTCCACGAGGGCCTGGAGCTCTTGCCGTACCTCTGCCACCCGCGCCTCCTGCTTCTCTCGCTCGGCGCGTTCCGCGGCCGCATTGCGTTTGGCCGCGCACACCGCCTCCTTCAGGGTCACCACCTCATTCGTAGCCCCTAGAGTACCCACGTTATCCTTGTCATTCCTCTTGCAACCAAATCCTTTTATGTAAGGTACAACTTTAATAAGGTGTTACTCACCTTCCTTGTCCTCGAGCTGCTTCTTGGCACGGCCGAGCTCGCTCTCGGACCGCTCGAGGCTCTGCTTCAAGGCATTGACCTCCATGATCGGTCTGGCAGAGGTCGGCAATAAAGCCTGCATTCCCATATTGACATATTTTTGTTAAGACTCCTGCGTATATCTTTTTTAGATCCTCAGTCCGGCTTTTCTTTCTGAACACCGAACCGAGCATCAGGGGCTACTGTCTATGTGGTACTATTTTACATATCTTAAAAACCTTACCTCAAAGCGATCGGAAGGCTCTTTGCATGCAAGTTAGCCCGCTTTTGGCGAAAGTGAACCTTCAATCACCGCACTCATGACAAGGCGGTGTTCCTCTTGATGGAAGCGCCGTTGGCGCCCGAAGAAGTTATCCGGCACATCCGGTTGGACGGAGGCTGCCGGTGTCATAGTCTTGCCCTTCTTCCGAAGGGGCCGCCCGCCGGACTCCAGAACCACTGCAGGTTCCGGCGCGGAGTCCGGTCCAAAGTCCTGGAGGTTGCCCTGTGGCACCTCCGGAGCTTCCTCCTCCTGGTTGGTCCCTTTCCGGGATCCCACCTCGGCGTTGTCGGCGTCACGAGGGAAGGAGGCGGTCAGAAGTGAAGTGCTATTCACATCCGACGTACCCAAGGACCCGCTCGATGAAGCGGGAAGATCGTCCTTGGGCGGACTACAGGGTTGTATGCGGCGTTAAAAGATGCTATGCGACAAAAAGAAAAATTACGACTTATTCAGGAGTCCGGTTACTTACGATCTCGCCAGGGGCTTGGCCCTTGAGGGCCACTCCTTGTCGTCGTCACCGGCGTTGGCGGAGCAGTCCGGGGAAAGGGTCCTTCCCTTCTTGGACCCTTCGGCTTCCCTCGCTGGGGAGGCCTTCCTCTTCTTCTCTCCCCCCGCTGGGGGAGAGGCCTCTTTCTTCTGCTCCTCGTCCTCGTGGGAGGAGTCACCCTCGGAGTCATCGGACGATGAATTCGATAACACCTGACGCCGGGAACTCCTCCGGGTTCCCGTGGCCTTCTTCTTGGCCTTCTTCTCCGGCACTACGTAAGGTGCCGGGACCAGCAGCCCTGTCAAACGGGCATCCGCTGGGTCTTCTGGAAGGGGAGCCGGGCAGTTAACCTGTCCGGACATCTCTTGCCAGGCCTGTCAAAGGTATTGGGAGTTTAGATCCCATATAGAGTCAAACTATGAGAAGCAAGTGTCCCATAAAGGATAATATAGCTTACCTCGCCAGCCGGACGCTGCGAGCTGAATCCGCGACCTTCAGTAGCGGATGCGGGAGCCTCGGCGCTCTTGAACAACACCCTCTAGGCCTCTTCGTACATAGTGTCGAAGAGCCCGCTCAAGGTCTGGTGCTGTGCCGGATCAAACTCCCACAAGTTGAAGTCCTGCTGTTGGCAGGGGAGAATCTGGCGGATGAGCATGACCTGGATTACGTTGACAAGCTTGAGCTTCTGTAAGTGCATCTAGTGCCCTTTAGTGATTTTGGTGTATTGAAGACTTATAGGTTAAGGGACTAATGCGTTTGTGAGTGTACACAGGTCTATAAGTCTATGAGGAGTTTGATATTTACAGAGAAAGTCGACCCCTAAAAATGAAGTTCTTCGATGAAGACTTTGATATTACGAAGACTTTCGAAGACTTTGAAAGTGAAGAAATTGGTGTGACCTTGAAGACTTGGTATTCATTTGAGGAACATGAAGCGTGAAGACTTTTGTTTTCATAGTTTCATTTTCTCTTTCTTGAGTCATAGGAAACACCGTCTTTGTTAAAGGGGTTGAGGAAATACTAAGGAAAAATTTCCATGTGATGCTCAACTCAAAATCCTACACCTACCAATCCCTTGAGTGAAGCCATTGGAAATCTCATAAAGTTCAGTCAATTTCTTGATGTGATGAGACGCAGTTCTTTTGGTCCTTGAGGACTTTTTCTCGATCGAGGAGTTAGGAATTCACCGGTCGAATTGCCTACAGTGAGGAGGATGATAGCCCCGAGGAATTTGAGAGTCAAATTTCCGACCGTTCTTTGTCTTTCTTGGCCACCTGTCCCAAAATATCCTATCCACCTAATGGTCATATCATTGAAGGGCATTTATGTCTTATCATGTTGGGCTGCTCCCTAGGCTATAAATAGCTGCCCCTACAACCACTAGCTGGTTGGCTGCTCCGAGAGAACTTGACACTTGTCATTTGAGAGCAACCAATCCTCGAGGACTTTGAGCGAAAATCATCAAGTGAGGAAAACCCAAAACCAAACCCCTACAAACCCAAAGTGATTGAGCATCACTGAAGAAATTGATCCTGCGTGGATCCGACGCTTGTTACCTTTGAAGACTGTGCTTCTTCCAGACGGTTAGGCGTCATGGTCTAGAGCATCCAAGAGGAATTGTGGATCGCCGAGTGACCAAGTCTGTGAAGGTTTAGAAGTCACCTGAAGACTTACCACGAGTGATTGGACGAGGTCTGCGTGGCCTTAGTTCAAGGAGAATACGGTGAGGATCGGGTGTCTGAGCTGCGTGCTTTCGAGGATTGGGTGTCCGGACTGCGTGTCCTCGAGTTTAAATACTCGGCCGCTCCAACAGACGAACAAGCGAGACAAAGCAGCGAGTTGGAACTGGTTTACCAAATCATTGTCTTCACCAACTAACTGGTTCTATTTCCTCAACCCTTTCATTTCCTCATTACTGTGTTGAGTGTTTTGTTCATATCTGTGCTTGAAGACTTTGGCTGAAGACTTTCTCAAATTCCTCAGTTCATTTTCTTCAGTCTGTTTGTCTTCATCTTGTGCTATCCTGTGTTTACGCTTTCTGTACTTTGTGTTAGTCTTCATTTCATAATGATGACCATGCTTGTATTCTGTTATGCTTACTTCTGAGTACTTATTCTGCTGCAAGTAGTTCTTCGCTAAGGAATTTCCTCACCAGCAAATTCCTCAGTGAAGAATTCATAAAAATCGCCTATTCACCCCCCTCTAGTCGACATAACGCACTTTCAATTGGTATCAGAGCAAGGTACTCCCTTGTTCTGTGTGATTTTGGTTTAACCGCCTGGACTTTTAGTTGTGTCGACCGCAGGTATGATCAAGGTCTCGGATGGGTGTCCTACCTTTGATGGGACAGACTACCACTACTGGAAGAACAAGATGCGAATGCATCTTGAGGCAATTGACAAAGATCTCTGGTATGTTGTGGAAAATGGTGTTCCCTCTGTCACACCCTCACTGAACGCTACCGATGTGAAGAGATTCAAGCAACTCGATTCTCAAGCGAAGAATATCATATGTGGCCATTTGAGTAAAGGACAGTATGGAAGAGTGAGTGCTTTGGAAACTGCTAAGCTTATCTGGGATAGGCTGTCCAAAGTGAATGAAGGAGTCTCAACTCAGCGTGACTCTCGAGTTGATCTTCTTCGGAATCTCTTCAACCGCTTCAAAAGACTCAACAATGAAAATGTCCAACAAACCTTCGATCGCCTCACTGACATCTCAAATGAGCTTCAAGCCCTCGGTGCCACTGACATCACTGACCATGAAGTGGTGAAGAAACTGTTGAGATCGCTTGATTCCTCATTTGATACTCTGGGACTGATGATACAAGAACGGGCTGACTACAAGTCTCTTGATCCTGCCGATATCCTCGAAAGGCTAAATACTCACGAGTTCCAGCTTGCTGAAAAGAGAGATCTCTATGGTTCGAGCTATGGCAAACCACGCCCTCAAGGCCAAGGCTGTGTCGACTCGAATGTGAGGATTCGGTAGTAGCCTTGGTGATCTCAAGAATTGAGCCGGAGCTAGCTTCGCTCGTGAAGAAATTCCAGAAGTTCTCAAGACGTGGTCGCTTTGGAAAACCCTCAAGAAGCAGTGATTCCTCATCCAGTGACTATAAGAGAAGGCTGTGCCACAAATGCAAGAAACCTGGTCACTATATTCAAGATTGTCCTCAGTGGGAAAAGGAAATGAAGAAGAACAAATATAAGGATTACAGTTCTGATGATGCGAAGAAGAATAAGAAATCATCAAAATCTTCGTCATCAAAATCCTCGAAGTCTTCATCTCACAAGAAGAGCAGCTCCAAGAAGGCTCGGGCATTCATTGGCAAGGAAATGGACTCTGAAACTGAATTTGAGGAAAATGATGAAGAGGAGGCGTCTGAAGAATCCGAATCTGGTGTGGCAAGTCGGCCTTCGCTCATCGCTTTCGTCGGCAAGTCCATCTTCAACATCAAGAAACCGACCCCACCGACAAGCCCGATGAAGATAATGATGGCTACGCCACACCTATTGCTTCATGGCGAAAGGTGCAAAGGTACTCAAATACAACTCCTCCGAATCTAGTGAAAATGAATCTGATGAGGATCTCAAGCCCAGCTACTCTAAACTTGCTAAGATTGCTGTAAAACAACAACGGGCTTTTGAAAATGTTCAAAACATGCTAGACAAAAGTGATGATATGTTGGGTGAAGAAATGGATCGCACTAAAGCCCTGACCGAAAATCTTCAGAGACTTCAGTCTAGGTTTGATAACCTTCAAAGTCATCATAACACTCTCTTATCTGATCATGAGAAACTTTCTTATGAATTTCTTCAAGGAAAGCAAGATTGCGAGAAGCTTTCTTCTGAATTTCTTCAAAGAAAGGAAGATCTTGAAAAGCTAAGAGTGTGTTATGAAGATCTTCAGAAGGAGCGCGATTCATTACTAGCTCAACAAATCAGCGCTTCTCAGGAAGTATTTGTTCCTCCATGCTTAAAGTGCATTGAACGTGAATCTGCTAATTCTTCACCTGAATGTTCAATGCTTCAACTGTTACAAATTCTTCACCTGCCTCTGCTATCACTAATTCCTCAGCTGAGGACATTGCTAGTATCATTGACAATGCAGGGCTGAAGGAATTGTACATGACAGAGCATGTACAAAAGCCTCAAAGGGCATCGACTCTTTGTGATGTGCTTAAAAGCAGATCCTCAACTGAAACCCTAGGAAAGAGGGTATTGCCTTTGAGAGGAAACTCAATGCTGATGGAACATATTGGAAGCTTTGCAAAGTACCCCAAAACCTCATGGGTTGCTGCAAAGGGACCTCCAGTTGATCCATCTAACTTATCTGGCTTTACATGTGAATCTCCTCATTCTTCTGATGAGTCATTTGACTCCAAATATAAACTGTTCAAAAATCAGAATGGTGAAGTATTTGCTAGATATGTTGGCACTAACTGTAGGAACGATTCCCCTATGAAGAAAATCTGGGTTCCCAAAAGTTATGTTGAAAGTCTTCAGGTGAATGTCCTCATGACACCACCTGTGAAGAACAGGAACCCCAGATTCTTCATATGGACCAAATTCTTCCTATGGATCCAAGTCCTCATACGGACCAAATTCCTCACACGGACCAAATTTTTCGTATGGACCAAATTCTTCATATGGATCCAAGTCCTCATACGGACCAAATTCCTCACATGGATCAAATTCCTCAAAAGGATCAAAGACCTCATATGATTATCACCGTGCTAACAACTTTGTCTCGCAGGGTAGAGCTAAGGGCTATGAATATGTGCATTATTCTTCAAACCATTATGTTCATAAGTCCTCAAAGAATTTCTCTGCTTATTCATATGCTTACCCTAACCCCTCTTATGTGAAACGAAATGGTTTGGCATCTTTGCCACCTTTCTCATATGGTGCTCGCAGAATAATGAATTCTTTGCCACCCCTCCAAATGTGGGTGGTGAAGAAAAAGAACTAATCTTCTGCAGGGTCAGGTCTCCAGACGTGCTTTAACGTCTAAAGAATTTGCTGGGGACCTGACAAAATGCCTGAAAGGACGCAGGCGAATCATGATGAAATGAATCCTCATTTCACACGTCCTCATAGTGCTATATCTGTTTACTGCTTGATGAAATTCATCTGATGAACTTGATATCATATTCTTCATTGATGAAGCATATGAGATTGTAAGCTACACTAATTCATCTGCAGGATGATCAACCCAAAACTCTTGAATGGGTCCTTGATAGTGGATGTACAAATCACATGGTGGTGACAAGAATCTATTGATGGATGCCCCTTATCACCATCACATCTGGAGCATATCATCTTTCTTGACAAAGGCAAAAGTCAGGTATTGGGTCTTGGTAAGGTTGCAATCTCTAAGGATAAACACATGGACAAAGTCATGCTTGTTGAGTCCTTATGATACAACCTCATGTCAGTCTCAATGCTTTGTGATCTTGATATGGTTGTTGTCTTTGGCAAGTATTGCTGTGTTGTGATTATGGAAGCTGACAATTCCAAAGTCTTCAAAGGCTTTAGGAGAGGAGATCTGCATATTGTTGATTTCTCTATAGGATCACAACTAGCCGTGTGTCTACTTGCAAAAGCTTCAGAAGGCTGGCTATGGCATCGACGACTTGGTCATGCAGGCATGAGGAATTTGCACACGCTTGCGAGGAAGAAGCATGTCATTGGCATTGAGAATGTCAAATTCCTCAAGGATCACTTATGCGGACCCTGTGAAGCTGGACAAATGACCAAGGCCAAGCATCCAACGAAGACTATCATGACCACTACTCGTCCATTCGAATTGCTTCATATGGACCTCTTCGGAAATAATCATTACTCAACAGTCACTAATGATGCATCTCTATATGGTTTTGTCATTGTTGATGATTACTCTCGATATACATGGGTACACATTGTTACTTACAAACATGAAGTGCAGGAAGTCTTCAAACGATTTTCCTCGAGGGCTTCAACCAACTTTGGTGTGAAGATCAAGCACATCAGAAGTGACAATGGAACTGAGTTCAAGAATTCTGGTCTTGATGACTATCTTGATGAACTTGGTATTACTCATGAGTTATCTTCTCCCTATACTCCTCAGCAAAATGGCGTCATGGAGCGCAAGAACAGAACTCTTGTTGAGATGGCTCGCACTATGCTTGATGAATACAAAACGCCTCAGCGTTTTTGGATTGATGCAATTGATACTGCATGCCACATCATCAATAGAGTATATCTTCACAAATTCTTCAAGAAGACGGCCTATGAACTCCTCACTGACAAGAAACCCAATGTGAGTTATTTCAAAGTCTTCGGTGCTAAATGTTGGATTAGAGATCCTCACCACAACTCTAAATTTGCACCAAAAGCACATGAGGGTTTTATGCTTGGTTACGGAAAGGACTCGCACACCTACAGAGTCTTCAACATTGTTCTTCACAAGATTGTTGACACTGTAGATGTGCGGTTCGATGAAACTAATGGCTCGCGAAGAGAGCACCTACCTTCTGTGTTAGATGAACCAGCACCTGAGGATTCCATCAAGTTCAAGGCAACTAAGGATGTCATTCCTACTGAAGAATCTGCTGAAGAATTCATTCCAGTTCATGAAGAACGTCGGTGATGCACTGAAGAAAATGCTGAGGAAAATGGTGCTGAAGAAAATGCTAATCAAATTCCTCAGCGACAACCAGCTCATCCTCGCATTGCAAAAGAAGTGCAAGTGGAGAAGATCATCGATGACATTAGTGCACCAGGTCCTCTCACACGCTCAAAAGCTTCACATTTATCTAACTTTTGTGGGCACTATTCTTTTGTCTCTATCACAGAGCCCACTAAGGTAGATGAAGCATTTCTGGAGCCGGAGTGGATTCAGGCTATGCAAGAAGAATTACATCAGTTCGCGCTTAACAATGTCTAGGAACTGGTCAATCGTCCAGATCCTCGCAAGCATAATATCATTTCCACAAAGTGGATCTACCGCAACAAGCAAGATGAAAATGGCATTATGGTGAGGAATAAGGCACGACTAGTAGCTCAAGGCTACACACAGGTTGAAGGAATTGATTTCGATGAAACTTTTGCACTGTTGCTAGACTTGAGGCTATTCAGATACTACTTGCTTATGCTAACCATCATGATATCATCTTATATCAAATGGATGTGAAAAGTGCATTTCTCAATGGTAAGCTTGAGGAAGAAGTATATGTTGCTCAACCCCAGTGTTTTGAAGATCCAAAGAATCTCGACAAAGTCTTGAGACTTAATAAGGCCCTCTATGGCCTCAAGCAAGCCCCGGGCGTGGTATGATACATTGAAGGAATTCTTTGTGAAGAATGGCTTCACACCGGTTCACTTGACCCTACTCTCTTTACTAAATCTTATGATGGTGAACTGTTTGTGTGCCAAATATATGTTGATGATATTATCTTTGGCTGTCTTGACCAACGTTATAGTGATGAATTTGCCTATATGATGAGTGAAGAATATCAAATGTCTATGATGGGAGAGTTGAAATTCTTCTTAGGTCTTCAAATTAAATCAATGAAGAATGGCATATTCATATCTCGGAGAAATACCTCAAAGATGTCTTGAGGAAATTCAGCATGCAAGATTGCAAAGCGTCAAAATTCCTATGCCCACAAATGGCCATCTATGCATCGATGAAAATGGTATCGACTTTGATCACAAGGTATACCGCTCCATGATTGGTTCTTTATTGTACTTATGTGCATCTAGGCGGATATAATGCTTAGTGTTTGCATGTGTGCCCAATTTCAAGCTGCAGAAGGAATCACACCATAAGGCTGTGAAGCATATTCTTCGATATCTAGCTCACACACCAACACTAGGATTATGGTACCCCAAGGGCTCTGCTTTTGATCTCATTGGATATTACGACTCGACTATTTGGTGATCGTGTGGACCGCAAGTCAACATCGACACTTGTCATTTCCTCGGACGATCTTTGGTGCGTTGGTCCTCGAAGAAAGCGAACTACGTATCACCGCTTCTGCGCAAGTTGAATACATTGTTGCTGGCTCTTGCTGTGCTCAACTGCTTTGGATGAAGCAAACCCTCAAGGACTATGGCGTCAACGTGAAGAATGTGCCTCTCCTCTGTGACAATGAGAGTGCCATCAAGATTGCTCACAACCCAGTTCAGCACTCGAAGACAAAGCACATTCAGATTCGTCATCATTTTCTTCGTGATCATGTGTTGAAGGGCGACATCTCCATCGAGCACGTGAAGACTGACGAACAGCTAGATGATATCTTCACTAAGCCCTTGGATGAGAAGAGATTTAGCAAGTTGCGGTGTGAGCTAAATATCTTAGAATCTTCGAACGTTCTTTGAAAAGGACACACATCCTAACACTTATGCAAAATTGATGACTTAGATGTGCAACACATGAAGAAAGGTTTTTCTTCAATCAATGAAGAATAACACTCTAAGTGTGAAGAAATTAATGAAGAATTTGATTCTCGTAACCCTCGACAATTGTGCGCGGTGTCTGAAATCATCATTCTTATCTGATGGGTCACGCCACCACAAAAGGTTGAAAATCTTCAATTTGAGTTTTCCTCAGTTTTGAAATTCTTCAGTTTTTCAAATTCTTCAACTTTGCAAAATCTTCACTGTTTCCGTCGTTTTTCTTCATTGGCTATATATATATATATATATGTATGAGTTTATGTCCTCTACAGCATTCACTTATAGCTATTTCTTCAAGTTGCTTTTTCTGTTAAGTGAATGTGATCGGACCCTTCTCCCTCTATGCTATACCCAACCCAATCTATTCACAAATTCTTCATGTGCGTTCCAATTGAAACTCGTTCAAAATCTTCACTGTGTCCTTGTCAGCTGAAGAAATTCCAAACGAAACATTAAAACAAATCTTATCCAGATTTTCGGTTTCACCGCTCAAACCGTTCCGCATCCCACGATGCATTATTTTATTCACCCACGATCTTACACAATCTCAACTACACAGTACGTGGGTGACACATGTCGCGTGAAGGAGAAAGGGCAGGGGCATGTTCATCCCAAAATCTTTGGGCGAACAGTTTTTTTCACCGTGACTATAAATACCCCTCTCCCCTTCCTCACTTCATTTACTCCGCTCGACCGCTCTCTCTCTCTCGCTCGAGCTCCTCAAACCCTAGCGCCGCCGCTACTCCATCGTCGCCGGTGAGGAAGAGCTTCGCTGCCTTGACCTCGTCGCCGTCGTACTCGCGCCGGTTGCGGAAATCTTCACTCCGCTGCCATCGTAGCTGTCTCCCTCTGCCAAGTTAGGGCGTGGGAGATCTAACCTGATGAACTTCACAGCTGTTCATCTCAGTTCGTCGTGTTCTTCACTTTGAGTAATTAAAAGTTACTTTTATTACTCGCTTTGATTCTCAAACTTTCCTGAAAATCTTCAAAGGTGTTTATTCTTCAAATCTTCACACATATGAACACCTCACACATTATATGCTCTTGATACATTTCTCTAAGCAATCATTTTCTTCAAGATTCCTCAATTGTGTGGATCTTCGATCTGTACAACTCTGGAACCTAAGACAAAGAACGCTTAGTGAAATTCCTCAAGGCTCCTCTGGTCAAATTCCTCAAAACTTGTCTTTTCGAAAAATCTTCTGAGAACGCATATGACCTCTCCAAATTCCTCGCACCTACACTCTGTTCACAGGTACTCATGTCAGCTGCTGAATCACTAGGTTCTCATCAACTTAACTCATTTGCAATGTTCCTCAAAGAAAAACTACATACTTCTTCAGAGTGTTCAATTGTTCAAATTCCTCATCTGAAGAATATGGCTGAAGGTAAGAGACCGCAGAAAGGAGGAAAGAAGCCTGAGGTCATGACTGCTTTCGAGATCCCTGATGAAATTTATGTTGGCTATTGCACACCTGATGAATCAAAATTTGGCAAAGAAACCAAAAATCAGCGCAAGGTGCGCATACAGAAGATTGAACGGAGATGGGTAAGAGAATGGAGGGAGTATAGATATGTGAATCCAAAGTATAGGAAGAAATTTGCTTTAAATCCTCCATGCCCAAGAGCTCCATTGGCACCTGGCCAAGTAGCTGATCCCACCAGCATCAAGAGTGGTGATGACTTTCCTGAAGAATGGGCTAAGCGCCAAGCCAAATTGGCACGACAAGCCAAGGAGGCAGTGAAGAAATTCAATGAGGATTCTGCTGCTACTGAGGCCTCCATCAGACCGAGGAAATCTATGCAAAAGAAGCCTGCTCGTAATCCAAGTGCTTCACCAACAGCGCCCTCACGGCCAAGTTCCTCAGCTATGCCCTCACGGCAAATTCCTCGATCGCTCATCGCTCCACCAAAGTCCTCAAGAGCTCCATCAAAGTCCTCGGCTCCTGTGCATCCGGCTACATGTCAAAGGACTACGGGTTTCTCAATTGCCTCGTGTCTCGGCAAGTTCCTCACCTGCACCAATGTCCTCATCAGCCCCACACCGTTGAAGACTAAAGCAACAGTTGGACGCGGTCCTCGGCCAAGTCCAAGGAAGAAACAGTCGCATTCCAAGTGCCCTCGATGATGAAGCTTCGATGATGAACTTGCGAAATCATCGAGCAGACAGGTGAAGGCCGCTAGAGCCAAAGGCACATCTGTGCCACTGCTTTTGGATCCGAGGAAAATCCTCGACTATATTGACCTCTAGCACAAGGATCCAAACACCCCAATGCCTGATTTTCATCTGACTCCTGGTCAAAGTCACATGCTGACCCATTTCATCACTCAAGAGAAATGGAAATTTGAAAAGGCAAGAGAGATCAAGAAAGCTCAATACAGAAAGGAGAAGCTCCTGAAGAAGGATGTTGTCAGAATGACACCTGAGGAACTTCTCAAGGCTCAGTCTGAAATTCAAGCCCTCAGCAAAGACTTTGATGCCTACTATGCTAATTGGCAAGGAGCCAAAGTGAGATTCGTCAATCTGACGAAGAATATGACAAATGTTGCAGCTCCATCGCAACAAGAAAATCTTCAGGCTGCAGACTCTGCTCAGCTCTTTGAAGAACATGCCAAGATCGCTGATGACTTTCAACTTCTTTGAAGAAATTCCAGCCGCTAAAGAAATTGCGTGGCATCCACTAGTGGTGCGCTGAAGAAATCGAAGAGATCAGGCAACTACATCGTTGCTTTACCAAGAAAATCAACCAGATTCCTCGGCTCCTCCCGCGCCTACACCAACTCCAATTCTTCCATACGCCTATGAGGTGAAGAAGACCAAGGCTGCAGAGCGAGCTGCGTGATTAAAAGGAAGGCATCAGCTGCATCAAATTCTTGACTGCGAAGAAAATGAAGCCAATGACCAGCTCACTTGGACATCCAATTGATGCTGTTCCAATTTCCTCCATGTCATCAAAGGAAATTGTTCCTTTTGGAGAAGACTATAAGATCCCAAGCGGATCGATGAAGAAAATCATTCTGCCGCTTCGTCGAGCAGATTGATGAAGAAATTGAAGTGGATACAATCCCTTCAACGCCGATCATTTCTCACCTATGCCTCAGTTCACAGCTGAAGAGGCTGGTGTTGAGGAAGTTGAAGATGAAGATGTGGATATAGGATGCACCACACCTGTGATGAATGATGACTTTTGGGAAAGTCAGCATCCCAATACTCCTCTATTCACACCTATCCAATAGATTCCTCAGTCCCCGGCAACAACTATTCAAATGGGCTCTGAAGCAACTCATCCCACTCCCTCTGTTCATGAAGATATTCCAGCCGCTAGTGCTGAAGAACCTGCCGCTGATGATCATCAGGTTGCACAAGAAGAGGAACCAGAAATTCCTCAGCCTGAAGAACCTGAGCTCGCGATTCCTGAGGTGGTACTGCAACTCACTGACACCCCTCTGCCAAAGCCAAAGAATCCGTTCTCAAGCAAATAGAAGTTCAAGGCTGAAGACTTCTTTTCCGAGCATGTATTCTTCACTGACTACAACCCCTATGACTCTGCTCGCATAAGGAAGAGGCGTTTCTGGACTGCTAGTCAAGCCAACTTCTATTCCTCAGTGCTATTTGACAAAGACAAAATCTTCGATCATGAACACATTCCTCACGTGGATATGGAATCTCTGCCATGCTTCGAGCCAGTCCTCAGTGTTCTTCACGATGCAGAATTACTCAATTTCTGCACTGACATCTGTGATTGGAGTGAAGAACTCGTTCTTCAGTTCTACGCTAATCGCATATCTTTGGAGATCTTTGAAGATGTCAATTCATGGGTGTTGGATTGGATGACTGAAAACACTCACTACAAGGCACCGCAACTGAATTGCTTCGTGTCCTTCCTCTCGATCCTCCCCATGACAAAGGCACGTTGCATCTACAATGACCCCGAATCGACAAATCACTATATGCAAGTACTCATGAAGCCTTTGAAGTTCGGGCAGGCCCCACTAACCAAATTCCTCGTCAAGGAATTTCTCTATGTGCCTCGGACTGTCTATTGCATTCTGACGAAGACAATGAGTCCTATCAAAGGCCACGACTCAAATGATGAAGATGTCGTTGGCATCATGAAGAATATGCTTTTCAACATCATTCATGGCGTTCCCGTCATCTTTCATGATTTCTTCATGAGGACTCTGGCAAATGTTGCTTTGTCACCATTCGAGCTGAAGCCCTATGCACCTTGGATTATGAGATTCATAAGGGAAAGATCTTCACTGAATTACAAAGCTGACACTCTTAACCACGGTAGCTACCTGCCCCCCATTGAAATCCTCAAACGACCAGTTTCTTCATCTGATGATAAAGGCAAGGCAGTTGCTGTGATCGATGAAGGCATTCATCCATTGGATGGTCAATTTCGCCTGGCTACATCTTACTCTACCAATGACGACTCTGCTACACATGACACTGCCGCAAATACCTCAGCTAAGCAAAATCCTCAAGCCACAGCACCCAGGGTGATGACTGACCGTGAGTTACTCCTCAGTCTTCATCAGAAGGTTGATCACAATCACAAATGGGTAAAGCGTCAGTTTGGTGCAATTCTTCACAATATGACCTCAGCACACAATGTAGTGAAGAAGAACCACTACTACCTACATGAAACCCTCAACCACACCTGGGCTATCCTCACTCATGTCTATAGCACTGAAGAACTGAAGACTATGGGTCTCAAGGAAGAATTTGACTGGTCTGCACCTCCTCCGAAGAAATTCAAGAGGGTCAAAGTTCCTGATCTGGTGGCCAGCTCCATGGCGTGATACTGATGAGTATGAAGATTTGGACGACACTGCGGCAGGCCCTGCTACAACAAACAACCCGACAATCCGGGCTCCTCCATCAACTTGAAATTCTTGAGGCGTTAGTCCTCGGTTTCAATCTGTTGGTCATTTGATGACAAAGGGGAGAAATCTGAGTTAGTCTTCAAGCGGGTCTATATTAAGGGCATTTTCTTAAGTTACAACTCTCGTTCTTCCAAACTTTTATTGGATCGAGTTGTAATCTTAAACCCGATGGTGCTCGATACTTTTGGATGGTGCTCGATACTTTTGATGCACTATGCTCGATACTTTTGATGTGCTATTCGCATGCTTATTCCTCGTTAATATTATTGCACGATGCTGAATCTCATCAGCACCATATTTCATCATGCATTTCAAATTCTTCATGTTATATATCAAATGCGTGTATGAATTACCAGATATAGGGGGAGATCTCCATGATTCAACTCTTCAAATGTGCATTGCCTCAGAAGCAAATTCCTCACTATGCACATCTTCAGGGGGAGTTCTTCTATATCTTGCAATCAAATTCCTCAATATCAGTATTTACACTTCATATGTTTATCCCTGTTGAAAACTTAACCTATGTTGTCATCAATCACCAAAAAGAGGGAGATTGTAAGTGCATCCAGTGCCCTTTAGTGATTTTGGTGTATTGAAGACTTATAGGTTAAGGGACTAATGCGCTTGTGAGTGTACAGGTCTAGAAGTCTATGAGGAGTTTGATATTTACAGAGAAAGTCGACCCTAAAAATGAAGTTCTTCGATCAAGACTTTGATATTCTGAAGACTTTCTGAAGACTTTGAAAGTGAAGAAATTGGTGTGACCTTGAAGACTTGGTATTCATTTGAGGAACATGAAGCGTGCAAACTTTTGTTTTCGTAGTTTCATTTTCTCTTTCTTGAGTCATAGGAAACACCGTACTGTTAAAGGGGGTCGAGGAAATACTAAGGAAAAATTTCCATGTGATGCTCAACTCAAAATCCTACACCTACCAATCCCTTCGAGTGAAACCATTGGAAATCTCATACAGTTCAGTCAATTTCTTGATGTGAGACGCAGTTCTTACAGTCATCGAGGACTTTGCTCGACCGAGGAGTTAGGAATTCGCCAAATGTGAATTGCCTACACAAGTGAGGAACATGGTAGCCCTGAGGAATTTGAGAGTCAAATTTCCGACCGTTGCTGTGCTGCGCGCCAGCTGTCCCAAACTATCCTATCCACCTAACGGTCATATTATTGAAAGGCATTTATGTCTTATCATGTCGGGCTGCTCCCTAGGCTATAAATAGCCGCCCCCTACAACCACTAGCTGGTTGGCTGCTCCGAGAGAACTTGACACTTGTCATTTGAGAGCAACCCATCCTCCGAGGACTTTGAGCGAAAATCATCAAGTGAGGAAAACCCAAAACCAAACCCCTAAAAACCCAAAGTGATTGAGCATCACTGAAGAAATTGATCCTGCGTGGATCCGACGCTTGTTACCTTTGAAGACTGTGCTTCTTCCAGACGGTTAGGCGTCATGGTCTAGAGCATCCAAGAGGAATTGTGGATCGCCGAGTGACCGAGTCTGTGAAGGTTTGGAAGTCACCTGAAGACTTACCACGAGTGATTGGACGAGGTCTGCATGGCCTTAGTTCAAAGAGAATACGGTGAGGACTGGGTGTCCGGGACTGCGTGTCCTCGAGTTTAAATACTCAGCCGCTCCAACCAGACATACAACTGAGACAACAGTTGGAACTGGTTTACCAAATCATTGTCTTCACCAACTAACTGGTTCTATTTCCTCAACCCTTTCATTTCCTCATTACTGTGTTGAGTGTTTTGTTCATATCTGTGCTTGAAGACTTTGACTAAAGACTTTCTCAAATTCCTCGGTTCAATTTCTTCAGTCTGTTTGTCTTCATCTTGTGTTATCCTGTGTTTACGCCTTCTGTACTCTGTGTTAGTCTTCATTTCGTCATGATGACCATGCTTGTATTCTGTTATGCTTACTTCTGAGTACTTATTCCGCTGCAAGTAGTTCTTCGCTAAGGAATTTCCTCGCCAGCAAATTCCTCAGTGAAGAATTCATAAAAATCGCCTATTCACCCCCTCTAGTCGACATAACGCACTTTAAGCTTCTTGTTCACCAGGGTTTGGAGACAGGATTGGAGTCTGGTCAGCTCTTCCGAACTACCCCACAGCAGGCCCTTCTCTTTCTAGGAAGTGAGCCGCATGGGGATGCCAGATCTGAATTCGGGGGCCGCTGCCCATTCAAGGTCACGCGGCTAGGTGATGTAGAACGACCCCGATTGCCACCCTTTGATGGTTTCCACGAAGGCGCCCTCGAGCCAGGTGACGTTGGGCATCTTGCCCACCATGGCGCCTCCGCATTCCGCTTGGCTGGCCTTCACAACCTTCGGCTTGACATTGAAGGTCTTTAGCCACAGGCCGAAGTGGGGCTGGATGCATAGGAAGGCCTCGCACACGACGATAAACGCCGAGATGTTGAGGATGAAATTCGAGGCCAGATCATGGAAATCCATGCCATAGTAGAACATGAGCCCCCGGACAAAGGGGTGGAGTGGGAAGCCCAGTCCGCAGAGGAAATGGGGAAGGAATACCACCCTCTCATGGGGCCTGGGGGTGGGGATGAGCTGCCCCTCCTCGGGGAGACGGTGCGCGATATCGCTGGACAAATATCCGGCGCTGCGCAGCTTCTTGATGTGCCCCTCCGTAATGGAGGAGGCCATCCACTTGCCTCCCGCTCCGGACATGGACGAAGAAGGTTGAGGTGAGATGTGCGGACTTGGGCGCTGGAGCTCGAGTGCGCGGAGATGGATAAGCAAAGGAGGAAGAAGGCATAGGTTAAAAGGTGGATCCTTATCCCCTTATATATGGGCGGACGAAACTATGCGTCCCCACCAGCCTGGTAAAACTCACTTATCTCCCAAGCGCCACATTCAATGGCGCGGTTGGGTTACCCACGTCCGTATTGATGAGAATCCCGGAATAAGGGGACAAGATCCCTGCTTCGACAAGACGTGCCAAGGAAACCGCTTCGCTAAACACGCTGAGGTGGAATAATAAAAACGATTCGAGTAAAGGCTTGGCCGTGGTGTGACGTCATGCCACGAAATACGTCAGCAGGTTGAACTTGTGTAAATATTATTCTCTCTACGGAGGTATGTGGAATCTATTTTGCAGAGCCGGACACTATCCTGGCGTTCACAATCTTCTATGAATTATTCGGAGGAGGAACCCGCCTTGCAATGCCGAAGACAATATGCGCGCCGGACTCGTCGTCATTGAAGCTGGTTCGGGGGCTAGTGAGGAGTCTGGACTAGGGGTGTCCGGATAGCTGAACTATCATCATTGGCCGGACTCCAAGACTATGAAGATACAAGATTGAAGACTTTGCCCCGTGTCCGGATGGGACTTTCCTTGGCGTGGAAGGCAAGCTTGGCAATACGGATATGTAGATCTCCTACCATTGTAACCGACTTTGTGTAACCCTAGCCCTCTCCGATGTCTATATAAACCGGAGGGTTTTAGTCCATAGGACGAACAAGAATCATACCATAGGCTAGCTTCTAGGGTTTAGCCTCCTTGATCTCGTGGTCGATCTACTCTTGTACTACCCATATCATCAATATCAATCAAGCAGGAGTAGGGTTTTACCTCCATCGAGAGGGCCCGAACCTGGGTAAAAACATCGTGTCCCTTGTCTCCTGTTACCATCCGCCTAGACGCACAGTTCGGGACCCCCTACCCGAGATCCGCCGGTTTTGACACCGACAGCTAGAGTTTACATGGAGTCGGTTACAAGGAAGGAAACATAATATCCGGATTGCCAAGCTTGTCTTCCACGCAAAGGAGAATCCCATCCGGACACGGGCCAAAGTCTTGAGTCTTGTATCTTCATGCTTCAATAGTCCGGACGTTGTACACAGTCCGGCTGTCGGATACCTGAAGGAAATATGCCCTAGAGGCAATAATAAAGTTATTATTTATTTCCTCATATCATGATAAATGTTTATTATTCATGCTAGAATTGTATTAACCGGAAACATGATACATGTGTGAATACATAGACAAACATATAGTCACTAGTATGCCTCTACTTGACTAGCTCATTAATCAAAGATGGTTATGTTTCCTAACCATAGACATGTGTTGTCATTTGATTAATGGGATCACATCATTAGGAGAATGATGTGATTGACATGACCCATCCCGTTAGCTTAGCACTTGATCGTTTAGTATTCTGCTATTGCTTTCTTCATGACTTATACATGTTCCTGTAACTATGAGAATTATGCAACTCCCGTTTACCGGAGGAACACTTTGGGTACTACCAAACGTCACAACGAATCGGGTGATTATAAAGGAGTACTACAGGTGTCTCCAAAGGTACATGTTGAGTTGGCGTATTTCGAGATTAGGTTTTGTCACTCCGATTGTCGGAGAGGTATCTCTGGGCCCTCTCGGTAATACTCATCACTTAAGCCTTGCAAGCATTATAACTAATGAGTTAGTTATGAGATGACGTATTATAGAACGAGTAAAGAGACTTGCCGGTAACGAGATTGAACTAGGTATTGGATACCGACGATCAATTCTCGGGCAAGTAACATACCAATGACAAAGGGAACAACGTATGTTGTTATGCGGTTTGACCGATAAAGATCTTCGTAGAATATGTAGGAACCAATATGAGCATCCAGGTCCCGCTATTGGTTATTGACCGAGAACAGTTTTAGGCCATGTCTACATAGTTCTCGAACCCGTAGGGTCCGCACGCTAAACGTTTTCGTTGACGATATAGTATTATATGAGTTATGCATGTAGGTAACCGAATGTTGTTTGGAGTCCCGGATGAGATCATGGACATGACGAGGAACTCCGGAATGGTCCGGAAATAAAGTTTGATATATGGAATAATAGTGTTTGATCTCCGGAAGGGTTCCGAATTCACGGAAGGGGTTCGGATGTTTCAAATGTTTGGGTACGAGAACACGTTATTTGGTCCAAAGGGAAAGCCCACAAGGTTTTGGAAAGCGCAAAGGAAGTTTTATGGAGTCCGAGGCGACGCCAGGTCCTCGGCGTGCGGGTCCGCACGCCGGAACCTCTGGCGTCGCCCCGAGTCCGAGAATGACTCTTGCCTTTCGGGTGAAACTGACTTTGTGGAGGCTTTTACTCCAAGTTTCACCCCAAGGCTCAACATATAAATAGAGGGGTAGGGCTAGCACCAAAGACACATCAAGAAACACCAAGCCGTGTGCCGCAACCCCGCCCCTCTAGTTTATCCTCCGTCATAGTTTTCGTAGTGCTTAGGCGAAGCCCGCGGAAATTGTTCTTCACCAACACCGCCACCACGCCGTCGTGCTGCGGAACTCATCTACTACTTCGCCCGCCTCTTTGGATCGAGAAGGCGAGGACGTCATCGAGCTGAACGTGTGCAGAACTCGGAGGTGCCGTGCGTTCGGTACTTGGATCGGTCGGATCGTGAAGATGTACGACTACATCAACCGCGTTGATAAACGCTTCCGCTTAGCGATCTTCAAGGGTATGAAGATACACTCCCCTTCTCGTTGCTATACCATCACCATGATCTTGCGTGTGCGTAGGAAATTTTTTGAAATTACTACGTTCCCCAATAGTGGTATCAGAGCCTAGGTTTTATGCGTTGATGTTATATGCACGAGTAGAACAAAAGTGAGTTGTGGACGATATAAGTCATAATGCCTACCAGCATGTCATACTTTGGTTCAGCGGTATTGTGAGATGAAGCGGCCCGGACCGACATTACGCGTACGCTTATGCGAGACTGGTTTCACCATTACGAGCACTCATGCTTAAAGGTGACTGGCGGGTGTCTGTCTCTCTCACTTTAGTTGAACCGAGTGTGGCTACGCCCGGTCCTTGTGAAGGTTAAAACGGAGTCTATTTGAAAAACTATCGTTGTGGTTTTGATGCGTAGGTAGGAACGGTTCTTGCTAAGCCCGTAGCAGCCACGTAAAATTTGCAACAACAAAGTAGAGGACGTCTAACTTGTTTTTGCAGGGCATGTTGTGATGTGATATGGTCAAGACGTGATACTATATTTTATTGTATGAGATGATCATGTTTTGTAACCGAAGTTATCGGCAACTGGCAGGAGCCATATGGTTGTCGCTTTATTGTATGAAATGCAAACGCCCTGTAATTGCTTTACTTTGTCACTAAGCGGTAGCGATAGTCGTAGAAGCAATAGATGGCGTAAACGACAACGATGCTACAATGGAGATCAAGGTGTCGCGCCGGTGACGATGGTGATCATGACGGTGCTTCGAAGATGGAGATCACAAGCACAAGATGATGATGGCCATATCATATCACTTATATTAATTGCATGTGATGTTTATCCTTTATGCATCTTATCTTGCTTTGATTGACGGTAGCATTTTAAGATGATCTCTCACTAATTATCAAGAAGTGTTCTCCCGAGTATGCACCGTTGCGAAAGTTCTTCGTCTTTGAGACACCACGTGATGATCGGGTGTGATAGGCTCTACGTTCAAATACAACGGATGCAAAACAGTTGCACACGCGAATACTCAAAGTTATACTTGACGAGCCTAGCATATCTGAGATATGGCCTCGAAAGCGGAGACCGAAAGGTCGGCGTGAATCATATAGTAGATATGATCAACATAGAGATGTTCACCATTGAAACTATTCCATCTCACGTGATGATCGGACATGGTTTAGTTGATTTGGATCACGTGATCACTTAGATGACTAGAGAGATGTCTGTCTAAGTGGGAGTTCTTAAGTAATATGATTAATTGAACTTAAATTTATCATGAACTTAGTACCTGATAGTATTTTGCTTGTCTATGTTTGTTTGTAGATAGATGGCTCGTCTTTGTTGTTCCATTGAATTTTAATGCGTTCCTTGAGAAAGCAAAGTTGAAAGATGATGGTAGCAATTACACGGATTGGGTCCGTAACTTCGAGGATTATCCTCATTGCTGCATAGAAAAGTTACGTCTGGAAGAACCGCTGGGTGCAGGCCTGCTGCTGATGCAACCGACGATGTTAAGAATGTCCGCAGAGCAAAGTCGATGACTACTCGATAGTTCAATGTGCCATGCTTTACGGCTTAGAACCGGGTCTTCAACGACGTTTTGAGCGTCATGGAGCATATGAGATGTTCCAGAGTTGAAGTTAATATTTCAAGCAAATGCCCGGATTGAGAGATATGAAGTCTCCAATAAGTTCTATAGCTGCAAGATGGAGGAGAATAGTTCGTCGGTGAGCATATACTCAAAATGTCCGGGTATAATAATCACTTGATTCAAGCGGGAGTTAATCTTCCGGATGATAGCGTCATTGATGAATTCTCCAATCATTGCCACCAAGCTACAAGAGCTTCGTGATGAACTATAATATGCAAGGGATGAACAAGACTATTTCGAGCTCTTCGCGATCTTTGAAAGCAGCGGAGGTAGAAATCAGAAGGAGCATCAAGTGTTGATGGTCAACAAGACCACTAGTTTCAAGAAGAAGGGCAAAGGGAAGAAGAAGGGGAACTTCAAAAAGAACGGCAAACAAGTTGCTGCTCAAGAGAAGAAACCCAAGTCTGGACCTAAGCACGAAATCGAGTGCTTCTCCGCAAGCAGACTAGACACCGGAAGCGGAACTGCCCCAAGTATTTGGCGGATCAAAAGGATGGCAAAGTGAACAAAGGTATATGTGATATACATGTTATTGATGTGTACCTTACTAATGCTCGCAGAGTACCTGGTATTTGATCTTGGTTACATTGCTAATATTTGCAACTCAAGCAGGACTACTGATTAGCGAAGATTAGCTAAGGACGAGGTGACGATCGCGTGGGAAATGGTTCCAAAGTCGATGTGATCGCGGTCGGCACGCTACCTCTACATCTACCATCGGGATTAGTTTTAGACCTAAATAATTGTTATTTGGTGCTGCGTTGAGCATGAACATTATATCTGGATCTTGTTTGATGCGAGACGGTTATTCATTTAAATCGAGAGAATAATGGTTGTTCTATTTATATGAGTAATATCTTTTATGGTCATGCACCCTTGAAGAGTGGTCTATTTTATTGAATCTCGATAGTAGTGATACACATATTCATAGTGTTGAAACCAAAAATGCAGAGTTGATAATGATAGTGCAACTTATTTGTGGCAATTGCGTTTAGGTCATATCGGTGTAAAGCGCATGAAGAAGCTCCATCTTGATGGGCTTTGGAATCACTTGATTATGAATCACTTGGTACTTATGAACCGTGCCTTATGGGCAAGATGACTAAAACACCGTTCTCGGTACTATGGAGAGAGCAACAGATTTGTTGGAAATCATACATACTGAGATGTATGTGGTCCAATGAATGTTGAGGCTCGTGGCGGATATCGTTATTTTCTCACCTTCACAGATGATTTGAGCATATATGGGTATATCTACTTAATGAAACACAAGTCTGAAACATTTGAAAAGTTCAAAGAATTTCAGAGTGAAGTGGAAAATCATCGTAACAAGAAAATAAAGTTTCTACGATCTGATCATGGAGGAGAATATTTGAGTTACGAGTTTGGTCTACACTTGAAACAATGCGGGATAGTCTCGCAACTCACGCCACCTGGAACACCACAACACAATGGTGTGCCCGAACGTCGTAATCGTACTTTACTTGATATGGTGCGATCTATGATGTCTCTTACCGATCTACCGCTATGGTTTTGGGGTTATGCTTTAGAGACGGCCGCATTCACGTTAAATAGGGCACCATCAAAATCCGTTGAGACGACGCCTTATGAACTATGGTTTGGCAAGAAACCAAAGTTGTCGTTTCTTAAAGTTTGGGGCTGTGATGCTTATGTGAAGAAACTTCAACCAGATAAGCTCGAACCTAAATCGGAGAAATGTGTATTCATAGGATACCCAAAAGAAACTATTGGGTACACCTTCTATCACAGATCTGAGGGCAAGATTTTCGTTGCTAAATTCGGATCCTTTCTAGAGAAGGAGTTTCTCTCGAAAGAAGTGAGTGGGAGGAAAGTAGAACTTGATGAGATAATCAGTATCTACTCCCTTATTGGAAGGTAGTTCATCACAAGAACCGGTTCTGTGACAACTACACCAATTAGTGAGGAAGCTAATGATATTGATCATGAAACTTTAGATCAAGTTTCTGCTGAACCTCGTGAGGTCTACGAGTAAGATCCGCACTTGAGTGGTGCGGCAATCCTATTCGGAAGTCATGTTACTTGACCATGATGAACCTCACGAACTATGAGGAAGCGATGATGAGCCCAGATTCCATAAAATGGCTAGAGGCCATGAAATCGAGATGGGATCCATGTATGAAAACAAAGTATGGACTTTGGTTGACTTGCCCGATGATCGGCAAGCTATTGAGAATAAATGGATCTTTAAGAAAAAGACCGACGATGGTAATGTAAGCGTCTATAAAGCTCGACTTGTTGCGAAAGGTTTTCGACAAGTTCAAGGGGTTGACTACGATGGGACTTTCTCACCCGTAGCGATGCTTAAGTCTGTCGAATCATGTTAGCTATTGCTGCATTTCATGATTATGAAATTTGGCAAATGGATGTCAAGACTGCATTCTTGAATGGATTTCTAGAAGAAGAGTTGTATATGATGCAGCCGAAGGTTTTGTTGATCCAAAAGGTGCTAACAAAGTGTGCAAGCTCCAGCGTTCCATTTATGGACTGGTGCAAGCATCTCGGAGTTGGAATAAGCGCTTTGATAGTGTGATCAAAGCATATGGTTTTATCTGAGACTTTTGGAGAAGCCTATTTACAAGAAAGTGAGTGGGAGCTCTGTAGAATTTCTAGTTTTATATGTAGATGACATATTATTAATTGGAAATGATATAGAATTTCTGGATAGCATAAAGGGATACTTGAATAAAAGTTTTTCAATGAAAGACCTTGGTGAAGCTGCTTATATATTGGGCATCAAGATCTATAGAGATAGATCAAGGCGCTTAATAGGACTTTCACAAAGCACATACCTTGACAAAATTTTGAAAAAGTTCAAAATGGATCGAGCAAAGAAAGGATTCTTACTGTGCTACAAGGTGTGAAGTTGAGTTAAACTCAATGCCCGACCACAATGCAGAAGATAGAGAGAAAATGAAAGATGTTCCTATGCTTCAGCCATAGGCTCTATCATGTATGCAATGCTGTGTACCGGACCGACGTATGCTTAGCAATAAGCTTAGCAGAAGGTACCAAAGTAATCCGAGTGGATCATGGACAGCGGTCAAGAACATCTGAAATACCGAAAAGGACTAAGGATATGTTTCTCGTATATGGAGGTGACAAAGAGCTAGTCGTAAGAGGTTACGTCGATGCAAGCTTTGACACTGATCCGGACGATTCTAAATCGCAGACCGGATACGTGTTTATATTAAACGGTGGAGCTGTAAGTTGGTGCAATTCTAAACAAAGCGTCATGGCAGGATCTACATGTGAAGCGGAGTACATAGCTGCTTCTGAAGCAGCAAATGAAGGAGTCTGGATGAAGGAGTTCATTTCCGATCTAGGTGTCATACCTAGTGCATCGGGACCAATGAAGATCTTTCGTGACAATCTGGTGCAATTGCCTTGGCAAAGGAATCCAGATTTCACAAGAGGACCAAGCACATCAAGAGACGCTTCAATTCCATTCGGGACCAAGTCCAAGTGGGAGACATAGAGATTTGCAAGATACATACGGATCTGAATGTTGCGAGACCGTTGACTAAGCCTCTCTCACGAGCAAAACATGATCAGCACCAAGACTCCATGGGTGTTAGAATCATTACTATGTAATCTAGATTATTGACTCTAGTGCAAGTGGGATACTGAAGGAAATATGCCCTAGAGGCAATAATAAAGTTATTATTTATTTCCTCATATCATGATAAATGTTTATTATTCATGCTAGAATTGTATTAACCGGAAACATGAGACATGTGTGAATACATAGACAAACATATAGTCACTAGTACGCCTCTACTTGACTAGCTCATTAATCAAAGATGGTTATGTTTCCTAACCATAGACATGTGTTGTCATTTGATTAATGGGATCACATCATTAGGAGAATGATGTGATTGACATGACCCATCTCGTTAGCTTAGCACTTGATCGTTTAGTATTCTGCTATTGCTTTCTTCGTGACTTATACATGTTCCTGTAACTATGAGAATTATGCAACTCCCGTTTACCGGAGGAACACTTTGGGTACTACCAAACGTCACAATGTAACTGGGTGATTATAAAGGAGTACTACAGGTGTCTCCAAAGGTACATGTTGATTTGGCATATTTCGAGATTAGGTTTTGTCACTCCGATTGTCGGAGAGGTATCTCTGGGCCCTCTCGGTAATACTCATCACTTAAGCCTTGCAAGCATTATAACTAATGATTTAGTTATGAGATGACGTATTACAGAACGAGTAAAGAGACTTGTCGGTAAAGAGATTGAACTAGGTATTGGATACCGACGATCAAATCTCGGGCAAGTAACATACCGATGACAAAGGGAACAACATATGTTGTTATGCGGTTTGACCGATAAAGATCTTCGTAGAATATGTAGGAACCAATATGGCATCCAGGTCCCGCTATTGGTTATTGACCGAGAACAGTTTTAGGCCATGTCTACATAGTTCTCGAACCCGTAGGGTCCGCACGCTTAACGTTTTCATTGACGATATAGTATTATATGAGTTATGCATGTTGGTAACCGAATGTTGTTCGGAGTCCCGGATGAGATCATGGACATGACGAGGAACTCCGGAATGGTCCGGAAATAAAGTTTGATATATGGAATAATAGTGTTTGATCTCCGGAAGGGTTCCGAATTCACGAAGGGGTTCGGATGTTTCCGAAATGTTTGGGTGCGAGAACACATTATTTGGGCCAAAGGGAAAGCCCACAAGGTTTTTGGAAAGCGCAAAGGAAGTTTTATGAGTCCGAGGGCAGACGCTGTGGTCCTCGGCGTTCGGGTCCGCACGCCGAAACCCGGCATCATGCCCGAGTCCGAGAAGGACTCTTGCCTTCGGGTGAAACCGACTTTGTGGAGGCTTTTACTCCAAGTTTTGACCCCAAGGCTCAACATATAAATAGAGGGTAGGGCTAGCACCAAAGACACATCAAGAAACACCAAGCCGTGTCTTTGGCAACCCCGCCCCTCTAGTTTATCCTCCGTCATAGTTTTCGTAGTGCTTAGGCGAAGCCCTCGCGGAAATTGTTCTTCACCAACACCGTACCACGCCGTCGTGCTGCGGAACTCATCTACTACTTCGCCCGTCTTGCTGGATCGAGAAGGCGAGGGCGTCATCGAGCTGAGCGATGTGCGAGAACTTCGGAGGTGCCGTGCGTTCGGTACTTGGATCGGTCGGATCGTGAAGACGTACGACTACATCAACCGCGTTGATAAACGCTTCCGCTTAGCGATCTTCAAGGGTATGAAGATACACTCCCCTTCTCGTTGCTATACCATCACCATGATATTGCGTGTGCGTAGGAATTTTTTTGAAATTACTACGTTCCCCAACAATACCCCCTAATCCAGGATTCCCTCAAACGGTTTTCTATGATGTGCTACTTTCCAATTCGAGAGAAGGTACAATTACCTCATATAGTTCTACTTTCCTCCCACTCACTTCTTTTGAGAGAAACTCCTTCTCTAGAAAGGACCCATTCTTAGCAACAAATAGCTTGCCTTCGGATCTGTGGTAGAAGGTGTACCCAATTGTTTCCTTAGGGTATCCTATGAAGACGCACTTCTCCGATTTAGGTTCAAGCTTATCAGGCTAAAGCCTTTTGACATAAGCACCGCATCCTCAAACTTTAAGAAACGACAGCTTAGGTTTCTTGTCAAACCATAGTTCATATGGTGTCGTCTCAACGGATTTAGATGGTGCCCATTTTTATTGTGAATGCGACTGTCTCTAATGCATAACCCCAAAACTATAGTGGTAAATCAGTAAGAGACATCATAGATCGCACCATATCTAATAAAGTACGATTATGACGTTCGGACACACCATTATGATGTGGTGTTCCAGGTGGCATGAGTTGTGAAACAATTCCACATTGTTTTAAATGAAGGCCAAACTCATAACTCAAATATTCGCCTCCGAGATCAGATCATAGAAACTTTATCTTCTTACTACTCTGATTATCCACTTCACTCTGAAATTCTTTGAACTTTTCAAATGTTTCAGACTTGTGTTTCATTAAGTAGGTATACCCATATCTGCTCAAATCATCTGTGAAGGTCAGAAAATAACGATACCCGCCTCGTGCTTCAATACTCATTGGACCGCATACATCGGTACGTATTATTTCCAATAAGTCATTAGCTCGCTCCATTGTTCCGGAGAACAGAGTTTTAGTCATCTTGCCCATGAGGCATGGTTCGCAAGTTTCAAATGATTCATAATCAAGTGATTCCAAAGTCCCATCTTCATGGAGTTTCTTCATGCGCTTTACACCAATATGACCTATAACGACAGTGCCACAAGTATGTTGCACTATCATTATCAACTTTGCATCTTTTGGCATCAATATTATGAATATGTGTATCACTACGATCGAGATTCAATAAACCATTCACATTGGGTGTATGACCATAGAAGGTTTTATTCATGTAAATAGAACAACAATTATTCTTTGACTCAAATGAATAACCGTATTGCAATAAACATGATCAAATCATATTCATGCTCAACGCAAACACCAAATAACATTTATTTAGGTTCAACATTAATCCCGAAGGTAGAGGGAGTGTGCGATGATGATCGTACCAACCTTGGAATCACTTCCAACACAAATCGTCACCTCGCCCTTAACTAGTCTTTGTTTATTCTGCAATGATACGCCCGTTTTGCATCATGCTTTTATACCAATATTTATTGCATTATGGTCTGTTATTACACATTAGGTCTCAATACTTATGGCTATTCTCTCTTATTTTACAAGGTTTACCATGAAGAGGGGGAATGCCGGCAGCTGGAATTCTGGTTGGAAAAGGAGCAAATATTGGAATCCTATTCTGCACAGCTCCAAAAATCCGGAAACTCCACGAAAGTTATTTTTGGAATTAATAAGAATTATTAAGCGAAGAAAGCACCAGAGGGGGCCCACACCCTGGCTAGGAGGGTGGGGGGCGCGCCCACCCCTACTGGGCGCGCCCCTGTCTCCTGGGCCCCCTGGTGGCCCTCCCGTGCCCATCTTCTGCTATGAAGGCTTTTACCCTGGAAAAAATCTTAAGCAAGCTTACGATACGAAATTCTGCCGCCACAAGGCGGAACCTTGGCGGAACCAATCTAGGGCTCCGGCGGAGCTGTTCTGCCAGGGAAACTTCCCTCCGGGAGGGGGAAATCATCACCATCGTCATCACCAACGATCCTCTCATCGGGAGGGGATCAACCTCCATCAACATCTTCACCAGCACCATCTCCCCTCAAAACCCTAATTCATCTCTTGTATCCAATCTTGTATCAAAACCACAAATTGGTACCTGTGGGTTCCTAGTAGTGTTGATTACTCCTTGTAGTTGATGCTAATTGGTTTACTTGGTTGAAGATCATATGTTCAGATCCTCAATGCATATTAATACTCCTCTGATTATGAACATGAATATGCTTTGTGAGTAGTTACGTTTGTTCCTGAGGACATGGGTGAAGTCTTGCTATTAGTAGTCATGTGAATTTGGTATTCGTTCGATATTTTGACGAGATGTATGTTGTCTCTCCTCTAGTGGTGTTATGTGAATGTCGACTACATGACACTTCACCATTATTTGGGCCTAGAGGAAGGCATTGGGAAGTAATAAGTAGATGATGGGTTGCTAGAGTGACAGAAGCTTAAACCCTAGTTTATGCGTTGCTTTGTAAGGGGCTGATGTGGATCCACTAGTTTCATGCTATGGTTAGGTTTACCTTAATACATCTTTTGTAGTCACGAATGCTTGCAATAGGGGTTAATCATAAGTGGGATGCTTGTCCAAGTAAGGGCAGTACCAAAGCACCGGTCCACCCACATATCAAATTATCAAAGTACCGAACGCGAATCATATGAGCGTGATGAAAACTAGCTTGACGATAATTCCCATGTGTCCTCGGGAGCGCTTTTCTCATTATAAGAAATTGTCCAGGCTTGTCCTTTGCTACAAAAAGGATTGGGCCACCTTGCTGCACTTTATTTACTTTCATTGCTTGTTACCCGTTACAAATTATCTTATCACAAAACTATCTGTTACCTACAATTTTAGTGCATGTAGAGAATACCTTACTGAAAACCGCTTGTCATTTCCTTCCGCTCCTCGTTGGGTTCGACACTCTTACTTATCGAAAGGACTACGATAGATCCCCTATACTTGTGGGTCATCATGCAACTCCTGTTTTGAGTTACTAATCTTAGCAACTGAATCGATATCAAACACCCAGGGACTACTATTAATACTAGTAAGGTACACATCAATAATATGTATATCAAATATACCTTTGTTCACTTTGCCATCCTTCTTAACCGCCAAGTATTTGGGGCAGTTCCGTTTCCAGTGACCATTTCCTTTGCAGTAGAGGCACTCAGTTTCAGGCATGGATCCACCTTTGGGCTTCTTCATGGGAGCGGCAACTTGCTTGCCATTCTTCTTGAAGTTCCCTCTCTTTCCCTTGCCCTTTTTCATGAAACTAATGGTCTTGTTAACCATCAACACTTGATGCTCTTTCTTGATTTCTACCATCTCCGATTTCAGCATCGCAAAGAGCTCGGGAATCATTTTCTTCATCCCTTGCATATTATAGTTTATCAGGAAGTTCTAGTAGCTTGGTGATAATGACTAGAGAAATTTGTCAATCACTATCTTATCTGGAAGATAACTCCCACTTGATTCAAGCGATTGTAGTACCCAGACATTCTGTGCACATGCTCACTGGTTGAGCTATTCTCCTCCATCTTGTAGGCAAACTACTTGTCAGAGGTCTCATACCTCTCCACACGGGCATGAGTCCGAAATACCAAATTCAACTCTTGGAACATCTCATATGCTCCGTGGCATTAAAAACATGTTTGAAGTCCCGGTTCTAAGCCATAAAGTAGGGCGCACTAAATTATTAAGTAGTCATCATATCGAGCTTGCCAAACGTTCATAACATCTGCATCTAATCCTGCAATAGGTCTATCACCTAGCGGTGCATCAAGGACATAATCCTTCTGTGCAACAATGAGGATAATCCTCAGATCGTGGACCCAGTCCTTATCATTGCTACTATCATCTTTCAACTTATTTTTCTCCAGGAACATATCAAAAATAGGGGAGCTATATTGCGAGCTATTGATCTACAACATAGATATGCAAAAACTATTCATACTAAGTTCATGATAAATTTAAGTTCAATTAATCAAATTACTAATGAACTCCCATTTGAATTAACATCCCTCAAGTTATTTAAGTGATACATAATCCAAATCAACTAAACCATGTCCGATCATCACGTGAGATGGGGTGGTCATCAATGGTGAACATCTATATGTTGATCATATCTACTATATAACTCATATTCGACCTTTCGGTCTCCAGTGTTCCGAGACCATGTCTGTACATGCTAGGCTCGTCAAGTTTAACCCAAGTATTCTGCATGTGTAAAACTGTCTTACACCCGTTGTATGTGAACGTAGATCTATCACACCCGATCATTACGTGGTGTCTTTGTGGATGAAGTTTGTGGATTATTTAAGCTTGCAGGTATTCCCGATGATGTTGTCGGAAGGAGGATCATCCCTTTATCTTTGAAGGGAGATGCATTGACATGGTATAGGCTATGGGATGATACTGGATCTTGGAACTATAAACAATTGAAGTTGGAATTTCACCAGAAGTTCTATCCTATGCATCTTGTTCATCGTGATCGTAATTACATATTTAATTTCTGGCCTTGCGAAGGAGAAAGCATCGCTCAAGCTTGGGGTGGCTTAAGTCAATGTTATATTCATGCCCCAATCATGAGCTCTCAAGAGAAATGATTATTCAAAAAATTTATGCTCGGCTTTCTCTCAATGATCGCACCATGCTCGATACTTCCTGTGCTGGTTCTTATATGCTGAAGACTACTGAATTCAAGTGGGACTTATTGGAAAGAATTAAACGCAACTCTAAAGATTGGGGTTCCGATGATGGTAAGGAGTCAGGTATAACACCTAAGTTTGATTGTGTTAAATCTTTTATGGATACCGATGCTTTTCGTGGATTTAGCGCTAAGTATGGACTTGACTCTGAGATAGTAGCTGCTTTTTGTGAATCTTTTGCTACTCACGTTGATCTCCCTAAGGAGAAGTGGTTTAAATATAATCCTCCCATTGAAGTAAAAGTAGTTGCACCTGTTACAGTTGAAGAAAAGACTATCACTTATGATGATCCTATTGTACCTACTACTTATGTTGAGAAACCTCCTTTTCCTGTTAGGATGAAGGATCATGCTAAAGCTTCAACTGTTATTCGTAAGAGTAATACTAGGACTTATACACCTCCTGAGCAAATCAAAGTTGAACCTAGTATTGCTATGGTTAAAGATCTCTTGGATGATAATTTAGATGGGCATGTTATTTATTTCTGTGGTGAAACTGCTAATATTGCTAGATGGGTTGGAAAAGGCGGTAGGCGTAAGCGAGGCGGTTGGCCTTCACCTAGTGCCTAGGCGGTGCCTAAGCGACCTAGGCGCGGCCTAGGCGGTAATATAATTTTTACTCGTAGTGTATTTGTGATTATTATATGGGTGTTGATATTAGTTTATGGAATATAAATAAGTTAATTGCCATCTACTGCCATTGGAATATGACTAGTTTTGCATATCAGTGCAGTATGTGGCATGATTTCTTACTTGGGTAGGCAATTCCTTGCTTGCCCTGCCTAGACCTCCATTTATGCCCTAGGCGAGGTGTTTGGCCATTGCCTAGCGCCTAGGCGTGCCTAAGCGCCTCCTAGGCACTGCCTTTTCCAACAGAGGCTAGACCAGATGCTAAGATACATAGACCTGTTGTAGGCATGCCTGTTATTTCTGTTAAAATAAGAGATCATTGTTATCAAGGCTTATGTGATATGGGTGCTAGTGCTAGTGCAATACCCTTTGACTTATATAAAGAAATTATGCATGATATTGCACCCGCTGAAATAGAAGGTATTGATGTTACTATTAAGCTTTCCAATAGGGATACCATTAAGCCAGCTTGGATTGTTAGAGATGTTGAAGTCTTGTGTGGGAAAGTTAAATATCCTGCTGATTTTCTTGTTCTTGGTTCCCCACAAGATGACTGTTCTCCCATTATATTTGGTAGACCCTTCTTGAATACTGTTAATGCTTGGATTGATTGCAAAAAGGATGTTGTTACAATTGGCTTAGGGGATATGTCTCATGAGTTTAATTTTGCTAAGTTTCATAGATAACCCCGTGATAAAAAAATCACCTAGTAAGGATGAGATTATTGGTCTTGCTTCTATTGTCGTGCCTCCTACTGATCCGTTAGAACAATATTTGCTAGACCATGAAAATGATATGTTCATGAATGAAAGAAGGGAAATAGATGAAGTGTTCCTTCAACAGGGTCCTATTTTGAAACACAACTTACCTGTTGAAATCCTAGGGGATCCCCCTCCACCCAAGGGTGATCCCGTGTTTGATCTCAAACCATTACCTGATAATCTTAAGTATGCTTATCTTGATGAAAAGAAAATATATCCTGTTATTATTAGTGCTAACCTTTTAGCGCAAGAAGAAGAAAGATTACTGAAAACTCTGAAGAAGCGCCGTGCTGCTATTGGATATACTCTGGATGATCTTAAGGGCATTAGTCCCACTCTACGCCAACACAAAATTAAAGTGGAGAAAGATGCCAAACCAGTTAGAGATCCTCAACGACGACTGAATCCTAAGATGAAAGAAGTGGTAAGAAAGGAGATACTAAAGCTCCTTGAGGCAGGTATAATTTATCCCATTGCTGATAGCGATTGGGTAAGTCCTGTCCATTGCGTTCCTAAAAAGGGAGGTATTACTGTCGTTCCTAATGATAAAGATGAATTGATCCCGCAAAGAATTATTACGGGTTATAGGATGGTAATTGATTTCCGTAAATTAAATAAAGCTACTAAGAAAGATCATTACCCTTTACCTTTTATTGATCAAATGCTAGAAAGACTACCCAAACATACACATTTTTGCTTTCTAGATGGTTATTTTGGTTTCTCTCAAATACCTGTGTCAGCGGAGGATCAATCAAAAACTACTTTTAGTTGCCCTTTCGGTACTTTTGCTTATATACGTATGCCTTTTGGTTTCTGTAATGTACCTGCTACCTTTCAAAGATGCATGATGGCTATATTCTCTAACTTTTGTGAAAAGATTTGTGAGGTATTCTTGGATGATTTCTCCATTTATGGATCCTCTTTTGATGATTGCTTGAGCAACCTTGATCGAGTTTTGCAGAGATGTGAATACACTAGTCTCGTCTTGAATTGGGAAAAATGCCACTTTATGGTTAATAAAGGCATTGTTTTGGGGCATAAGATTTTGAGAGAGGTATTGAAGTTGACAATGCTAAAGTTGATGCTATTAAAAATATGCCATGCCCCAAGGACATAAAAGGTATAAGAAGTTTCCTTGGTCATGCCGGTTTTTATAGGAGGTTCATTAAGGATTTTTGTAAAATCTCTAAGCCTCTGACTAATTTATTGCAAAAAGATATTCCTTTTGTCTTTGATGATGATTGTGTAGAAGCATTTGAAATACTTAAGAAAGCTTTGATCACTGCACCTATTGTTCAGCCACCTGATTGGAATTTACCCTTTGAAATTATGTGATGCTGTAGGTGCTATTCTAGGGCAAAGAGTTGATAAGAAATTGAATGTTATCCAGTATGCTAGCAAAACTCTTGATACTGCCCAGAGAAATTATGCTACTACTGAAAAAGAGTTTTTAGCAGTCGTATTTGCATGTGATAAGTTTAGACCTTATATTGTTGATTCCAAAGTTACTACTCACACAGATCATGCTGCTATTAAATATCTTATGGAAAAGAAAGATGCTAAGCCTAGACTTATTAGATGGGTTCTCTTGCTCCAAGAGAGAACCCCATTGCAGACAACTTCTAGGTTAGAGAATGTTCTTGATGACCCACTACCTATTGATGATAGCTTTCCTGATGAACAATTAGCGGTCACTAATGCTTCTCGTACTGCTCCTTGGTATGCAGATTATGCTAATTACATTGTTGCTAAATTTATACCACCTAATTTCACATACTAGCAAAAGAAAAAGTTCTTTTATGATTTAAGACATTACTTCTGGGATGACCCACACCTTTATAAAGAAGGAGTAGATGGTGTTATTAGACGTTGTGTACCTGAGCATGAACAAGAACAGATCCTACGCAAGTGTCACTCTGAATCATATGGAGGACACCACGTTGGAGGTAGAACTGCACATAAGGTATTGCAATCTGGTTTTTATTGGCCTACTCTCTTCAAAGATGCTCGTAAGTTTGTCTTGTCTTATGATGAATGTCAAAGAATAGGTAATATTAGTAGACGTCAAGAAATGACTATGAACTATTCTCTTGCTATTGAACCATTTGATGTTTGGGGCTTTGATTATATGGGACCTTTTCCTGCCTCTAATGGTTACACACATATTTTAGTTGCTGTTGATTACGTTACTAAGTGGGTAGAAGCTATTCCAACTAGTAGTGCTAATCATAACACCTCTATTAAGATGCTTAAAGAAGTTGTTTTTCCAAGGTTTGGAGTCCCTAGATATCTTATGAATGATGGTGGTTCACATTTTATTCATGGTGCTTTCCGTAAGATGCTTGCTAAGTATGATGTTAATCATAGAATTGCATCTCCTTATCACCCGCAGTCTAGTGGTCAAGTAGAGTTGAGCAATAGAGAGCTCAAATTAATTTTACAAAAGACTTTCAATAGATCTAGAAAGAATTGGTCCAAGAAACTTGATGATGCATTATGGGCCTATAGAAGTGCATATAAAAATCCTATGGGTATGTCTCCGTATAAGATGGTCTATGGAAAAGCATGTCACTTACCTCTTGAACTTGAACATAAAGCATATTGGGCTATTAAAGAGCTCAACTATGACTTCAAACTTGCCGGTGAGAAGAGGTTGTTTGACATTACTCACTTGATGAGTGGAGAACCCAAGCCTATGAGAATGCCAAGCTGTTCAAAGAAAAAGTTAAACGATGGCAAGACAAAAGGATACAAAAGCGTGAGTTTAATGTAGGTGATTATGTGTTACTATTCAACTCTCGTTTAAGATTTTTCACGAAAACTTCTCACTAAATGGGAAGGTCCTTACGTTATCGAGGAGGTCTATCGTTCCGGTGCCATAAAAATCAACAACTTCGAAGGCACAAGTTCGAGGGTGGTGAACGGTCAAAGAATCAAACATTATATCTCAGGTAATCCTATCAATGCTGAAACTAATATTACTGAGACCGTAACCCCGGGGGAATACATAAGGGACACTTTCCAGAACGTTTCAGACTCCGAAAAGGAATAGGTATGTGGTACGGTAAGTAAACCGACTCGAAAACAGTTCTAATGGCAATTTTTCTCCGTTTTGGAATATTTAAGAATTTTGGAAAGAAAGAAGTAATCCGGGAAGGACACGAGGCCTCCACGAGGGTGGAGGGCGTGCCCACCCTTACTGGGCGCGCCCCCCTGTCTGGTGGGCACCTCGTGTGCCTCCCGGACTCTGTTTTCTTGCACGTTATGTATTTCGATCGGTAAAAATTCATTATATAATCTCCCGAAGGTTTTGACCATCATATCAAGCAAATATCCTTTGTTTTCGTTTTGAGCTATTTCTGTTACAGATTTAGAGCAATATGTCGTCTCAGGATTCGGAAGGGGAAAGCTATGTGGCCGATTACCTTGCAGACCCTAAGGTCTACGGGGACTTGGAGCATGGTGGTTGGACCACTGAAGAAGAGGAAGACTATGAGCCTAAGGGAAAGGAGGAGACGAGTTCAGACGAAGACGAAGCCCCATTACCTCAACCTGGGGACATGCATGTGGAGTTTAAAAAGTCAAGCCTCCCTGATAGAGCAAAGAAGCCAAAGATCGAGTTTATCCCTTTTTGTCTCTTGCAGGAAAATAAACAGGAACTATGCAAAAGAATATTAAGTCTTGAGCAGGAGATCGATGATCTAAAGGAGCAAAATACTATCCTCAATTGTAAATTGAGGAAGAAGCCAACATCATCAACAACTCCTTCACCACCTCCGAGGACATAATCACATGGGTATGGGCACTCCCCTTGGCAACTGCCAAGCTTAGGGGAGGTGCCCCGGTATCGTATCACCATCACACTCCTTTCTTTACCGTTTTACTTAGTTTGATCCTTTTAGTAATATCTTGATCTAGTAGATTGAAGTTATGGTATCAAGTAGTTTTTGAGTTTTGCTTTGTGATCTCTTTATGTAATCGAGTCCATGAGCTATCTATAATAAAGATTAGTGTTGAGTCAAGGGCTTTGCTATCTTGCTATGATCTTGAGAAAGTACAAAGAATAAAAAGAAATAAAATAGTTCATATTGATCGTATGGATATTAATGACTTGACATATAAAGAGTATGAGGCATAAAAGTTGTTGAGAGTTGACAAACATAATTTTGGTGATCGTTGCAATTAATAGGAAGTAATAAGGAAAGATAGGTTTTCACATATAAATATACTATCTTGGACATCTTTTATGATTGTGAGCACTCATTCAGTATGACATGCTAAAAGAGTTGATGTTGGACAAGGAAGACAACGTAATGGTTTATGTTTTCTCACATCTCAGTTAAAGTATATTGTCATTGATCTTCCCAACATGTTGAGTTTGCCTTTCCCCCTCATGCTAGCCAAAATTCCTTGCACCAATTAGAGATACTACTTGTGCTTCCAAATATCCTTAAACCCAGTTTTGCCATGAGAGTCCACCATACCTACCTATGGATTGAGTAAGATCCTTCAAGTAAGTTGTCATGTTGCAAGCAATAAAAATTGCTCTCTAAATATGTATTACTTATTAGTGCGGAGAAAATAAGCTTTATACGATCGTGTGATATGGAAGTAATAAAAGCGATGGACTGCATAATAAAGGTTCATATCACAAGTGGCAATATAAAGTGACGTTCTTTTGCATTAAGATTTTGTGCATCCAACCCTAAAAGCACATGACAACCTCTGCTTCCCTCTGCGAAGGTCCTATCTTTTACTTTATGTTTTTACTTTATGCTTGACTCAAGGTGATCTTCACCTTTCCCTTTTTTCATTTTCTCCTTTGGCAAGCTCCTCGTGTTTGAAAGATCCTGATATATATATCCAATTGGATGTAAGTTAGCATGAATTATTATTGTTGACATCACCCAAAGGTGAATACGTTGGGAGGCAACACAATAAGCCCCTCTCTTTCTCAGTGTCCGATTAAAACTCCATAACCACAAGTATTGCGTGAGTGTTAGCAATTGTAGAAGACTATATGATAGTTGAGTATGTGGACTTGCTGAAAAGCTCTATTCTTGACACTTTCTGATGTTATGATAAATTGCAATTGCTTCATTGACTGAGATTATAGATTGTTAGTTCCCAATGAAGTCTCTAAACCATACTTGACATTGTGAACTGATTGTTACTTGAGCATAAGAAATCATATGGCAAAATCTATATATGTTGCTGTTATAAGAATGATCATGATGCCCTCATCTCCGTATTTTAATTTTATCGACACCTCTATCTCTAAACATGTGGACATATTTTTCGATTTCGGATTCCGCTTGAGAACAAGCAAGATCTAAGCTTGGGGGAATTGATACGCCCATTTTGCAGCATGCTTTTATATCAATATTTATTGCATTATGGTCTGTTATTACACATTATGTCTCAATACTTATGGCTATTCTCTCTTATTTTACAAGGTTTACCATGAAGAGGGGGAATGCCGGCAGCTGGAATTCTGGTTGGAAAAGGAGCAAATATTGGAAACCTATTCTGCACAGCTCCAAAAATCCTGAAACTCCACGAAAGTTATTTTTGGAATTTATAAGAATTATTGAGCGAAGAAAACACCAGAGGGGGCCCACACCCCGGCCAGGAGGGTGGGGGGCGCGCCCACCCCACCGGGCGCCCCTATCTCTGGGCCCCGTGGCCCTCCGGTGCCCATCTTACGCTATATGAAGGCTTTTACCACGAAAAAATCATAAGCAAGCTTATGGGGCGAAACTCCGCCGCCACGAGGTGGAACCTTGGCGGAACCAATCTAGGGCTCATGAGCTGTTCGCCAGGAAACTTCCCCGGGAGGGGGAAATCATCACCATCGTTGTCGGTGTCAAACCGGCGGATCTCGGGTAGGGGTCCCGGCTGTGCGTCTAGGCGGATGGTAGCAGGAGACGAGGGACACAATGTTTTTACCTGAGTTCAGCCCTCTCGATGGAGGTAATACCCTACGTCTGCTTGATTAATATTGATGATATGGGTAGTACAAGAGTAGATCTACCACGAGATCAATGAGGCTAAACCCTAGAAGCTAGCCTATGGTATGATTGTTGAGATGTAATGTTGTGTCCTACGGACTACAGCCCTCCGGTTTATATAGACACCGGAGAGGCTAGGGTTACAGAGTCGGTTACAATGGTAGGAGATCTACATATCCGTATTGCCAAGCTTGCCTTCCACGCCAAGTAAAGTACCTTGGGACACGAGCCGAGTCTTCAATCTTCTATCTTCGTGAGTGCGGGAGTCCGGCGGATATTGATAGTCCGGCTATCCGGACACCCCCTAGTCCAGGACTCCCTCAATAGCCCCTGAACCAGTCTTCAATGACGATAAGTCCGGCGTGCATAATGTTCGGCATTGCAAGGCAGGTTCCTCCCTTGAATAATCCGGAGAAGATAATGAACACCAGGATAGTGTCTGACTCTGCAAAATAATTTCCACAATCCAACGTAGAGAGAATAAAACATATACACCGATCCAATCTGCTGACGTATTATGCGGCATGACATCACACCGGCACCAAGCCTTTTGTTTGAATTATCGTACCACTTCGGCACGTTTAGCGAAGCGGTTTCCTTGGCACGTCCTGTCGAAGCAGAGATCGTGTTCCCCCTTATTCCGGGATTCTCATCAATACGTGCGTGGGTAACCCAACCGCGCCATTGATGGTGGCGCTTTGGGAGATGGCGAGTTTTACCGGGCGGTGAGGGACGATAGTTTTGTCCGCCTATATATAAGGGATAAGGATTTACCTTCTCACCTACGCCTTCTTCCTCCTTTGCTCATCCATCCCCGCGAACCCAAGCTCCAACGCTCAAGCTCGCGCATTCCGCCTCGACCCTTCTCCGAACATGTCCGGAGGGGGAGGCAAGTGGATGACCTCCACCGCCAAGGAGGAGGATATCACCAAGCTGCGCGACGCCGGATACCTTTCCGAAAACATCGCGCATCGGCTGCCCGACGCGGGGCAGCTCGTTCCTACCCCAGGACCTCACGAGAGGGTCGTTTTCCTTCCCCACTTCCTCCGCGGACTGGGCTTTCCGCTCCATCCATTCGTCCGGGGGCTCATGTTTTACTACGGCCTGGATTTCCACGATCTGGCACCGAACTTCGTCCTCAACATCTCGGCGTTTATCTTCGTGTGTGAGGCCTTTCTCTGCATCCGGCCCCACTTCGTCCTGTGGCTCAAGACCTTCAACGTCAAGCCGAAGATCGTGAAGGGGGCGCAAGCGGAATGCGGAGGCGCTATGTTGGGCAGCCGCCCAACGTCCCTTAACTAGAAGGGACCTTCGTGGACTCCGTCAAGGGGTGGCGATCGGGGTGGTTCTATATCACCGAGCCGCGAGCCTACATGGGCGGCGGCCCGAATTTAGATCTGGAATCCCCACGCAGCTCACCTCCCGAAAGAGAAGGGCTTGCGGTGGGGTAATCCGTGGAGGTGACGGACTTGAGCTGCATCAAAAAGCTGGTGAGCAATGGGCTCCGGCTCGTCGACGTGGTCCAGGTCATGCTCCTCCGGCGGATTCTCCCATGCCAAGAAAGGGCATTTACTCTGTGGGAGTTTAATCTGGAACAGCACCAGACGCTGAGCGGGCTCTTCGATACAACATACGAAGGTGCCTGGAGGGTGCTGTTCAAGAGCGCTGATGCGCCCGTATCCGCGACCGAAGACCGCGGATTCAGCTCGCGGTCCCCGTCTGACGGGGTAAGTGATTCGACCCCATGACGGGACACTTGTAGTAATTAGATTGACTCTGGCGAGGTTTTTAATCTGCCTCTTCCTTTGACAGGAATGGATGGAGAAGGCCGAGCTGATTATCAGTCCGGCTCCCATGCCAGAAGAACCAGTGAATGCCCAATTAGCAAGTTGCTTTGGTTCCGCACCGTCACGTGGTGCTTGGGAGAAGAAGGCCAAGAAGGTGGCGCGGGACTCGAAAGAGTTCCGCAATCAAGCGTCGACGACGACGAGGACTCCTCCCCAAGACGAGGAGGAGGAGTACTCTCTCCCGAGGAGGAGAGAAGAAGAGGAAGGCCTCCCCAATCGGGCGGCCGAAGGGTCAAGAGGGGAGAACCATCCCCGGACAGTTTCGCCAACATCAGCGTTGGCGAGGAAGAGTGGCCTCCAAGGACCCGGCGTCCGGCAAGATCGTAAGTATCCGGATCATTCATATGCCGTATTATAGTATGTCACGCAGTGTCCTTCTAATGCCGCACTGTTTCTTTAGTCCGGCCGGTGACGACTTTCCCGACTCGATGAGCGGGTCGTTGGCGCCGTCGGATGTAAATTCCATCCCGACTGCCTCTACCCCACGCGCCGAAGACGACGAGGCGGAATCCCATAGGGGGACGCGCCAGGAGGAGGCTCCGGAGGCGCCGTCAGGCAGCCTCCCGGACTTTGTGCCGGACTCTACTCCGGAACCCGTAGCAGTTCTAGAGTCCGGCGAGCAGCCCCCTCGAAGGAGGGGCAGGACCGACGCCGGCGGCCTCCGTCCAACCGAGGCACGAACAACTTCTTTGGAGGCGCTCAAAGGCCTCCATCGAAGAACACCGCACTCTCATGAGTGCGGTGGTTGAGAAGGTCCAGCTCGCCAAGGGCGGGCTGACCGAAGCTTCTGCAACAGCCTTCCGACGTGCTTTGAGGTAAGAAGTTTAAAATTAAGCAATATAATACCGCATAGACAAGTAGTTTCGATGCTTAGTCCGGTGTTCGGAAAGAAAAGCCGGACTAAGGATCTTTAACAAGATATATGCAGGGTTTCTAAAATATGTCAATATGGGTTTGCAGGCTGCGCTGTTGACCTCTACCGCATTAACAGCGGAGGTCGAGGCGCTGAAGAAGGACCTTGAGCGGTCGGAGCAAGAGCTCGGCCATGCCAAGAGGCAGCTCAAGGAAAAAGAAGGTGAATAACACCACTTTAAATACGCACCTTATAGAAAAAGGGTTTTGATTGCAAACAAGATTAACAAGGATAATATGTGCAATACAGGGGCCACTAACGAGGTGGCAGCCCTGAAGGATGCCGTGTCCGTGGCCGAGCGCAATGCGGCCACGGAACGGACTGAGCGAGAAAAGCAAGCGGCGCTGGTGGCGGAAGTTCGGCAAGAGCTCCAGGCTCTCATGAAAAAGCATGAGAGTTTGGAGCGTGACTCCAAGACTCGAGAGTCCGAGCTTGCCTCGGCTCTCGAAAGTGCTAAATCCGCCAAGGCCGAGGCCCAGAGGGCTCGTGAGGAGGCAGAGGACATGAAGAAGATAGCAGCGGGTAAGGCGTTTTTCATGCAGAGCAAGCATGTGAATGTAAATTACCGGATACTTACCCGAATTCGGAGCTCTCCAGGGGCATTTGCAGATCTGCCGCGTAGTGCGTCTGATGCCGCTGCGTTCTATCGTGGCGAGGAGGGGAGCTCAATGGATAAGGTCTTCTGGTCTCAGTATGCTGAGGCCGGCCATCCGGTGCCCCCAAGCGACCAGCTGAAGCAGCTGGTCGAACTCCATAAGGTAGCTGAGGAGGCCATGAAGGGCCTCACAGTCCGGCTGTGGCCTGGGCAGGCCATGCCTGGCAGCTACTTTGGCCTAGTGCGGCGACTAGTGGATGCATGCCCTAGGCTGGATGTGATCAAACGCTCCACCTGCATTGAAGGCGCTCGTCGAGCCCTCGCCCGCATAAAGGTGCAATGGGGCAAGCTGGATGCGGAGAAGCTTCTCACGGATCCGCCGCCGCCGGGCAAGGAGCACCATACGCCGGAGCGGTAATATAAAGTTGTCCTGAAGGGAGCCCGCGATATCGCGGATGAGTGTCCCCTTAATGTAATCCTTGAGTGAACTCGCTGTGTGTTTATCCTGTGCGCCGAAAACTTCGTTTATATGTGCTATGAGCAACGCTTTGTTTAATTTAAAATATTACCTTCATGCGGCCGCTTGTTAAATCTGAGAGATGGCAAGTCGTTGGCTTCAGCCCCCAAGCCACGAGTGCTAGGGTGTTCGATGATAAACTTGAGCACTCTTGTTCCCATCTTTGGGTCCATCTAGGGAGGTGCTCAACACGACGAACAAGGCGACCGGACTTATAATGCTTGAACACTCTCACTTAGCCATAGAATTCTATAATTTTAAATTTGGCAAAGCCCTCGGTATTCGAAGACCGAATCCGGGCGCTATCCACGCCGTCGGACATCATCCGAACTTAGCTCAAGCGGCATGAGCCTTTAAGGACCCGAAGAACCTCTCGAACAGCGACCAGTCTCTCGCCTTATCATGCCGGTCGTTTTAGCTTTCCATCGAGGCGTTAACCCGGCTAAACCGGGCGCAATCGTGATGGTTCTCCTAGTGCTACCTTAGCCGACGGAGCGGAACGTAAGGCACCAAAACATAGGAGCCGAGCAAACCCAACTATTGACCCAAGACATGATTCGAGCTGATTCATATAATGCTATAAGTTGGGTGCCGCACTTGTGAAAGTGTTCGGACTTAATCACACCGTAATATGGGGCGAAGCCCCGTGTATTGGCCGTGCAGTGTAGGGTGCAATATGTCATATAGTGAACATTTGTAAAGGATAACGAATTGCCATGAAAAGGTAATAAACTTGCAAAAAGGGAAGTGTTGCGTTATTTATGATGAAGGTCTGCGATAAAGCGGTGATACAAATAGTGCGGTAAGCAAGGGATTCGGACTAAATTAACATGTCCCCTCCGAGGATAAGTTGCAGACTTGGTGTATGTAATTGAATTTAATGCTCGTAATGGAGACCACCTGAGTGTTCGTCGCAGCCTTCTTTAATCCCTGACTGTTGTATCGTGAGTTCGGCAAGTGCGCCGTCGGGCAGGGCTTCTATTTGGTAGAGTCCTGCATATATAAAAAGAAAAGATAAAAAATAACACCAAGGGGGGCGCTAGCACGAGCCCCTGGTGCGGTCGAGCCGCACTCTTCAATCCTTGAGGTTAAGCCCCTCCCCTGCGCCCATGGTATCTCCAAAGCGTAATGATGTACGCGGAGTGTTATTCTTGTGATCATACGCGGGCGGGGGTTGGGGCCGCATTGCTACTGGCGATGCTCGATCGCGCCGGTGGTCTTGGTTGTTGTTGCTCGGGGCGTTTTAATTTGTCCGCTTTTAGTTGCGGACTAGAGAATTGCCGTGAAGGCTGCTCAGACTTCCGCGAGAGCATTGTATGTTCCTCCGTATGGAGGAGCGCCCGTATTCCCATTGACCGTAATGACTCCACGAGGGCCGGCATCTTGAGCTTTAGGTATGCATAATGTGGCACGCGTTGAATTTTGCGAACGCTGCACGTCCGAGCAGGGCATGATAGCCGCTACGGAACGGGACTATATCGAAGATTAGCTCTTTGCTTCGGAAATTATCAAGGGATCCGGAGACCACTTCCAGTGTGACAGAGCCTGTACAGTTGGCTTCCACTCCTGGGATGACACCTTTAAATGTTGTCTTAGTGGGTTTGACCCTTGATGGGTCTATGCCCATTTTGCGCACTGTGTCCTGATAAAGCAGGTTCAGGCTGCTGCCGCCGTCCATCAGGACTCTTGTGAGGTGAAATCCATCGACGATTGGGTCTAGGACCAACGCGGCGAATCCGCCATGGCGTATGCTAGTCGGATGGTCTCGTCGATCAAAGGTGATCGGACGGGAGGACCATGGATTGAACTTGGGCGATCGGCTCCATCGCGTAGGCGTCCGTAGTCGCGCTTCCTCTCCTCTTGGGTATATGGGTCGCAGAATCATATTCACCGTCCGCACTTGCGGGGAAACCCTTCATCCTTTGTTGTTCGGGCGGCTGGGTCTCTTCCCGTCGTCACTATTTAGCCCTTGTCATTGTGTTCGCAATTAACTTGCCAGCCTGCTGAACACCCAACAATCTCTATTGGTGTGATTAGCTGGCCTTTCGGGGTGCCATGTATCCGCATGAGCGGTCGAGTATTCATCTAGATTGGACGGGCCCGGAGTTGTTCTTTTAAATGGCTTCTTCCGTTGACCGGGTTTGGAGCCTCGGAATCTGGCATTGACTGCCGTATCCTCTTTGTCGTCGCCATTAGTACGGCGCTTGTTTTTGATTCGACGTGACCTCCCGTGATTGTCCTTGGAGTCCGGGCTGCCAGAATTTTTGCAGAGATTATTGCTGCGGGCTAGCCAGCTATCCTCTCCCGCGCAAAAGCGGGTCATTAATGATGTGAGGGCTGCCATGGATTTCGCTTCTCTGCCCAGTGCGGGCTAGCCATTCGTCCCGGATGTTGTGTTTGAAGGCTGCGAGGGCCTCCGCATCCGGACAGTCGACGATTTGATTTTTCTTCGTCAAGAACCGCGTCCAGAACTGTCTGGCCAATTCGTCTGGCTGCTGAATAATGTGGCTTAGGTCATCGGCGTCTGGTGGTCGTACGTATGTTCCTTGGAAGTTATCAAGGAACGCGGCCTCCAGGTCTTCCCAACACCCAATCGACTCTGCGGGCAGGCTGTTAAGCCAGTGCCGAGCTGGTCCTTTAAGCTTGAGCGGGAGAAATTTGATGGCGTGCAGATCGTCGCCGCGGGCCATATGGATGTGGAGAAGATAATCTTGATCCACACCGCGGGGTCTGTTGTACCATCGTAAGATTCGATGTTCACGGGTTTGAACCCTTCGGGGATCTGGTGATCCATTACTTCATCAGTGAAGCATAGCGGGTGTGCGGCGCCCCAGTATTGAGCAATATCGCGACGCAGCTCGAGGGAGCGTTGTCTGCTGTGTTCGGCCCGGCCGGCGTTATGTCCGGCGCGACGGTATTCGTCGTGGGTCGTAGGGCGCCCACGTGATCCATAGATGGATCTGGATTGCCTTGCTTTGTCCTCCAAGATGTCTCGCAAGTCCGGCGCGTTCCCTTTTGGCTTCGTACTCCTGGATCGATGTCGGGGTACGGTCTTGGCTGGGGCCTTGAATGCCTCTCTGTCGCGATCACGGGGCGGTCGGTCAGCCATGTCATGCGCTGGTGATGAAGGTATGTATGCTTCCTCCTCTAATCGGGGGAGCAGCTTGCGTCTTGGGTAACTTTTGGAGGGTAGTTCGAGTTTATACTCTTCGGCCGTGAGGACCTCGGTCCATCGATCGGCTAGCAGATCTTGATCAGCTTGAAGTTGTTGCTGCTTTTTCTTTAAGCTATTTGTCGTGGCTATAAGCCTGCGCCTGAAGCGCTCTTGTTGGACGGGATCCTCGGGTATGACGAATTCATCATCGTTGAGGCTCGCTTCGTCTTCGGAGGGAGGCATATAGTTATCATCCTCAACCCCTTCATCTGCCGCCCTTTCGTGAGGGCTTGCTTCTGCGTCCTCCTGCGCTGAGTCTTGCAGGAGGGGATCGTCTTCGGCACTTTCCAGAGTGTTATTGTCTCCCGTGCCGGATTCTCCATTCTTGTTATGGCGGGATTTAGAGCGGCTCCGTTGACGCCGGCGTTTAGGCTGCTTCTTCGAAGAATCTTCCTCCGCTGCTTTTTCGCCGTCCCCTTCCTTTGGGGTATCCACCATGTAGACGTCGTATGACGAGGTGGCCTTCCAGTGTCCCGTGGGCGCTGGGTCCTGATCGTCTCCGGCATCATCGTCCATAGCGTCGATGTCCTCGGAGTCGTAGTCTAGCATGTCGGTTAGATCCTCGACAGTGGCTACAAAGTGGGTGGTGGGTGGGCTCCGAATTTCTTCGTCGTCCGAACTCCAACCGTCCTGGCCATAGTCCGGCCAGGATTCTCCTGATAGCGAGAGATGCTTCAGGGAATTCAGGATATCGCCAAAAGGCGAGTGTTGAAAGATGTCCGCAGCGGTGAATTCCATAACCGGCGCCCAATCTGGCTTAATTGGCGGGGGCGCAAGAGGCTCGGAGTCCGGCGAGGAGTCCGGCGCCTCGGATCATGAGTTTGGCAAAGGACAAAATTGGTGTTCGGCTCCATTGCCGTAGATGTTGAAGCCCCCGAGGCGGCGTCTATCCACCGACCCTCGTCATGGGCAATCGCCTCCGGGTAAGTAGCCAGGGCGGATTCAAGTGCAGCCACCAAAGCACTGTCCGGCGGTAGAGCTAGATCATGCCCATCATCGCGGTGCGGCGCGCCTGGCTGTGGCTCGAGTCCATCGAAGATCAAGTCTCCGCGGTCATCGGCCGTGAAGTTTAGGCTTCGAATCGACTCGACGGCAGGGGCGTAGCTTCGATCTGCTCCGGATGGCCAAGAGAGTTGCCCGCGATGCAAAGCCGCCCGAATCTGAAGATCTGTCCGGGAGAAAAGTCTCACCCGACAGCGTTGAAGTTTGAAGATGCCATCGAGCCTATTGGTGACGATACGGAGGAACTCTCAATGAAAGCACCAATGTCGGTGTCAAACCGCGGATCTCGGTAGGGGGTCCCGAACTGTGTGTCTAGGCGGATGGTAACAGGAGACGAGGGACACGATGTTTTTACCTGTGTTCAGGCCCTCTCGATGGAGGTAATACCCTATCGCCCCGCTTGATTAATATTGATGATATGGGTAGTACAAGAGTAGATCTACCACGAGATCAATGAGGCTAAACCCTAGAAGCTAGCCTATGGTATGATTGTTGAGATGTAATGTTGTGTCCTACGGACTACAGCCCTCCGGTTTATATAGACACCGGAGAGGCTAGGGTTACACAGAGTCGGTTACAATGGTAGGAGATCTACATATCCGTATTGCCAAGCTTTCCTTCCACGCCAAGTAAAGTACCTTCCGGACACGAGCCGGAGTCTTCAATCTTCTATCTTCATAGTCTGGGAGTCCGGCGGATATTGATAGTCCGGCTATCCGGACACCCCCTAGTCCAGGACTCCCTCAATCGTCATCACCAACGATCCTCTCATCGGTAGGGGATCAATCTCCATCAACATCTTCACCAACACCATCTCCTCTCAAAACCCTAGTTCACTCTTGTATCCAATCTTGTATCAAAACCACAAATTGGTACCTGTGGGTTGCTAGTAGTGTTGATTACTCCTTGTAGTTGATGCTAATTGGTTTACTTGGTGGAAGACCATATGTTCAGATCCTTAATGCATATTGTCGGTGTCAAAACCGGCGGATCTCGGGTAGGGGGTCCCAAACTGTGCGTCTAGGCGGATGGTACCAGGAGACAAGGGACACAATGTTTTTACCCAGGTTCGGGCCCTCTCAATGGAGGTAAAACCCTACTCCTACTTGATTGATATTGATGGGTAGTACAAGAGTGGATCTACCACGAGATCAAGGAGGCTAAACCCTAGAAGCTAGTCTATGGTATGATTGTTGTAATGGTTGTTCGTCCTATGGACTAAAACCCTCCGGTTTATATAGACACCGGAGAGGGCTAGGGTTACACAGAGTCGGTTACAATGGTAGGAGATCTACATATCCGTATTGCCAAGCTTGCCTTCCACGCCAAGGAAAGTCCCATCCGGACACGGGACGAAGTCTTCAATCTTGTATCTTCATAGTCTTGTAGTTCGGCCGATGATGATACTCCGGCTATCCGGACACCCCCTAGTCCAGAACTCCCTCAGTAGCCCCCGAACCAGGCTTCAATGACGATGAGTCCAGCGCGTACATTGTCTTCGGCGTTGCAAGGCGGGTTCTCCTCCAAATTCTATGTGCTTGCTGAATAGTGTCCGGCTTCCTTATAAATGTTGTGCTCCTTGGCTTCCACGCCCAATAATGGCCCTCTTCCACGTGTCGCACGAATGCGAAAGGCCAGGGTATTTTCATATTTTACCCCCTGGCTGCGCAAATAATCTGCCTATAAGAGAGGCAAGAATCCAGATCCAAATCACACCATCTTCCTTCCGCGAGTACTCATCGGAGCGCTTCTGACCAAAAATCCACTCCATCATGGACCGTTGATGCGGCTCCTCCTCTCGCGCTCCTAGCCCTCAGCCAGGAGATTGGAGGAGATGTTCAGTTCCGCACAACGAGCTGGTGACGCTCCAAGCGGAGGGATACCTTCCTCCGGCCTTTATGGTCCCGGTTCGAGCCGGGTTGGCCACCTACAAAGGTGGAAAGCAAGCGGAGGCCACCCCTAGTCCCTCCAAAGGAGAGAGGGTGTGCTTCGTCCCTTATCTAATAAGGGGGCTCGGGTTTCCCATACATCCGTTTCTCCGGGGGCTTCTGGAGTTCTACGGACTCCAGCTTCATCACCTCACGCCCGCCTCCATTCTGCACATTGCGGGTTTCGTAGCTCTCTATGAGCTGTTCTTGGGCATCGAGCCCCATTTCGCGCTGTGGAAGAGATTGTTTTGCCTCATCCCCCGTTCTCACGAGGGGTCGATATATCAAGTGGGCGGAGCCGAAATATGGCGCATCGCCGGGACCGGATATCTATCCGGAACCCCAAAGAAGGCGTCCGAAGACTGGCCCTCAGAATGGTTTTATGTGGAAGATGCTCCACTGCCGGACCCAGTTCGGATCGGCCTCCCGGAGTTCAGCAATGCTCCTCTAAAGAAACGCCTGAGTTGGCGCCCGCGGAGCCCTCAACAGGAGGATGACAGGAGCGCCCATTATCTGATGGGCCGGACACGGTTGCTAGCCCATTCCGGATTGACCATGATAGGAGTCATGGCCACATGCATTATGCGAGGGGTGCAACCTCTCCAATACAGGGGCCACCCTATGTGGGATTTCAACGGGGAGAATGACGCCACCCGTCATGGCCGCAAGGGGCCGGGATCGGCCGCGGATCTGGTGAAGATCCTGTCCGGCCTGTACAATGGGGAGAAGGAGGACTTCCTCCAGACGAGCCCATTGAATGGGTTCTCCATGAATAACCCTCGGAGCTGGGTAAGTGGACATTTATTCATCCGAACCGTGCTTTCAAAGTTAAGTGCCTTACTTTATGATTTTGACGCAGGAACTGCGCCGGGATGTGGAGGGCATACACAGTCCGGCTCCACAACCCGAGGATCCGGTAAGATCCCTTGACCACGCCTCCGAAGAGGATCCGGACATAATGGTGGAGCTAATTGACGGGGTGTTCCACCAACTCGGCATGGACAATGCTCTAGTCGCCATTACGGCTGACTACCCCGGCTTATCTCCGGCTTCCCAGGCAATCATGACCGGAGTCCTAACACCTTTACTTCATACTTGCGTATGTCTGACCACCGTATACAACGGTGTCTTGCAGGAGGTGCCTTCAAGGTGGGAAGCCGAACCCGTGGTGGCTGACCAACAAGGGTCAGTCCGGCCCAGCAGGCGGAAGAGGGGTGCGGTGCGAATCGAAACATCACCGCAACGGTATAGCTCGCGACCGTTGTTTAGGAGAAAGATTCCTAGGAGGTGTATTAATGCTCATGACTTTTCCAGGAGAAAGAGCGCTCGCCGAACTGTGCCCGGAGAGGTTGCCAACCAAGCCTTCGCCAGACAGGCTACAACACCTGGTCCGGAGGGGGAGGCGAGCGCAAGGCGCGAGCCGGATACTCCTCCAACGGAGGATGCCGACAGGCTGTCCGCCACCAGGTCTGAGGTGGAGAGCGCCATGAATCATAGGCGCCGCCGGACAGTTCTTCATGACACGTGTTTCTCCCCAGAGGCGTTGAATGCCTTTAACGCGGGAGACGCGCACCTCCGTGCCGCTCAAGATGGTTTAACCATGGAGCAGTATGTAAAAGACATACGGGTAAAGGATTTTAAAAGTTGTATGTGCCAGTAGCCCCCGAGACTTAAAGTAGTTAAAATAACTGATTTAAGGATCATTTGATATGCAGGATCTCATGGAGAAGAATGCCCAATTATCTCAGGAGCTACAAAGGGTGCAAGGCCCAACTTGAGGCCGCACTAGCCGCCGCAGGAGGAGACACCGAGACCCCCTCCGGTAACACATATTTCAAAAAGATAAGCAGTGTGCGGCGTGCGTATAAGTCTGACAATAATATTGCAGATGTTGTCGGACTTGATCCGGACAAGCAACAGCTACTACGCCAGCTGAAGGCCGGTGAGAGGGTGCTTATGAAGGTGCAGCAGGAGAGGAACAAACTCCAAGATGCCCACACCCAGCTTGGAGAAGAGCTAAAAGGTGTTTGGGCCCAGCTATCTGGCTCCGTGAAGGAGAATCAGCGGCTTCGTTGCGGCATCTATAGTGAGTGCTTGAGCAAACTCTTTTGAAAAGAAGAGTTCGGCGAGGAAGTCAATTGACAAAAATATGTCTGTAGGTGTGCTCACAGGTCGCCCTGCGGAGGAAATGCCTGGTTCGACGGGTGACCAACTTCCCGAGCTGGTGCAACTGCTCGAACGTGTTCGGCAGGCAATGAGTGGCGTCGTCCAGGCCTTATGGCCGTTCGTCTCCCTACCCGAGGGCCTTGGAGAGCTTGCGGAAAAGCTTCAGGGAGCGTGGCAACGCTTCCGTTTATGGAAGATATCGGCCTGCCGTCAAGGTGCCAGGGAGGCCTGGGCCATGGTGAAGACGCGGTACAAGAAGGCGGATCCAAACCACATGGCCGAGGTCAGACCTGTGGGGCCTGATGGGAAGGAGAACCCTGTGAGCTTAGTGTACGGCCAAGTAGAGTTGGCCGCTAAGTATTCCCAATGGGACTGTAAATTTTTAGACAGCCTGTTAGACGGGATTGAGGAGGAGTACAATCAGTCAATGTGACGATGTATTATTTTTGAAATGACATGTATAATGCCTTCTAGGCGGATTGTAGATTGTTTGTCTTTGCGGACCTTTTCGCTTCAACCTCGGGACCCTAGAGTCCGGAGTGTGTCCGAATACCCTCACGGTTATGAAAAAAACTGGGGCATGTATGGAGACCAGGCGTAGGGGTCATTAGTGCTTTATCAGACAAGTGCCCAACTAGTTATGTTATATTACATGGTTAGTAAGAAACATCTTCCAGGGAGAATAGTTCCGTTAGGGGTTCCTTTCCCTGGGAGGCATGCCCTAAAGTGCATGTCCAGACTGCGAAAAGAGCAGAAAAGCATCTGGGGGCAGATAAATGCATAAATAAGAAATCATCTTTCAAATCACCGACCGAATAGTCTCTTAAGAACGCTAGCTTTAGGCTTCACCCAGTCTGAGGTACAGATCCGGCTAACCCGACAGTAACAATTGCAGAGGTGCTCCCTTTACCTCCTAGCCGAACAATCGGGAACGTCGGGGTAAGCACAGGTGCCAGGCAACCCAGCTTGGCCAAAACTTAAGTCATATCGATGCATATAATGGTGAATAAAAGGGACATGCGGAAGTTTGACACATGTGTTGGGCATGAAGCCCGTATAAATAAGCTTCTGTTAAAGAAGCCCCCAGGTATAATGAGTGCGAGTGGCACGTCAAGTGTGTGCGAACAATGCGCAGATCAGCCCTCAAAGGCTTTATGAAAAGGTGGGGAGAAAAAGAGAGAAACAAAAGACAACTGAAGTAAAAAACATGGACGGAGGAAGGAGACGAACTCTGAGTCCGGCACTAGGCGTAGAATCTTCGGAGGCGGGCTGCGTTCCATGGGTTCGGCTCGAGTTAGTTGTCCAATGCGTTTCACAGGCGGTATGCTCCGCCGTTCAGGATTTGTTCGATGATGAAGGGACCTTCCCATTTGGGCTTGAGTTTGTCCTTTTTCTTGTCCGGCAGGTGTAGAACTAGTTCGCCAACATTGTAAGTTTTAGCCCGTACTTCTCTGCTTTGATATCTTCGAGCCTGCTACTGATAGAATGCGGAACGAGCCTTTGCCATGTCGCGCTCCTCCTCCAATGCATCCAAGCTGTCCTGACGATCCAACTCGGCTTCTCTTTCTTCATACATGCGCACTCGAGGTGAGTCATGAATTATATCGCAGGGCAAAACTGCCTCTGCGCCGTATACCATGAAGAATGGTGTGAATCCAGTAGTACGGTTTGGCGTGGTCCGCAGCCCCCAGAGTACGGAGTCGAGCTCCTCTACCCAAAGGCGTGTTAGATTCCGTAAGGGACCGCACTAATCTGGGTTTGATGCCGCTCATGATTAGACCATTTGCTCGTTCAACTTGACTGTTGGTTTGAGGGTGATAGACTGAAGCGTAGTCGAGCTTAATGCCCATATTTTTGCACCGAGTTTAACCTCGTCGGCCATGAAGTTCGTGCCATTATCGGTGATGATCTTTGTGGGGACACCGTAACGGTGTACTACCCGGATATGAAGTCTATCACAGTCCGGATTCGCCGCTTTAACGGCTTAGCCTCTATCCATTTGGTGAATTTGTCCACCATGACCAATAGGTATTTTTGCTTGTGGGTTCCCCCTTTAAGGGGTCCAACCATGTCAAGCCCCCAGATCGCAAACGGCCAGGTGATGGGTATAGTTTTGAGGGCGGTGGGTGGCATGTGGCTCTGATTAGCAAAGAGCTGACAACCGACGCATCGTTGGACTAAGTCATGAGCATCTGCCCAGACCGTCGGCCAATAAAATCCTGTACGGAAGGCCTTACCTACAAGAGCCCGGGCTGCAGCGTGGTGTCCGCCTAGTCCGGCGTGAATTTCAGCCAGAAGATTTCGCCCTTCCTCTTCGAAGATACACCTTTGAAGGACTCCGGTTGCGCTTTTCTTATAAAGTTCCCCCTCATGGACCTTGTAGGCTTTAGATCGCCGAACTATGCAGCGGGCCTCATTTTGGTCTTTGGGAAGTTCCTGCCTAATTAAGTACGCTAGGAATGGTTCCGTCCACGGGGCAATGACTGCCACTATTTCGTGGGCAGAAGGTGTTATGTCATTGGCTGAGCCACCGGTTGTGTCAGAATGTTCGGTGTTGGGCGGTGCGGTTGGTTCCGGATTGTTGTTTCCGGGATCCTCTTCCCATACTACGGATGGCTTAAAGAGCTGCTCCAAGAAGATGTTTAGAGGGACGGCGTCGCGTTTTGCGCCGATGCGTGCCAACACATCGGCTGCCTGGTTATTATCCCGGGCTACATGGTGGAATTCGAGTCCTTCGAACCGAGCTGACATTTTTAAGACGGCGTTACGGTAGGCTGCCATTTTCGGATCTTTGGCATCGAAGTCCCCGTTTACTTGTGATATTGCGAGGTTTGAATCCCCGCGTACCTCGAGGCGTTGAATGCCCATCGAGATTGCCATCCGGAGACCGTGTAGAAGGGCCTCGATTCGCTGCGTTGTTGGAGTCTCGTGTACATTATTTGAAGTACGATTGGACTGTATCTCCGGTTGGGGACGTCAAAACGACGCCAGCCCCCAAGCCGGCCAACATTTTAGAGCCGTCGAAATGCATGATCCAATTGGAGTATGCGACGTACTCTTTAGGGAGTTCGGCTTCAGTCCATTCAGCGACGAAGTAAGCCAAGACTTGCGACTTTATAGCTCGCCGTGGTTTGTAGGTTATGTCAAATGGTAAGAGCTCAATGGCCCATTTTGCAATCCTGCCCGTCGCGTCGCGGTTGTTTATGATGTCGTTGAGGGGTACTTCGGAGGCCACTGTTATCGAACACTCTTGAAAGTAGTGTCGCAGCTTCCGGGATGCCATGAACACCGCGTATGCTATCTTTTGATAATGCGGGTACCGGGACTTGCAGGGAGTTAAGACAGTGGATACGTAGTACACTGAATTTTGAAGAGGGAATTTATGCCCTTCTGTTTCTTGTTCGACGACGAGCACCGCGCTTACAACTTGATGTGTTGCCGCGATATATAACAACATTGGTTCGCCCAGGTTAGGCGCGGCCAGGACCGGATTTGTTGCCAATATGGCCTTTATTTCTTCGAGTCCGGCAGTGGCAGCATCCGTCCACTTGAAGTGTTCGGTGCGCCTGAGGAGGCGATAGAGGGGCAATGCCTTTTCTCCCAAACGGGAGATGAAGCGGCTTAGAGCCGCCATGCATCCAGTCAATTTTTGTATTTGTTTGAGGTCTTTTGGAATATCCAGCTGTGACAGAGCTCAGATCTTGGCTGGGTTTGCTTCAATTCCTCTACCGGATACAATGAAGCCTAAGAGCTTTCCGGCTGGTACGCCGAAAACACATTTTTCCGGGTTGAGCTTAATGTCATATGCTCGGAGGTTGTCGAATGTGAGCCTCAAGTCGTCTACTAGAGTTTCGACATGTTTGGTCTTGACGACCACGTCGTCTACGTATGCCTCCATTGTTTTGCCGATCTGGGTAGCCAGACATGTCTGAATCATGCGCTGATATGTTGCGCCGGCGTTTTTGAGTCCGAAGGGCATTGTGTTGAAGCAGAATGGTCCGTATGGAGTAATGAATGCCGTTGCGGCCTGGTATGTTTCCGCCATCTTGATTTGATGGTATCCGGAATATGCGTCGAGGAAGCACAATAAATCGTGCCCTGCGGTAGCAACGATGATTTGGTCGATGCGGGGAAGTGGGAAAGGATCCTTCAGGCAGGCCTTGTTGAGGTCTTTAAAATCGACACAAAGTCGCCACGATTTGTCCTTTTTTGGTACCATTACAAGGTTTGCTAGCCAGTCTGGATGTTTGATGTCTCTGATGAATCCGGCTTCTAATAGTTTGGCTAGCTCCTCTGCCATTGCATGTCTTTTGGGTTCGGAAAATCACCGAAGAGCCTGTTTGACTGGCTTGAATCCTTTTAGGATATTTAGGCCGTGTTCTGCCAGCCTGCGTGGGATTCCTGGCATATCTGAAGGGTGCCAGGCAAATATATCCCAATTTTCTCGAAGGAATTCTCGTAGTGCGGCGTCTACATCAGGGTTTAATTGTGCCCCGATGGAGGCCGTCTTTGTGGGGTGGAATTAATTCAGAAACCCTGCCCAACTTGAGGCTCAAGGGCCGAAAAGTTTCTGAATTTGGAAGCTTGGATTGCTGGATGTCGTCCAACGACTCTGGTCCGCTGCCTGACTTTAGGTTCAGTACTTGATTGACGTCCGTCCCTCCGCGGAAATCCGGCATGGAGGGATCAGGAGTCCGGACATAGATGGTTTTTAATACAGGGGGAGAATCGCCGCGTGGTTCTTGTACCACAGCAACGTGATGGGTAACCTGGGGAGAGTCAATCTCTCTCAGATCGGTTTTAAGCCCAATCTGATTGTAGTCTGTAGCGACTCCCAAGGCGGCGAAGCGATCCAAGAGCTCGTTTACGGAAGAGAGCTCCATTGGATCTAGCTGCTTGGTAAATTCCGAGTTGACATGAAGATCGCTTTTGATGATCCGAGAGGTCATCGTCGGAGCGGCGACCGAACAGGCGGTTATAAGAAAACCACCCAGCCGGATAGTTTGGCCGGCGGCCAAAGCTCCTTTGGCAATGGTACCGTCTTTAAAGACGGGAAGAGGCATCCTTCCTGATCGTGACGGCACAGAGGAACTCTCAATGAAAGCACCAATGTCGATTGTCAAAACCGCGGATCTCGGGTAGGGGTCCCGAACTGTGCGTCTAGGCGGATGGTAACAGGAGACAAGGGACACGATGTTTTACCTGTGTTGGGCCCTCTCGATGGAGGTAAAACCCTACTCCTGCTTGATTTATATTGATGATATGGGTAGTACAAGAGTGGATCTACCACGAGACCAAGGAGGCTAAACCCTAGAAGCTAGCCTATGGTATGATTGTTGTAATGGTTGTTCGTCCTACGGACTAAAACCCTCCGGTTTATATAAACACCGGAGAGGGCTAGGGTTACACAGAGTCGGTTACAATAGTAGGAGATCTACATATCCGTATTGCCAAGCTTGCCTTCCACGCCAAGAAAAGTCCCATCCGGACACGGGACGAAGTCTTCAATCTTGTATCTTCATAGTCTTGGAGTCCGGCCGATGATGATAGTTCGGCTATCCAGACACCCCCTAGTCCAGGACTCCCTCACATATTAATACTCTTCTAATTATGAACATGAATATGCTTTGTGAGTAGTTACTTTGTTCCTGAGGACATGGGTGAAGTCTTTCTATTAGTAGTCATGTGAATTTGGTATTCGTTCGATATTTTGATGAGATGTATGTTGTCTCTCCTCTAGTGGTGTTATGTGAACATCGACTACATGACACTTCACCATTATTTGGGCCTAGAGGAAGGCATTGGGAAGTAATAAGTAGATGATGGGTTGCTAGAGTGACAGAAGCTTAAACCCTAGTTTATGTGTTGCTTCGTAAGGGGCTGATTTGGATCCACTAGTTTCATGCTATGGTTAGGTTTACCTTAATACTTGTTTTGTAGTTGTGGATGCTTGCAATAGGGGTTAATCATAAGTGGGATGCTTGTCCAAGTAAGGGCAGTACCCAAGCACCGGTCCACCCACATATCAAATTATCAAAGTACCGAACGCGAATCATATGAGCGTGATGAAAACTAGCTTGACGATAATTCCCATGTGTCCTCGGGAGCGCTTTTCTCATTATAAGAAATTGTCCAGGCTTTTCCTTTGCTACAAAAAGGATTGGGCTACCTTGCTGCACTTTATTTACTTTCATTGCTTGTTACCCATTACAAATTATCTTATCACAAAACTATCTGTTACCTACAATTTCAGTGCTTGCAGAGAATACCTTACTGAAAACCGCTTGTCATTTCCTTCTGCTCCTCGTTGGGTTCGGCACTCTTACTTATCGAAAGGACTATGATATATCCCCTATACTTGTGGGTCATCATGCAACTCCTGTTTTGAGTTACTAATCTAAGCAACTGAATCGGTATCAAACACCCAGGGACTACTATTAATACTAGTAAGGTACACATCAATAACATGTATATCAAATATACCTTTGTTCACTTTGCCATCCTTCTTATCCGCCAAGTATTTGGGGCAGTTCCGTTTCCAGTGACCATTTCCTTTGAAGTAGAGGCATTCAGTTTCAAGCTTGGATCCACCTTTGGGCTTCTTCATGGGAGCGTCAACTTGCTTGCCATTCTTCTTGAAGTTCCCTCTCTTTCCCTTGCCCTTTTTCTTGAAACTAGTGGTCTTGTTAACCATCAACACTTGATGCTCTTTCTTGATTTCTACCATCTCCGATTTCAGCATCGCAAAGAGCTCGGGAATCATTTTCTTCATCCCTTGCGTATTATAGTTTATCACGAAGTTCTAGTAGCTTGGTGATAATGACTAGAGAACTTTGTCAATCACTATCTTATCTGGAAGATTAAGTCCCACTTGATTCAAGCGATTGTAGTACACAGACATTCTGAGCACATGCTCACTAGTTGAGTTATTCTCCTCCATCTTGTAGGCAAAGTACTTGTCAGAGGTCTCATACCTCTCCACACGGGCATGAGTCTGAAATACCAATTTCAGCTCTTGGAACATCTCATATGCTTTGTGGCATTCAAACCATTTTTGAAGTCCCGGTTCTAAGCCATAAAGCATGGCACACTAAATTATTAACTAGTCATCATATCGAGCTTGCCAAACGTTCATAACATCTGCATCTGCTCCTGCAATAGGTCTATCAGCTAGCGCTGCATCAAGGACATAATCCTTCTGTGCAGCAATGAGGATAATCCTCAGATCACGGACCCAGTCCGTATCATTGCTACTATCATATTTCAACTTATTTTTCTCCAGGAAGATATCAAAAATATGGGAGCTATATTGCGAGCTATTGATCTACAACATAGATATGCCCAAACTATTAATACTAAGTTCATGATAAATTTAAGTTCAATTAATCAAATTACTAATGAACTCCCACTTGAATTAACATCCCTCAAGTTATTTAAGTGATACATAATCCAAATCAACTAAACCATGTCTGATCATCACGTGAGATGGGGTGGTCATCAATGGTGAACATCTATATTTTGATCCTATCTACTATATGACTCATGTTCGACCTTTCGGTCTCCAGTGTTCCGAGACCATGTATGTACATGCTAGGATCGTCAAGTTTAACCCAAGTATTCTGCATGTGTAAAACTCTCTTACACCCGTTGTATGTGAACATAGAGTCTATCACACCCGATCATTACGTGGTGTCTCGAAATGATGAACTGTAGCAATGGTGCATACTCAGGGAGAACACTTTTACCTTGAAATTTAGTGAAGGATCAGCTTATAATGCTACCATTATTCTAAGCAAAATAAGATGCCTATAAGATAAACATCAAATGCAATCAAAATATGTGACATGATGTGGCCATCATTATCTTGTGCTTTTGATCTTCATCTCCAAAGCATCGTCATGATCCCCATCGTCACCGGCTCGACACCTTGATCTCCATCGTTGCATCGTGGTCGTCTCGCCAACTATTGCTTCTACAACTATTGCTAACTCATAGCAATAAAGTAAAACAATTACATGGCGTTTGCATTTCATACAATAAAGAGACAACCATAAGGCTCCTACCGGTTGCCTGATATCTTACAAAAAATGACCATCTCATAAAATAACGTATATCACATCATGTCTTGACCATATCACATCACAACATACCCTGCAAAAAGAAGTTAAACATCCTCTACTTTGTTGTTGCAAGTTTTACGTGGCTGCTACAGGTTTCTAGCAAGAACCGTTCTTACCAACAGCAAAAACCACAATGATGATTCGTCAAGTTTCCTGTTTTAACATTCTTCAAGGATCAGCCGCAGTCAAATTCGATTCAACTAAAGTAGGAGAAACATGCACCCGCCAGCCACCTTTATGCAAAACTAGTTGCATGTCAGTCGGTGGAACCGGTCTCACTTCTTCGGTCGATAACCAATAGCGGGACCTGGATGCCCATATTGGTTCCTACATATTCCATGAAAATCTTTATCGGTCAAACCTTTATGACAACATACGTAGTTCCCTTTGTCTGTCGGTATGTTTCTTGACCAAGATTCGATCGCCGGTATATCCATACCTAGTTCAATCTCGTTACCGGCAAGTCACTTTACTCGTTCCATAATACATCCTCCCGTAACTAACTCCTTAGTCACTTTGCTTGCAAGCTTCTTGTGATGTTGTATGATGTCTACTATGCAACCTTCTTCTTGTAGACGTTGTTGGGCCTCCAAGTGCAGGGGCTTGTAGGACAGTAGCGATTTTTCCTCAAGTGGATGACCTAAGGTTTATCAATCTGTGGGAGGCGTAGGATGAAGATGGTCTCTCTCAAACAACCCTGCAACCAAATAACAAAGAGTCTCTTGTGTCCCCAACACACCCAATACAATGGTAAATTGTATAGGTGCACTAGTTCGGCGAAGAGATGGTGATACAAGTGCAATGTGGATGGTACATATAGGTTTTTATAATCTGAAAATATAAAAACAGCAAGGTAGCAAGTAACAAAAGTGAGCGAAAACGGTATTGCAATGCTTGGAAACAAGGCCTAGGGTTCATACTTTCACTAGTGCAAGTTCTCTCAACAATGATAACACAATTAGATCATATAACAACCCCTAAACATGCAACAAAGAGTCACTCCAAAGTCACTAATAGCGGAGAATAAATGAAGAGATTATTGTAGGGTACAAAACCACCTCAAAGTTATTCTTTCCGATCAATCCATTGGGCTATTCCTATAAGTGTCACAAACAACCCTAGAGTTCATAGTAAAATAACACCTTAAGACACACATCAACCAATACCCTAATGTGACCTAGATACTCCAATGTCACCTCAAGTATCTGTGGGTTTGATTATAGGATATGCATCACACAATCTCAAATTTATCTATTCAAACCAACACAAAGAACTTCAAAGAGTGCCCCAAAGTTTATACCAGAGAGTCAAGACAAAAACGTGTGCCAACCCCTATGCATAAGTTCAGAAGGTTACAGAACCTGCAAGTTGATCACCAAAACATACATCAAATGGATCACGTGAATATCCCATTGTCACCACAGATAAGTACATGCAAGACATACATCAAGTTTTCTCAAATCCTTAAAGACTCAATCTGATAAGATAACTTCAAAGGGAAAACTCAATCCATTACAAGAAGGTAGAGGGAGAGAAACATCATAAGATCCAACTATAATAGCAAAGCTCACGGTACATCAAGATCGTGCCAAATCAAGAACACGAGAGAGAGAGAGAGAGAGAGAGAGAGAGAGATCAAACACATAGCTACTGGTACATACCCTCAATCCCGAGGGTGAACTACTCCCTCCTCATCATGGAGAGCGCTGGGATGATGAAGATGGCCATCGGTGATGATTCCCCCCTCCGGCAGGGTGCCGGAACAGGGTCTCGATTGGTTTTTTGGTGGCTACAGAGGCTTGCGGCGGCAAAACTCTCGATCTTGGTTCTGTTCTGGAAGTTTGGGATATATAAGAGGTGTTGGTGTCGGGAACAAGTGAGTGGGTACATGAGGCAGCCATGAGGTAGGGGGGCGCCCAGGGGGTAGGGCATGCCCTTCACCCTCGTGGTGGCCTCGGGACTCTTCTAGTCCATCTCCAATGCTCCATGGGCTTCTTCTGGTCCAAAAATAATCACCATAAATTTTTAGGTCATTTGGACTCCGTATGGTATTCCTTTCTCGCAAGACTCAAAAACAAGGAAAAAACAAAAATTGGCACTGGGCTCTAGGTTAATAGGTTAGTCCCAAAAATCATATAAATAGCATAATGCATATATAACATCCAAGATGGATAATATAATAGCATGGAACAATCAAAAATTATAGATACGTTGGAGACGTATCAAGCATCCCCAAGCTTTATTCATGCTCGTCCTCGAGTAGGTAAATGATAAAAATAGAATTTTTGATGTGGAATGCTACCTAGCATATTTATCAATCTAATCTTCTCTATTGTGGCAAGAATATTCAGATCCATAAGATTCAAATTAAAAGTTTAATATTGACATAAAAACAATAATACTTCAAGTATACTAATAAAGCAATCATGTCTTCTCAAAATAACATGGCCAAAGAAAGTTATCCCTACAAAATCATATAGTCTAGCTATGCTCCATCTTCGTCACACAAAGTATTAAATCATGCACAACCCCGATGACGAGCCAAGAAATTGTTTCATACTTTTGAGGTTCTCAAACTTTTTCAATGTTCATGCAATACATGAGCATGAGCCATGGACATAGCACTATAGGTGGAATAGAATATGGTGGTTGTGGAGAAGACAAAAAGAAGGAGATAGTCTCACATCAACTAGGCATATCAACGGGCTATGGAGAAGCCCATCAATACATATCAATGTGAGTGAGTTGGGATTGCCATGCAATGGATGCACTAGAGCTATAAGTTTATGAAAGCTCGAAAATAAACTAAGTGAGTGTGCATCCAACTCGCTTGCTCACGAAGACCTAGGGCAATTTGAGGAAGCCCATCATTGGGATATACTCCCTCCGTCCCAAAATTCTTGTCTTAGATTTTCTGTAAATATGGATGTATCAAGTCACATTTTAGTATTAGGTATATCCATATCCAGACAAATGTAAGACAAGAATTTTGGGACCGAGGGAGTACAAGCCAAGTTCTATAATGAAAAATTCCCACTAGCATATGAAAGTGACAACATAGGAGACTCTCTATCATGAAGATCATGGTGCTACTTTTAATCACAAGTGTGGTAAAAGGATAGTAGCATTGCCCCTTCTCTATTTTTCTCTCATTTTTTTCTTTTTCTTTTTCTCTTTTTTTTGGGCCTTCTCTTTTTTTGCCTCTTATTTTTTTTTTGTTCGGAGTCCCATGCCGAATTGTGGGGGAATCATAGTCTCCATCATCCTTTCCTCACTGGGACAATGCTCTAATAATGAAGATCATCACACTTTTATTTACTTACAACTCAAGAATTACAACTCGATACTTCGAACAAAATATGACTCTATATGAATGCCTCCGGCGGTGTACCGGGATGTGCAATGAATCAAGAGTGACATGTATGAAAGTTATGAACAGTGGCTTTGCCACAAATACTATGTCAACTACATGATCATGCAAAGCAATATGACAATTATGAAGCGTGTCATAATAAACGGAACAGTGGAAAGTTGCATGGCAATATATCTCGGAATGGCTATGGAAATGCCATAATAGGTAGGTATGGTGGCTATATGAGGAAGGTATATGGTGGGTGTATGGTACCGACGAAAGTTGCACGGTACTAGAGAAGCTAGTAATGGTGGAAGGGTGAGAGTGCGTATAATGCATGGACTCTCATAAAGAACTCACATACTGAAAGGATCGAGAAGAGGTGTCTAGAGGGGTGTGAATAGACTCTCAACCAAGAAAAGTAGCAATTTTTAAGTTCTTCAAGTTGAGGTGGAGTTTAAGCACGAGTTTAAAAATTCACAATACATATCAAGAAAGCATGACAAGAGTATATGAGCAGCGGAAAGTAAAGCATGCAAATTGCAAGAATGTAAAGTGATGGGATTGGAGTGTGCAAACGTAATTGGAGACACAGAGATTTTTGGCGTGGTTACGATATGTGGTGCTATCGTTTGACCGATTTTGGTCATAACCGAAACAGAGAGTTGGTTAGGCAAACTCGGTGGGACCGATTGCATATCTCGGTGAGACCGAAATTATTGCAATAGGCAACAGAGAGTTTGCAAGCCCATCTCGGTGAGACCGAGACCCCATCGGTGAGACTGAATTGATTAGGGTTTCTGGTAGTGGCTATGTCAAGTGAACTTGGTGGCGCCGGATAGATCAAATCGGTGGGGCCGAGTTTGACTTTTGGTATGGGACATATGTGGATATGAGAAAGTGGTTGAGGGCTTTGGAGCATATCACTAAGCACTTTGAGAAAGCAAGCCATTAAACAACACCTCATCCTCTTTTAATAGTATTGGCTTTCCTATGGACTCAATGTGATCTTCAATCACTAAGATAGAAAATGTAGAGTCCTGAGCTTTGAGCTTGAGCCAATCCTTTGTCCTTAGCATATTGAAGGGGTTCCACATCCTCTTGTCCATGCCACTCCACTGTTGGACTTATCTGAAATATACTAGGTAAAAGTATTAGTCCAACAAGATATATGTTGACATTAGTTACCAAAATCACCCAGGGAGCACTTGTGCTTTCAATCTCCCCCTTTTTGGTAATTTATGACAACATACATCAAAGCTTTAGATAAAGATATAGAGAAAGGCAGGTAAAGCTTTGGAAGGACATGTAACATGCATAGGCTCCCCCTACATGTATGCAATCATGTAAATATGGAACATAAGAGCATGTGAGTGCATAATCATGATAGAGCAAGCAATGAGTTACATGTATCTTGGCTATATGCATCAGAGCAAATGGTGTGAATATAGGAAATGTACCTTCGTGCTCATGAGTCCTTCTTGCAAACAATATGCACATAAGCAAGAGATCCTCATGCACATGAGTGTGATGCATATACTTACCTTGTGGTCTTGAGCTAGCTTTGGAAGAGACGAACCTGAGTAAACACGGTTAGACAACACAGAAACATCTACTAAACAGAGCAAGAGCAGCAAACCACAAGAGTACCAAGATTGGGATGACATGTAGAGAGTGAGTACTAGGTACTCTATTTGAGTGTAGACATGTCCCCAAAGGTAAAGATATGCAATGAATTCGAAGATTTCCTTCCCTTAGATGTCTTGCTCCCCCTGAATCTTATATGGGATACTGGGAGAAGATAAGGAATAGAAAATCAGAGCAAAGCAAACGCACAAACAACATGAACATGTCTTTCCCCTCTAAAGACATGTGACTTCTCTCCTCTTTGAATACCAAGCATCTGGGGTCTCTCTTTGATGTGATTATTTTTCTCTCTTTCCCCCTTTTGATATGATTAAGCTTTGATGTGAGCTCTCTCTCCCCCTTTGACATAAATTTCCAAGAAGGGGTCTTGTGGAGGGTGATTCAAATAGGTTTGGTCCTTGAGTCACATAGCAAAGTAGTAGGGAAAAATAAGGTGCTAGTAGAGGATAAGAATCATCGAGTGGAGCTGGAACAAAATGTGCAGGATGCAAATGACAAAGTGTCTCCTCGGCATTTGAAAACGGTAACACTGAGTTGTTGTCTTCGGTGGCACCGAGGTGATTCGGTTTGACCGAAAGAGACAAACCGGCGTGTCCGAGTTCATTACAGAGATAAATCACTTGTCACCTCAGCTCACTAAGCAAATAAGATCTCACAAGGATTTGCAGGGAATTAACTAAAGGGTTTGCAATGAATAGGATGCAGGGAATGCAGAACAAAAAATAAAAAGAAAAGAGATCTAGATGAATTAAGAAGGGAAACAAATATGCAAGAGACAAATGCAAGAACACTATAGAACTTCATTTAGAATTGGTCGGCGACAAAGTCACCTATGTTAGAGTATATTGACTTAGGAGTCAAGTGAAGACACTTGATCATAGGTCATACTCATCGTTTAAGCTCAAAATGGGGTTGCCATTTTTCGTTTAAGTATTTTGATGTATTCACATCTTGTTGGCTGCTTTGACCCATGACTTGGGGTAAAGCTTCTCTAAGATGGAATAACATACCTTGGGTGGTGGTGTTGATCTTGATCATGTAGTTGAACTTGTGTGGGATGCTCAAGGTTGATGTAGTTCACTGGGAGCACCACTTGTAATTGGATTTCATCTACCTACATGAATTAGTTTTGCAAGGAGGAGCACTTGTGTATTCAAAGTGTCCATCATGAAATATGATACCAAAAGAAATTTGATATATATAAATTGTCAAAGGATATGTTTGAAGGGTTTCATGCTTCCTTGTCTTCATTGTAGAGACTTGATGATGTAGAGATTGCTCAAGATGTGAGTGAGTTGCAATCTCATAGATTTAGATTCATCCAAGTACCTACAAGGGTCAGATAACATGCAAGGGTGCAAATATATCCAAGACATATGATTATCATCATAAGAGAAATATCAAGGATTAGTCAAAGGCTCATGCCTTGCATGTATCCAAATGGAGTTCCTACTCCAAGTTTGAAGCATCAATGATGTTCAATTCACCTCTCAACCGGCAAAATACTTTCTCATCAAGCGGTTTGGTGAATATATCTGCCAATTGCTTATCGGTACGAACATGCTTAAGGTCAATGTCTCCTTTAGCAACATGATCTCGAATGAGATGATGACGAACCTCAATATGCTTAGTTCGAGAATGTTGCACGGGATTGTGAGCAATCTTAATAGCACTTTCATTGTCACAAAGCAATGGAACATGTTTCACATATATCCCATAATCTTTAAGATTTTGGGTCATCCAAAGTAATTGAGCACAACATGAACCTGCAACAATGTATTCCGCTTCGGCGGTGGATAAGGATACTGAGTTTTGTTTCTTGGAGGACCAAGACACAAGAGATCTGCCAAGAAATTGACAAGTACCCGAAGTGGACTTTCTATCGACCTTGTCTCCGGCATAGTTCGAATCAGAGTAGCCAACAAGATCAAAAGAAGACCTCTTTGTATACCAAATGCCAAAATTTGTTGTATGTATTAAGTATCTCAGTATCCTTTTCACAGCCTTAAAATGACATTCTTTAGGGGCCGCTTGATATCGTGCGCACATGCACACACTTAGCATAATATCGGGACGGGAGGCACATAGATATAACAATGAACCAATCATAGAGCGGTAAACTTTTTGATCAACGGGTTCACCATCTTTAGTCAAATCAAGATGTCCACTAGTAGGTATGGATGTATTCATACCTTTGCATTCTTGCATATTGAACTTCTTGAATAAGTCCTTGGTGCACTTTTTTTGAGAGACAAAGGTACCTTCCTTAGTTTGCTTGATTTGCAAACCAAGAAATAATTTGAGTTCACTCATCATGGACATCTCAAACTTCTCCGCCATTAGCTTTCCAAACTTCTCACTAAAATGAGGGTTAGTCGAACCAAATATAATATCATCAACATAAATTTGGCACACAAATAATTCTCCATTAACCCTTTTTGTGAAGAGAGTAGAATCAATTTTTCCAATCTCAAAGCCTTTTTCAATAAGGAACTTGGTCAAGCATTTATATCACGCTCTAGGAGCTTGTTTGAGACTATAAAGAGCTTTGTGAAGTTTGTACACATGATCGGGTTTCTTAGGATTAATAAAGCCGGGAGGTTGTTTAACATAAACTTCCTCCTCAATTTCACCATTTAGAAAAGCACTTTTAATGTCCATTTGGTACAAGGTGATATCATGGTGATTAGCATAGGCAAGTAATATGCGAATGGACTCAAGTCTAGCAACGGGGGCATATATCTCACCATAGTCCATACCTTCGACTTGAGTGTAGCCTTGGGCGATGAGACGTGCTTTTTTGCAAACTACTTGTCCATCTTCATCTTGCTTGTTGTGAAACACCCATTTGGTACCGATGATGTTGTGGTTCTTATCGGGCTTCTCGACCAATGTCCACACTTGGTTTCTCTCAAAGTTGTGTAGCTCTTAATGCATGGCATTTATCCAATCCGCATCTTTCAATGCTTCTTCAACCTTCATGGGTTCAATGCTAGATATGAATGAATAATGTTCACAAAAATTATCCAAACGAGTTTTAGAGCGAGTGATTCTCCCGGTTTGGATATCATTGTAGATTTGCTCAATGGGATGGTCTCTGGTGACTCTTGCTCGAACTCGTGAGAGCTTTTGTTTTGGTCGGGGTGGAACATCTTCTTCATCATCTTGTTCGTCTTCTTGGCCTTCTTCATTGTTGACGTTGTCGTTCTCTTGTCGTGGTGGAGAAGGAGGTTGATGATGTTCATCTTGGTGTACTTCCTCATTTTCTTCATCTTGGTGTGTCCCACTTGTGGATGATTCCATATCAACTGTTGGTTCACCTTGTCATGAGGTAGAAGCTTCCACTTGGACGAACGAGGTACTCTCCTTCACCTTCGTTGGACGAATCTTGCCAATAGACAAGTCTTGGACTGCTTCCGAAGGGTCTTTGTCTCCTACATCAATTGGCAATTGCTCTACTTGCGAGCCATTAGATTCATCAAACTTCACATCTACCGTCTCTTCAACCTTTCGAGTGAAATTGTTGTAGACACGGTAAGTGTGAGAGTTTGAGCCATAACCAAGTAGGAAACCTTCATGAGATTTGGGAGCAAATTTAGAACGATGATGCTTATCAAGAATGTAGCACTTTGAGCCGAATACTCGAAAGTATCCAACTTGGGGTTTGTTACCGGTGAGGAGTTTGTATGTTGTCTTGCCGAGTAGCTTGTGAAGATACAAGCGAGTTGTTGCATGACAAGCCGTCTCAACCGCTTCCGCCCAAAAGTGTTTTGGTGTCTTGTACTCATTAAGCATCCTTCTTGCCATCTCAATAAGAGTCTATTTCTTCCTCTCAACAACTCCATTTTGTTGAGGCGTGTACGTAGCCGAGAACTCGTGTGAAATCCCTTCTTCGTCAAGGAAGCAAACCACGTTTGCGTTCTTGAACTGCGTTCCGTTGTCACTACGAACCTTCTTGATCTTCACTTCAAATTGATTTTGGTCCTTCCTAGCGAAGTTCTTGAAGATCTTTTGGACCTGTGATTTATCATCAAGAAAGAACACCCACGTAAATCTTGAAAAATCATCGACTATAACTAGACCAAATGAGTTTCCATCGAGACTTTTGTAGGCATTGGGACCAAAGAGATCCATATGAAGTAGCTCGAGCGGTCTTCTCGTGGTCATGATATTCTTCACGGGGTGGCTTCCTCCAACCTGTTTTCCTGCTTGGCAAGCGCTGCAAAGTCTATCCTAATCAAATTTGACATCTTTACCACCAAGGATATGATCACCTTTAATAAGCTTGCCAAGGTTTTGCATGCCCACATGACCTAATCTTCTATGCCACAACCAGCCTTTAGAAGATTTAGCAATTAAGCAAGTTCTAGGTCGAGCCTTTTTAGTGAAGTCAACAATGTATAGATCACCTCTACGTATGCCGGTAAAGACCATTTTATGATTATCTCTTCGAAACACTTGGCAATCTACTTTAGTAAATAGGACATTGAAACCAAAGTCAGCTAGTCTAGATGCAGAAAGCAGATTATAGCCAAGAGATTCAACGAGCATAACATTTTGTATGGAGCTATCATGTGAGATGGCCACCTTACTGAGGCCAACCACCTTACCCTTTGAGTTATCACCAAAAGTAACATACTTTCGAGGGTCGCCGTTTTCAGCAAGCTCACGAAACATATCCTTGTCTCCGGTCATGTGATCGATACATCCACTATCAAGGACCCATTCCTTTCCTCCTACCATGTAGCCGCGAAGATTAGCCATAAGACCAAAGTGTCTCATTGCATCATCAAGATCATAGTCACTATCATCATCCTCATCATAGTATCCATGTTCAACATCGTCATGTGATGGATCAATTCCTAGAGAGAGTGATCCATTGGATAAATGATCATGACAATAATCATCTTTATTAAATCTAATGGCTTTGGAGATGATATTGCTAATAATTCCAACATCTCCTTTGGCACGCATAAGGTCACGAAGCTCAAACAGACAATCATCAAACTAAGGATCACTAGTACTCATTTTATTCAAGGCAATTGACTTATGAAGAATCTCGTGTAAATTTTGCAAGGAATAGTTTGGAAATCTTTCCTCAAGAAATCTCCATATAGTATAAGCACAATCAAGAGTAGGCAAGTGACCAATCAAATTTCTAAGCAATCCTCTAATGATAAGATTGATAGTTCTAAGATTTCGAATCTTGTCCAGATCCTCATCGGGAGTGGGATGCAAAGGATCAACAAGGCGAGAACAAGGGTTGGTAATGTACTTGCTCAAATGATATTCATTGAAAATCTCAAGCATCTCATTTTTCCACTCATGAAAGTACTCTCCATCAAGTATAGGCACTCTGTGTCTAAGACTCCCCAACATAGAATCATCCATCTTCCTCCAATGGTGATTAAACCAAAGCAATGGAGACCAAGGCTCTGATATCAATTGAAAGGATCGAGAAGAGGTGCCTAGAGGGCGGTGAATAGACTCTCAACCAAGAAAAGTAGCAATTTTTAAGTTCTTCAAGTTGAGGTGGAGTTTAAGCACAAGTTTAAACATTCACATACATATCAAACAAGCATGACAAGAGTATATGAGCAGCGGAAAGTAAAGCATGCAAATTGCAAGAATGTAAAGGGATGGGATTAGAGTGTGCAAACGCAATTGGAGACACAGAGATTTTTGGCGTGGTTCCGATAGGTGGTGCTATCGTACATCCACGTTGATGGAGACTTCAACCCACAAAGGGTAACGGCTGCGCGAGTCCATGGAGGGCTCCACCCACGAAGGGTCCACGAAGAAGCAACCTTGTCTATCCCACCATGGCCATCGCCCACGAAGGACTTGCCTCACTATGGTAGATCTTCATGAAGTAGGCGATCTCCTTGCCCATACAAACTCCTTGGTTCAACTCCACAATCTTGACGGAGGCTCCCAAGTGACACCTAACCAATCTAGGAGACACCACTCTCCGAAAGGTAATAGATGATGTGTTGATGATGAACTCCTTGCTCATGTGCTTCAAATGATAGTCTCCCCACACTCAACTCTCTCTCATAGGATTTGATTTGGTGGAAAGATTATTTGAGTGGAAAGCAACTTGGGGAAGGCTAGAGATCAAGATTTATGTGGTTGGAATGGAATATCTTGACCTCAACACATGAGTAGGTGGTTCTCTCTCAGAAAATGAATGCTGGAAGTGTAGGCATATTCTGATGGCTTTCTCCACGAATGAAGAGAGGGTGGAGGGGTATATATAGCCTCCACACAAAATCTAACCGTTACACACAATTTACCAAACTCCGTGAGACCGAATCAGAAAACTCAGTCAGACCGATTTAGTTTATAATGTGACCGTTAGGCATTTTGGTGGGACCGATATGATCAACTCAGTAGGACCAATGTGCTAGGGTTAGGGTAAAACCTCATCTCGGTTTGACCGATTACACAAACTCGGTTGGACCGATTTTGGTAATAACCGAAACAGAGAGTTGGTTAGGAAAACTCGGTGGGACCGATTGCATATCTCGGTGAGACTGAAATTATTGCAATAGGCAACAGAGAGTTTGCAAGCCCATCTCAGTGAGACCGAATTGATTAGGGTTTCTAGCAGTGGCTATGTCAAGTGAACTCGATGGCGCCGGATAGATCAAATCGATGGGGCCGAGTTTGACTTTTGGTATGGGACATATGTGGATATGAGAAAGTGGTTGAGGGCTTTGGAGCATATCACTAAGCACTTTGAGCAAGCAAGCAATTAAGCAACAGCTCATCCCCTTTTAATAGTATTGGCTTTCCTATGGACTCAGTGTGATCTTGCATCACCGAAATAGAAAATGTATAGTCTGAGCTTTGAGCTTGAGCCAATCCTTTGTCAGTAGCATCTTGAAGGGGTTCCACATCCTCTTGTCCATGCCACTCCACTGTTGGACTTATCTGAAATATACTAGGTAAAAGTATTAGTCCAACAAGAGATATGTTGACATTAATTACCAAAATCACCCAGGTAGCACTTGTGCTTTCACATACTTATTGCAAAAATCTATTAGTTATCGAAATAAAGTACTATGCGCATGCTCCTAGGGGGATAGATTGGTAGGAAAAGACCATCGCTCGTCCCTGACCGCCACTCATAAGGAAGACAATCGATAAATAAATCATGCTTCGACTTCATCACATAACGGTTCACCATACATGCATGCTACGGGAATCACAAACTTTAACACAAGTATTTCTACAATCCACAATTACTCACTAGCATGACTCTAATATCACCATCTTTATAGCTCAAAACAATCACAAGGAATCAAACTTCTCATGGTATTCAATGCACTTTATATGAAAGTTTTTATTATATCCTTCTTGGATGCCCATAATATTAGGACTAAATTCATAACCGAAGCAAATTACCATGATGTTTAAAGACTCTCAAAATAATATAAGTGAAGCATGAGAGTTCATCAATTTCTTCAAAATAAAACCACCTCCGTGCTCTAAAAAGATATAAGTGAAGCACTAGAGCAAATAACAAACTACTCCAAAAGATATAAATGAAGATCAATGAGTTGTTGAATAATTATGTAACTATGTGAAGACTCTCTAACATTTAAGAATTTCAGATCTTAATGTTTTATTCAAACAGCAAGCAAAACAAAATAAAATAAAATGACATTGCAAGGATAGCACATATCATGCGAAGAAGCAAAAACTTAGGCTCAACCAAAACTGACCGATAGTTGTTGAAGAAGAAAGGTGGGATGCCAGCAGGGGCATCCCCAAGCTTAGATGCTTGAGACTTCTTGAGATATTAATTAGGGATGCCTTGGGAATCCCCAAACTTGAGCTTTTGTGTCTCCTTAATTCCTTTGTATCACGGTTTCCCTAAATCTTAAAAGCTTCATCCACACAAAACTCAACAAGAACTCGTGAGATAAGTTAGTATAAATCAACGCAATAACCTTATCATTCTCTATTGTAGAAAATTACTGAAATTATTATTTGATATTGCCTACTAAATGCCTCTGCATATTTAACACTCCTATCCTCAAATAGAATCATTAAACAAGCAAACATATGCAAACAATGCAAACATAACAACAATCTGTCTAAACAGAACAGTCTGTAAAGAATGCAAGAGGAATCATACTTTCCTAACTCCAAAAATTCTGAAAAATTATCACACTGTAGAAAATTTGTTGTTTCTCATTGTGCAAAAATTTCAAGATTTTATTATGTTCTGACTACTCACCAATATTCAAAACATAACAGCAAACTTTCTGTTTTCAAACAACAACATATAGGCTTGTAAAATAAGCATGGTAAAGGCTATACTTGACCTTTTTATTGAACTAAAAGATATAAAACATGACTCTGAATAACAGCAAGCAAATAAAAAAAGATGGTGCTCCAAGCAAAACACATATCATGTGGTGAATAAAAATATAGCCTCAATTAAATTTACCGATAGACGAAGACGAAAGAGGGGATGCCATCCGGGGCATCCCCAAGCTTAGTTACTTGGCTATTCCTTGAATATTACCTTGGGGTGCCTTGGGCATCCCCAAGCTTAGGCTCTTGCCGCTCCTTATTCCGTAGTCCATTGAATCTTTACCCAAAACTTGAAAACTTCACAACACAAAACTCAATAGAAAACTCGTAAGCTCCGTTAGTATAAGAAAATAAAATCACCACTTAGGTACTGTTGTGAACTCATTCTAAATTCATATTGGTGTTATATCTATTGTATTCCGACTTCTCCATGGTTCATACCCTCCGATACTACTCATAGATTCGTCAAAATAAGCAAACAACACATAGAAAGCAGAATCTGTCAAAAACAGAACAGTCTATAGTAATCTGGAAACTTTCCATACTTTTGTAACTCCAAAAAATCTGAAAAATTAGGACAATCTAGAAAATTTGTATATCAATCTTGTGTAAACAATTCATATCAAAATCATGTTCCAGTGAATTTTCAAAATTCCTGGACTGAGTGCAAAAGTTTCTGTTTTTGCACAGAATCAAGTCAACTATCATCCACACTATCCCAAAGGCTTTACTTGGGAATTTATTGAAACAAAAGCTAGAAAACATGATTACTACAGTTGCACAATCATGTGAACACACAAAAACAGTAGGGGTATATGTTGGGTTGTCTCCCAACAAGCGCTTTTCTTTAATGCCTTTCTAGCTAGGCATGCTAATTTCAAAGATGCTCACATAAAAGATAAGAATTGAGACATAATGGGAGCATCATGAAGCATATGAATAGAACATTTAAGTCTAACCCACTTCTTATGCATAGGGTTTTGTGAGCAAACAATTTATGGGAACAAGAATCAACTAGCATAGGAAGACAGAACAAGCATATATTCCTCCCTCATAATAATTTTCAATAGCATCATGAATGAATTCAACAATATAACTATCACATAAATCACTCTTTTCATGATGCATAAGCATATAATTTTTATTACTCTCCACATAAGCAAATTTCTTCTCATGAATAGTAGTGGGAGCAAACTCAACATAATAACTATCATGTGAGGCATAATCCAATTGAAAATTAAAATCAAGATGGCAAGTTTCATGGTTATCATTATTCTTTATAGCATACATGTCATCACAATAATCATCATTTATAGCAACTTTGTTCTCATAATCAATTGGAACCTCTTCCGAAATAGTGGATTCATCACTAAATAAAGTCATGACCTCTGCAAATCCACTTTCATAATTATCACAATAAGATTCAACACCCTCCAAAATAGTGGGATCATTACTTCCTAAAGTTGACACTCTTCCAAACCCACTTTCTTCAATATAATCATCATAAATAGGAGGCATGCTATCATCGTAATAAATTTGCTCATCCAAACTTGGGGGATTAAAAGTATCATATTCATCAAACATAGCATCCCCAAGCTTGTGGCTTTGCATATCATTAGCATCATGGATATTCAAAGAATTCACACTAACAACATTGCAATCATGCTCGTCATTTTAAAATTTGGTGCCAAACATTTTATAGACTTCTTCTTCTAACACTTTGGCACAATTATCGAAATCCTTATTTTCACGAAAGACGTTAAAAAGATGAAGCATATGATGCAACCTCAATTCCATTTTTTTTGTAGTTTTCTTTTATAAACTAAGCTAGTGATAAAATAAGAAACTACAAGATTCAATTGCAAAATCTAAAGATATACCTTCAAGCACTCACCTCCCCGGCAACGACACCAGAAAAGAGCTTGATGTCTACTACGCAACCTTCTTCTTGTAAACGTTGTTGGGCCTCCAAGTGTAGAGGTTTGTAGGACAACAACAAATTTTCCTCAAGTGGATGACCTAAGGTTTATCAATTCGTGGGAGGCGTAGGATGAAGATGGTCTCTCTCAAACAACCCTGCAACCAAATAACAAAGAGTCTCTTGTGTCCCCAACACACCCAATACAATGGTAAATTGTATAGGTGCACTAGTTCGGCGAAGAGATGGTGATACAAGTGCAATATGGATGGTAGATATAGGTTTTTTATAATCTGAAAATATAAAAACAGCAAGGTAGCAAGTAACAAAAGTGAGCGAAAATGTTATTGCAATGCTTGGAAACAAGGCCTAGGGTTCATAATTTCACTAGTGCAAGTTATCTCAACAATGATAACATAATTAGATCATATAAAAATCCATCAACATGCAACAAAGAGTCACTCCAAAGTCAATAATAGCAAAGAACAAACGAAGAGATTATTGTAGGGTACGAAACCACCTCAAAGTTATCCTTTCCGATCAATCCATTGGGCTATTCATATAAGTGTCACAAACAACCCTAGAGTTCATAGTAAAATAACACCTTAAGACACACATCAACCAAAACCCTAATGTCACCTAGATACTCCAATGTCACCTCTAGTATCCGCGGGTTTAATTATACTATGTGCATCACACAATCTCAAATTCATCTATTCAAACCAACACAAAGAACATCAAAGAGTGCCCCGAAGTTTCTACCAGAGAGTCAAGAGGAAAACGTGTGCCAACCCCTATGCATAAGTTCACAAGGTCATAGAACCCGCAAGTTGATCACCAAAACATACATCAAGTGGATCACATGAATATCCAATTGTCACCATAGATAAGCACAAGCAAGACATACATCAAGTGTTCTCAAATCCTTAAAGACTCAATCCGATAAGATAACTTCAAAGGGAAAACTCAATCCATTACAAGAAGGTAGAGGGGAAGAAACATCATAAGATCCAACTATAATAGCAAAGCTCGCGGTACATCAAGATCGTTCCAAATCAAGAACACGAGAGAGAGAGAGAGAGAGAGAGAGAGAGAGAGAGATCAAACACATAGCTACTGGTACATACCCTCAACCCCGAGGGTGAACTACTCGCTCCTCGTCATGGAGAGCGTCGGGATGATGAAGATGGCCACTGGTGATGATTCCCCCTCCGGCAGAGTGCTAGAACAGGGTCCTAATTTGTTTTTGGTGGCTACAGAGACTTGCGGCGGCGAAACTCCCGATCTTGGTTCTGTTCTGGAAGTTTGGGATATATAAGAGGTGTTGGCGTCGGGAACAAGTGAGGGGGTCCACGAGGCAGCCACGAATTAGGGGGCGCCCAGGGGGTAGGGCGTGCCCTCCACCCTCGTGGTGGCCTCGGGACTCTTCTTGTCCATCTTCGATGCTCCGTGGGCTTCTTCTGGTCTAAAAATAATCATCGTAAATTTTCAAGTCATTTGGACTCCATTTGGTATTCCTTTCCTGCGAAACTCAAAAACAAGGAAAAAATAGAAACTCACACTGGGCTCTAGGTTAATAGGTTAGTCCCAAAAATCATATAAAATAGCATATAAATGCATATAAAACATCCAAGATGGATAATATAATAGCATGGAACAATAAAAAATTATAGATACGTTGGAGACGTATCACTGTATTACCGAGATGGCCCAGAGATACCTCTCCGTCATACGGAGTGACAAATCCCAGTCTCGATACATGCCAACTCAACAGACACCTTCAGAGATACCTGTAGAGCACCTTTATGACCATCCAGTTATGTTGTGACGTTTGATGGCACACAAGGCATTCCTTCAGAGTCCGTGAGTTGCATGATCTCATGGTTGAAGAAACATGTATTTGACATTAAGAAACCGGTAGCAATAAACTAAACGATCATATGCTATGCTAACGGTTGGGTCTTGTCCATCACACCATTCTCCTAATGATGTGATCCCGTTATCAAATGACAACTCATGTCTATGGTTAGAAAATCTTAACCATGTTTTGATCAACGAGCAAGTCTTGTAGAGGCTTACTAGGGACACGATATTTGTTTATGTATCCACACATGTATTTAAGTTTCCGGTCAATACAATTCTAGCATGAATAATAAACATTTACTCCCTCCATTCCCTTATACAAGGCCACTATGAAAAATACATTTTGCATCTATACAAGGCCACTAACAATAATCGAGGCAAAAATTAATGATGTGTCCTCGTGCTACCAACTTGTTTAATACTTGCATGCATGTAGTCATAATGAAAATGTACTACTTCCTTCTCATTTCTTCCTTGCATGCATGCAGATGCATTAATGATCCCAGTTAACGAAAAGAAAAATTGACTAGCAAAGCAGTCATTAAATTTTATCTTGGTACCTGTAATATGAGTTTGTGGCCTTGTATAAGGGAATGGAGGGAGTATCATGAATAAGGAAATATAATAATAACAACTTTATTATTGCTTCTAGGGCATATTTCCATCAGCGCGGGTGGCGAGCGAACCCGGTGGTGGTCTGCTCCATCATCCTCGGCGGCTACTCACCATGGATGTGTGGATCTCCTCCGGGGCAGCATGTCTGGTGGGACCATGCCCCGTTATCTCCGTCGGCGCTCAAGTGTGCGCCATCTATCCCTGATCTAGATGGCGGACATGCCTCCTCTCGCTGGCACATGAGGGGCACATGCCCTGCCCCATGGCCGCCTTCCCCCGTGGCGTGCCTTGACGACAACGAGCACCGCTCTCCTCCGATCGGCAGTCCTCCAAGTCAATGTCTTGTCCCCCCCCCCCAACTCAGTCTGCTATGCTCGAGCAGTTCCTGGCGGTCATGGACGGGGAGATATCCCTGCGCAGCGGTGTCTATGGCGGCGGTGGCGGACAATGGTGACCCCGTGTGGATGTCGTCTCCTCCCTGAAAGGCATTGTCTTGTCCTTGACCGCTCCTCGGGCACCAGCGGAAACCTTAGATCCGCTTTGTCGGACCCGAGCAGTGGCGTTGCATCGCCATCCCTTCCTTGGAAGCGTTGTCTTGGTGCCCATGTGTCTACGAGAGTGGAAGCCGGTGTTGGATGTTTTGGTGGTCTTGTGAAGCTTGGGATGGTGTGGTGTTCCACATTGGTTGTCACTAGGGCATGGGCCTTCAAGGAGCTATGTACATATGTGTTAGACCTCTTGGACGACTCTTCCTCTGGTTTGGTTGTTTCTCGCTTTCCACCTGCCTATCTCTTATGCGCAAGCGTTGGTGGAGGGTGACTTGAGCCAGTTTGACATGGAGTTTTCGTTATGCTTTGAATAGCATTGATCGTGACGCGACCTTGGGCTCTATGTCCTACCTCTTCGGCTTGAGTAGGACTAGGCGACTTGTGTCTCGTTGTAATCGTGGTGGGTGTGTGATCTGACGCAAGGCATTGTATAAACTGCCTAGTTTTTTCTTCTATGCTACAGGTACACCTCTTCATTGTGTATCCTTAAAAAACAGCTCTTCAAACTCCTCAGAGCATCTTCAATAGCAGACCAAAAACAAGTTTTAGATGTGGAAAGAGACACTTTTTTGTCTTCAGAACTTTTTCACTTTCTTTGGCAGGCTACAAACATCAGATCGGGAATTTGACCTTCTTCTTCTACCACACATATTTGCGCATATGCTTTGTAATATCAAACTCATGTCAAGAATGATGGCAGCATCTTTCACATGAACTTTGTATCAATTGCATATCGCATGCTAGTACATTCACCTGCGATGAATGCAATTAACTGAGCCGATCCTCCCTGGAAATCATCGTTCTTTGTTCATCTCCAAACGCCTCTGATCATCATGAGTATTGGATGCTCTGAAATATTGTAGTCCAAATACTTCAACCACCGCCTTAGCAGCTTTACACACTTGATGGAAAAGCTCTAATGTAGGGCAAAGCCCTTGCGTTGTCACAATCTTCACAATTTAAAGTTGGCAAGGAGAAAAATGTAAGAAACGCAAGAATTTAAGGTGAATAACACTAAGGGACATGGTTCACATCACACATATCCTCCCACAGCACCCAAAGTATGAGACACATGAGGATCCACAACCCAAAGAAACTAACAAGGAAACAGGGTAAATTTCTTCCTAAATCCGTAAGATATGGTGGTCTTTGGTTAACCATAAGGGTTCTTCTCCTTGTGGAGGCCTTCATCTCCAAAGGAGAGGATAGACATAGTTGGCCCACAACTGTGTCATAGTTGGCCGACCTAGCTCGGGGCTTCACTCCCGTACTTCAATTTTTGTTTGTTTGTGGTTTTCGTGTTCCCTTTTTCTGTTTTGTCTTTACTTTCTTGTTCTTATTTATTCCTTCCCATTTTGTATTTATTTTCTTTTTTCGTTATATTCTTCTGGATTTAATTTTTCTATTGTTTTTTTAGTTTTCTAGAAAATGTTCATGCTTTATTTTTTGAAATTTCAAATAATTCTGGGCATTGAAATTTTGTTTGGAATTTCCTAAAATGTTTCCTTTTTCCAAATTGTTCAGTACTTCAGGAATGTTCTTGTTTTCTATAAATGTTTGTGGATTTTAACAAATATTGACTTTAAAAATTGGTCAAAATAGTTCTAGCTTATAAAAAATCAATATTAAGTAATATTCCCGTTTAAAAACATATTCAGAATATTCCTTTTTCAAATGAACAGTAAAGAATTTTTAATACATAGTGAAAATTATTTCATATAGGATGAACATTTCTCAAATACACACTAAACGTTTTGTTATATACCTTGAACATTTCTTTAATATTCACTAGACAATTTTATACTCCCTCCGTTCGAAAATAAGTGTCTCAACTTTGTACTAGCTATAGTACAAATTTGTACTAAGCTCAAGACACTTATTTTGGGACGGAGGGACTACTATATAGTGAGCTTTTTAGTGTGCGATGAAGATATTTGCGGTATACAGTAAACTTGTTTTAAACTCATATTGAACAATTTATGAAATTATATATTATTTTATTTTTAGTAGCTTTTTAAAAATCTGGAACTAAATTTGAAATTAGAAATTTTTTACGAAAACTGAGAATATTATGAAATATTCCTAATTTTCGGGAAATTTCCATATATTTCTCAATTTTATGAACATTTTAAGAAAATAATTACTTTTATAAAATTATAAAAATTTGTTTCATATTTGCGAAATAATTCTGACATAAAGAATATAAATTTAATTAGTCAAAATTTTTGTTCAAATCCCGAATTTTTTTTAAGAAATTCGAACATTTTTCAAAAGAAAAAGGAAAAAACTCACGCCAAATTGGGCGCCCCGTTAAGTCTCCTCCATGGCTTTGTTGGCGCTGACTATGTGTCGCTTTGCACAAGACACTACGGCGCCTCGCATCTTATTTATCCTTTTTGCTTTATTTTACAGTTTTGCTTATATTTCAATATACTCTAAGGATATAAATTTGAAAAATGTTAAGTATGTATATAGAAAATGTTCTTGATATATACAAAAAACGTAAAATGTGTATGAAAAGGTAAACATAAAAAAATATGTTTTAGAAACGTTAGTTCTGTATTTAAAATGTTAAACGAATATATACATACATGTTTTTTATGTATACAAAATTGTACAAAAAGTATATAAAAGTAGAGGGAAAAATATGTTTCAAAAATTATTAATCATTCATTTGAAGAAAATCTTAAAATTATATATACAAAATGTTCTTGACGTATACAAACAATATATAATGTGTGCAAAAAGTAAATATAAAAATATATGAGTTTCCTTAAAATGATGTATTCGCAAAGTGATAAACTTGTATATAAATTTTTCCTGGTATAAGTAAAATATAGAATGCGTATGAAAAAATTTGGCAACGAAATATATGCTTGAAAGAATGTAAATCATGTAGTTAAAAATGTTGAATGTGTACACAATAATGTTTATACAATTAAAAATGTTTATAAAATGTTCACGTTGTTTAGTATTTTTTTCTTGTCATTATAAATATAGTAAGATGTTCCAAAAGATGACCATAGATTTTAACATGTTTATATATTGTGAAACGAATCACATAGATTAAAAAAATATTGCCTCTAAAATGTTCGAAAAATGTTCATTTTATATTTTAAAAAAGTTGAACATGTGTTCAAGAAGTGTTGATAACCATATATTAAATCAGAAAATGCATCATGTATTTCCAAATGTTCAACTTGTATAAAACAACTGTTTCGCGTATAGACAAAAAATAGATCATATGCACTGAATTACACGTGGTTTAGGAAAATAAAACCGACAAAAGAAACAAAAAAATCCAAAGAAAATAAAAAATAGGAAAAAAATGAAAACCTATGAAAAAACAAAGGAAAAATGAAGAAAAGAAAAACACCAATGAAAACCCAAAAAGAAACGAAAAACCCCAATGAAAAAACAAAAAGAAACAGGAAACCCGAAGAAAAATGAGTGAAGAAATAAAGAAAACCAAATAGAAAACAAAAAATTCTTTCAAAATCCCGAGACAGTAACTGTATAGTACGACGACCAAACAAAACCACAAGTGCCTCGATCGAAATCCGGTGAACAAAAAGAAAACAGAAAAATGGGCCGGCAAGGAATTGTTCAGGCTAGACAGGTGATATGCTCGCTGCAAGCGAGTTATAGTCTTCACGTGGCTTTGTTTGTTCATTTGCAACACTGCATAAGTGGGCTCTGTGAAACATATCACTCATGTTTTGGTCCATAGTGTTCTTGTTCTTTTTCTTGGGATTATATGAAGCAACAGTTGGCTGCAATCCAATATCTTGCTTATAGCGAGTACACCTTGGGTCTCGCGTGAAGCTTTCCCCCCGCCCTATAGCTACTGGGCTGGCCCATTTTCTTGTCCGCGCCTAGCGAGCGAGGCGACTTCTCCTGGTTGATGTTTTCATTGAGTTGCTGCTGCATTTTGCTTTGTTTTTTGTCTGTTTTTTTATTTTCTTTTTTCCTTGGTTTTTTGTTTTTCTTTGTTTCTTTCTTGGTTTTCCTAGTTTTTTTTTTCACTCACAATTTTGACTATATCCATTCTTTTGCATTGGTTTTCTTTTCCTTCTTTTTTACTTTGGTTTTCTTTGTTTTATTTTTTGAAATGAAAGGGGTTCCCCCTACTCCATTTATAGAATGAAGTAAACAGGGAAACCTATATTGGTCATATTACAAACCACAAAACGCAAGAGCAGAATCAAGAGCTATTCAGTGTCTCCCTCATTTACTAGAAACTTTTATTACGGAACTCCAGAACGACACAAACCACCACACCCAGAATCATAGAATAGACAAAAGCGCATCTTCTACTGGAGGGTCTTCTCGCCATGGGATAACATTATCTCCAAGCAATCCAAATAAGCTCCCCTCGTTGTTTGTCCAGCAAGAGAATGCATCGCCGCAAAAGCACCGCATGTGTGTCGTTGCAAAGCACCACCCATTGTTGAAGATAGATACTTAGTTTCGAAAGAACACTGTTCAACCTTCTCATGTGTGCCCCATAAAACAGTATTCATTCCTTAGTTTCCAAATGCTCCATACGTAAGCAATAATCACCATATTCAGTACATGTTTACTCTTATACTTGCGCCATATAGCACAAATTTGCTCAAAATAGGTTATTTCATCAATTTGAAAGAATTCAGAGACAAAAGCCCAAACATAATTTACTACAACACGGTCAAGTAGCAGGTGCTTGATTCATTTTCACAACAAAATAAACACAATGGTTTGTCTACTGGTCTTCTCTTTCCCAAGTTATCTCTAGTAAGTACTTTGTTATAAACACACAACCAAAGAAAAACATGAATCTTTTGAGGGTAGCACACTTTCCAAAGACTCTTCCCGATAACAGAAGCTATCCTACCAAAGTTAATAGCATTGTAGAAAGATTTGACTGAATACAACCCATTAGAGTCCAAAGTCCGAATAGGTTCATCTACTCGGTTAGCTAAAGGATTTTTTATGTGATCGATCAACTGCGTCCAGTCAGCCATGCCCGATTGATCAACGCATCTCCTGAAGGATAGTTTTGGGTCTACCCCGTCCCAAACCTGAGCTATAGAGCATTCAGGCTAATTACATATATAAAAAAGGCCCCGGAATTGTGTTTTAAGGGAACAATCCCCAACCCACACATCGTGCCAGAAGCTGATGTTTCCTCCGTTCCCAAGTCTCCAACGATAAAAGGTTTTGGTAGCTGATAATGCGCGGGTCACACTTTTCCAGAAAGGAGAGCACCTATCCCCTCTCGACCATAGAATGTTAGGGGAATTACCATTGTATTTCTAGGAAAGAATCTTCTTCCAATCACTACCGTTCTTGGTTTCCTAAATATACGAAACCAAGAAAGGATTCCTTTGTTTTCCTTCTTGGGTTTCTTCTATTTTCTTTGTTTTTCCTTAAATATACGATGTTCATTTTTTTTTTCTTAAATAGAAGTTTTGAACATTTTTTTGAATAAATGGTCAACATTTTCTAAATGCATGGTGAATTTTTTTAATGGCGATAAATATTTATTCACACACAACATACATTTTCCGTATACATCATGAACATTTTTATATAAACGTTTAAAGTTTTTAATAAATAAATAGCTTTTTAAATATACATTTTTGTGTCTATGTTTATTCAGTCTATGTTGTACCTATTTGATGTATACCAGGAACATTATTTATACATGTTTTGCATTTTTAAATACAATATCAACATTTTTTCATACACATTATATAATTTTTGTATAAATTTTTCACATACAGGAGAAACATTTTTCTAGATACTTTAAACATTTTTCTAATGCTTGATTAATATTTTCTAAATACTGATAAAGTTTTTCACACACAATGTATATTTTCCATATACATGAGCAACATTTTTACACACACTTCGAAGATTTTTTAAATGCTTGATTAACATATTTAAAATACTTGATTAACTTTTTCTAAAACACATGATAATTTTTTTCATGCACATTGTATATTTTTTTTATACATGGGAAACTTTTTTTATGCACATTTAATATTTTCCAACTGCTTGATGAACATTTTCATATGTCTCATGTAATTTGTTTCTGTAATTTATATATTTAGAATATTTGAAATTTTAAGCAAAGGTAAAAAAAGGCCAAAATGTAAAAATAAAAAGGAAGACTAAAAAACGCTCAAGGCCTGCTGTCCCTGGTGGGCTGGCCATTCTGCGCGCTTTTGACTCGAGGCTGCACTGTGTATGTCTCGCCATAAGCGAGTGAAATCACTAATTAAGGTGTACTCATTCCAAAAATCACTTCCACCTCCTTAGGTTGCGAAAAGCGACGCACTGCATGCGTGCCACTTGTCGCAACATTGAAATTTTACTTTTTTCGTACATCCGTTTATTCAAAACGTTATATATATTAAACTGTGTGTCTAAATTTTGAACCGTTTTCATCATCGGATTCCTCGTAGTGACATCTTCAAAATTAGATCTTATCTCTACTCCTAATGGAGCAGTTAGTGAATAGTCTCCATGGTTTTTTTTCGTCTCCCCTCCCAGCACCCCCTCTCATCCTGGTTCATCGGTTTATTTTTCTCTCCACTCTTTATTACAACCAGGACTTTGCTAACGTATAACAAATCACGGATCTAACTTCCTTAAATTATTCATATCAATCGATTCCTTTTATTGGTTCAATTTGTCTTAAGACACAAATAACAAATTTTTAAGAAACAAATAATAGATTTGAATCTAATTTTCCTAACTTATCTAAATCAATCAATTTCTCTCATTAGTGAAATTTGTTTTAGAAAACACATAACAGACACGTCATAAACTTTCCTCCCAATAAATAGTTTCTTAACATTTGCAAACTTTCCTAACCAGACACGTCATAAACGGGCAGGTACTGATATCATGTTACCAAACAATAAAACCCCATTTGCATAGAAATCAGTTCAAAATCCTTACTTTCCTAATTTTTTACCTTTCCTTGATAACATCTAATATTTCCTATGTTTTCCACCTATTGAAGGAAATCACCCCTTAATCGATATTAGCATTTTTTGGAATGAGATCTCCGGGTTATGATTTTTTTGCGATTCTTTCCAATTGTGACATCTCCTTCCGCTCTGGCTCCTTCTCGCATAATCACATCCACCATAGCCAGCTGACGCCACCCTAGACCTCTTACCTCTCCACACCTTCTCCGCCACCTCCTCCTTGTACTCCATTGACAATCCCTCCGCCACGTTTGTCCACGGCGGTGTCGTGGGCATGGCGCAACAGCGTACCAGTGGTAGAGAAGCGCATAGCAGCAGGAAGATGCACGCAGCAGGCGAGGCGAGAGGCCGATGGTGGAGGCGAGATGCGGCGGCGTGGTGAGGGGGCGGCCGCAAAAGATGGCGCGACAGAGGCAAGGCGAGGCGAGGTCGCGACAATGGGCGAAAGCAAAGGATAGGCGGCAGCAGACGGGCGAAAGCACAGCCGGCGAGAGTGTGACGCGCGAGTGTGGTGCGCGCGCGCGAGGCCTGATGGGGCGCTGTGGTTGTGGCGGCGTGATGGCAACGGCGCGGCGCGACGGACGTGGTGTAACGCGGCGTGGGCATGGAGAGCGAGAGAGTGGCCCGTGGTGCGAAGAAGAGCTGAAGGCTCGGGCATGGGCGCGCATAGGAGCGGGCATGTGCCACGGGGTCAATCCGAGGAGCTCAGTGGCTACCCCTGCAATGGCCATGACGGACGACGGTTCTCGGCCACTGCGAAATACCTAACGAGAGCAAACGAGAGGGGAAACTGGGGAAAGGCAATAGGAGATCACGGCGGTGTCAATGGCACCCTAGGGGAAGACAGGGGAGCTCGGGGCGGCATGGATCGAACGGCAATGTCACGGTGGCCGAAGGTTGAGGAATACGGCAACGACGTTGAACTAGGGGTGCTGGACTTGATCTCGTTGGCGCAGACGAAGTAGTGGAGGCATTCGGAGCTCCTCGACAAGCTCCTAGCCAGCGGGAGGGCAGTGGCCGTGTGGACGGGGTTTGTCATGGTGGCCGTGGCATCTGACTTCGTCCAGATCACCGGGATCGAGCGAGCGAGGAGGAGAAGTGGATCTGGGAGGGGGCGTAGAGGAGGAGTGAGGCCATGGGGCGGGGAGGCGGCGTCACCTTATCCATTCCCTTCGATCTTTGGCGAGGTGGTGGGCGGAGCCCGCTCAGAAGCGACAGGTTCGGGAACAGGAGAAGACGACCGTGCAGGGACTGGACCACTGGGCCGGTTCGGTGGCAAGGCCCGGGGTAGGGGGAATCCCCTTTTTCATCGTCCTTTTGGTTTTTAATGTATTCTAATCCGTTTCTCCTTTTTAACACCGTTTTCTATTTATTCTTATATCAACTAAATGGATTTTGTTAATTGTGAAACTATGCACACAATTCGAGCACAATATTTCTAGGTGACACAAAAAGTGTGGGGCCAAAAGGAAATACATAAAATTAGATTTATATTTAATTGGTTATTTTAACTACTGTTGGACCTCTTATTAATTTGACAAGATTTAATATTTGGATCAAATAATGTTGGGCTCAACATGTCAAAGATCAGTGGAATTTATAGAATATGGTGAACATTTTAGTTTACTGTTTGATGAAATAATTTATTTGACTTTATTTTAAATTTGAATTGGGCTTTGATTTTTTTCAAGTGGCAGTTTGGCTTAGCGAGCCTGATGACATGGCATCATTAGGGGGAGGTCACTGTAGCTAATGACTTGAGGTGATACATAATCTTCTCAATTTTTGAAATTTCATTGTTAAATGATTGGGGAATATATCACACTATCCATTAGTTCAGTCAAGCTCACCACAAGTCCACACATTATTGCCAATTGAGTAAGTCTTATTGGCAGTGAGAATAAGATGTGTGTGTGTGTGTTAGAGAGAGAGAGGGAGGGAGAGAGAGTGAGGAAGAGGAAGGGGGAGAGAGTGTGTGTGTGAGGATTTGATGGTAAAAAAGTCGTCAATGTCGTAATATTGAACTCTTAAAGTTAACGTGGCCCCGTTGCAACGCACGGGCGTTCTTCTAGTGTTGATAAGTTTTGAAGAACTTTTATTTTACGAAAAACTAAACGAAAAAACCGAACCGGGAGCACGTTTTTACCTTCCGAAAGAGACACTTGCGAAAGCACAATGATGCCTCTCGCGGAAGCAAAACCGTGCCTCTCACGAAAGAGAAAAAGACAACATTTTTTTTCTGTTTCCCAGAGGCACGACCGTGCCTCTCGCGAAAGCACACCGTGCCTCTTGCAGAAGCAAAATTGTGCCTCTCGTGGAAGAAAAAAACAAGAATGCGTTTGTTTCCGTTTTCGAGAGGCACGGCCGTACCTCTCGCAAAAGCACAACCGTGCCTCTCCTGGAAGCAAAATAGTGCCTCTCGTGGTAGAAAAATAAACAAAAAACACATTTTCCCCATTTCCTAGAGGCACGGCCGTGCCTCTCGCGAAAGCAAAAGAAATGTGTTTTTCCTCGCAAAAAAAATTGGGTCCAAAAGCTAAAAGTAAAAAATACCCGTTTAAAAAGCCGAGAACGCATGCGGAAAAGTAAAATAAAATTAAATCCAGAAGGAGCGTCCAAAACGCGGTACGTGGCGGCGGCCGAGAGCGCGTCAAGTGACACGCTCTCAATCCACCTCCAAATGATCTTTGCGAGGTGCCCGAAAGAGCGCTCGTCAATTAGTTGCTCTCATAAGCGAGACTTGTCTAAAAAATGCTAGAAGCAAGACACATAGTTGAGTCATCCTCTGCTAGTTTTTTGTTTGAGGGGTGCTCCTCTCCCAGCAACGGTTGGGCAGCGCAACCCATTACCGGCTGGGCAGCGCAGCCCATTACCGTTTTGGCTGTTCATTGGTAGGTGTTTTGGCCAAAACAAATTGACCATTTTATTTCGGTTCATTTGTTTAGTGAAAGAATTTTGAATTATTTAAAAATAATAAAAATGTTAACAAACCTGATTTTTTTAAGTTTCACAACTTTATAGGTTCATGAATTTGAAAATTGTTGAACATTTTGTAAAAAGTTCATGAATTTGAAAAATATTTGTCTATTATATAAAATCATGAAATTTAGAAAAGTTCAGCCATTTCAAAACATGTTAATGGATTTGTAAAATATTCGTCCATTTGTGAATTATTCCAGAATAATAAAAAAAATTAGGTTGTTAAAAAATTCATGAATCTAAGAACTGTTATTATTTTTCGAAATGTTCATAAAATATAAAAAGGACAAAATGGAAATTAAAAAACAAAAAAAAAAGAAATAAAAAAGGCCAAAAGATTCTAGAAGCTTCAAAGTACCAGTTGGAGCTTTATATGTGACGCGTTAAGCGCCAAATAGGATTTTATTTTAGCTGGCCGGCCATGGGAAGCATCTCTTCTAGCCACCCAAAGTAGCTTCCTAAAAAACGCTCCTTGAAAGCTACTCCCTCCGTCCCATAATGTAAGACGTTTTTATACTAGTGTAGTGTTAAAAAAGATCTTACATTATGGGACAGAGGGAATACAACAATGGGTCGCCCCTAACCTAATGTCACAAGGCTAGACCTGAAGAATCTGTTGGTACAGGGTGAGATAAGCTGGAGGAGTCTTATCTTCCTTTCTCGTCCGTTTACTTCTATTAGTTGGGTGTATTCTCTTCAAATTTCTTACTTTCTGGACAGCGGGGTCACAACCAACTTGGACCCATGGTGAACACGTTGACTGCTATCGAGTGTCATCTTGATTCGCGGTAGATCTCCTGTGTTTTTGGCCACTTGGTGGTCTTTTTCATACTCCGCCAATTTTAAGTTAAAACCATGACACTTATTTTTAGATGAAGGGGCTATTTCTTTCCTGCCCTATTTGAAATGTTGCACCATCAGACTATTTACTTTTGGGTGCGGCACCCGAACGTTGTTTCATGCAGTCGACCAGGCGAACACAACACTGGCAAATTTAGATTTCTCTAGTCATCTAGTCTTGCAACTTGCAAGCGAGCGTATGGTCCTAGACAAATTAGCTTGCGCCGTCATCCTTATCCCGGCGTATCCACAGGATAGCCATCAAACCATGCATCGTAAGACCGACCAGTTTGTCAGTTCCCTAGCCGAAACAAGGAGACGGTCGACGGGATGATATGGCCCCAACCACCGGGAAACCAATGCCAGCCAAGCATCCCAGCGTACCAAGCAGATCGGTTGCAATGAATGAAGCCAAGCATGTATCTGTATAAGATAAATTCCACTCTACTCTACATAGAACTTAGAATGGTTCACTTTTCTTAATTGTATATTCTGCGATGAGATGCTCGTTTCTTTCGGAGCACAGGGCATTTCCAAGGCAGACCCTTAAATCTTAAATCGCTTGTATACACTTGTATACGTTTGGGCTGTCTAAGCCATCTAACGCGGGTCTGTATTGGTTTGCGGTGCGGTCCGTACACATTTTCTCTCGCAAATCGGAGACAAACAGACATGGTTGTTTTGCGGCATCCGGACATCACCCATGCTCGCTTCTGACTACCCTGACCCACCCAAACCCCCTCCTATCTCGCCCCCGCGTGTTTCCGTCCATCGCGAGCTGCCCGCGTCCATGCCGTCATAGAGCGGCCGCTCCACATTGAAGCTGGCGCAGAGCAGACATGACCTCTCACTAGCTCAGCAATTGAAGCGGCGCGCCGGCCGAGGGCGTCGCCTGCTGCACGCTCGGCAGGACACGCCTCCTCGCCGCGTTCAACAGGCTAAAGATTGTCCGTATTCCTCCATTGAACCGCGCGCGCACCGAGATTCCTACTCCGGCCACACGTCAGTTCGCGAGCCGTCTGACATTAAACACAACGCTGGTTGGCTCCTCGCGTCCGCCCAATATTTAAATGATGCCAGACGCTCGGCAAGAACTGCACCATACCTCTGCTCCCCTTTTCTTCTTTAACAATTTTCTCTATGGCATCCGTCGATGTGACGCCTCTGATTCAATCGTGCACTAATCATAAATGCAAACATGCACGATCAAGATCAGAGACTCATGGGAAGATATCGCAACACAACTCTAGGACACAAAGAAAACACATAAATCTGTATATTACAAGCCAGGGGTCACGAGGACCCAAATATATAAGTCATCAAAACAAATATTATCTGAGTACATACATAGTTAGACAAGTTTTGCATTAAGAAGACTGAGCAAAACAACGACACTAGATCAAAAGGCAAGGCCTCCTGCCTGAGACCTCCGGACTAATCCTGACCGTCGGTCTCCACGTAGTAGGCTCCGCTGGGGTAACCTGCATCGGCGGTTCTACCATCTGTTGCAGTAACCAGGTCGAAAGAAAAGGGGAAGCAAAGCAACCGTGAGTACTCATCCGAAGTACTTGCAAGACTTACATGAGATCTATACTAGATATGCATTGGTATCAAATGAATGGGGTAGTATATGTTGACTATACTGCAGAAATGCCAGAATAAAGGGGGAGAAGCTCAACCTATCGAGGACTAAATCTTCTGCAGCCATCATCTTGCAGCGGTAGAAGAGAGGAACTTATATGGTGTCATGTATCAACGTATAACAATAATCCTACCCGGAGATCCTCTCCTCGTCCCCCTGAGATCATATCATGTATCATATCATATATATCCATGATCACGACCCGATAGTATAGCATGGCAGACGGACAAGAATGTAGGGACAATGATGGAATACTAGCATACCTATACTAAGCATATAGGATAACATGTAAGTATCGACAGAAGTAGCAAAGTCAGGCTATGCAGCAGTATAGGATCAACCTTTAAGGCAATAACAGTAACACTACTCTAATGCAAGAAGTAGAGGGAAAAAATATGCGATATCGGAATGATCAGGGGGGGTTGCTTGCCTGAAAGCTCTGCGGAGAAGGACGGGTCGTCGACATCGTACTGGGTATCACCGGCAGTCTCGGGGTCTACGGAAGAATAGGGAAGAGGGGGAAACAGATAAATAGCGGACCAAACAAATGCATGTAATGGCAATATGTGATGATGATATGCTCTAATGCATCCCTAGGCATTTTAAAAGAAGAGGGACAACATTTGGAAATGTTTTCCCAGCTCCAGGTGTTTTTCCGTATATTGATCCATGGGCAAAATGTCAATGATCGCTATGTTAGACGGGTGTGGCAGGTATGTGGATAGCATAATCAGATTCATTATATTTTTCTGAGCAACTTTCATATATAAATTATTTTAATCCGAATTGCTGTTTAATTTATATGATTTTTTGAAGTTTAAACGATTTTCTAAATTTTCTGGATTTAATTTAATTCGAAATTCAATTAAATACTAATTGCTAGGGGTACACAGAAGTGTACCTAACAGAGTGCTCTGTGAGGCTGACAGATAGGGCCTAGTTGCTGAGTCAACAGCTGATTGGGCTAGCCCTATCCATTTAAATGGTGTGATGGCCCTTTAACTGTGGGTTTAACAAGGTTTAATTTTAATTCCTGGTTAGAGGGGTGGGCCTGAGGTGTCAGTGGCACATTGGTTAGCTAATTAGGTTTTAAATAACCCTGCAGTTAATTAGGGTTCGGGACCCAACAGTCAGTGTGTGAGGGGAGGTAGCGCCCAGATTCGTGGATAACCCCGTGGGGTCCACCTGTCGGTAGCCCACGCTGGAGTTTAACGTGGCGGAGGGCGCTGGTGGTCTCCGGTGACCTCCCGACGAGGCGAGGTTTCTCGGATTTTGGCCACACGCGACCGAAATGGACGCGGATGGGTGCATTCGAATGCGCATGATGAGGCGCATCGAATTGTGGCAGCAGTGCATGCGAGAGCGGCCGGAGTTGAGCACTACAACGACGAGCAGCGGTGGCCGGAGCATGAGCTGGACGGGGCCGACGCTAAAGCTCACATTCGAGCGATATAAGGCTATTGATGGCATCAGCGGAAGGGCATGAGCATAGCGCAGGGCTCGGATACGAGCTCCGTGAGCTGTGGCCACGGCGGCGACGAGCTACGGCGATGGTGGCAACGATGGCTACGAGCATGGAAATGGACGGGGAACAGAGGGGAAATGTCCGCATGCTCACCGTGGAGGCACATGACGGCCCGGCGAGTGGACAGAAGCAGCACAGGCGGCGGATCGACGACAATGGGGGCAACGTCAAAGGAGGAAGAAGATGACGTTGATGTCGATGTAGGGGCTTTGAGCTTGATGCCAAGGGCGTAACAACATAGTCGAGGCCGGCGCGTCTACTGGACATGGTGGCGGGGCACTGGGGTGATGGTGGGCGCGAGGGCGACGTCGGCCATGGCGATGCGGCGGCGGGTGTGCGCTAGGAAGAAAGCGGCGCACGGGGAAGGTGGAAGGGGGCGAGTGGGGGCTAGTGTTTGCACCAGGGGGGTCGACGACAACTTGTAGGACGCCGGGGAATCGCCGGATAGCCGACACCTGGTCATTTGCGGCCACGGACATGGTGCGCGCGGCCAGCACACCATAGTGAAAGAACATGTGGTGCCCCCATGTTTGGTTTTGGTAATTGATGACAGTCTCTATGGACTAATGGTTGTCTTGAGTTATATTCATAGGATTTGTCTATAGGCATTTCTTGAAGTCCATTTATTGGTTTCAAGGAGTTTATGTATTGACAAAGGTGCTATTCAAGGAATTATCCAAAGATTGGTCATAGAGAAGACATGATACAAGATTGATCAAGACTAAGTCAGAGAGGGAATCAAGTTGATCAACACACAAAGCGTACAAGATGTACCGAGAGGGATCAAGTGATCCCATGGTATGGTAAGCATTGTCCATTACGCTTTGTGTACTGATGTCTACTATGCAATTTTATTCTTGTAGACTCGTGTTGGGCCTCCAAGCACAGAATTTTGTAGGACAGAAGCAAATTTCCCTCAAGTGGATGACCTAAGGTTTATCAATCCGTGGGAGGTGTAGGATGAAGATGGTCTCTCTCAAACAACCCTGCAACCAAATAATAAAGAGTCTCTTGTGTACCCAACACAACCAATACAATGGCAAATTGTATCGGTGCACTAGTTCGGCAAAGAGATGATGATAAAAGTGTAATACAAATGGTAGAGCTATATTTTTATAATCTGAATAAATAAAAACATCAAGGTAGCAAGTAACAAAAGTGAGCATAAACGGTATTGCAATGCTTGAAAACAAGGCCTAGGGTCCGTACTTTCGCTAGTGCAATCTCTCAGCAATGCTAATCTAATTGGATCATATAACCATCCCTCAAAGCGCGATAAAGAATCACTCCAGTGTTCTTATCTAGCGGAGAACATAAGAGGAAACTGTTTGTAGCTATTCTTTCCGATCAATCTATCCAAGAGTTCGTACTAAAATAACACCAAATTATTCTTTCTGGCCGATCTATCAAGAGTTCGTACTAAAATAACACCAAATTATTCTTTCTGGCCGATCTATCAAGAGTTCGTACTAAAATAACACCAAGTTATTCTTTCCGATCGATCTATCAAGAGTTCGTACTAAAATAACACCAAAGCAAATTCAGATTCATAATACTCAATCCAACACAAAGAACCTCAAAGAGTGCCCCAAGATTTCTACCGGAGAAACAAAAGACGAGAATGTGCATCAACCCCTATTCATAGATTACCCCAATGTCACCTCGTGAATCCGTGAGTTGAGTGCCAAAACATATATCACGTGAATCAATATAATACCCCATTGTCACCACAGGTATTCTTATGCAAGACATATATCAAGTGCTCTCAAATTCATAAAAATATTCAATCTGATAAGAACGAAATCTCAAAGGGAAAACTCAATTCATCACAACAAGATAGAGAGGGAGAAACACCATATGATCCAACTATATTAACAAAGCCTATGATACATCACGATCGTGCCATCTCAAGAACACGAGAGAGAGAGAGAGAGAGAGAGAGAGAGAGATTAAACACATAGCTACTTGTACAAACCCTCGGCCCCGAGGGTGGACTACTTCCTCCTCATCATGGTGGCCACCGGGATGATCAAGATGGCCTCTGGTGATGATTCCCCCCTCCGGCAGGGTGCCAGAACAGGGTCCTGATTGGTTTTTCGTGGATACATAGGCTTGCGGCGACGAAACTTCTGATCTAGGGTTATTTCTGATGGTTTCTCTATTTACATGATTTTTCAGCGTTGGAATCACATGAAGATGGGCCTCGAGGTGGGCACAACCCACCTGGGCGAGCCTGAGCCTCCTTGCGTGCCCAGGTATCTTGTGCTCACCTCCTTCACCTTCTGGTCCTCCCACGAAGCTTCTAGTGCCTCTTTCCTTTCAAAAAGAAATTGTCAAAAGGTTTCGCTGCATTTGGAGAACTTTGATTTCTGCACAAAAAACAACACCATGGTAGTTCTGCTGAAAACAACGTCAGTTCGACTTAGTTCCATGCAAATCATACCAAAAACATATAAAATTGTTGTAAACATTGCATGAATACTTCATAAATTATAGATACGTTAGAGACGTATCATGTACTAACCCATGGTCTACGTGAAAGTTCTATGTGGGGTTATGTATGTTTCCATTGGCTTGCGTCAAGAGGAAGATCTCATACAACCCATGGAGGATGACATCAAGTGGTGATCGTCATCAAGGTTGCGGTGCACAAGTTCAAGTGGGGCATCATGATGAGATCATGATTGAAGCTTCCTGTCCATTGTGGTGACAATGGACTTGTGAAGATGTGCCGAAGAGTGGCTCACCCATAGTGGAGTATGGGGGAGCAATCAAGTAGTCTTCATCGAGCCAACACAATCAAGAAAGGTGGTCAAACTTGAGGACGTCATGCCGTCATCATCTAGCTCAAGTGGACTTTGTGCAAGGCAAAGGTTTTCCCTTGATAGGTTTTCTATTTTACCGGTCTTATGGTGGTAGTTGGGAGACCGTGTTATAGGATCGATTATCATACAATCAAGGGGGCTCACAAGTGAGTAGATTGGCCGTATTATTCATAGAGAGCTCAAACCATTTCATCCTTGCATCATCTTTCTTGGTTCTTATTTGGTGTTTCTCTTTGTGAGTTTTAGAGCTTATGGTCATCTTCATGACTTGCTCGAGTTAATCGAAAACAATGTGCATATGCATCTTCTATGATGTTTTCGATGTTGGAGTTTTTGCAGGTTCTTCATTCATAGAGGTTTCACATCTCTATGTCATTGGCATTTTTCTACTGCCTCTTCTCACAAGATTGAGTTTGCTCAATTCGGAACTCATTTGTAGAAGGTATGGCCATTCTGGTTTTCTCGCTTCCATCTATTTGCTTGGGTTATTTTGAAGCTTGCTAGCGGTAGGACCGCCCTGGGTAGCGGTAGTACTTGTGCCATACTTCCGCGGTTCCAGTGTCGCGGGCACTACCGCTTGTTTTTGAACTTCTGGACTCGTTTTCGCTTCGACGGCAATAGGGCGGCAGTTGGGCACGGTAGTACCGCACCTGCCCTGCGGTAGTACCACTTGTCGCGGTACTTCCGCATCCGACTACCATCACTCTTCCGCTTGTATTTTATCCTCTGGATACGTTTTTCCTTTGCGCGGTAGTAGAGCGGCAGTAGTGGGTGGTAGTACCGTTCTATGCAGTAGTACCATGCTGCTCTACTCTACTACCACAGTTTCACCTGTACTCGCAACACCTAGCGGTAGTACCGCTGGTGGGAGCGGTAGTACCACTCCGGCGGCACTACCGCCTTCTTGAGTTTCTCTTTTGCACTTTACGACGAAAACTACCATGCCAGCGGAAGTACCGCTCACTCGAGCGATACTACCGCTTGTGTGCGGGCTGAGGGCATAACAGTTGGATTTGTGGGCGCCTATAAAAGGGGGTCTTCTTCCCCATTGAACCTAATCCCTTGACCTCGTGTTTTTCTCGGATGTTGACCTTCTTCGAGCTCGCAATGTCTCAATCCCTCCAATGATTTTTGCTAGTTCTTGAGGGAAAAGAGAGAGGAGATCTAGATTATGTTTCCACCAATCACTTTCTCCTCTTTGTGAGGGGAACCCCTTGTATCTAGATCTTGGAGTTCTTTGTGTTCTCCTTCTTGTTCTTCCTCTCATATTCCTCCATAGCTTTCTTTACTTTGGTGGGATTTGAGTATGAGGGACTTTGGGCACTCCATGTGCCCTTGCCATTGCATTAGTTGCATCAGTTTGAGTTCTCCACGGTGACACGTGAAAGCGAAAGTTGAGAAGCTACTCTTGAGTGTTTGGGCACCCTAAAGCTTGTTCCCCTTGGGTGCTTTGGTGCCCTAGACGGTTGGTGCGTTCGAAGCTCAATCATTGTGGTGTAAAGCTACGGGCAAGCATCGGGGGTCTCTAATTAGGTTGTGGAGATCGCCCCGAGCAATTTGTACGGGTTCCGGTGACAGCGCCCAAGGGTTGCCAAAGTGTACGGGTTCTGTGACCGCCCCCAAGGGTTGCCATTTGTACGGGTTCGGTGACCGTCCTCGAGGGTCCCTTAGTGGAATCACGACATCTTGCATTGTGCGAGGGCGTGAGAACATTACGGTGGCCCTGGTGGCTTCTTGGGGAACATTGTGCCTCCACACTGCTCCAAACAGAGATTAGCATCCACGAGGGTGTGAACTTCGGGGTACATCGTCGTCTCCGCGTGCCTCAGTTATCTCTTACCTGAGCCCTTTACTTATGCACCTTACTTTGTGATAGACATAGTATGGCATGTTATATATCTTGCTATCACTTAGTTGTTTATCTTGCTTAGCATAAGTTGTTGGTGCACATAGGTGAGCCTAGTCGATTTAGGTTTTGTGGTTGACAAATTAAACGCTAGTTTTATTTTGCATTTGTTCTAGCCTAAACCGTAATTATTTAAAGCGCCTATTCACCCCCCTCTAGGCGACATCGACGATCTTTCACATGGTGAACAGGGGAAAGGGAAGACAGGGGAAGCGGGTTAGGCCGGCTACTGTGCGCGGCTGGGTCGTGAGCATAGTAGCACTTGCTGTGTTTCTTTTTCTTTTTTCCTTTTCTTTTCTGTTTCTATTATCCTTGCATGTTTTGCATTTCTTTTCTACAATAGATGAGGTTAGTTGATCCCAATACTTAGCACATAAATACCAGGGGATGTGATGAGCTAGCACATCAAGTTTCAAATATTTTCGACTACTTTACAAATTTATTTTAAATTATATAGGTTCAGTTAAATGATGTTGGATTAGCTTTAAATAGTTTAGGGTATTTAAATATTTTGAAAATGTTGGTTCTTACATGACAATTAGTTAGTGAATATTTGCAACCCATCTCACATTTTTATTTACACTGTGAAAATTTTGATCATTTGACTTGCATTTGAATTTGAATTTGAATTGGTCTTAAACTAAGAGACAATTAAGCTTAACAAAAAGTGATGACATGGCATCATTAGTCAAAGATTACTGTAGATTAATTACAAGGGTGTCACAAATCTCCTCCACTAAAATAAATCTCGTCCCGAGACTTAGGAGGTAGACGGAAACAAGGCGGGGTATTCATCACGAAGACGATCGTCGCATTCCCAAGTGACTTCATCTTTGGAATGGTTTGACCATCAAACTTTTAGGAACTTGATTGCCTTTTGATGGGTGCGACGTTCAGCTTGATCAAGAATGCGGACCGAATGCTCTTTATAAGAGAGGTCTTGTTGCAGTTCAAGCACTTCATGGTCCATGACCCGGATATGGTCCTTGAAGCAGCGGCGGAGCTGTGACACATGAAGACATCGTGAACCTAAGAAAAGTCCAACGGCAGTTCTAATTGGTATGCCACTTTTCCACATCTTTCGAGAATGGGGAAAGGATCAATGTAGCAAGGAGCTAACTTGCCCTTGATCCCTAAGTGGTGAGCACCTTTCACCGGTGTGACACAAAGGTAAGCCTTTTCGCCAGGTTGCTAGACCATATCTTTGTGATGACGGTCATACTGACTCTTCTGACAAGATTGAGCAGTCTTCAAATTCTTGTGAATAGCGCAGACTTGTTCTTCAGCATGTTGCATAATATTCAGACCGAAGAGTGACTGATCCCCAGTTCTGACCAATTCAGAGGAGTTCGACACTTTAGTCTATATAACACTTCGAAGGGGGCCATCTTCAGACTATCTTGATAGCTATTGTTGTATGAGAATTCAGCACACGGGAGAGATTCCTCCCATTTCTTGCCAAAGGAAATGACACAAGCTCAAAGCATGTCTTCAAGAATTTGGTTGACTCGTTCAACTTGACCCTAGGACCGAGGGTGAAATGCGGTGCTAATTAAAGGACAAATGAGTTCTCATAGCTTCCTGGAAACTTCCCCAGAATCTTGAGGTGAAAAGACTACCACGGTCTGAGTTGATTACCAATGGAATACCGTGCAGTGAAACAATTCTGGAAACATACAGATCTGCCAACTGACTAGCATTGATGGTTTCCTTGACGGGAAGAAAGTGAGCAACCTTAGTCGGTCAATGACGACAAGAATGGCATCATGGCCCTTCTATGATTTGGGAAATCCTATGATGAAGTCCATTTCGACATTGTCCCATTTCCATTCAGGAATAGTAAGGGGTTGCAGAGTTCCAACAGGTCTTTGGTGTTCTTCTTTGATACAACGACAAATGTCACATTCAGCAACATAGCGCACAATGTCTTGCTTCATGTTTGGCCACCAGAATCTCTGACGAATGTCCTGGTACATCTTGGTACTACCCAGATGAATAGACAGAGGTGTATCGTGAGCTTCTTTCATGACATCCTGGTTCATATCCAGGTTATCCTTACAAGAAACCACTAGGCGACCCTTGAAGAACAAGGTGCCATTATTATCAACGGTGAAGAATGAGGCCTTCCCTCCTCCGAGGTAATTCTTAATCTTTTCAACGTTAGAGTCAAACTTTTGAATTCTCTGGATGGAGCCCACAAGATCTGGTTTAACAATCATGGTGTTGAGAGAACCCTGAGGAAGAATATGGAGGTTCAGCTTGCGGAATTCTTCATGAAGAAGGGGCTGAGCTTGATGAACCATGTTGTTGCAATATGACTTGCGGCTCAAGGCATCAGCCATTGTATTAGCCTTGCCTGGGGTATAAGAAATACCCAAGTTATAATCTGATATGGCATCCATCCATCTTTGTTGAGAAAGGTTCAGATCCGGCTGAGTGAATATGTACTTCAGACTTTGATGATCTATGAAGATCTCGCAATGATTACCAAGGAGGTAATGTCGCCATAACTTCAAAGCATAGATAACTCCAGCAAGTTCGAGATCATGTGTTGTATAGTTCTCTTCATGAGGACGCAACTGGCGAGAGCCATAAGCAATCACTTTATGCTCTTGCACTAGGACACAACCTAATCCTTGCCGAGAGGCGTCACAATAGATCACGAAGTGTTTGTGTGTATCAAAGGGAGCAAGCACTGGGGGAAAAGTAAATTTGTCTTTCAGAGTTTGGGAATCTTCCTGACATTTGTATGTCCAATCAAACTTCTTGCCTTTGTGGAGCAGGTCAGTTAATGGTTTAGCAATCTTGGAGAATTTCTCGACAAAACAACAACAATAGCTGGCAAGTCCGAGAAAACTTCTAACTTGCTTGACATTCTTAGGAGGAGTCCAGTCAAGAATAGCTTGAACTCGTTCAAGATTAATAGCATTGCCATCTGCGGAGATCACATGGCCAAGATAGGTCACTTCAGGTAACCAGTACTCACACTTGGAGTATTTGGCATAAAGTTGTTGTTCACAAAGCTTCTCCAGTACAAGCCGCAGATGTTCGTCATGTTCTTCTTCATTCTTGGAATAGACCAGAATATTGTAAAGATAAACCACGATGAATTTTTTGAGGTAATCCATGAAGATGTAGTTCATCAATCGGGAGAAGGTGGCTGGGGCATTGGTTAAGCCAAAGGATATGACAATGTACTCGTATGAACCATAGCGAGTAAGGAAAGCGGTTTTCGGAATGTCCTCTTCATGGACCCTGATTTGATGGTATCCTAACCTCAAATCAAGTTTAGAGAATACAAAGGAACCTGTGAGTTGATCATAAAGATCGTTGATTCCGGAAAGTGGATATTTGATATGAATTGCCGCCTGGTTAATAGCCGATAATCTTGAACCAATCGATTCGTTCCATCCTTCTTCTTAACGAAGAGAGAAGGGGAACCCCAATCAGAAGAACTGGGGCGAATGAAGCCCTTGCGAAGTGATTCTTTGATTTCCTCCTTAATCTCAAGAAGTTCATGTGGTGGCATCTTGTATGGGCGCTTGGCAATAGGAGTGGTGCCTGGTTTCAAGTCAATGACAAACTCGACAACTCGAGTAGGGGGTATTCCTGGAAGTTCTTCTGGAAATACATCTTGGAAGTCACAAACGACCGGAATGTTCTCAATGTTAAGCAATGATGCATTCAAAGCATTCATCACATATATCTGGGCTTCAGCATTTTGGATCTTTCGAGCTGAGTAGCTCACTATGTGGTTGGAGGGGTGTAAGAGTTGGACTGTTTTAGTGGCACAATCGATCAAAGCACAATGAGCTTTCAGCCAATCCATACCAAGGATGACATCCATGTTTGAAGACTGGAGGACGATGGGAGAGGCAAAGAACTCTAGTCCTTCAATTTCAATGGAGAGTTTGGAGATCACGTTCGTGGTTCGACATTGGGATCCGGGGGTACTAACAACTAAGGGGGAATGCAAATTTTCAAGTGTCATGTCATGCGCGAGTGCAAATGCTTCAGATATAAATGAATACGATGCTCCTCTATCAAAAAGAACAGAAGCGGGTACTGAATTAACAGGAAGGGTACCCATCACGATGTTCGGTTCCTCACGAGCTTCTTCAGTGTCAACATGGTTAGCATGACCACGACCAAATGCAGGCGGCATGGCATTATGATTGTTGCCACGACCATTTCGACGACCAATGGAAGGAAGTGACAGCTGGTTCTGGTTCAGACTGCAGTCTCTAGCATGGTGACCTGGCTATCCACACTTGAAGCATAATCCGTCATTAGGACTAGGAGCCATATATTGGGCTGCCCACCGTGAATTCCGGGTTGTCTTGGTGGTGGTGGGGGCAGATGAGGTGTAACATAGGAAGGCCTTGGTGCTGGTATAGCTTGCGGGTAAACATTCTGGGAATCCACACTCGACGGTTCTGAGCAGACGGACCCGAAGATGAGCCAATGTCACGAGTGCGCTTGATGGTCTCCTGGTGCTCAATACGACTAATCTTAGCCTGAATGGTCTTGTTGACAAGAGTGGCAAAGTTGGTGAACTCATGGAGGCAGAGTGCTAGCTTCAGGTCAGGGTTCAATCCATCACAGTACTTCTCCTGTTTGCATGCGTCAGTGGAGACATCGTCTTCTGCGTACGAGACAAGTTGGGAAATTCCCGTTGATATGCATCAACAGTCATCCTACCCTGAACAAGGTTGCAGAACTCCTTCTTCCTATCCATTATCCCCCGGGGAATGTGACGTGCCCGGAAGGCAGCCTGGAATTCCTCCCAAGTGAGACAGTACCAACATGCATCATACACATGTAGTTGTCCCACCATTGTGCAGTCGGACCCTTCAGATGGTATGCCGCAAAGGTGACATAATTGGCAGGGGCAACACCGAAAGACTCCAGCTCAAAGGTGATGCCACGAAGCCAGTCAACAGCATCAAGTGGGTTCATTGAGGTGCGAAACGTAAATTCCTGAAGTTTGACTTGTCCATGCTGGTGCTGATTGTTGAGGTTGGAGAACTGGTTCATGATCCCGGTTATGAATTGACGGTTCAGGTCAAACTATGCCATCAAGGCGGCAACATATGGTGGAGGGGGTGGGTTGTCATCACCACGACCATGACCACAACCACGGTTACCTCTCCCGGCCATTCTGAATAGAATAATATGGATCTCTCAACAATTATAAAGGCAAGCAAGTAAGACAGAAAAGTATGGGGAAAGCAACAGAATACTTAGTAGTAGCCATATCTTACAAAAGGGGTCATACATAGAATTTAGTACATGGATTAGTGAAATCACAGGCGGCACGCAGGCACGCAACGAATATATCTGATACTAATAGGTAAGGCTACATCAGTCCCAGAGGGAGCTACGAAAGTGAGTGTATCCTGACATCTGCTGGTGACGCATCGGGAAATCCTCCACGGAAGGATCCTACAGTCCGTGGATACTCTGGTGTAGAAGCTGACGCCCAGGTGGCAAAAGAGGACCACGAGCGAGAGTGTAGCTTCCAACCTCAGGCCAACCGACGATGGCAATGATGGCTACATGCACAAAAATGAAGGGGGGAATAGAGGGGAAATGTCCACATGCTCACCATGGAGGCACACGACGGCCCGTCGAGTGGACGAATCAGCAAAGGCGACGGATCGATGATGATGGCGGTGGCGTCACAGGAGGAAGAAGATGATGTCAACGTCGATATAGGGGCTTTGCTCTCGAGGCCGAGGGCGTAGATGACGTGGACGAGGCCGGTGCGTCTATTGGAGACGGTGGCAAGGCATGGGGTGACGGTGGGCATGAGGGCGACGACGACCATGGTGATGCGATGGAGGGTGCGCGCTGGGGAAGAAGAGCGGCGCATGGGAAAGGGGGAATTGGGCGAGTGGGGGCTAGGGTTTGCGCCAGGGGGTCGACTGCGACTTGTAGGATGCCGGGGAGTTGCCGGATGGCTGGCACGTGGCCATCTGTGGCCACTAACGCAGTGCACGCGTGTAGCACGCGATGGTGAACAGGGGAAAGGGAAGATAGGGGGAGTGGGCTGGGCCGACTACTGTGCGCGGCTGGGCCGTGAGCACAGTAGCACTTTGATGTGTTTCTTTTTCTTTTTCTCTTTCCTTTTCTTTCCTTTTTCTTTTATCCTTACCTGTTTTGCATTTCTTTTCTACAATAGATGAAGTTAGTTGATCCCATCACTTATCACATAAATACTAGGGTAGGTGAGGAGGTAGCACAAGTTTCAAATATTTTTGAATAGTTTATAAATTTATTTTAAATTATATAGGTTCAATTGAATGCTACTGGATTAGCTTTAAATAGGTTAGGGGCATTTAAATATTTTGAAAAATGTTGGTTCTTACATGACAATTAGTTGGTGTATATTTGCAAACCATCTCACATTTTTATTTTACACTTTGAAAATTTGAATTATTTGACTTGCATTTGAATTTGAATTGGTTTTCAACTAAGAGACAATTAAGCTTAACAAAAAGTGGTGACATGGCATCATTAGTTAGAGATCACTGTAGCTTAATTACAAGGGTGTAGCAGGAAGAAAAGTTCCCTCGCATAAAAAGCCGGCTGGGTGGCCCGTCAAACCCGCCGGTCAGGAGCCAAGCAACTCTCCATTCCACCTCTATTGACATTCCAGGCCGCTGCAGGCTAGCTCACGGAGGCTAATGCTCCAAGCCGACGCGTGGTTCAACTCGCCGAGGAGCGGCGAGTTGCTCCAGGTCGGCAGGGGGGCACGGCACGGGCAACGCGGCTGTCGTGGACGATGTCGTGTCGTACCGCGCCTCTCGTGCCTGCGACAAGGCCGTCACAGGTTGAAGCATGAACCAGCGCTTCCACTCTGATTAGCGGTGGGGGAAGCGAGCCGCCCTTTGTGCTGAAGCATATACCTCCGCGGCTCACGGCTGTCAGACATGGGACGACAATGGAGATCCGTTGCGGCCGACAGTAGACTAGTCAAGGATATCCATGTTGTCGTTATTGATATCTGCCAACGCCGGCCGTAGATTAGTTTTATCTTAGTCCGGTATAGTTTTAGTTAAAGATATATAAAAAATGTAATGATTTTTGTCTGGTTTGTTTGAAATCTGCCGTGTTTGCATGTATTTTGCCTGGATAGTTCAAAGAGTAGTTGAAATGTATGCGGGCAGGGTTGGATGGCCGTCTCCCGTATTCGTGCCCGTGGAGCTGTCCCCTCCCCCAATCCGCGAACAGATGTGAGAGAAAATTTGTGGGTCGACGTTGGAGATGCGTTAAGAGCACTACTATGTACTCCCTCCGTTCCGAAATATTTGTCTTTTTAGGCATTTCAAATGGACACTACATACGAATGTATGTAGACATATTTAGAGTGTAGATTCACTCGTTTTGCTCCGTATGTAGTCACTTGGTGAAATATCTAGAAAGACAAATATTTGGGAACGGAGGGAGTATGTAGCTTCACCATTAATACAAAAAAAAATACAAGGAGTTTGACCACTCACTGTTGACACACGAACACGTCACGTGTACCCTCGACGCCGGGGGTGATGCACCGCAGCTCACGTCGAAGGAGACCCGACCGACAGCGCGATACGCAAGACAGTCGGCGGGTGCTTTTGCAGACCCGAAACCCAGCAAGCACCGGGAGGGACCCCGTCAGGGATTGCGGCGACTATGGGCTGCCCTAGGTCGATTCGCTCGCCCCTAGAGCCTCGGGATTCGCAGCTCTCAAACACGAAGAACAGCGAAGAACGAGAGAGAAAAACGGTGGAGAGATAAAAAGTAGACAGGAAAAAGTAGTATATTGATTTGTTCGATTGTGTGTTGTTCAATCGGCCGTCACCCCCAACATATATAAGAGGCGGCTGGACTTCCGTACAAGTAAAGGATTCATCTAGGCTTTCCTTACAAGAAAAATTACATCAATTCGCGTCCTAGAGTCCTAGTTCTATTCCAACTCGGATTCAGTCTGAATCTGGCCCAACTTCTGTCTTCCTCCTTGTGCAGGCCGCCGAGCCTCCATATGACCTCCGATCAAGATGACCCAAATATCAAACTTGTGCGCCTCGACGATACGAACAACTCTCATGTTGATCACTTTTTCAAATAAGGCCATCTTGAATACTTTTCGAGGTCATCTTTACCTTTCAGTCGGACTCGGTCTTGCGGTAGACTGGATTATCCGAGTCTTGTAGTGAATTTGCAGGACATATACTATCTCTGATGACGATGACTCCAATAGCAAAGTTTACCGTCTTGACGATACGCACAACTTCTGTATTGAACACTTCTTCATCCGAGATCATCTTGATAAACTTTTGGGCACATGTTCAGTTTCACTCGGATTTGAGCTCATCCACTCGGATTCTAGAGTCTTTCACTCGGATGGTCCGACTGGACTTTTTCACTCGGATGACTATATTTTCACTCGGAAGACAATCAATCGGTAGGTTTTCACTCGACCTTTTACTCGATCGGCAGGTTTTCACTCGACCTTTTACTCGATCGGTAGGTTTTCACTCGACCTTTTGCTCGATCGGTAGGTTTTCACTCGACCTTGGACTCGATCGGTAAATTTTCACTCGACCGGTGACTCGATCGGTAGGTTTCCACTCGACCTTGGACTCGATCGGTAGGTTTTCACTCGACCGGTGACTCGATCGGTAGATTTTCACTCGACCGGTGACTCGATCGGTAGGTTTCCACTCGACCGGTGAGTTTTCACTCGGATGGTAAGCTTTCACTCGACCAAAAACATAGCCTGATCTTGATTTGCCTCTCCAGGTTACATACGACCTCGGATTGAGACGAATTATATATGAAAATCGATCGGCTCGACGAGACGAAACTTTTTCGTGTTGAAGGTTTTTCGATTCAAGGACTTCTTAAGGGCCTAATTGCTCGCGCGACCCACCAGACATGGCGTCTGGTACTTTGCGCCAGATTTCCACTCAGCTTCGGCCTGCAGTGTATTGCCTCTAACTTTTGCATATGAACTCAGATTGAGATGATTTATATATCAAAATCGATCGCCTCGACGAGACGAACACAATTACTTTAGAATACTCCTTCATCCGAGGTCGTCTTGAAGGCAAGATAGGCCGAAAACCACTTGGAATGTTTGAATTTTGTCACTCGGAGTGCAACTTCGGCCACCGATATAAAGTCGAATGGCGATAAGTTAAACATCAAAGTTATTCCACTCGTCGACCTGAAACTTTGCATGCTGAAAACTCTTTTACTTGAGGCCATCTTACTTGCCTTTTGTACCTTGCCAAAATCCGATGTCAACACATGCCCCCCTGTTTTTCGGCAAAGCTAGCATGCCGAAAAATAATATGCACGGTGTTTGTTCTAAGGACGATGTCAACACTCCATCGGCCATTTATTTTCCTCAGGGCGATAATTATGTATCGGCCATGTTTGTGCTAAGGGCGATAATCGTATATCGGCCATTGCCTACTCAAGCTTCCTGCCACACACTCGGGTGGTACTTCTTCAAATATTTTCCGTTGAGAGCTCGGGATAACAATGCCCCTTGTATTGATTCTACCAAATATGAATTTCCAGGAACAACCCTTGTAATCCTAAAAGGATCTTCCCAACTTGGAGACCACTTCCCGAATTTTCTATCTCTTGAACCAATCGGTAGAATCACTTTCCAGACGAGTTCACCAACTTGAAAATTCTTCAACTTAACTTTCTTATTGTAAGCTCTTGCAACCCTCAACTTGTCTCTCTCTATGGACTCCAAAGCAACCAAGCGTTTATCGGCAACTTCATCAATATTGTCCATCATCAAGTTATAAAAGTCTCTGCCGATAAATCATTTTGTTTGGCTATTCTCAAAGCATTCAAATTTACCTCCTTTGGTAAACAGCAGCCTCGACCATATACTAGCTCATATGGAGTCACCTTTGTAGCACCATGCCTTGAAATTTGTGTGCCCATAAAGCTTGAGACAACAACTCATGCCATCTCCTCGGATTATCCTTAATCTTCTTCTTGATGAGCTTGATTAGAATTTTATTGCTAGACTCAGCTTGTCCATTAGCTTGGGCATAATATGGAGAGGAATTGAGCAACTTTATATTATAAGATTCGCAAACTCTCGACTTGGTGTGACATAAAAGATGAACCTTGATCTGTAGTTAACGTTTGAGGAATACCGAATCTATGAATAATGTGCTCGGTTATGAATTGAATTACCTCCGTATGTGTCATGTTCTTGAGAGGTCTTGCTTCGAGACCATTTAGTGAAATAATCAGTTGCCACCAATACGAACCGATGCCCTTTTGAGGAAGGCGGTGGATTTGTCCAATGAAATCTAAACCCCAACCTCTGAAAGGCCACGGTTTGATAATAGGATGTAGCATAGCAGCAGGAGCCAATTGAATATCACCAAACTTTTGACAAGCTTCACACCCTTTATAATATCTGAAGCAATCATTTATCATAGTCGGCCAATAAAACCCAAAGACGTCGCAATAACCATTTAATTTTGGGAGCCGATGGTGAGTGCCACAAATGCCTTCATGTACTTCTCCCATAGCAACTCTGGCCTAGTCCTCATCCAAACACTTTAGAAGAACATCATCGATCGTTCGCGATAAAGACCATCATCTCTCATTGTATACTTGAAAGCCATACGCGAACAGCCCTGTCCACCCTTTCATTCGGATTGCACAAGTAATCAACAATGGGCTTTCTCCGATCGAATTATCACCGCACTAGATTTTTTGTTAATGGCGAATCGGTGGGTTCAGTTCGGCCTCTCCCATATTGGCAAGACAAGACATCGGTCTTTGAGAGATATGAAACATGCCATGATCAACATGATATCCGGATGCTTGCTGTGCCAACTCATTTGCTTTCCATTGTCATGTCTAGATATATGTGCAATGCTAAAACAATCCAAAGTAGAAATTATATCTAGACATTTATCAAGATAAACATTAAGTGATTCGTCAAAACACTGAAAGACTCTGGATATTTGTTGCACCACTAGTAACGAATCACCGTAAGCCTCAATATGTGTAACACCTATAGCAAGTAACATCTCTAGACCGAATAACAATGCTTCATATTCGGCTTGATTGTTTGTGCAAAAATATTCTAAGCGGCATGAGGCTTCAAAAACAGCACCATGAGGAGATATATAAACAATACCAACACCTTGGCCATTGCTACAAACTGAACCATCAAAGTACAATCTCCATGGCACTAATGAAACAAGGTTCATATCAACATCATGCTTGTCATTAATCCGATGTTCAACAATGAAATTAGCAACAATTTGGCCTTTCATGGATTTTAGAGATTCATAAGCCAAATCATACTCAATCAAAGCATAAGCCCACTTGCCAATTCTACCACTAAGAATTGGCCTATGCAACATGTACTTAATGACATCGGTTTGACAAGCTACTACACAAGCACTCGACACTAGGTAATGTCTCAATTTTGTGCAAGCGTAATATAAGCATAGACATAGTTTGTCAATAAATGTATACCTTGTCTCGGCGTCCAATAAACGTCTGCTCAAATATGTAATGGCATGCTCTTTTCCTTCGGTATCTTGAGTCAAAACAGCACCAATAACACCTTCCTCTGCTGCGATATAAAGTTTGAAAGGCTCTCTATGCTTGGGTGCTTTCATCACCGGAGGAGTGCACAAATAATTCTTGATCATATCAAAGGCTTCTTGCTGTTTTGCCCCCCAAGTGAAATCAACATCATTCTTTAACCGAAGGATAGGAGTAAATGCATCAACTTTCCCTGACAGATTAGCTATGAACCTTCTCAAATAATTGACCTTGCCAAGGAACTTTTGCATATCTCTCTTGCATGTTGGAGCCTCCACTTTCCTTATGGCCTCTATCTTTTTGGGATCGATTTCGATGCCATCTTCATGAATAATGAAACCCAAAATTTGCCGGTGACACGCGAATGCACACTTCAAAGGATTCATCTTCATCCATACTTTTCATTCTTTCAAAAGCTAAACGCAAATCGGCCAAGTGAGATTCAAAAGCATCCGATTTGACAACAATATCATCAATATAAACTTCAAGTATGACACCGAGTAAATCATGAAAAATCAAATTCATAGCCCTCTGATATGTGGCTCCAGCATTTTTCAATCCGAATGTCATCACTTGCCCACTCGAATAAACCAAGGAAACCGGGACATCGGAAAGCTGTTTTGTACATGTCCTCTTCGCCATAAAATTTGATTGTATCCGGCATTACCATCTAGAAAGCTAATAACCTTATGTCCAGAAGCATCATTAATAAGCATATCGGCTATTGGCATGGGATACTCATCTTTGGGTGTAGCCCTATTCACATCTCTGAAGTCAATGCACACCCTCAGCTTGCCGGATCCCTTCTTCTCTCTTTGGGACAATGTTAGAAATCCACTCGGCATACCGCAAGGTCGAATGAATTTAGCTTCAAGCAATCGACCGATCTCTTCCTTGATCCGGTCATATGTTTTCGGATTAAACTTTACGCCGATCGTTTATAAGGTCTAAAACCGGCCTTTATAGGCAACCGATGCTCCACTAGCTCTCGGCTCAACCTCGCATCTCATGATATTCCCATGCAAAGCAACAAACATATTCTTTCAATAGCTCGATTAATTTAGCTTTACAATCGGCTTTCAGATTTTTGTTTATAAATGTCGGTCGACTGACTAATCTGTCTCCAATATTTACCTCTTCTAATGGATCGGCCGATGTAAAACCTTGTCCAAGTTTATCCATGTCATCCAACTCCTCAATAGACTCATACATATCGTTCTCGCTGGACCGATATTTTGCAAGACGTTTTTGTAACCACTCAGAATTAGGATCCATTTAAACATATCATACCTTGGAGCCGATTGCATTCAGTCGGCTTTAAAGACACGGGCACAAAACCATTCTTAGTCGACCGAGAAAATCAAACTCGACAAATCACGCCCCGTCAAGCAAGTAGCATTGGGATGTTGCCAATCCACCGATGCATCGGCCAAAGCAACACAGCCGAGTTATCCGCATGAATGACTTCCACTTCATCATCAACCCATGAATCAAAAACTGGTGCATAGTGGATGGCACCTTTGGTTTGCATGAACCCAATCACGGCCTAGTATGACGTTGTAGTTACCTTGCACCTCGGCGACAAAGAATGCGATGGCCAAAGTTTTGCTTCCATCGTAAGCTCCACATACATTACACCTTTGGCTTCAGTTTTCTCTTTGCCTTCAAACCCGTTGAGCACCATATTGGCCTTGATCAATTCTTCATCAGGCAAACCCAATTTCTTGAAGACCGAATAGGGCATAAGATTTACCACAGCACCACCATCAACAAGCATTCGACTAAGTGGCGATCCATTGATATGACCTCTGAGATACAATGGTTTCAAATGTGTTACTGGTTCTTTTGGCTTCTCGAATATTGCATTTTTAGGACCAAAATCCAGCTGAGCAACTTCCCTTCCTCATCTACAAAGACGAAACTCAGCAGGTAAGTAATACACCATATTGATATCCATACCTTCATGAACCGTGTAGATTCATAGTCCAATATATCAGCCTCTTCTTCAAGTGGATCGACCGATTTCAAATCTGTCCGAGTGAAGGAGAGGTAAGAAGTGTCACAGACGATGTAATAGTTGTCGATCGTCCTCTTTGGGTGGTGTAGGCACTTCGTGATAGATGTAGAAGCTGATGTATCTTGTATTTGTTTTGGCCTCCACACTTGTTTCTTTGGAACCATGGGCGAGTGTCATTGAACATCTTATCCCTTTGCTTCTCGGCCTCTGCTCGCCATCTCTTGACTCCTTAACCTCTGTAGTTTCCTCTTCGTGTCTTTGTTAGCCCCGAGGACACCACTTTGGTCGAGTGTATTTAGCATCTCTCACCTTTACTTGGCTGGTGCTTGCTTCATGGTCATTAGCCGAGTGCTTTGGCGCGATAGAAAGTATCGGCTCGGTCAGTGGTTATGCACAGTCGGCTGCTGTATGGGGAATGTTTCGGTGCCCAAGATAAGTGAGTCAACATCCATTTTCTCCTTGCCTTTTCCTGACTCAACTGCTGCAAAACTTGGTGATTTAACACGCCATTCTTTCCGACTTTCCAGATGCATGAAATTTCCACTCGGGCGCACCTTTTTACTCTGATGGACTCCACTCGGATGGATGTCACTCGGATGGAATCCACTCGGATGGAATCCACTTGACCACATTTTTTCACTTGGATAGCTTCCACCTGGGTGCATTCTTACACTCGGATAATTTCCATCCGGTCGCATATTTTGGCCAACCGACTGATAGTCCCCGATGTTGAGTCAGCCATTATATGAATAATCAAGTCGATCCCACACAGATTGCCTCTGCTCTTCTGAAAACTGCGCCCTTGGTCCACTCGGTTTTGTATACCGACTGAACATATCAACTGATGGTGACCTTGGTCGTTTCAGATGAGTCGGTCGATTGAAACTAGAACCGGCCGACTGGTTAGCATACTTAGACAACAACATATCAAAAGTTGGCTTGATCCGCTTGCGCTGCACTTTAACTTCATTCTTCTTCCACTTGCCAACTTCTGGACTCTTGGGCTTGACAAATTTAACACGAGTATTTTCTTGCACTTGCGATTGCCCCCCGAGTGTAGGATTCTTGATGGTGATTTTGATCACTTCCTTGCCATCGGGTTGCTTATCAAGCACAACCTGTCTCCCCAAGACCTTGTTGTCCTCCTTGTCTTTCCTGGGCTCACCAATAATGACATTAGCTTTATTAGCAGATTCGCTACCTCCGCCGAATGAGTAACTTCTTCCTTCTAAATCCATGGTGTTCATTGGAAAGGGCTGTTTATCAACTTGCATCTCAGAAAAGTTCAATCGTCCGTCATTAATGGCCGATTGTATCTGTCGTCGAAAAACATTGCAATCATTAGTAGCATGAGAAAAGAATTATGATACTTGCAATAAGCACGCCGCTTCAGCTCTTCAAACGGCGGTAAAGTATGAGATATTCTAATAATCTTAGCTGCAGACAAAGCATCAAATATTCTATCACACTTAGCAATGTTAAAAGTAAACTTCATCTCTTCATCACGATTCTTATGAATCGGTTTGAGATCATTACAAGTAAAGGGTTTGGCCTTAGATGGCCAAACAAATTCATAACAAAAACATCACCCTCATCGTCCGAAAGTGATCACTATCATATTCCACCATATTCATCTTTGGACGATCGGCTTTGTATCTATGCACTTCTTTGAGATCTTTGCTTCGGCTTTCCTGAGCCAAAGTCCTTTGTAAGACTTGGTTAATATTTAAGAACTCATAGCCTTCTAGCTTTTCTCTAATGGGAGTTCTCAAACCACTCAGCACTAGGTCTGCCAAGTCTCTCTCGGTTATCACCAAACTAAAACACCGGTTTTTCGTTTCTCTGAATCTCTTGATGTAATCGAAGACCGATTCATCATGCTTCTGCTTAACCGATGTTAGATGTGACAACTTGAGTTCATTGTCGCCGCTGTAAAAGTGATCATGAAATTTCTGCTCTAGCTGCGACCAAACTCGAATGGAACCATGTGGTAAAGAAGAAAACCATGAAAATGCAGTACCAGTTAATGACAAAGGAAATAAACGCACTTTCAGTTCATTCAATGAGCCTGCCTCACCTAGTTGTGCTAAGTATTGACTAACATGCTCCCATGTGGTTTTTGTGCCCTCTCCATTGAACTTAACAAAATCTGGAATTTTATATCCTGGAGGGCACTGGATAGCATCAAAGTACTCGGGGTACGGCTTTTGGTAAATCCGATTCCGAGGTAACTCAACTCCAAAATTCTCTCGAAGCATCTTAGCCATCTCCTCTCTAAGATTAGCTAAACCATCGTCCATAGTGGACGATGGAGCTTGTGGCAGTGGCATAGGAGGAGTAGGGTTACTAGCTGTAGGTAGGAATTGTGGCAGGTATGTCGACCCATAATTTGCTAGTGGTCGAGTGGTTGTAGCTGTAGGTAGGGTTTGGTTCGGCGTCACCACCGAACCTGGCATGCTCATAATAGGATTGATGGGTGCAGCCACAATCTGATTTGTTTGGGTAGGATAATAAGTCATCAACACGGGAGGCGCCGATGAGATAGGTAAAGCCAGATTAGGGTTTTGCACACTAGCAGCTATACCATCATTACCACTAGTCGACTGAGATGTATTCTTCTGAGCATTAGTATTTTCTATGAAAGTTTGATAGACTAGATTGTTACCATCAGCAATACGACTTTCAATCTCAGCCCACTGCTCAGGAGAAAAGGTAGTACTTATAGAGGGTTTAACCTGCTCGGCTTGAAGAGGAGGAAACTTGATTTCTTCAATCGGAGTGATGTTGCCTTGGAGATCCTTCTTGAACTTCGCAAGGAACTCCTGCAAGTCCTTCTCCTCGCGCGCCTTCTTGTACTCCTCATAGACTTGGCGATGATCGGCCGATATCTCATCAAGACTGGGCTTAATGATGTTATCGGCGTCTACCTCAGATGGCTTGGGAAGATCGGACATGGTGGATGACGATGATTGATCTTCGTTCCCCAGTGAGTCGCCAAAAGTGTGTTGACACACGAACACGTCACGTGTACCCTCGACGCCGGGGTGATGCACGCAGCTCACGTCGAAGGAGACCCGACCGACAGCAGCGACACGCAAGACGATCGGCGGGTGCTTTTGCAGACCGAAACCCAGCAAGACCGGGAGGGACCCGTCGGGATTGCGGCGGCTATGGGCTGCCCTAGGTCGATTCGCTCGCCCCTAGAGCCTCGGGATTCGCAGCTCTCAAACATGAAGAACAGCGAAGAACGAGAGAGAAAACGTGGAGAGATAAAAAGTAGACAGGAAAAAGTAGTATATTGATTTGTTCGATTGTGTGTTGTTCAATCGGCCGTCACCCCCAACATATATAAGAGGCGGCTGGACTATCCGTACAAGTAAAGGATTCATCTAGGCTTTCCTTACAAGAAAAATTACATCAATTCGCGTCCTAGAGTCCTAGTTCTATTCCAACTCGGATTCAGTCTGAATCTGGCCCAACTTCTGTCTTCCTCCTTGTGCAGGCCGCCGAGCCTCCATATGACCTCCGATCAAGATGACCCAAATATCAAACTTGTGCGGCTCGACGATACGAACAACTCTCATGTTGATCACTTTTTCAAATAAGGCCATCTTGAATACTTTTCGAGGTCATCTTTACCTTTCAGTCGGACTCGGTCTTGCGGTAGACTGGATTATCCGAGTCTTGTAGTGAATTTGCAGGACATATACTATCTCTGATGACGATGACTCCAATAGCAAAGTTTACCGTCTTGACGATATGCACAACTTCTGTATTGAACACTTCTTCATCCGAGATCATCTTGATAAACTTTTGGGCACATGTTCAGTTTCACTCGGATTTGAGCTCATCCACTCGGATTCTAGAGTCTTTCACTCGGATGGTCCGACTGGACTTTTTCACTCGGATGACTATATTTTCACTCGGAAGACAATCAATCGGTAGGTTTTCACTCGACCTTTTACTCGATCGGTAGGTTTTCACTCGACCTTTTACTCGATCGGTAGGTTTTCACTCGACCTTGGACTCGATCGGTAAATTTTCACTCGACCGGTGACTCGATCGGTAGGTTTCCACTCGACCTTGGACTCGATCGGTAGGTTTTCACTCGACCGGTGACTCGATCGGTAGATTTTCACTCGACCGGTGACTCGATCGGTAGGTTTCCACTCGATCGGTGAGTTTTCACTCGGATGGTAAGCTTTCACTCGACCAAAAACATAGCCTGATCTTGATTTGCCTCTCCAGGTTACATACGACCTCGGATTGAGACGAATTATATATGAAAATCGATCGGCTCGACGAGACGAAACTTTTTCGTGTTGAAGGTTTTTCGATTCAAGGACTTCTTAAGGGCCTAATTGCTCGCGCGACCCACCAGACATGGCGTCTGGTACTTTGCGCCAGATTTCCACTCAGCTTCGGCCTGCAGTGTATTGCCTCTAACTTTTGCATATGAACTCGGATTGAGATGATTTATATATCAAAATCGATCGCCTCGACGAGACGAACACAATTACTTTAGAATACTCCTTCATCCGAGGTCGTCTTGAAGGCAAGATTGGCCGAAAACCACTCGGAATGTTTGAATTTTGTCACTCGGAGTGCAACTTCGGCCACCAATATAAAGTCGAATGGCGATAAGTTAAACATCAAAGTTATTCCACTCGTCGACCTGAAACTTTGCATGCTGAAAACTCTTTTACTTGAGGCCATCTTACTTGCCTTTTGTACCTTGCCAAAATCCGATGTCAACACTCACAAGCTGTATCACTGGGTTTTTGGTCATGCATGTGTCATTTCAAGAATGATTTTGACAAAAGCTCGTCATAGGCAGAGGCCCTCCCATACGACAAAGAACGTGCGCACTTATAATTCCCTCGGAGAGAGTGGACCGCGGGAGTGGACACGGACAGCGACCAAGCAGCACGCTTACCTGATGTTTACTAATTATCAAATTTCCTAATAGGAGCACGAATATAGATTTTCCGTTCGGAATTATTGTCATGAAAAACGAATGATCAGACGTATTTTAATTCAGATACATCCATTTCGGCATGCGAATTCAACGAGTGAGAGAATGATATAGGAAGCCAAAAGTATTGCTGTGGGTTGCACCAACATTCCCGGGCGCTGCATGATGCGATATGACCGACGGTCGACGGAATGGACGCGAAACGGCAAAGGAAACGGGCTCCGGATGGAATGGATTTGGCAGCCAGCCAGCAGCCGAATGCGACGCCGCCTAGACTGAGATGGTGGGAAGGCAACCCAACAGATTTCGTTCTTCTCGCACAAGACGCCGCCGCGGGGGCACTTATTACACCTCCTAGATCACCTTTCGATACCCTCCTCCGCCTGGATACGTTCTCCGTTCGAGCGTGCGACTAGCTTTCCATTTAGGCTCCCACTGGGACTGCGATGTGTGGGTTATCTCGCTTAAAAAAGATCAGCTGATTGTTTTATCTTAATTAAGATGGTGGCTAGTTTGCTTGCCACTCCTCGAGCCTTCGTGCGCACCATGCAAGGCTGTCGTTAACTGCAATGCATCTTGACTGAAACTGTTCAACTCTCGGTTGCAATTGCAATGCAACGGGTTGAGGTTCTGAATACTCTAGTCTCTAAGCACCTGTTTGGCATCAGTTCGTATTCGTACTAATATCTTACACGTCACTTTCTAGGGGGGATCTGTGTATGCGGCCATGTGACTATATACTAAACATTTCACAGAGACAGGGCAAGTCATGATGATTGATGCGCGGTCTGTAGTACTAGGAAGGAGAACCGAGCAGCCACGTCCCTTTCATGGTCTTTTCCTTTTCTGTGGTGCCATAACTATCAGCATTTGCACAGTCTTACGTAATAGGAGTACTACTAGTAGAGCATACACAGCATTATCTTTTCTGTGCGTATACTACGAGCGCACTGGTATGGGATGACGCGATCGTCTAATCTCGGCCTGCCCATTGCTCTTGCCCGGACGTGAGACCCATATTCTGATATCCAGACAACACCGCGTGGGTTTCAATTTTCAGACAGTCCAAAATAACTACACGGTATATATACACATACTGCTAATCATACAAGATGACGTATGGCGCTACACTAGTGGGATCGGGCACAAGTCTCATCGGGTCCCTCCCAACGGATGACATGATCCATACATAGTACCCACGCACCTTGCAAACCAAGACGCAGTCACGGATGGAGGTAGATGGGAACATGAAAAGACAACGATGTGGCTAAGCTTTACTAACAGCCGGGAAGAGGAGTTCTTCACTCCTTGCCATCGTCGGCCAGCAAAGTGGCCAACCTTTTGGACACAAACCTCGTGAAAACAACCTCCCCCGACAGGTCAAATGTACTCGGCCAATTCCTTTTGCCATGCTAAATCTTATCAAACTCCGTGTAAACTCTAGGCAGGATTTGTGGCAACAAATGCAAGATGACTGTAGGGGGGTCATCCTGACGAAGAAGATGGGGATAATTTGGTTTGGACACTTGACTCTTCTCTCTTGTGGCTAGTTTATGTAAGGTCAAATATCGATTAGAGGAGGTTGAATGGAAGATATGACAATTTATTCAGAAATGCAACTTGAAAGAAAATTTGAATAGATAGCATAACTATGCCTTTTCCTCTCTGCACTACTATGAAATTTTGCCTTGTTTCTACCACAAGTCTTCATGGCACGTCTGGGGTTTTAGGTTCTCGCTCAGCTACTTCGGGCTAACCGCTGTATACAGTGCTTGGTTGGCCTTTGTTGCCTCGTTTTAATAAGGTGGCGGAAACCCCTTTATTTCAAAAATACATATCTAAATAATTTAATTGTAATAGAACTGGATAGATGTAAATCTAACACACAACAAATGACTCGGAGGAAATAAAATAGAATGACTGAATCAGAGGCAGGAGCAAACTAGATAAAAGAAATAACTAAGTAGCAGCAGAGGTACTCAAGTCTCATAAACAAGCATGCAACCTTGAGAGCGGCAAGTGCGAACACATAACCAAACATGGTATAAGTAAGAAAATAAGGTAGTTCACTGCAAGGTCTTCAAATCAATCATAGAGAAAGAAGACATGGAAGTTCTTTGATCCACACGCAGATTACAGAATGTAAAGTGGAGCAAAGAGATAGAACCCGTAAGCGTGATGAAGACAATGCGGTTATTGATCCACTTTGATTTGTTAGCACAATTCTATGTCAGGTTCGAGATGCTGGGGTAAAATTTAGAAGGCAAACTCGTCTTCACCCTATTCTCCTTGAGCTAAAATAACCTAGACCTCGCTCAAACACTCGTGGTGGATCTTCAATGCGATCTTTCGGACCTTCATAGACTTGTTCTTCGTCGGCCCATAATTACTCTTGGATGCTCTAGAACGGACACCTGACCGTCTAGTGGATGCATATTCCTCAAGAGTAAAAGGCTAGTTGAGCTTCAATCAAGTTCTTTGGTCATGCTCGGTCACTTAGCAGTTTTGGGGCTTTAAGTTTTTCTCACTTATGATTCTTTCAGCCTCTTGGGTTGCTTAGACAATACTTGTCAAACCACTCAGAACAGTCAACCACAAATGGTTGGAGGTATGTGGATATTTATAGTCAGGAGCAATCTCAAGTGTTGAAATGATCGTTGGAGGCAGGGTCACTCAATATACACATGTGAAAGTGCAACTAATCCCCTGGTGGTTTTGGTAATTCATAGAAACATATATCTCATTGAACTAATGTCCATTAAGATAAATATTTCAGGACATTCAATGATTGGCATGGCAAGGACTAGTGATTGTGGGCCCCTCAAAATGCTAAGGAAATGGATTGGCAAAAGCTCAAGACTATACATTTTTGGTTAAGTGATCCAAGATCACATTGAGTCCATAGGAAAGCCAACACTATTAAAAGGGGATGAGGTGTTGCTTAATGATCTATTTGCTCAAAGTGCTTAATGATATTGCTCCAAAATCCTCAACCACTTTCTTCATCCAAATATGTCCAAACCCTACATTCCAACTCGGCCCCGCCGATATTTCCTATCTAGAGCCACCGAGTTCATATGGAGGTAATCCTAACAATTGTAAAGATGATACACGAGCTAAGCTATGTACACAAGATCAATAAGTATATGAGAGCAAGCACAATATAATCCAAGTATATACTTAGAGACAATTTACCACAAGTAGGGAGCTAGGGTTAGGGATAACCGCAACTCTGAGAGATGAGGATGTATGCCGATGTTCACTTCCTTGGAGGGAAGCTACGCCACCGTTTAGAGAGGTGGGTGTTACCACGAAGGCACACCAATGCCACGAAGGCTCACCCTATTATCTCTTTGAGATATCACCACGAAGGCGATTCTCAATCACTAGTGGTAGACCTTGGGGTGGTCGCCAAACCCTCACAAACTTTCCGGGGGTAATCACAATGGTTTGATTCCTTACCGAAGAACTCCTACCGCCTACGAGTCTCCAACCTCCAAGAGTAACAAGATCAAGGGAATCACTCAAAACTTGATCAAATCACGAATTCCTTTGGTTGAGAGGAAGAGAGAGGGGCGATCTATCTTTTGATTGGAACAACACTTAAGAATCCTCACAAATGCTCTTGGAGTCTAGGATTTGGTGAAGGCAAGAGAGAGTGAGAGAGAAAGGTGTTCCTAGAATCTTTGCACTGTGTTGGACAACCCCCACACGAGGCGGAGGAAGGATATTTATAGTCATAGTAAAAAAAGTGGCCATTGGAGGTCACTTATGCTGCATAGACGCGGGACGTCCGACATGTACCGGACGCCCGGACAAAAAAGTTGGACCAAACGTTCGACAGGCGTCGATCGTCCGGCAATCAGAAAATACAGTGGTCTAGCGCAGCAATGGAGAGGAAAGGAACACAGGGAGCGGACGTCTGAGAACGTCGGTCGTCCGGTGCACGGTCGTCCGGAGAGGACGGACTTCCGTTAGTTTTGGCTCTGTGAAGTGGCACCGGATGACCAGTCACCCACAGACGTCTGGAAGTCGGTCGTCGAAGGACCTAAAATCCGAGAGTTTCTATTATATGGCATGCCACCGGACATGCGGAGAACAACAGACAACCGTAGAACTGGGAAGCACCGGTCGTCCGGACAAAGCAGAGGCCAAATAACATAGCTAAGATAAGAACTCCTAAGAGATTTTTCCTAGATTTTGAGCAAGTCTTTTGCGAGAACAAGTGATCCCCTCTTAATAGTGTGGGATCCCTATACTCAAAGGAAAGGAAAATAGAGAAAGATCTATAGCTTTGTGTCTTGTTTCTCCTTCCTTGCTCACTGGCTGAGCTATTCTCCTCCATCTTGTAGGCAAAGTACTTGTCAGAGGCCTCATACCTCTCCACATGGACATGAGTCTGAAATTCCAATTTCAGCTCTTGGAACATCTCATATGCTCCATGGCGTTCAAAATGTTTTCGAAGTCCTGGTTCTAAGCCGTAAAGCATGGCACACTAAACTATCAAGTAGTCATCATACCGAGCTTGTCAAACATTCATAATGTTTGCATCTGCTCCTGCAATAGGTCCGTCACCTAGCGGTGCATCAAGGACATAATTCTTCTATGCAGCAATGAGGATAATCCTCAGATCACGGACCACATCATTGCTACCATCATCTCTCAACTTATTTTCTCTAGGAACATATCAAAAAATAGGGGAGCTATATCGTGAGATATTGATCTACAACATAGATTTGCAAATACTATCAGGACTAAGTTCATGATAAATTAAGTTCAATTAATCAAATTACTTAAGAACTCCCACTTAAATAGACATGCCTCAAGTCATTTAAGTGACACATGATCCAAATCAACTAACCCATGTCCGATCATCACATGAGATGGGGTAGTCATGAATGGTGAACATCTCTATGTTGATCATATCTACTATATGGTCACGTTCAATCTTTCGATCTCAAGTGTTCCGAGGCCATGTCTGTACGTGCTAGGCTCGTCAAGTTTAACCCAATTATTTTGCATGTGCAAAACTGTCTTACACATGTTGTATGTGAACGTAGAGTCTATCACACCCGGTCATCACCTGGTGTCTTGCTACCTCTTGAGCTTGCGTTGGTTTTTCCCTTGAAGAGGGAAAGGGTGATACAGCAAAGTAGAGTAAGTACTTCCCTCAGTTTGAGAACCAAGGTATCAATCCAGTAGGAGATATCGCATAAGTCACCGAATAACTTGACAAACAATCAAACAAACTTGCATCCAACGCGATAAAGGGGTTGTCAATCCCTTCACGGTTACTTGAAAAAGTAAGATCTGATATAGATAGATAAACGGTAAAGTAAATATTTTTGGTATTTTTGGTTTATAGATCGGAAAGTAAAAGATAGCAAAATAGTAGATTGGAAACTAATATGATGGAAAAGAGAACTTATATGATGGAAAAGAGACTCGGGAGCCATAGGTTTCACTAGTGACTTCTCTCAAGATAGCAAATAATACGGTGGGTGAACATAGGCATCACGTCCGTGTCAAGTAGACCGAAACGATTTTACATCTACTACTACTACTCCACACATCGACTGCTATCCATCATGCATCTACAGTATTAAGTTCATAAAGAACGAAGTAACGCATTAAGTAAGATGACATGATGTAGAGGAATTAACTCAAGCAATATGATGAAAACCCCATCTTTTTATCCTTGATGGTAACAATAAAATATGTGCCTTGCTTCTCCTACTGTCACTGGGAAAGGACACCGCAAGATTGAACCCAAAGCTAAGCACTTCTCCCATTGCAAGAAAAAATCAATCTAGTAGGCCAAACTAAACCGATAATTCGAAGCGACTTGCAAAGATATAAAATCATACATATAAGAATTCAGAGAAGATTCAAATAATATTCATAGATAGTTTGATCATAAATCCACAATTCATCGGATCTCGGCAAACACACCGCAAAAGAGTATTACATCGAATAGATCTCCAAGAACATCGAGGAGAACATGGTATTGAGAAGAAGAAGCCATCTAGCTACTCACTACTAGGGAAAAGCCTAGCAGCAGCGCGGGTTTTGGGCCTATTAGTAGCGCGGGGGCCGGCGCTACAGCTAACTTATAGTAGTAGCGGGTGCCACCCGCGCTACAGCTAACGTATAGCAGTAGCATGGGTAAAAACCCGCGCTACTACTAATCTGTAATCTCTGATTATTATTTTTGAATTTTTTCGAATACTTTTTTTGATTTTTTTCCTAATTTTCAAATTTCTGAATTATTTTAACCTCAAATCTCTAATCACCCCTCATCGCTGCTCAATTTAATCTCTAACCACCCCTCATCATTCCAAATCATCTAACTTCCCGGACGGTCACCCATCCTCTCACTACTCCAGCCTGAGCACGCTTAACTTCCGGGTTCTATTCTCCCTCGTTTCCAAGTCTGCACTTGTTGTTTTTCCTGACAATAGTAAGATGTCAATCCTATTAACCTCAGGAATTTAGCTTGAGCATGTAGTCACACATTTCACTGTTTGAGTTTGAAAGTATTGTTCTAAAAAATTAGTAACAGTAATATTTCTTGAATAATTAGTTTGACCATAGTTTGACCAAATCTGACCACAGTTTGACCATAGTTTGACCAGATTTGACCAAAATTAAAAAAAAAACTAAAATAATTATTTAGTAACACTAATATTCTTGAATAATTAGTTTGACCATAGTTTGACCAGATTTAACAAAAATTAAAAAAAAACTGAAATTTGATGAATTTTTTTGCCTCCAGATCTTAAAAGCCCCGTAACTTTTTTTCTGTTAGGTTTTTGAGGATTTTGAAAATGTTTAACGGGGTTCGTAACTTTTCGAGTAGATGATTTTTCATATAAAAAACTTTTTCATCCGAGTTAGTATGCAAAAGTTATGCCCATTTTTACAAATTCTCGAGAGATTTTGCAAATAAAGTCGAAATTCATATTTGCAAATTTTCCCAACATATTAAGTAGCCATTAGCGATCCAGGGGGGTAGAGTTTGAAAATGGGACCTTTAGTAGTAGCGCGGGTTTTTACACCAACATATTTGCAAATTTTCCCATTTTTACTAATTTTCCAAACATAGTTTGACCAAAGTCGAAATAAGTTTCCCACACTAATAGACCACATATCACATGGGAAACTTATTTTCTTTTATTTTTTTGACATTTTCATCATTTTATTTTATTTTTTTTAAAACTGAAAAGGCGATCCAGGGGGGTAGAGTTTGAAAATGGGACCTTTAGTAGTAGCGCGGGTTTTTACCCCTCGCTACTACTATGGTTAAAACCAGCCATCGCTATCAACTTAGTAGTAGCGAGGGCTAAAACCAGCGCCATCGCTATCAACTTAGTAGTAGCGAGGGCTAAAACCAGCGCCATCGCTATCAACTTAGTAGTAGCGAGGGTTAAAAACCCGCGCTACTACTATGGCATGTCCCCGGGGGGCACGGTAGAGACCGCTTAGTAGTAGCGAGGGTTATAGTAGTAGCGAGGTTTAAAAACCTGCGCTACTAGTAAGTAGCAGTAGCGAGGGTCTGTGTATAGTCTTTTCCCTAGCAGTGACTAGCTATGGACCCGTAGGTCTGTGGTAAACTACTCACGCTTCATCGGAAGGGCAATGGTGTTGATGTAGAAGCCCTCCATGATCGAATCCCCCTCCGGCAGGACGCCGAAAAAGGTCCCTAGATGGGATGTCACTGGTACAGAAGGTTGCGCCGGTGGAAAAGTGTTTTTGTGGCTCCCCCTGATGGTTTTGGGGTATAAGTATATGTGGGCGAAAGAATTAGGTCAGGAGACCCACGAGGGGCCCACGAGGTAGGGATCATGCCCTCCACCCCCGTGGCCGCCTCGTTGCTTCTCCAACTTCATCTCTAAGTCTCCTGGTTTGCTTCTAGTCCAAGAAAGATCATCGCGAAAGTTTTATTCCATTTGGACTCCGTTTGGTATTCCTTTTCTACGAAACTCTAAAACAGGCAAAAAACAGAAAGTGGCATTGGGCTCTAGGTTAATAGGTTAGTCCCAAAAATAATATAAATAGCATATTAATGCATATAAAACATCCGAACAGATAATACAATGGCATGGAACAATAAAAAATTATAGATACGTTGGAGACGTATCATGTCTCAACACGACGAACTGTAGCTACGGTGCATAATCTGGGAGAACACTTTTACCTTGAAATTTAGTGAAGGGATCATCTTATAATTCTACTGTCGTACTAAGCAAAATAAGATGCATAAAAGATAAACATCACATGCAATCATAACATGTGACAAGATATGGCCATCATCTTGTGCTTTTGATCTCCATCTTCATAGCATCATCATGATCTCCATCATCACTGGCTCCACAACTTGATCTCCATCGTTGCGTGGTTGTCTCGCCAACTATTGCTTCTACAACTATTGCTAATGCATAGCAATAAAGTAAAGCAATTACAAGGCGTTTGCATTTCATACAATAAAGAGACAACCATAAGGCTCCTGCCGGTTGTCGATAACTTACGAAACATGATCATCTTATACAATAACATATATCACATCACAACATACCCTGCAAAAAGAAGTTAGACGTCCTCTACTTTGTTGTCGCAATTTTTACATGGCTGCTACGGGTTTCTAGCAAGAACCATTCTTACCTATGCAAAAACCACAATGGTGAATTATCAAGTTTGTTGTTTAACCTTCTTCAAGGACCGGGCACAGTCAAATTCGATTGAACTAAAGTAGGAGAAACATACACCCGCCAGCCAGCTTTATGCAAAACTTGTTGCATGTCTGTCGGTGGAACCGGTCTCATGTACGTGGACATGTAAGGTTGGTCCGGGCCGCTTCATCCCACAATGTTTCCGAATCAAAATAAGACGTTGATGGTAAGCATTATGAACATCACCGCCCACAACTTCTTTGTGTTCTACTCGTGCATATCATCTACGCATAGACCTGGCTCATGATGCCACTGTTGGGAATCGTTGCATGGAAAACAAAAAAAATTCTACGCACAAGCAATGATCTATCCATGGAGATGCATAGCAACGAGGGGGCGAGTGTGTCTATGTACCCTCGTAGACCGTAAGCGGAAGCATTTCACAATGGAGTTGATGTAGTCAAACTTCTTCGCGCTTCAACCGATCAAGTACCGAACGCACGACACCTCTGCGTTCTGCACACGTTCAGCTCGGTGACGTACCTTGCCTTATTGATCTAGCAAGACGTCAAGGTAGTAGATGTGTTCCGTCAACACGACGGCGTGGTGATGGTGATGGTGAAATGATCTCCGCAGGGCTTCGCCTAAGCACTACGAAAAATATGACCGAGGGTGTAAACTGTGGAGGGGGGCGCCGCACACAACTAGGCAATTGTCTGGATGTGCAAGGCGCCCCCTCCCACATATATATAGGTGGGGGAGGAGGGAGCAGCCAGGAGGCCGCCCCAAGTAAGCCGAATCCTACTTGGGCTCCTCCAAGTGGCACCCCCTTGTGGGAGTCTTGGACTAGAGGGTCCTCGGGCATCCAGTCTATTAGTGTGGTCCGGACTGATGGGCCATCAAGATACAAGACAGAAGATTATCTCTCATGTCCGGTGGGGACTCCCGTATGCGTGGACGGCAAGTATAGGTGTCCGAATATCTTATTCCTTTCTGTAAAAACAACTTTGCACATCCCTAAGCCCCCCGGGTGTCTATATAAACCGGAGGGTAGACCGGAGGCAGGATCACAACATTGCTAGGCTAGCTAATCTAGGGTTAGCCAAATCGATCTCGAGGTAGATCAACTCTTGTAACCCCTATACCCTCGAATATAATCAAGCAAGAGTAGGGTTTTACCTCCATTAAGAGGGCCCGAACCTGGGTAAACACTGTGTCCTTTGTCCATAGTTCCCATTGATCCTCAGACGTACAACTTGGGCCCCCTACGCGAGATCTGCCGGTTTTGACACCGATATTGGTGCTTTCATTGAGAGCTCCACTGTATCGTCAACAAAAGGATTGATGGCTCACCTCTTCATCAACAATGATGCCGCGTCCAGGAAAACCTTTCTCCTTGGACAAGTTTGTGTTTGGTGGCTTTGTGCTTCATGCCAACTCGATCGGCCGCCTTGAGTAGGTCGACAGTTACGCCTCCGGCCACCAGATCAGGTTTGGAAAGCTGAACTATGTTGCTGACATCCAGGGAGATCTGGTCTTCGACGGGTTCGTAGCCCTGGCTGCCACCTTGTGCCCCTGCCAAGGAGACTCTTCGGACCCCCTGTTAGATCTCGTCCAGGGGTCAACACCCATACCCACCTCGGCCTTAGATCTGGGACAGATCTCGTTGTCTGAAGATGGGAGCGCGAGCCCCGCCGGACTTCTTACCCTAGTGGAACTTCCGATCGAAGACCCAAATGCAATCTTAGACTTGGCTCCGGGCAATCATCTTGAACTGCCGAGGTCTGCACTCAGCGGGTCCGATCAGGCGTCCCATGTCGAACTCAGCCCAGTAGATCCACAGTTTTCGGTCCCACTTCCACTCTTAGACAAAGCATTGGGTTTGATGCAGTCTCTCGCCATCACGGAGGCCTTACCTCCGAACTGTATCCAGCTTAGACTGGGGGCTGAGAGCGGGGAATTTTATGCCTCACTGCTACCTCTTGAGCACTGCGTTGGATTTCCGCGAAGAGGAGAGGATGATGCAGCAAAGTAGCGTAAGTACTTCCCTCAGTTTTTGAGAACCAAGGTATCAATCCAGTAGGAGACCACGCACAAGTCCCTCGTACCTACACAAATCGATAGCTACTCGCAACCAACGCGATTAGGGGTTGTCAATCGCTTCACGGTCACTTACGAGGGTGAGATCTGATAGAGATGATAAATAATATTTCTGGTATTTTTGATAGATAGATGCAAAGTAAAAAGTAAAAGGCAAAGTAAAAGCAAAGCAAGTAAATAAAGCGATAGAGATTGATATGATGATAATAGACCCGGGGCCTTAGGTTTCACTAGTGGCTTCTCTCAAGAGCATAGATATTCTACGGTGGGTGAACAAATTACTGTTGAGCAATTGACAGAATTGAGCATAGTTATGAGCATATCTAGGCAATGATCATGTATATAGGCATCACGTCCAAGACAAGTAGATCGAAACGATTCTGCATCTACTACTATTACTCCACTCATCGACCGCTATCCAGCATGCATCTAGAGTATTAAGTTAAAAACAGAGTAACGCCTTAAGCAAGATGACATGATGTAGAGGGATAAATTCATGCAATATGATAAAAAAACATCTTGTTATCCTCGATGGCAACAATACAATACGCGTCTTGCAACCCTTTCTGTCACTGGGTAAGAACACCGCAAGATTGAACCCAAAGCTAAGCACTTCTCCCATTGCAAGAACTACCAATCTAGTTGGCCAAACCAAAAAGGATAATTCGAAGAGACTTGCAAAGATAACTCAATCATACATAAAAGAATTCAGAGAAGATTCAAATATTTTCCATAGATAAGGTGGATCATAAACCCACAATTCATCGGTCTCAACAAACACACCGCAAAAAGAAGATTACATCGAATAGATCACCACGAGAGAGGGGGAGAACATTGTATTGAGATCCAAAAAGAGAGAAGAAGCCATATAGCTACTAGCTATGGACCCGAAGGTCTGAAGTAAACTACTCACACTTCATCGGAGGGGCTATGGTGTTGATGTAGAAGCCCTCTATGGTGGATGCCCCCTCCGGCGGAGCTCCGGAATAGGCCCCAAGATGGGATCTCGTGGATACAGAAGGTTGCGGCGGTGGAATCAGGTTTTTGGCTCCTGTTCTGATTGTTTGGGGATACGTAGGTATATATAGAAGGAAGGAGTACGTCGGTGGAGCAACAGGGGTAGGGGACGCGCCCAGGGGGGCGCGCCCTCCACCCTCATGACCTCCTCTGGCACTTCTTGGAGTAGGGTCCAAGTCTCCTGGATCACATTCGGTGAGAAAATCACGTTCCCGAAGGTTTCATTCCGTTTGGACTCCGTTTGATATTCCGCTTCTTCAAACACCAAATAGGCAAAAACAGCAATTCGGGCTGGGCCTCCGGTTAATAGGTTAGTCCCAAAAATAATATAAAAGTGGAAAATAAAGCCCAATATAGTCCAAAACAGTAGATAAAGTAGCATGGATCAATCAAAAATTATAGATACGTTGGAGACGTATCAAGCATCCCCAAGCTTAATTCCTGCTCCTCCTCGAGTAGGTAAATGATAAAAAAGAATTTTTGATGCGGAGTGATACTTTGGCATAATTTCAATATAAATCTTCTTAATTGTGATATGAATATTCAGATCCGAAATATTCAAGACAAAAGTTCATATTGACACAAAAATAATAATACTTCAAGCATACAAATCAAAGCAATCATGTCTTCTCAAAATAGCATGGCAAAAGAAAGTTCATCCCTACAAAATCATATAGTTAGGCTATGCTTCATTTTCGTCACACAAAGATGTTCCCAACTTCTATACCCCCGATGACAAGCCAAGCAATTGTTTCATACTCAAATAATCTCAAACTTTTTCAACCTTCACGCAATACATGAGGGCGAGCCATGGATATAGCACTATGGGTGGAATAGAATATGATGATGGGGATTGTGTGGAGAAGACAAAAAGGAGAAAGTCTCACATTGACGAGGATAATCAACGGGCTATGGAGATGCCCATCAATTGATGTCAACATGAGGAGTAGGGATTGCCATGCAACGGATGCACTAGAGCTCTGAATGCTCAACAAAAGAAAACTAGTGGGTGTGCATCCAACTCGCTTGCTCATGAATACCTAGGGCATTTGAGGAAGCCCATCGTAGGAATATACAAGCCAAGTTCTATAATGAAAAATTCCCACTAGTATAAAAAGACAACTCATGAGACTCACTACATGAGGACCAAGGTGCTACTTTGAAGCACAATATGTGAGACTCACTACATGAGGAACAAGGTGCTACTTTGAAGCACAAGTGTGAAAAAAGAGATAGTAGCATTGCCCTTTTTTTTCCTTTTTCTTCTTTTTTTTCCTTCTTTATTTTGGGCCTTTCTCTTTTTTTTGGCCTTTTTTTTTGGCCTTTCTTTTTTTCTTTTGGCCTTTTTTTGGGCAATGCTCTAACAATGATGATCATCACACTTCTATTGATTACAACATAGGATTACAACTCGAAACTTAGAACAAGATATGACTCTATATGAATGCCTCCGGCGGTGTACCGGAATGGTGCAATGAATCAAGAGTGACATGTATGAAAAATAATGCATGATGGCTTTGCCACAAATACGATGTCAACTACATGATCATGCAATGGCAATATGACAAAAGTAATGTATGTCATGAATATGATGATGGAAGTTGCATGGAAATATATCTCGGAATGGCTATGGAAATGCCATAATAGGTAGGTATGGTGGCTGTTTTGAGGAAGATATAAGGAGGTTTATGTGTGATAGAGCGTATTGTATCACGGGGTTTGGATGCACCGGCGAAGTTTGCACCAACTCTCAAGGTGAGAAAGGGCAATGCACGGTTTTGAAGAGGCTAGCAAAGGCGGAAAGGTGAGAGTGCGTATAATCCATGGATTGAACATTAGTCAAAAGAACTCATATACTTATTGCAAAAATTTAGAAGCCATCAAAAATTCAAGTACTACGCGCATGCTCCTAGGGGGATAGATTGGTAGGAAAAGACCATCGCTCGTCCCCGATCGCCACTCATAAGGATGCACAAGCCAGGTACACTTCATGTTTCAAATTTGTTACACAACTTTAACCATACGTGCATGCTACGGGACTTGCAAACTTCAACACAAGCATTTCTCAAATTCACAATCACCCAACTAGCATGACTTTGATATTATCACCTCCATATCTCAAAACAATTATCAAGCATCAAACTTATCTTAGTATTCAATTTACTCAAAAGAAAGTTTCACATATCTTGAACACTAAGTACATTAACATTAAGCAAACTACCATGCTATTAATGACTCTCAAAATAATCTAAGTGAAGCATGAGAGATCAATAGTTTCTTTAAAATAAATCCACCACCATGCTCTAAAAGATCTAAGTGAAGCACTAGAGCAAAATTTATCAAGCTTAAAAGATATAAGTGAAGCACTATGAGCAAAACTATCAAGCTCAAAAGATATAAGTGAAGCACATAGAGTATTCTATCAAATTCCAATTCATGTATGGCTCTCTCAAAAGGTGTGTACAGCAAGGATGATTGTGGTAAACTAACAAGCAAAGACGCAAATAATACAAGACGCTCCAAGCAAAAGACATATCATGTGATGAATAAAAATATAGCTCCAAGTAAATTACTGATGGAAGTGGACGAAAGAGGGGATGCCTTCCGGGGCATCCCCAAGCTTTGACTTTTTAGTGTCCTTGGATTATCTTGGGGGTGCCATGGGAATCCCCAAGCTTAGGTTCTTTCCACTCCTTGTTCCATAATCCATCAAAAGAATTCACCCAGAACTTGAAAACTTCACAACACAAAACTCAACATAAATCTCGTGAGCTCCGTTAGAGAAAGAAAACAAAAGACTACTTCAAGGTATTGTAATGAACTCATTCTTTATTTATATTGGTGTTAAACCTACTGTATTCTAACTTCTCTATGGATTATAAAATATTTTATTAGCCATAGATTCATTAAAATAAGCAAACAACACACGTAAAACAGATCTGTCAAAAACAGAATAGTCTGTAGCAATCTGTAACTAACACAAACTTCTGGAACACTAAAACTTCTATAGAAATAGGAAGTCCTGGACAATTTGTTTATTGAACACCATAAAAAAGAATCAACGCAAAAGCACGTTCCTGTGATTTAACAAAATTATATTCGTGCGCGCAAAGTTTCTGTTTTTCAGCAGAATCAAATCAACTATCATCGTAGGTTATCCTATAGGTTCTACTTGGCACAAACACTAATTAAAAGATAAAACCACATCCGAACAGAGGATATATGGATTATATATTCCTAAAAAGAAGCAAAAACAAAAAACACAAAATAAAATTGGGTTGCCTCCCAACAAGCGCTATCGTTTAACGCCCCTAGCTAGGCATAAAAGCAAGGATAGATCTAGCTATTGCCATCTTTGGTAGGAAATTCATAAGTGGATCTCATGATATATTCATATGGTAATTTTATTTTCTTTCTAGGGAAGTGTTACATGCCCTTCTTTAAGGTAAATTGGAATCGAATATTCCCTTCCTTCATATCAATAATTGCACCAATCGTTCTAAGGAAAGGTCTACCAAGAATAATAGGACATGAAGGATTGCAATCTATGTCAAGAATGATAAAATCTACGGGCACATAATTCCTATTTGCAAGAATAAGAACATCATTAATTATTCCCATAGGATTTTTAATAGTGGAATCCGCAAGATGCAAGTTTAGAGAGCAATCATCAAAATCACGGAAATCTAGCAAATCACACAAAGCTTTGGGAATAGTAGAGACACTAGCACCCAAATCACACAAAGCATGAAACTCATAATCTTTAATTTTAATTTTAATAGTAGGTTCCCACTCATCATAAAGTTTTCTAGGGATAGAAACTTTCAACTCAAGTTTTTCTTCATAAGATTGCATCAAGGCATCAACAATGTGTTCGGTAAAGGCCTTATTTTGACTATAAGCATGAGGAGAATCTAGTACGGATTGCAACAAGGAAATACAACCAATCAAAGAGCAATTTTCATAATTAAATTCCTTGAGATCCAAAATAGTGGGTTTAACAACATCTAGGTTTTTATTTCTTTCAATCCCACTTTCATCAATTTCATCATCAAGATCTAGAAACTCTGAATTCTTAAAACGCCTTCTAGGTAAGGGAAGATAATCTTCAGTTTCATCAAGATTCATATTGAAAAACAAAGATTTAATGGGGGACACATCAATAACTTTTAGATCTTCATCTTGATTTTCATAGGAATTGGAAGAACATGCTTTAATAAAGGCATCTTTGGAAGCACGCATCCTAGCGGTTCTTTCCTTGCACTCATCAATGCAAATTCTCATGGCTTTGAGAGACTCATCAACTTTAAGCAATTTCTCTTCAAGCAAAGCACTAAAATTCTTTTGTGAATTCATAAACTCTTTAACACTACTTTCAAATTCAGAGGGCATCTTATTAAAATTTCCATAAGAGTTGTTGTAGGAATTTCCATAATCATTAGAAGGATTACTAGGATAAGGCCTAGGATTAAAATTCCCTCTATACGGGTTATTTCCAAAACTATTCCTACGAACAAAATTCACATCCATAGATTCATTATTATTCTCAAGCAAGGTAGACAAAGGCATATCATTGGGATCAAGAGGAGTTTTTTTAGGAGCAAACATCTTCATAAGTTCATCCATCTTTTCACTCAAAACATTGATTTCTTCTATAGCATGCACTTTTTTACTAGAAGATCTTTCAGTGTGCCATTGAGAATAATTAGCCATAATATTATCAAGCAATTTTGTAGCATCTCCTAACGTAATTTCCATAAACGTGCCTCCCGCGGCCGAATCTAAAAGATTTCTAGAAGCAAAATTCAATCCGGCATAAAAAATTTGTATGATCATCCATAAATTCAAACCATGAGTAGGGCAATTCATGAAGCATCAATTTCATTCTTTCCCAAGATTGGGCAACATGCTCATGATCAAGTTGTTTAAAATTCATGATATCGCTCCTAAGAGTGATAATCTTAGCGGAGGAAAATACTTAGAGATAAAAGCATCTTTGCACTTGTTCCAAGAATCAATACTATTTTTAGGCAAAGATGAAAACCAAACTTTAGCACGATCTCTAAGCTTAAAACGGAAATAACTTCAATTTGACAATATTGTTATCCGTATCTTTCTTCTTTTGCATATCACACAAATCAATGTAATTGTTTAGATGAGTAGCGCCATCTTCACTAGGAAGGCCGTGAATTGATCTTTCATAACAAGATTCAAGAAAGCGGTATTGATTTCGAAGACTCATCATTATTAAGAGGAGCAATCGGAGTACTAAGGAAATCATTATTATTGGTATTCGAGAAATCACACAACTTGATATTATCTTGCACCATGGCAACAAGTAATCCAACACACAAGCAAACAGAAAGGCAACGGGAAAAAGGCAAACGGGAAAGAGAGGAGGAGATTGGGAAAGAGAGGGCGAATAAAACGGCAAGAATGAAGTGGGGGAGAGGAAAACGATAGGCGAATGCAAATAATGTAATGCGAGAGATAGGGATTGCGATGGGTACTTGGTATAGTTAACTTGCTTGCGTGAGCCTCCCCGACAACGGCGCCAGAAATTCTTCTTGCTACCTCTTGAGCACTGCGTTGGATTTCCCCGAAGAGGAGAGGGTGATGCAGCAAAGTAGCATAAGTATTTCCCTCAGTTTTTGAGAACCAAGGTATCAATCCAGTAGGAGACCACACCCAAGTCCCTCGTACCTACACAAAACGATAGCTGCTTGCAACCAACGCGATTAGGGGTTGTCAATCCCTTCACGGTCACTTACGAGGGTGAGATCTGATAGAGATGATAAATAATATTTCTAGTATTTTTGATAGATAGATGGAAAGTAAAAAGTAAAAGGCAAAGTAAAAGCAAAGCAAGTAAATAAAGCGATAGAGATTGATATGATGAGAATAGACCCGGGGGCCTTAGGTTTCACTAGTGGCTTCTCTCAAGAGCATAGATATTCTACGGTGGTTGAACAAATTACTGTTGAGCAATTGACAGAATTGAGCATAGTTATGAGCATATCTAGGCAATGATCATGTATATAGGCATCACGTCCAAGACAAGTAGATCGAAACGATTCTGCATCTACTACTATTACTCCACTCATCGACCGCTATCTAGCATGCATCTAGAGTATTAAGTTAAAAACAGAGTAACGCCTTAAGCAAGATGACATGATGTAGAGGGATAAATTCATGCAATATGATAAAAAAACATTTTGTTATCCTCAATGGCAACAATACAATACGCGTCTTGCAACCCTTTCTGTCACTGGGTAAGAACACCGCGAGATTGAACCCAAAGCTAAGCACTTCTCCCATTGCAAGAACTACCAATCTAGTTGGCCAAACCAAAAAGGATAATTCGAAGAGACTTGCAAAGATAACTCAATCATACATAAAAGAATTCAGAGAAGATCCAAATATTTTCCATAGATAAGTTGGATAATAAACCGACAATTCATCGGTCTCAACAAACACACCGCAAAAAGAAGATTACATTGAATAGATCTCCACGAGTGAGGGGGAGAACATTGTATTGAGATCCAAAAAGAGAGAAGAAGCCATCTAGCTACTAGCTATGGACCTGAAGGTCTGAAGTAAACTACTCACACTTCATCAGAGGGGCTATGGTGTTGATGTAGAAGCCCTCCATGGTGGATGCCCCTTCCGGCGGAGCTCCGGAACAGGCCCCAAGATGGGATCTCGTGGATCTGAAGGTTGCGGCGGTGGAATTAGGTTTTGGCCCTGTTCGATCGCTTGGGGATACGAGGTATATATAGGAGGAAGGAGTACGTCGGTGGAGCAACAGGGGCCCACGAGGGGGCGCACCTGTGGGTGCGCCCACCTCGTGACCGCCTGCACTTCTGGAGTAGGGTCCAAGTCTCTCAGATCACATTCGGTGAGAAAATCACGTTCCCGAAGGTTTCATTCCGTTTGGACTCCGTTTGATATTCCGATTCTTCGAAACACTTAAATAGGCAAAAAAACAGCAATTCTGGGCTGGGCCTCCGGTTAATAGGTTAGTCCCAAAAATAATATAAAAGTGGAAAATAAAGCCCAATATAGTCCAAAACAGTAGATAAAGTAGCACGGAGCAATAAAAAATTATAGATACGTTGGAGACGTATCACTCACCCGCCACCCACTTAATAGCCACTGTCGAGGACTTAACCGACATGTTGGACTGTGCATCCGAAGACATCAACGGCATGGACGATGATGCCGATGTCGAACCAAGCCAAGTCCCACCCGCCACAGGGCGTTGGACGACCACCTCAACCTATGATGTGTACATGGTGGACACTCCGAACTCCGAAGAACAACGAGGATAACCCGAGCCCAAATGAGGATAAACGCGTCGACAAACCACCAAAGCACCGATGACAGCGGCGCCGCTCATGATCGCATCGGGCGAAGGACAACAATACCCGGCACCGGAGATAATGAGACTCCGGATGATGCCGAAGATCCCGAATACCCCGTCGAGCCCACGTCCGAACAAGGACGAAAGGGAAGAGGGTGAATATAGTCCCGGACACACTGATCACGAGGATTCGGAAGACAACAACTATATGCCAGAAACCAAAGAGGAGGTTAGCCTCAGTGACGAAGACTTCATTGTCCCAGAGGAACCCCTCGACCAAGAACGCTTCAAGCGACAGCTCATAGCTACCGCCCAGAGCCTGAAGAAGAAGCAGTAGCAGCTCAAGGCCGAACAAGATACGCTTAATGAAAGGTGGACTAAGGTCCTGGCCGCTGAGGAATACAGCCAAGAGCGACCTGTCAAAAGTTACCCTAAGCGCAAGCTACTACCTTAATTCGACGACGAAGCCCTTGAGCCAATACCGTCGAAATACAATCAGGCAGATCAACCAGACCAACCACCACGTGGACGGGACAAAACGGCATATCAAGACGAACACCAACCCGCACCCCCTCACCAAAGAGGCAGAGAGATGACAACTGCGGAATATACGTACGACCTGCAATGTGACCTAGACAATAAAGCTAGTCAGACCAGATCAATCTACGGATCAAGGGGCCGTGCCCCGGCGCGAGACAATGGCTATGAAGCCCGGCGTGATGACCGTTACTATATTCGGGATCAGAACCGAACTCAAATGTCAGCCGATCTCCGCCGCGATATTGCGCAATATAGAGGGGTCGCACACCCCCTATGCTTTACCGATGAGGTTATGGAACACCAATTTTTGGAAGGGTTTAAACCCGTAAACATCAAACAGTACAATGGGATGACGGATCCGGCCATCTGGATTGAAGATTTCCTTCTCCACATTCATATGGCTCGAGGAGATGATCTCGACACCATTAAATATCTTCCTCTAAAGCTAAAAGGACCAGCACGACACTGGCTAAACGGCCTCCCAGAAAATTCCATTGGAACCTGGGAAGACTTGGAAGATACTTTTAGGGCTATCTTCCAGGGCACTTATGTTCGGCCACCGGATGCCGACAACTTGAGTCACATAATTCAGCAGCCAGACGAATCAGCTCGCAAGCTTTGGAATCGGTTCTTAACTAAAAAGAACCAGATCGCAGACTGTCCGGACGCTGAAGCCTTAGCGGCCTTTAAGCATAGCGTCCGTGACGAATGGCTCGCTCGACACCTTGGGTAGGAAAAGCCAAAGACCATGGAAGCCTTAAAGGCACTCATGACCCGCTTCTATGCAGGCAAAGGCAGCTGGTTGGCTCGTAGAAGAAACAACTCAGCTGACCCCAACACCTTCGAGGTGCGGGACGGCAATGGTAGACCTCGCTGCAATAAAAACAAACGTCAGAATAACAACAACAACAACAACAACAACAACAACAACAACAACAACAACAACAACAACAACAACAACAACAACAACAACACAGACGATACGGCAGTCAATGCCAAAATCAACGGTCCTAAGCGCGGTCAGCGGAAGAAACCCTTCAAAGGCAATAAAGACAGGGCATCCAGCTTAGACAAAATCCTTGAGAGGCCCTGCCAGATTCATGGTGTATGTGCATCTAGTGCCCCTTAGTGATTTTGGTGTATTGAAGACTTATAGGTTAAGGGACTAATGTGTTTATGAGTGTACACAGGTCTATAAGTCTATGAGGAGTTTGATATTTACAGAGAAAGTCGAGCCCTAAAAATGAATATCTTCGACTGAAGATTTTGGTATTCCTGAAGACTTTCATGAAGACTTTGAAAGTGAAGAAATTGGTGTGTCCGTGAAGACTTGATATTCATGCAAGGAATATGAAGCTTGAAGACTTTCGTTTTCATAGTTTTGTTTTTCTCCTTCTTGAGTCATAGGAAACACCGTACGGTTAAAGGGGGTCGAGGAAATACTAAGGAAAAATTTCCATGTGATGCTCAACTCAAAATCCTACACCTACCAATCCCTTCGAGTGAAGCCATTGAAAATCTCATACAGTTCACTCAATTTCTTCAGTGACAGAGACGAAGTTCTTCTGGTCGCTGAGGAATTTGTTCCAACTAAGGAGTTACGAATTCGCCAGTGCGGATTGCCTACACAGTGAGCAACATGATAGCCCTGAGGAATTTGAGAGTCAAATTTCCGACCGTTGCTGTGCTACGCGCCAGCTATCCCAAAATATCTTATCCACCTAACGGTCATATCATCGAAGGGCATTTATGTCTTATCATGTCGGGCTGCTCCCTAGGCTATAAATAGCCGCCCCCTACAACCACTAGCTGGTTGGCTGCTCCGAGAGAAACTGACACTTGTCATTTGAGAGCAACCCATCCTCCGAGGACTTTGAGCGAAAATCATCGAGTGAGGAAAAACCCAAACCCAACACCTACAAACCCAAAGTGATTGAGCATCACTGAAGAGATTGATCCTCCGTGGATCCGACGCTTGTTACCTTTGAAGACTGTGCTTCTTCTAGACGGTTAGGCGTCATGGTCTAGAGCATCCAAGAGGAATTGTGGATCGCCGAGTGATCGAGGTCTGTGAAGGTTTGTAAGTCGGCTGAAGACTTACCACGAGTGATTGGACGAGACCTGTGTGACCTTAGTTCAAGGAGAATACGGTGAGGACTTGGTGTCCTGAGCTGCATGCTCAGCGAATGGGTGTCCGGGACTGTGTGTCCTCGAGTTTAAATACTCAGCCGCTCCAACCAGACGTACAACTGAGACAGCAGTTGGAACTGGTCTACCAAATCATTGTCTTCACCAACCTTACTGGTTCTATTTCCTCAACTCTTTCATTTCCTCATTACTGTGTTGAGTGATTGTTCATATCTGTGTTTGAAGACTTTGACTGAAGACTTTCTCAATTTCCTCAGTTCAATTTCTCCAGTCTGTTTGTCTTCATCTTGTGTTATCCTGTGTTTACGCTTTCTGTACTCTGTGTTTGTCTTCATTTCATCATGATGACCATGTGTGTATTCTGTCATGCTTACTTCTGAGTACTTATTCCGCTGCAAGTAGTTCTTCGCTAAGGAAATTCCTCACCGGCAAATTCCTCAGTGAAGAATTCATAAAAATCGCCTATTCACCTCCCTCTAGTCGATATAACACACTTTCAATTGGTATCAGAGCAAGGTACTCCCTTGTTCTGTGTGATTTTGGTTTAACCACTTGGAGTTCTAGTTATGTCGACTACAGGATCGAGGAACGTTTCCTGCCCCATCTTTGACGGTCTTGAGTATCCTCGATGGAAGGCCATGATGAAAAAGCGACTCATGGCTATGGACAGCGAACTGTGGACCTGAAAGCACATTTGCTCCCTGGGTGGTTTTGGTAATTAATGACAACATACTTTGTGGTTGGACTAATGCTTTTATCAAGTATGTTTCAGGAAATTCAATCACATTGGCATGGCAAAAGAACTGAAGAGGTGGACCCCTCAAAATGCTAAGGCAAGCATTGGCAAAAGCTCAAGACTCCATTTTTGGTTTAGTGATCCAAGATCACATTGAGTCCATAGGAAAGCCAATACTATTAAAAGGGGATGAGGTTATGATGATGATCTGGTTGCTCAAAGTGCTTAGTGATACATCTCCTAAACTATCAAGAACTCTCACCGCCATATACCTCATAAGTAATCTCGGTCCCACCGATATTCCAAACTCACCACACCAAGATGAACCACCTCAGCCATAAAGCCAAACCCTAGAAATCTCGGATTTTCCGATTCTGAACTCGGTCTCACCGAAACTTGAGTTGCCAAGCTTCTGTAACCTTCTGTCATCAAATCGGTGTCACCGAGATGATGAAGTCGGTCCCACCAAGATTGGCAAGCTCCTGTCTTTACACGAATCGGACAAACCGAGATTGTATTTTCGGTCCCACCGAAAATCCCAACGCTCACATGATTTGAACTTTCGGTCTCACCGAGTTGTCAACCGGTACCACCGAGATTGGTCAAATGTGTGTAACGGTTGGATTTTGTGTGGAGGCTATAAATACCCTCCACCCCTCTTCATTCGTGGAGAGAGCCATCGAAAGAACTACCACTCCTACCTTACATTTCGAGAAGAGAACTACCTACCCTTGTGTTGAGATCAAGTTGCTCCACTCCCACCATATGAAGCTTGATCTCTAGCCTTCCCAAGTTGCTTTCCACTCAATCCTTTCTTCCACCACAGCCAAATCAGTGAGGAGAGTTGAGTGTTGGGGAGATTATCATTTGAAGCACAAGAGCAAGGAGTTCATCATCATCAACACCATCTATTACCTTTTGGAGGGTGGTGCCTCCTAGATTGGTTAGGTGTCGCTTGGGAGCCTCCGTCGAGATGTGGAGTTGAACCAAGAAGTTTGTAAGGGCAAGGAGATCGCCTACTTCGTGAAGATCTACCCCGAGTAAGGCTAGCCCTCCGTGGGCGTGAGGCCATGATGGCATAGACAAGGTTGCTTCTTCGTGGACCCTTCATGGGTGGAGCCTCCGTGGACTCTCGCAGCCGCTACCCTCCGTGGGTTGAAGTCTCCATCAACGTGGAAGTACGATAGCACCACCTATCGGAACCACGAGAAAAATCACCGCGTCTCCAAATTGCGCTTGATCTTCTCCACTTCTCTTTACTACTTGTGCAATTTACTTTCCGCTGCCCATACTCTAGAATTGCATGTGTAGTATGCTACTTGACTTGTGTATGTTATGCAAAATCTGCCAAAATCTGTCCTTGATAAAAGACTGAATTTTTATCTTGTCGAGTAGTCTAATCACCCCCTCTAGACACTCTCACCTTCTTCGATCCTACAATTGGTATCGAGCTTTGGTCTCCATTGCTTTGGTTTACACACCATTGGAGGAAGATGGACGTTCACGTTTGGGAGTGTTAGCCATAGAGTGCCTATTCTTAATGGAGTGTCCTATAACTCGTGGAGGATTGAAATGCTTATTATCTTTAAGATGTATAACTTTGCAAATATGTTGAAACCCCATATGTGCCTCCATTTGACCCTTGCACCCTACCATGGATGAAGAGCTTGATTTGCTTCAGAACCTTAGAACTGTAAATCTTATCATTAGAGGGTTACCTGATAACTTGCTTAAGCTCGTTACAAACTTTGAGTGTGCCTATGCTATGTGGAAGTTCTTGGAAGAACTTTATCCGGACTACTCTTTGAGAGGTCTTGATGAAATTCTATACAAGACTATTGAATTTGATATGATGCTCTAATGATCCCAACTTTGATAAATGCTTCTTTGAGCTTCGTGATCTTATGAAAAAGAAGGGTGATCCTTGTCTTATCAATGCTCTAATTAGAAATGCTCTTGTATTGCATTCCAATGATTATTATCACATTGACAAAACTAATGCAAGTTGTTGTCAAATTGACCTAGGTGTTGATGATGAACTATCTATGGGTCAATATGATGATGAGCATGAGCATGATGATGATTACTCCGATTCGGACACCGAGCTAGACAAGATCATGAAGAGTCTCAATCTTATGGCAAATCTGAGAGACTACATATCCGGCGGAAAAGAGTGGATTCTTGATAGTGGATGCACCGATCACATGACCGGAGACGAAGACATGTTTCGAGAGCTTGCAAAGAACGATGGTCCACGCAAGTATGTGACTTTTGGAGACAACTCCAAGGGTAAGGTACTTGGCCTTGGTAAGGTGGCCATATCTCATGATAGCTCTATTCAAAATGTCATGCTTGTAGAATCACTTGGATACAATTTACTTTCCGTGTCTAGATTAGCGGACTTTGGATTCAATGTGCTATTCACCGAAGTAGATTGCCAAGTCTTTCGTCGTGACAATCATAACATGGCATTTACCGGTATCCGTAGAGGTGATCTATATATTGTTGATTTCACTAAGAAAGCCCAACCTAGAACTTGCTTCATTGCTAAATCCGCTAAAGGTTGGTTATGGCATAGAAGGCTTGGACATGTTGGTATGCGTAATCTAGACAAGCTAATCAAAGGTGATCATATTCTTGGTGTTAAAGATGTTTTCTTTGACAAAGATAGACTTTGTAGTGCTTGTCAGGCAGGAAAACAAGTAGGTGGAAGTCATCCCGTGAAGAACATCATGACCACAAGGAGACCGCTTGAGCTTCTTCATATGGATCTCTTCGGTCCCAATGCTTACAAAAGCCTTGGTGGTAACTCCTTTGGTCTAGTTATAGTTGATGATTATTCCAGATTTACGTGGGTATTTTTCCTTGATGACAAATCACAGGTTCAGAGAATCTTTAAAACCTTTGCCAGAAAGGCCCAAAATCAATTTGAGGTGAAGATCAAGAAAGTTCGGAGCGACAATGGAACGGAGTTCAAGAACGCCCATGTAGACTCTTTTCTCGATGAGGAAGGGATTCTACATGAGTTCTCGACTACGTACACTCCTCAACAAAATGGAGTTGTTGAGAGGAAGAACCGAACGCTCATAGAGATGGCGAGAACGATGTTTGATGAATACAAGACACCGAAGCACTTTTGGGGAGAAGCCGTCGAGACAGCTTGTCATGCTATCAACAGGCTTATCTTCATAAGCTCCTCGGCAAGACTTCATACGAGCTCCTCACCGGTAACAAACCCCAAGTGGGATACTTTCGTGTCTTTGGTTCAAAATGCTATATCCTTGATAAGCATCGACGGTCTAAATTTGCTCCTAAAACTCATGAAGGTTTTTTTCTCGGTTATGGATCAAACTCCCACACCTACCGTGTCTACAATAACTTCACCCGAAAGGTTGAAGAGACGGTAGATGTGAAGTTTGATGAATCTAATGGCTCGCAAGTAGAGCAAATGCCTATTGATGTAGGAGACAAGGACCCATCGGAAGCCATTCAAGATTTATCTATTGGAAAGATCCGTCCCATGGAAGTGAAGGAGAGTACCTCATCTACATATGTGGAGCCCCCTACTTCACGGCAAGATGAACCTCAAGGCAACATGGAGGCCTCCACAAGTGGAACTCACCAAGATGAGGAAGTGCAACAAGAAGATCCACCACAACCTCCTTCTCCACCGCCTCAAGACAACACCAACAACAATGAAGAAGAAGAAGAGGAAGATGAGGATGAAGAGGAAGCTCAGCCACAACCACAACAAAAGCTATCCCGAGTCCGAGCAAGAGTCAAGAAAAATCATCCCGTGGAACAAATGATGAACGACATCAACTCCGGGAGAATTACTCGCTCTAAAACTCGCTTAGATAACTTTTGTGAGCATTACTCATTTATCTCTAGTATTGAACCTATGAAGGTAGAAGAAGCACTTGAAGACCCGGATTGGGTGAACGCTATGCACGAAGAGCTACACAACTTCGAGAGGAACAATGTATGGACTTTGGTAGAAAAGCCCAAGGATGATCAAAACATCATTGGAACCAAATGGGTGTTTCGGAACAAGCAAGATGAAGATGGACAAGTCATCCGCAACAAGGCTCGTCTCATAGCTCAAGGTTACACACAAGTCGAAGGTATGGACTATGGTGAGACCTATGCCCCCGTTGCTAGACTTGAGTCCATTCGCATTCTTCTTGCTTATGCCAATCATCATGATATTACTCTCTATCAAATGGATATTAAAAGTGCTTTCCTAAATGGTGAAATTGAGGAGGAAGTATTTGTGAAACAACCTCCCAGATTTGTGAATCCTAAAAAGCCTAATCATGTTTACAAGTTGCACAAAGCTCTTTATGGTCTTAAACAAGCTCCTAGAGCTTGGTACAAATGCTTGACTAGCTTTCTTCTTGAAAAAGGATTTGAGATTGGAAAAATAGACTCAATGCTATTCACAAAAAGGGTTGATGGTGAACTATTTGTGTGCCAAATATATGTTGATGATATTATCTTTGGTTCAACTAACCCTCATTTTAGCGAGAAGTTTGGAAAGCTCATGTCGGAGAAGTACGAGATGTCCATGATGAGTGAACTCAAATTCTTTCTTGGGTTGCAAATCAAGCAATCTAAGGAGGGTACCTTTGTCTCACAAACAAAGTACACCAAGGATCTCTTCAAGAAGTTCAACATGCAAGAAAGCAAAGGTATGAGAACCCCCATGCCTACAAGTGGACATAATGACTTGACAAAAGATGGAGAACCCGTTGATCAAAAGGTTTACCGATCTATGATTGGTTCTCTACTATATCTCTGTGCTTCTCGTCCTGACATAATGTTGAGTGTATGAATGTGTGCTCGATATCAAGCAGCCCCTAAAGAATGTCATCTTAAAGCTGTTAAAAGGATTGTGAGATATTTGATACACACACCAAACTTTGGCATTTGGTATCCTAAGAGGGCCTCTTTCGACCTTGTTGGCTATTCCGACTCGGACTATGCCGGTGACAGGGTTGATAGAAAGTCAACTTCGGGTACGTGTCAATTCCTTGGTCGATCCCTTGTATCTTGGTCCTCCAAGAAACAAAATTTGGTATCATTATCCACTGCCAAAGCGGAATATATTGCTGCTGGTTCATGTTGTGCTCAATTGCTATGGATGACACAAACGCTTAAGGATTATGGGATACATGTGAGACATGTTCCTTTGCTTTGTGACAATGAGAGTGCGATTAAGATTGGACACAATCCCGTGCAACACTCTCGAACAAAACATATTGAAGTTCGTCACCATTTCATTCGTGATCACATTGCCAAGGGTGACATCAATCTTAAGCATGTTCGAACTGACAAACAACTCGCTGATATCTTTACAAAACCTCTTGATGAGAAGGTGTTTTGTCGCTTAAGGAGTGAGTTGAACATCATTGATGCTTCAAACTTGGAGTGAAAACTCCATTGATGCATGCAAGGCTTGAGCCTACTTGTCTAATCCTTGATATTTCTCTTATGATGATGATCATATGTCTTGGACACATTTGCCCCCTTGTATTGCATCTAACTCCTTGCAGGTACTTGGATGATCTACATTCCACAAGATTACCACACACTCAAATCTTGAGTAATCTTGTCATTGACCAAGTATCTACCCCTTTGGGATGTTGAGTTCAAGGAACACAATTCCACATATCCTTTTTGACATCTTATACAACTAGTATTTCACTCTTGTCATCTTGGATATCCTTGAGTATTTCCTTGCTTGCCTAACCCATGTAGGAAGATGAACTACACAAGTAGAAATGGCGCTCTAACTTCACATTCAATGAGCACCTACATCAAGTTCACCTACATGAGAAAAGCAACAACAAGCCCAAGGTATGTTCTTCACATCTTTAAGGAGCTTTGCTCAAAGTCATGAGTACAAGCAGCTTCATAAGATGTGATCACATCAAATGCTTAATCGAAAAATGGCAACCCCATTTTATGCTTAAACGATGAGTATGACCTATGATCAAATGTTCTCATTTGACTCCTAAGTCAAAATACTCAAACATAGGTGACCTTGTCGCCGACCCCTATCTAGATGAAGTACATATGTTTTGGAGTCTTTCTATTTTCTCTTATGTTCTCTCATTGAGTTTTCTTTTCTTTTTTTTAAAAAAAACTTCATCTAGGAATCTTTTTCATTTCTATTCTTCTATTTTTGTGAATATCCTTTTTGCCTTTGATCAATTCCTCGAAAATCATTTACAAATTCATTGCAAATCCTTTAAAACATTCCTTGCAAAGTGAGCTGAATTATTTCTGTATTTCCTAGGAAATAAACTCGGCGTCACCGACTTAAAAATTTCGGTCTGACCGAAAAGGATCTGCCATAAGTCCATGACTTTCGGACCCACCGATCCATCTTATTTCGGTGTCACCGATTTATTTCTTTCAGGATATCATCTTCTGCAGCTTCACTGAGTTTATTGCCCTGTTGTGATTCTTAAGGATCCCACTTCTTTCTTTCCATTTTCCCTAACCTTCCTAGTTTGCTGTCCTTTTTGGCACTTGATGTCAAAGGGGGAGAAGACTTAGGGGGAGAAGAGAAGATTTAGGGGGAGAAGAAGAGCAATCTTACCTTAAGGGGGAGAGAATCACATCAAAGCTTTGCCGTGTTCCACATTGGATATTACATTTGGCATCATTCTTTTGATTTTGCTCTTTCCATCAAACCCTTGATCTGAGACAACTCAAAGGAGAGGAACCTTCACAATTGATATCTTATGGAAAGCAAAATCTCTCGAGTTCATTGAAAATCTTTTAGTTTATGAGACATGTTTGTTGATTCAAGCTTGTGCTCAATATGAGACACTCTTTATACATGTCATCCCTGGCTTGGTACTCTTGATGTTCTTGCAGTTGGTTGAAGAAATACTCTTGTGTTGTCTAACCTTGTTTTCCCAAGTTTATTTCTTCAGGTACAATGCCAAGGAACCTCAAGGTAAGTATATGCACTTCGCAGAATGTGCATGACGGTGACTTGCTTGTGAATACCTGTTTGCAAGAAATCACCATGCACATATGCATTATCACTCACTTCTTTTCATCTGCTCTGATGCATATAGCCAAGCTGCATGTAGCACATCTTGCCTTTCTCTCTTGTGTGCTTGTGGTAGTCCAAAACCATAATTTATTGAAAATCCTGCACACTTGTAGGGGGAGCCTGTGTACTACATGTTTGTCAAAGCTTTCGTGATAATTCTGTCTTTCTTTCAGTAAGCTTTGATGTCTTGTTTTGTGTGTTGCCATCAATTACCAAAAGGGGAGATTGAAAGCACATTTGCTCCTGGGTGGTTTTGGTAATTAATGACAACATACTTTGTGGTTGGACTAATGCTTTTATCAAGTATGTTTCAGAAATTCAATCACATTGGCATGGCAAAAGGATCAAGAGGTGGACCCTCAAAATGCTAAGGCAAGCATTGGCAAAAGCTCAAGACTCCATTTTTGGTTTAGTGATCCAAGATCACATTGAGTCCATAGGAAAGCCAATACTATTAAAAGGGATGAGGTTATGATGATGATCCGTTGCTCAAAGTGCTTAGTGATACATCTCCTAAACTATCAGCAACTCTCACCGCCATATACACTCATAAGTAATCTCGGTCCCACCGATATTCCAAACTCAGTCACACCGAGATGAACCACCTCAGCCATAAAGCCAAACCCTAGAAATCTCGGATTTTCCGATTCTGAACTCGGTCTCACCGAAACTTGAGTTGCCAAGCTTCTGTAACCTTCTGTCATCAAATCGGTGTCACCGAGATGATGAAGTCGGTCCCACCGAGATTGGCAAGCTCCTGTCTTTACACGAATCGGACAAACCGAGATTGTATTTTCGGTCCCACCGAAAATCCCAACATTCACATGATTTGAACTTTCGGTCTCACCGAGTTGTCAACTTCGGTCCCACCGAGATTGGTCAAATGTGTGTAACGGTTGGATTTTGTGTGGAGGCTATAAATACCCCTCCACCCCCTCTTCATTCATGGAGAGAGCCATCAGAAAGAACTACCACTCCTACCTTACATTTCTGAGAAGAGAAGTACCTACCCTTGTGTTGAGATCAAGTTGCTCCACTCCCACCATATGAAGCTTGATCTCTAGCCTTCCCAAGTTGCTTTCCACTCAATCCTTTCTTCCACCACAGCCAAATCAGTGAGGAGAGTTGAGTGTTGGGGAGATTATCATTTGAAGCACAAGAGCAAGGAGTTCATCATCATCAACACCATCTATTACCTTTTGGAGGGTGGTGCCTCCTAGATTGGTTAGGTGTCGCTTGGGAGCCTCCGTCGAGATGTGGAGTTGAACCAAGAAGTTTGTAAGGGCAAGGAGATCGCCTACTTCGTGAAGATCTACCCCGAGTAAGGCTAGCCCTCCGTGGGCGTAGGCCATGATGGCATAGACAAGGTTGCTTCTTCGTGGACCCTTCGTGGGTGGAGCCCTCCGTGGACTCTCGCAGCCGTTACCCTCCGTGGGTTGAAGTCTCCATCAACGTGGAAGTACGATAGCACCACCTATCGGAACCACGCGAAAAATCACCGCGTCTCCAAATTGCATTTGATCTTCTCCACTTCTCTTTACTACTTGTGCAATTTACTTTCCGCTGCCCATACTCTAGAATTGCATGTGTAGTATGCTACTTGACTTGTGTATGTTATGCAAAATCTGCCAAAATCTGTCCTTGATAAAAGACTGAATTTTTATCTTGTCGAGTAGTCTAATCACCCCTCCTCTAGACACTCTCACCTTCTTCGATCCTACAGGACCGTCACCGAGATCGGTCTTACCGATCTATGCAAGATGGCTGAGGCTGATGACATTTGCAAGTACACACTGCTTAACCTCACAGCGAAGGATGTCATCTGCTCTAGTCTGTCCCGAAATCAGTTCAGGAATGTCATGCATCTCAATCACGCGAAGCTAATCTGGGACCGTCTCTCTGAGGTCTATGAAGGTCATCGGACTCATCATGATCCTTGGTTTGAGGATTACAAGGAATCTCTCAATGCGATGATGTTCGAACCAGAATCATGATCGTCTACCTCCTGCCTTTGGCAAACGGTGCTGAGGTAACCGAATCCTACCTATCTGAATCTAGTGATGATGAATCTGGCGATGAATTTGGACCTAGCTATGTCAAAATTGCTTCCCTTGCCACTAAACAACAAAGAACCTTGGAAAAAGTTCAATACATGCTAAATAAGAGCGATGATATGTTGGGTGAAGAAATGGATCAGTCAAAAGCCTTGGCTGAAAGTCTTCAGGGACTCCATTCCAAGTTTGACGACCTTCAAGGTCATCATAACGCTCTCTTATCTGATCACGAGAAGCTTTCTCTTGAACTTCTTCAAAGAAAGCAAGATCTTGAGAAGCTAAGAGTGAGTTATGAAGATCTTCAGAAGGAGTGTGATTCATTACTTGCTCAACAAATCAGCGCTACTCAGGAAGAATTTGATCCTCCATGCTTAAAGTGCATTGAACGTGAATCTGCTAATTCTTCACCTGAATGTTCAAATGCTTCAAATGTTACAAATTCTTCACCTGCCTCTGCTATCACTAATTCCTCATCTGAGGACATTGCTAGTATCACTGCCAATGCAATTTGAAGGAATTGTATATGACAGCATGTACAAAAGCCTCAAAGGAATCAGACTCTTTGTGATGTGCTTAAAAGCAGATCCTCAATGAAACCCTAGGAAAGAGGGTATTGCCTTTGAGAGGAAACTCAATCTTGATGGAACATATTGGAAGCCCGAAAAGACCCAAAACCTCATGGGTTGCTACAAAGGGACCTCCAGTTGATCCATCTAACTTATCTGGCTTTACATGTGAGTCTCCTCATTCTTTTGATGAGTCATTTGACTCCAACTATAAACTGTTCAAAAATCAGAATGGTGAAGTATTTGCTAGATATGTTGGCACTAACTGCAGGAACAGTTCCCCTATGAAGAAAATCTGGGTTCCCAAAAGTTATGTTGATAGTCTTCAGGTGAATGTCCTCATGACACCACCAGTGAAGAATAGGAACCCTAGATCAAACTCTTCATATGGACCAAATTCTTCATATGGATCCAAGTCCTCATACGGACCAAATTCCTCACATGGATCAAATTCCTCAAAAGGATCAAAATCCTCATATGAACATCATCGTGCTAACAACTCTATTTCGCAGGGAAGAGCCAAGGGCTATGAATATGAGCATTATTCTTCTAATCATTATGTTCATAAGTCCTCGAAGAATTTCTCTGCTTATTCATATGCTTACCCTAACCCCTCTTATGTGAAACGAAGTGGACTAGCATCTATGCCACCTTTCTCATATGGTGCTCGCAAAGTGATGAATTCTTTGCCACCCCTTCAGATGTGGGTGGTGAAGAAAAAGAACTAACTTCTTCCGCAGGGTCAGCTCTCTAGACGTGCTTTAACGTCTGAAGAATTTGCTGGGGGCCTGACAAAATGCCTGAAAGGATGCAGGCGAATCATGATGAAATGAACTTTCATTTCACACGTCCTCACACTGCTTATCTGTGCTATTGCTTGATGAAATTGAACTGATGAACTTGATATCATATTCTTCACTGATGAAGTATATGAGATTGTAAGGTGCACTAATTCATCTGCAGGATGATCAACCCAAAGCAAACGAGTGGGTCCTCGATAGTGGATGTACAAATCACATGACTGGTGACAAGAATCTCTTGATGGATGCCCCCTTATCACCGTCACATCTGAAGCATATCATCTTCGCTGACAAAGGCAAAAGTCAGGTATTGGGTCTAGGTAAGGTTGCGATCTCAAAGGATCGACACATGGACAAAGTCATGCTTGTCGAGTCCTTAGGATACAACCTCATGTCTGTCTCAATGCTTTGTGATCTTGATATGGTTGTTGTCTTTGACAAGTATCATTGTGTTGTGATCATGGAAGTTGACAATTCCAAAGTCTTCGAAGGCTTTAGGAGAGGAGACTTGTATATTGTTGATTTCTCTACAGGACCACAACCAGCCGTGTGCTTACTGGCAAAAGCTTCAGAAGGCTGACTATGGCATCGATGACTTGTTCACGCAGGCATGAGGAATTTGCACACCCTTGCGAAGAAGAAGCATGTCATTGGCATTGAGAATGTCAAATTCCTCAAGGATCACTTGTGTGGTGCCTGTGAAGCTGGAAAAATGACCAAGGCCAACCATCCAGCGAAGACTATCATGACCACTACTCGTCCATTTGAATTGCTTCACATGGACCTCTTTGGTCCTAATCATTACTCAGCAGTCACTAATGATGCATCTCTATATGGCTTTGTTATTGTTGATGATTACTCTCGTTACACATGGGTACACATTGTCACTTACAAACATGAAGTGCAGGAAGTCTTCAAACAATTTTCCTCGAGATCTTTAACCAACTTTGGTTTGAAGATCAAGCACATCAGGAGTGATAATGGAACTGAGTTCAAGAATTCCGGTCTTAATGACTATCTTGATGAACTTGGAATTACTCATGACTTATCTGTTCTTATACTCCTCGGCAAAATGGCGTCGTGGAGCGCAAGAACAGAACTCTTGTTGAGATGGCTTGCACTATGCTTGATGAATACAAAACGCCTCATCATTTTTGGATTGATGCAATTGATACCGCATGCCACATCATCAACAGAGTATATCTTCACAAATTCTTCAAGAAGACTGCCTATGAACTCCTCACTGACAAGAAACCCAATGTGAGTTATTTCAAAGTCTTCGGTGCTAAATGTTGGATTAGGGATCCCCATCACAATGCTAAATTCGCACCGAAAGCACATGAAGGTTTTATTCTTGGTTACGGAAAGGACTCGCACACCTACGGAGTCTTCAACAACGCTCTTCACAAGGTTGTTGAAACTGTAGATGTGCGGTTCGATGAAACTAATGGTTCGCAAAGAGAGCACCTATCGGTGTTCTGGGAACAGGGGTCCCCAGAGTTGCCTGCCTGCGGCCCGTGGCGTGGCTCCAAAGGGGGCCCAGCGCGGCCCATCTTCATCAACACAAGCTCAAGACCCTCGCGAGGGGCCAAGCCTCGCGGGGCGGACGACAAGGGGCTTCCTCAGGCGCGGCCTCATTAGGCTAGCTCGCGAGGAGGCGGAGAGATCAAGGCGGGGTACCTCGCGAGGTGCCCATGACGCAAGCCATGACGACCAAGGGTGCTAGTCGGGCGCTAGCCCGCGCAGTGTCCTCCTTTCCTCTTTGGTGCAAAGGGGGCAAGCGCAGGCGAGAGTATTAAGCAAAGGCATCCATTTTGGTGCAACAAGACCAAGACCAGCCCAACGGCAGGAAGGAAGTAATTGTGGAGCCCAAGCAGGCGTCACCACCAGAGCCTTTGACAGGCGAGGACCAACTTTAGTAAGGATAAGTGTACCAGATGTTCCCCTTCAAAATGGCCAATTGTTGGCGCCCTTCCTGCTCAATATTTGGGAAGAGGCCCAGGGCCTTTGCCTATAAATAGGACTAGCCACCCCCAGGATAGAGGTATCTAGCATCTGGAAGACACACATAGATAGAGGCATCTGGATCCTCACCAAGAAATCAGTAGATAGAGCGACTGAACTCCTCCTAGCAGTTCATCGCCCCAGTCAAGAACAGACCCTCGCGAGGCTGTTCTTCCTTGCATTGTTCATCATCATCCCAAGAGGCAATCCACCACACCACACACTGGAGTAGGGTATTACACCACAATGGTGGCCCGAACCAGTATAAACTCTGCGTCTCTTGTGTTGTTCCTTTGGTAGTTTAGATCTCAGCGAGGCGGCAAGGAACAGGTAGGTAGAGGGCGAAATCTCCGCGCGCACCCCAGTGTTCGAACCTCAGGGGTCTGCCGGAACCCTAAATCCGACATTTGGCGTGCCAGGTAGGGGTGCGCTGGAATTCGTCTTTCGTCGCCCTATTCTTCTCCGACCATCGCATCCATGTCTGACGCTCATCGGGCCCGCGCCGAGCGCCGAGCCGCCCTCGCCTCCCGTGTCGCCCAGACGGCTCCCGTCGGCGGGCCTCTGCGTTGTTCCCCGTCACTTGTCGTCAACGCCGCCACCGGCCTGGCGGGGAACAAACAGCAAGCATCGTCCCAGCATCCATCCATGAGGCGTGACGGCCGCACTGCTACACACTCGCTCACCCAAGCTGGTTCTTCGTCCTGCGCACCCCGCGCGGCCATGGAGGCTCAAGCTGCGCTCATCGCGGCAAACGAGCTCCTGCGCTACCGTCCCATCGACGATGTCTATGAAGAATGGCTCGACCGAGTCGCCGAGCTCGTTCGCGCCGCAGGGGGCTCCCCCCTTCGTCCTTCTCGCTGCACCGCGCCCCGCCCTGCGCGGGCGACGAAGCTCCGGCGGCGCCTCAGCCGCCTCCTCCTCAAGAAGGCGCCCTGGCCTCAAGGCGCATAGCCCCTGGGCGGAACACACTCCGTCAGGCGCCAGTGCGGCAAGAGCAGAGCTGCCAAGAAGTCCCTCGCCCGCGAGAAGCTGCCTGAGCGCTCCCCGCTCCGACTCGTCGCGACCACGCCCCTGCTCAGGCACGTCAAGACCCCACGCTGCTCCCAGCTCCAGCGCATGGGAACCCGCAGGACCAAGCTCTTCGTCACCCAAGGCCTCCCGTGGCCACGGCGGGCTGCCGCGCCTTCACCATCGAGCTGCGCAGCGTCGCGTGGCCCGGCAAGTTCAAGCCAGACCTGCCTCCTCGCTACGACGGTACGGCTGACCCCGCAGAGTTCCTCCAGCTCTAGGAGCTGGGCATCGAGGCCGCCAACGGAGACGAGAAGGTCATGGCGAACTGGTTCCCCATGGCGCTCAAGGATGGGGCCCGCAACTGGCTCCTGAACCTGGCTCCAGGCACAATCTCCTCGTGGGAAGAGATACGCACCTGCTTCATCGCCAACTTCCGGGGTACATGCGACCGCCACCGCGGTGAGCGACATGCGCCAGATCAAGCAACAACTGTGGGAAACCTGCGAGTACATCCAGCGCTTCAACAACGCTACTCAAGATTCCCAAGGTGACCGAGGAGGCCATCATCTCAGCCTTCTCCGAGGGTGTGCGCGACGTCAAGATGAAGGAGGAGCTGGCGATGCATGAAGACCTGTGCACTTCCTTGGAGCTGTTCAACTTGGGGACCAAGTGTGCCAGGGCTGAGGAAGGGCGTCTCTCTCTCCTCGAGCTGCCTGCCGCAAACCCAGAAGAGAAGAAACCCAAGGCCAAGGATGTGAAGCGCAAGGGGGCTGCCGTGCTCACGGCAGAACCAGACACCAAGCGGGGCAGAGACCAGCCCAAATCTTCCAAGGGCAGTCGGTACTGCGTGTACCACGACCTCCACACCCACAACACCAACGAATGCCAAGAGCTCCGAGCCGTGTGAAAGGAAGGACCGGCCGGCGCCCCGACCGCAGCAACCGGGGCTACGGCCGAGGAGGAGGAAGGAACACAGGACGCTGGGAAGACCGCGACCCTCGCCAAGGGTGGCGCGACCAACCTCGCAAGGATCGCTGGCAGGACCCGCCTCGTGAGGGAGGCTGGAGGGATCAGCCTCGCGACGATCGCCCGCAAGGCAACGCAGGCCTCCCTCCACTGCCGCCGTAGCCTAGGGGAAATGAGGACCGTCATCAGGACGAGGGGGCTGGGGGCTTCCAGGAGCCACGTGCGATCGCCTGCATCCTGGGCGGAGCTCAAGCCCCAGCCTCTCAGCGCGTCCTTAGGGCCCGCGCCTGCTCAGGGGGAACCTCCTTCCATCGCATAGGAAAGCGCTGCCAGCGCCCTCCTCAGGCAGGGCTCGGGGGCTCTCCCCTGGAGGGCCGCCGACCTCGCCAAGGTCACGAGGGAGGCGCTTGGGCACCACTTGGAGGCGTGTTTCGAAGCACGCTTCCCTCGAGAAGGAGCAAGGCAAGGAGGGCCAAACCCTCAGGAGTTCGTCAGCAAGGCCGTTCAGGAGCTACAGGAGTCAAGAGTCATGAGAGGCAGCCGCCGCTTACCCGCTGTGCCCCCCATCTAGGCCAGGATGGTGGGCTGCGCGTCTGCATCGACATACCAGGGCTCAACTGAGCCGCATCTCAGGAGCGCCTCTGGCCCTCGCAGGTGGGGCGCTGCAAAGGCCCACCCCACAGCTATGTTTGCATGCCTTATGGCTTGTCGAATGCGGCTGCCACGTACCAGCGCCTCATGAGGGGCATCCTGGAAGCTCAAGAGGTCAGGCGTTCCGCAGCCCTGGCGGAGATGGAGATGGTCCGCGAGGAGACACCAGCGCCTCCGGAGCCTCCCGAGGCCCCAGAGCCTGGGGGCTCGTGAGGATCGGCTCCCGCAGGCCGCCGAGTCTGCTACACTGACACCCCTTCGTCGTCAACACTATCAGGTGACATCTTTCAAGTTTCGTTTCCAGCTGGGAGCGTCCTCAGGGCTGCATCATTCCCAGGCCGCGTGGTCCGTCCCTGCGACGTGTATCCCTTTTGCTCGTGTTTTTAGCTTACTTTGTTAGGGGCGCCCCTCGGGCTGCATTATCCCCAAGTCGCTCGGGTCAGACCCAGCGGCATGTACCCTTCTTGCGTTTATCTTAGGGCTATGCTTTCGGCCCACCATGCTTGTTATTTAGTGCCTCTCCGTGGCACCTTTTCTTCCTGGATGTCGGAACCTTGCGCGTTAAAGGGGGGGGGGTACCTGAGCATCGCGACTCAGGGCTCCTACCGGCTCTCCAGCCCTCACCCACTGGCCTTGTCCACGGCATCGCGCCTGGCATACCAGCGACGGCTGAGACCAGCTTGAGGGCCGGGACCCGAGGACGTAGAGCTCCGACATCTAACCAAGCTTGCGCGTTAAAGGTGCGGTACCGAGCATCGCGACTCGGGGCTCCTACGGCTCTCCAGCCCTCACCCTCCGCCTTGTCCACGGCATCGCGCTGGCGTGCAAATGACGGCCGAGACCAGCTCAAGGGCCGGACCCGAGGACGAGAGCTCATCATCTAACCAAGCTTATGCGTTAAAGGGGGGGGGTACCTGAGCATCGCGACTCAGGGCTCCTACCGGCTCTCTAGCCCTCACCCTCTGGCCTTGTCCACGACATCGCATCTGGCATACCAGCGACGGTTGAGACCAACTCGAGGGCCGGGACCCGAGGACGTAGAGCTCCGGCATCTAAACAAGCTTGCGCGTTAAAGGGGGGTGCCTGAGCATCGCGACTCAGGGCTCCTACCGGCTCTCCAGCCCTCACCCTCTGGCCTTGTCCACGGCATCGCGCCTGGCATACCAGTGACGGCTGAGACCAGCTCGTGGGCCGGGACCCAAGGACGTAGAGCTTCGGCATCTAGCCAAATTTGCAGGAACACACCCCAAGATATGGCCCAGTGCCAGGCGCAACCCGCCTTGAGGTAGGGCCCTGTGAGTCCCGCGCTGGCTCACGGGTGCCCAGATACACCTCGTCAGGCCCTATCGTGCCAGCCACGTGTTAGGGCGGGGCTGTACACGCCCCGAGGGCTCCTCCCGGAGGGGAGCCCCCTCCCAGCACCAGTGGAAGCACCATGCTCCGCGCTGGCTGACGACACTACCAAGGAGCGGCTATGCCCGTACACATACGGAAGCGCTATGTCTGCGCTGGTGATAAACAATCGAGGGTGGCCCCGGGCCAGATCAACCTCAGGAGCCCAGAGCTCGGTGTCTAGCCTCATCGCGCCTCCCTCGGGAGTGCTGCGCGAGGGGGCTGGGCACGGGGGCTGCGCCTGGGTCACGCCCAGACGCATGCCACCCAGCCAGGCCCCCAGGGCCTGGTTCGTCGCACGTCCCTCCCCAAGTAGGGCCAAGGTACGAAGGCCGTTTGAGCGTCTAGGGGGACTCCTGAGCATCGCGACTCAAGAGCCTAACTGGTCACGTAGCCCCTCACTCCTTAGTTCCGAAAGGCTAATGGCGGTTGAGGTATGCGTGGGGCCGGGCTCTGCAGACGTAGAACAGTAGATCCACCCACATCTCACCTCCCTGAGGAGTCACCCCCACATATCACCTCCCTACTTGCTGTTCGAGCGCCAAGGGGGACTCCTGAGCATCGCGACTCAGGAGCCTAACTTGTCACGTAGCCCCTCACTCCTTGGTCCCGTCCTGGTTTCCGGTCGGGGCTAACGGTGGCTGAGGTATGCGCGGGGCCGGGCTCTGCCGGCGTAGAACACAAGCAAGTAGGAAGGAATAGCGCAAATTTCAAGGAATTTAAAAGCAAATATTACAGTCCATACTGTTATCACAATACCAAACGCAAATTTTAACGCCTCCCTAAGGCATGGTACGTGTGCAGGAATTAAAAGCAGAATGGGAGCCGCGACGGAGTCACTTGCCGGCGGTGGAGCTGTGCGGAGAGGGTTCGCCTTGTGGAGCTGCAGGGCCGGCAGCGCCCGCTTCGCCTGGTGTCAAGGTCTGAACTTCCCAAAGAGCCTCATGCGCGACCCTTCACGACCTCAAGAAGCGGCAGCTGCAAGCTCGCCGCTTCGGCTGGCTCCAAAGAAGTGTCGAGGTCGACGTTGGGGTCGCGAAGATAGATGTGGGTAAGGACCCGCGTCAGCGTTGCAGAAGACAAGACACGTGCCTCGGCCTCAGCCGTAGGGCCAAGGCCAAGGGTGACATCTTCAAGAGCACGAACCAGGAAGGGAAGCAGCTTGGCGGGGCCGTCCTCGTCGCCGGCCAGCGGGCTCTCCAGGCCGCTGTCGTAAAGCATCTTCAACGAGGTGCGACTCTTCTCCTCCATGTCCGCGAAGGCCACGCGATCCTCGGCAAGAACCCGTGCCTTGGCGTCCAGCTCGACCTTCCTTGCCTCCAACTCTTGCTCCAGCACGCCTAGGCGGTCACGGCGCTTCTTGAGCTTGGCGTCTCGATCTTTGATGGCCGCCTCACGAGCCTTCATGCTTTCCTCCTGCTCTTGGCAAAGGCGGGTCTCCTCGGCGAGCTGGTCCTGCAGGCCCTTCAGCTCGCTCTCCAGCGCCTTGCAGTGACCTCGGACATTAGCCACCTCCCCCAAGGTGGCATCGTGAGCAGCCTTCGCCCCAAGGACAGCCTGCTTCTCCTCGTCGCAAGCCGTTGAGTCCTAGGCCAGCGCCGCCTGAATCGAAGCGTCGGAGCGAATCCAGCCAGAAGCTAGCTCCAAGCGCCTGACCACTAAACGAGGGTCGGTGCTCGGAAGATCCTGCCGCAGACGGTCCAGTTCAGTAGAAGCACGATCTAGAATAGTAGGAGGAGTCGGGGAAACAACAGTCGGTGGAGTAGGAGGAGAAGATGGCAGCGTGACCACAGTATCCTGAGGTGGAGCCTGTTGCGCCCCAACGGCTGTGGTGGCGACATCAGGCAAGGGCACCTCGGGAGTCGCCTGGGCCATGGGGGTTGAGCTCGCCCCAGCCGGCTCAGCCAGGCCTCGCAGGGACGCCCGGGCAGGAGAGGTTCGTGCGTCATGGTCACCTTCTTTCGCGGGCAGAGGCGCTGCCACGGATGGAACCTCAGGAGCTCCCTTCGGCTTTTTTGCCGCGGGCGCCAGCCTAGCCGGGAGATACGAACGTCAAGCCTCAGCAACAGAACAAGAAATAAGACAGGAATCAAGCACTTACAGGTCGTCGCTCGCGGGCTCGAGCAGCCTCTGGACGTACTTGAAGCCCGAGAGCCGGCTGCAAGGATCGGCCTCAAGGAGCTCGGGAGTAGGAGGCGCGTCTGCGGACCGCCTTAGGGCCGGGGCAGACCCGCGAGGGATGAGCCCAGTCCTGTCCTTCTTCGGGATCGGGGGCAGGCTCCTGCCGCCCTGCTCGTCATCATCCTCGTCGTCATCACTCAGAGAGAGGCGGAGAGCACGGGACCTGCGCCGAAGGGGGGAGCCCTCGACTCTCCGTCGATCGCCTCGAGTCGAGCCTTTTTCCCGCCTCCCTTCTTCCTTCTCTTTGCTGGAGTCGCCGGAGGACACGTCCACCGAGTCCTCGGGAGCCTCCACGGGCACAGGCCCGTCCCCGTTGAAGGCAGGCATGGACTCCACCACCCGCTCCCAGTCCTCGCGGAGGAACAGGGGTGTAGGAGCGCCCTCCAACCTCGCCAAGTCGCCCCCGACCAAAGACTGGAGAACCGCAGCCAGATCCTTGTTGGCCAAGACCGCGGGGCTCGGGCGAGGCCTCCACATCGGAAGTGAGTACTGATGAAGCGGAGCCAGCTGGTGCTCCAGGAATTCCCTCAGCAGCGGTGCGCCAGTCAGCTTCGCCGCCGCCATGCTGGGCGGCCTCAGATCCGCGTCCATCTTCTCCAACACCAGCCTCACGCGGGGGTCCACAAACTCAACTCGAGACCATTCGTCGGAGCTCGAAGGGTGCCCCGTGGGCAAGACCAGCCGAGGGTCTATGCGCCCAGCATCTATCAAGACCCACTTGCTCCTGAAGCCCTCAATCCTCTTCCAGGGGTTCGAAATGGCGATGGAGCTACCGTACGCGACGAAGCTCACGCACGCAGAGACGGGACCAGGAGAGGTCCGGAGGGAGAAGTAGTGGCGCAACAAGGCCACCGAGGGCTTCACCCCTACGTGAGCCTCACAATAATAGGCGAAGATTGCCAGAAGAAGGACAGAGTTGGGGTGGAGATGCAGAGCTTGTAGCTTGTAATGGCGGAGGACAAAGAGGAAGAACTCAGAAAAGGGAGGCACCAGACCGGCAAAAATGGCACTCACGAAGAGCGGATAGAAGGTGCTCCCTTGGCCCTCAGGGAGGGTAGATCCGGCCTTAAACACCTTCGCCCCATCGATGCCCTACGTCGCCGCCATCTGGCGCACCCGGACAAGGCTCGCCTCTGACACATTCGGCGAGTCCAGGGCGGACGAATACCAAGCTCCGGCCGGGGCCTGGCAAGGCGCCATGTCTTGCTAGGGCACGCAGACGGAGTGGATCTGAAGATTTTGGAGATAGGAAGGAGGCACAAGGAAGGGGATCTGAGCAGCAACCGGAGAAAGCAAAGGAGGCAAAGACAGATGCCGCTCCTTTATCAACTCGCGCGGTTGCTGAGGCGCCCACGTCCAATCAACCGCCACGCGGCGCCCAAGGCCGCCGACTGTTAGGGCCCGCGGCGCTCCGCACTTGCCCTTTCGCCTCTCCGCTCGGTCAAGTCCGGGCGCGCCCTGGGCCCAGGGGCTACTGTCGGCGTTTTGGGAACGGGGTCCCCAGACTTGCCTGCCTGCGACCCGCGGGGTGGCTCCAAAGGGGGCCCAGCGCGGCCCATCTTCATCAACACAAGCTCAAGACCCTCGCGAGGGGCCAAGCCTCATGGGGCGGACGACAAGGGGCTTCCTCAGGCGCAGCCTCATCAGGCTAGCTCGCGAGGAGGCGGAGAGATCAAGGCGGGGTACCTCGCGAGGTACCCATGACACAAGCCATGACGACCAAGAGCGCCAGTCGGGCGCCAGCCCGCGCAGTGTCCTCCTTTCCTCTTTGGTGCAAAGGGGGCAAGCGCAGGCGAGAGTATCAAGCAAAGGCATCCATTTCGGTGCAACAAGACCAAGACCAGCCCAACGGCAGGAAGGAAGTCATTGTGGAGCCCAAGCAGGCGTCACCACCAGAGCCTTTGACAGGCGAGGACCAACTTTAGTCAGGATAAGTGTACCAGATGTTCCCCTTCAAAATGGCCAATTGTTGGCGCCCTTCCCGCTCAATATTTGGGAAGAGGCCCAGGGCCTTTGCCTATAAATAGGACTAGCCACCCCCAGGGTAGAGGTATCTAGCATCTGGAAGACACGCAGAGATAGAGGCATCTGGATCCTCACCAAGAAACCAGTAGATAGAGCGACTGAACTCCTCCTAGCAGTTCATCGCCCCAGTCAAGAACAGACCCTCGCGAGGCTGTTCTTCCTTGTATTGTTCATCATCATCCCAAGAGGCAATCCACCACACCACACACTGGAGTAGGGTATTACACCACAATGGTGGCCCGAACCAGTATAAACTTTGTGTCTCTTGTGTTGTTCCTTTGGTAGTTTAGATCTCAGCGAGGCAGCGGGGAACAAGTAGGTAGAGGGCGAAATCTCCGCACGCACCCCAGTGTTCGAACCTCAGGGGTCTGCCGGAACCCTAAATCCGACAGCACCTACCTTCTGTGATGGATGAACCAGCACCTGAGGATTCTATCAAGTTCAAGGCTACGGATCTCCATGCCATCAAGTACCTCCCACTCAAGCTTAAAGGACCAGCTCGGCATTGGCTTAACAGCTTGCCCGCAGAGTCAATTGGGTGTTGGGAAGACCTGGAAGCCGCGTTCCTCGACAATTTCCAGGGCATGTATGTGCGGCCACCAGACGCCGATGACCTAAGCCACATAATTCAGCAGCCAGAGGAATCGGCCAGACAATTCTGGACACGGTTCTTGACAAAGAAAAACCAAATCGTCGACTGTCCGGATGCAGAGGCCCTCGCAGCCTTCAAACATAACATCCGGCGCGAGTGGCTAGCCCGGCACCGGGACAGAAAAGCGAAATCCATGGCAGCACTCACATCATTAATGACCGCTTTTGTGCGGGAGAGGATAGCTGGCTAGCTCGCAGCAACAACCTCAATAAAAATTCTGGCAGTCCGGATACTACGGACCACAATGGCAGGTCACGTCGAAACAAAACAAACGCCGATTAACGGCGGCGATAAGGAGGATACGGCGGTCAACGCCGGATTCGAGGCTCTAAACCCACCAACGGAAGAAGCCATTCAAAAGAACCACTCCGGTCTGTCCAACTTGGACCGAATACTCGACCGCTTATGCGGATACATGGCACCACCGAAAGCCAGCCAATCACACCAACAGAGATTGCTGGGTGTTCAGCGAGCAGCAAGTTAATTGCGAAAACAATGACAAGGGCTAAACAGCGACGACGAGGAGGAGACCCGACCGCCGAATAATAGAGGACAGAAGGGCTTCCCCCCACAAGTGCGGACGGTGAACATGATTTACGCAACCCATATACCCAAGAGGGAGAGGAAGCGCGCACTAAGGGACGTCTATGCGATGGAGCCAGTCGCCCCGAAGTTCAATCCATGGTCCTCTTGTCCGATCACTTCCGATCGAAGAGACCATCCGACCAGCATACGCCATGGCGGATTCGCTGCATTGGTTTTAGACCCAATAGTCGATGGATTTCACCTCACGAGAGTCCTGATGGACGGCGGTAATAGCCTGAACCTGCTTTATCAGGATACAGTGCGCAAGATGGGCATAGACCCCTCAAGGATTAAACCTACAAAGACAACCTTTAAAGGTGTCATACCAGGTGTGGAAGCCAATTGTATGGGCTCAGTCACACTAGAAGTGGTCTTCGGATCCCCGGATAATTTCCGGAGCGAAGAGTTAATCTTCGACATAGTCCCATTTCGCAGCGGCTATCACACTCTGCTCGGACGAACCGCGTTTGCAAAGTTCAACGCGGTGCCGCATTATGCATACCTCAAGCTCAAGATGCGGGCCCTTGTGGAGTCATCACGGTCAACGGAAATATGGAACGCTCCTCCGAACGGAGGAACATACACGGCTCTCGCGGCGAAATCTGAGCAGCCTTTTAAGGCAATTTTGAGTCCGCCGTTAAGCGGCGGATACTGCAAAATGCGCTCAAGCAATACCAACCAAGACAACTCGCACGATCGAGCACGCAGAGTAATGCGGCCCTAACCCCGCCCTCGCATGATTGCAAGAACAACCTCCGCATACATCATTACACTTTGGAGATACCATGGGCGTAGGGGAAGGGGCAGAATCACAATGGACCCAGAGTGCGGCTCGACCACACCAGGGGCTCGCAAGTGCGCCCCCCTTTTTTATTATTATTTTCCTTCTTTGTATATACAGGACTCCGTTAACAGAGGCCTGTCCGTGGTGAACTCCGCCGAACTCACGATGCAACAGCCAGGAAGAAAAAGGCTGCGACGAACACTCGGGTGGTCTCAATTACGAGCATTAAATTCAATTATATACACCAAGTCCGCAGCTCATCCCTGGAGGGGGACATGATTAATTAGTCCAAATCCTTGCTTTCTTGCACTATTTGTATCATCCGCACTCATAGCAGACTTCCTTTAATAAATAATGCAGCACTTTTCGATTGCAATTACATTACTTTATATATATATATATATATATGTTCAATCTGAGGACATCTTGCACCAGATATTTTGGTGCGGTCTAATACACCGAGGGCTTATGTTCCCCACATTATGGTGTGATAAGTCCGAACACTTTCATAAGTGCGGCACCCCGAACTTATAGCATTATATGAATCGGCTCCGAATCATGTCTTAGGTCAATAGTTGGGTTTGCCCGGCTTTCGATTCTCGTCATTCTCGCAGTTCCTCTCTTCTTCTCGAGTGCTCTCGATTCTTTGCTTCTTCTCTTGAGTTCTTGTTTCACCTCATCCATTTTCCCTTCCATCTCGGTCCTAAGATCTAGGGACGAGATCTCTTGTTAGTGGAGGAGTGTTGTAACACCCCGGATTCGATGCGCCAGGTGTCTGCCAGTTATTCACCGTCATTGCCATGTCATTTGGTTGCGTGTTGCATTTTGCCATGTCATCATGTGCATTTAATTTTGCATACATGTCCGTCTCATGCATCCAAGCCTTTTCCCCGTTGTCCGTTTTGAAATCCGGCACTCCTATGTCCTCCGGCGTTTCCCTTTGGTCTCTCGTTTTGAGCGGGTGTTAAACATTCTCGGAATGGCCCGAGGTTTGCCAAGCGGGCTTGGTATAGCACCGGTAGACCGCCTGTCAAGTTTCGTGTCATTCGGAGGTCGTTTGATACTCCAACGGTTAACCGGGTAACCGTAAAGCCCCCCTTTGTGTTGCAGCCCAACACCCCTTCCAAAGTGGCCCAAAACCCAGCAAACTCCCCTTCATGCTCTCGGTCATTCGATCACAATCGCGTGGCCGAAAACCGCACCTTATTTGGACTCTCCTAGCTCCCTCTACCTATAAATATGTGTCCCTCTCGGATTTTTTTCGCAGATGAACCCTAGCCTCTTCCCTGCGTGTCACGGACATATCCGCCCGGTGGCCGGACACGCCCACCGCCACCCGCCACGTCGCCCGACCAATGGCAACGCGCCACGCCGGCATCCTCGGTGCCGCCGCCGATCCGGGCACCACGCCCCGCAGAGCCCCTCCTCGCCGAGGCCGCTGGCCAAAGGGCGGCCCGCCAACCACACGCGCGCCGCCGCTTCGCCGCCGCGCCGCCCTGCCGCCGCGCCCGCGCCTCGCCAGCGCCTCTGCTGCTGCCGCCGCCGGCCCGCCCTTGGCCGACCCAGACCCCTCGGCTCCCGCCCGCCGCCTCGCCGAACGCCGCCGCTCCGCTTAGCGCGCCCCTAAGCTGCTGCCCATGGCGTCCGGGCTGCCCGTCGCCGTCCGCCATACGCGCCCACCGCCGCCGCGCCGCCGGTGTCGCCTCCTCGTCGTCCCGCGCTGGATCCGGCGAGATCCGGCCGGAGGAGACCTCCCCGGCCCCGGATCTGCCTCCCCGAGGCCTTCCCCGGCCACAACTCTCGCGAGCTCCGACCTGCATCGAAAACCGTGCAACCCGCAGGTTGACCCCGTTTATCCACCAAGTCCCGAAATGTTTGCATTTTCATGCCATCTTCATGCCATCAAATCTCTGCATCCGTAGCTCCGTTTCGTGCGTATAATATGTCAAATTGTTTGTCTCGACGAGTACATCATTTCATTCCATTGCATCATATTCATTTGAGCTCATCTTGATGCCCGAAATGCTGTTGGAAAAGTGCATGTTGATGTTAATCTGCTGAAACTGTTATAACTTGCTCATTTGTCATTTTTGCCATGATTGATGTGTGCATCCTATGAGGTTGATGTCTCATGTGTCTTGATCTATGCCATGCCATCTTTCCAGGGATGTATGCCATGTATTTTTGCGATCAATGTGGTGACTAGCACAAGCATGCAAACTAGGCTTCGTGATATTGCTGATTTTAGTCCCTGTTCTGCTGTTATTTTGATGCCATATAAACTTGATGCTACAGAGAGATCCATGCATATTTTGAGATACTTCAGTAAGGGTGTTTTGAACATAGGGTTGTTGTCTATCCATTCATGCCCTTGTTTGCAATTATGGAGTAGCCTAGGATGTTGTCATTTGAGTGCTCTACTTTTGCTTCAAAATGTTTCCTGGCAGATTGTTTACTTGTTATTCAATTTGGCCAAGGTTGCAATATTTGATCCTTGCATGCTATGGACTTGTTATTGACTTGGTTTGTTTCACAAACATGCCTTCTTGATGATGCTATGCTTATCTTGTCATGCAATGACTTGTGGTGAGTGAATCGAGCTTGTTAAGTAGTGTACTTGCTGTTACTGTTTTGCTAGGCTGATTCTGTTATATTTTGTTGCTATGTTAACATGCTTCTACTAATCATTCTATGCATAATCTGGAGATTTCCTATAAACATGTTTTGATCTACATGTCAAGCTCTATCCATTCATGCCCTTAGTTGCAATTATAGCCTGCTGGAACATGTTGTTATCTTGCTCCAAAGTTGCTTAAAAATGTTGCTGTCAACCTGTTAACATGAAGTTCAATGTTTCCATGATTGTTTCCTTGTGATCCATGCACCCTATGAACTTGCTCTTGCCATGCTTAGCTTCATAAACATGTCTTCTTACTGTTGGTTGCCTTGCCATGCCATGTATTGCTCTGTGGTGAGTGGTTCAAGCTCACGAACATGCCTACTTATTGTTGTTCCTGCCATGTATGAATCTGTAATATAACTTGCCATGTTTACATGGGTGCCATCATATTTTCTGTGCCCTTTTGGCTCATCGACAGTAAGGGACTTTTGATCTATGCAATTAGTAGATTCATGCCATGCCTTTGTTTGCCATGATAAGTTCATGTAACATGTTGTTTTCTTGCTCTAAACATTGCAACCTGATGTTATTTCTGGTAAAGTCTGAAACTGTTATTATTTGCAATCTTACCATGTGTTTTGGAGCATGTTCTAGTGGTTTCTAGAGATAGCTCAGTGTTCATGTTTTGTTATTCTTTACGTGTATTTCATGCCCATGCCTTTTGTTATTATGTTGGGGTGCTGTAGCATGTTGTTTTGATGCTTGCAAGATGCCTAGTTGCTGTTATGGACAGATTGTTGTTATGACTTGTATAGTGTGTGTGTGTTGCACCGTTGCTCCGTTTTGAGTGTGCTCTATATCAAACTTCCTTGATTTTGCATGTAGCTTCATATTATCATGTTGCATCCTTGTTTTGAGGTGTTTGCTTGATGTTTGTATGCATTTTGCATCAATGCCATGCTTAACTTGTTTTGCTCATATCTTCTAGGCCGTAGCTCCGAACTAAATGAACTTTATATGTAACTTGACTAAAATTTCGTGTAGATCATCTTGGTGCATCTTAACTTGCTGTTTAACAACTTGAACATAAGGTTTATTCAGTTCTGGACCAATTTCGAAATTTGCTTATGAGGACTTACCGGAATTGTTATATGTTGTTCCCGGCCTCATTTAAACTTGCCTTGATGTGTTGTTCTTGTTTGCATCATCTCTTGCCATGAGCAGCTTCATGTAGCTTTGTCATGCATCATGCTTGTTGTGCATCATGTCTTGTTCATGTGTGGTGTGTTTACCATGTTGTGTCCTTCTTCTCGATAGTTCCCGTTTCGTTGCGATCGTGAGGATTCGTTCGTCTACGTGTGGTTCGTCTTTGTGGCTTCATCTTCTTCATGGACTCGTTCTTCTTCCTTGCGGGATTTCAGGCAAGATGACCGCTACCCTGGATCTCACTACTATCATTGCTATGCTAGTTGCTTCGTTCTTTCGCTATGCTGCGTTACCTATCTTTTGCTCTTCAAGTCATCCCATATTGCCATGAACCTCTAACCTTTGACACCTTTCCTATGCAAACCGTTGTTTGGCTATGTTACCGCTTTTGCTCAGCCCCTCTTATAGCATTGCTAGTTGCAGGTGAAGTTGAAGATTTCTCCATGGTGGACAGGGTTTTGGTTGGGATATCACAATATCTCTTATATTATTAATGCATCTATATATTTGGTAAAGGGTGGAAGGCTCGGCCTTATGCCTGGTGTTTTGTTCCACTCTTGCCGCCCTAGTTTCCATCATACCGGTGTTATGTTCCCGGATTTTGCGTTCCTAACACGGTCGGGTGATTTATGGGACCCCCCTGACAGTTCGCTTTGAATAAAACTCCTCCAGCAAGGCCCAACATTGGTTTTACCATTTTCCTCACCACCACCTACTTTTCCCTTGGGAGTCGCTCTCTCGAGGGTCATCTTTATTCAGCCCCCCCGGGCCAATGCTTGTCTAAGTGTTGGTCCAAACTAGAGCACCGTGCGGGATCATCCCTTGGCAACTTGGGTTACGTCGGTACCTGTACGCTTAGCTTATCCGGTGTTGCCCTGAGAACGAGATATGTGCAGCTCCTATCGGGATTGTCGGCGCATCTGGCGGTCTTGCTGGTCTTGTTTTAACATTGTCGAAATGTCTTGTAAACCGGGATTCCGAGACTGATCGGGTCTTCCTGGGAGAAGGTCTATTCCTTCGTTGATCACGAGAGCTTGTCATGGGCTAAGTTGGGACACCCCTACAGGGTTTAAACTTTCGAGAGCCATGCCCGCGGTTATGTGGCAGATGGGAATTTGTTAATGTCCGGTTGTAGATAACTTGACACCAGATCCGAAATAAAACGCATCAACCGCGTGTGTAGCCGTGATGGTCTCTTCTCGGCGGAGTCCGGGAAGTGAACACGGTTTCTGGGTTATGTTTGCCGTAAGTAGGTGTTCGGATCACCTCTTGATCATTGCTAGTTCACGACCGTTCCGCTTGCTTCTCTTCTCGCTCTCATTTGCGTATGTTAGCCACCATATCATGCTTAGTCGCTGCTGCAACCTCACCACTTTACCCCTTCCTTTCCCATTAAGCTTTGCTAGTCTTGATACCCATGGTAATGGGATTGCTGAGTCCTCGTGGCTCACAGATTACTACAACAACAGTTGCAGGTACAGGTTATGCGATGATCTTGACGCGAGAGCGATGCTTGCTTGCGTTGAGTTCTTCTTCTTCTTCTTCGATCAGGGGATAGGTTCCAGGTCGGCAGCCTGGGCTAGCAGGGTGGATATTGTTTGAGTTTCTATTTATGATTCATCCGTAGTCGGATGTTGTTCTTGTATGTTGTATTGTTGTATTCGTATGGCATTGTATGCCTTATGTATGTATCCCGATCTATTATGTAATGTTGATGTAATGATATCCACCTTGCAAAAGCGTCTTCAAGATGCGCTTCTATCCTTGGTGGGACCTTCGAGTTCCTTTAGGATAGGGTCGCATCTTGGGCGTGACAAGTTGGTATCAGAGCCTCGACCGACCTTAGGAGCCCCCTTGATTGTTGGCCGTTGTTGAGTCTAGACGAAAACTATTTTCGGAGTCTAGTTATATCGGAGAGTAGGATTTTTTTTACTCCTCTGCCCCTTCGTCGCTCTGGTAAGGAATCTTGATGTAGGTGTTTTGAACTACTCCTCTTCCCCTTCAAATTTTTCTTTAGGATCACGCAGTTGGTTTTCCGATCGTTGTTCCTCAGCTCTTTGCATCCGGTGCATTTCTCGTCAAGTTGACTCGAGCCTCTTCGTCGTTGTCAAGTTCAATCCTCAATTGTTGTCTTTTCCCTCCCGCCCACCCTTCTTCCTCTCGGAACCGGAGTGCATGAATCAGTATCCATCCTACTCGTGCGAAGTCTGTGCTTTCTTTCCTCAATGATTTCAACCGGTGTTTTCTCTTCTAGATATTCGTCGGTTTCCCCTTCCAAGTTATCTTTGTTTTTCCCGCCCTCCCACCCTCTTCTTCCCCGAGTTTGAGTCTCTTTCGACCATCAATTCCATTCGTGTGGAGCATCTTCAGTCTTTCGTCAATTGTTTCAACCGGTGAATTCTCGTCTCGTTCATCATTCTTCATCTCTATCTTTTCCGGTGGATTCAATTCAAGTTAATTTTCAGTAGTGATTATATTCTTTTCCTCGGCTCAAATGTTTTCCCTGCTCGTTCGCCTCTCGCCATTCAATCCTTCAGGAGTTCAAGACATCTCAGGAGATTAAATGCGTGTTCGAATTAATTCGAGGTTGTCACCTCATTCAAATATTTCATTTGTCCGGTGCATCATATATCTGTTCAACAATCCTTTTCAACGGTGTTTCTTATAGTGGGCCCTAACCCACAGGTCTTTTCGAGATCTTACGACTCTTCTAATTTCCCCAGAGCTATTCTCAAATGTGTTATGTAAGAATGGATTCCATCAGTCACATGCCTTTTCAAGATCGATTTCAATTCTTGTCATTGCCGATTCAACCTTTTGCTCTTCTCATTCTTAGGAGTATCTCAGTAATTTTGTTGGTGTTTTCGTCGTCATTTGAAGACCAAAGAAGAAGATTTCTGTTAAAATCTTGTCCGTTCTTCCGGAGATTCACGGTGCTAGCTCGACGTTATCCTATCAAACTGTTTCAAGTCATGCAAATTCTTTTCATCCATCCAGAGCATTTCAGGAGTTGCTTTCTCTCTCGATCATCCGGAGGCCATCTTTTCGGAAGATTTCTTCGTTCTAAGTTTTCAGATTTGTTCTCCAATTATTCTATATCTGTGCCCTTTCGTTCGTCTCAATATTCTTCCGGCGCTTCGTTCAAGTGTTCTTTAATCAGCTCATGATCTCTTTGTTCTTTTGCATCTAAATCGCCTCTAGCTTATTGGTTCTTCTAATTCTTCCCGGCGATTCATTCTCTTTCACCAGTCTTTTCTGAATTCCACCGGTGGTTCACGAAGACCTTCTCAAGTTCACGATATGTCACTTCTCAATCCTTTTCAAGAAGAATAAGTAGTATGCAAAAATCCATTGCTTGTCATCAATTTAATTTGATGAAGGATAAGCATACAATAAATCTTATTCTTATTTCGTCCAAGTAAATAATCCCTTCCTTCGGAGTTTGTTCTTGATGAATAAATTCTAGTTCCAAGTGCTTTCATCTTTTCTTTTCTGGAGTTCATATTGCCTCGGCCATCTCGTGGAACCTCCATCTAAATCACCGCAAGGCTCATCTTATTCTTTCATCCTTCATTCTATCTCCTCATCTTTTCGTCACCGGAGTTCTTCATGGTGGTTCTTCATGATTTAATTCATTCTTCAAGAGTTCATCAAGTATCTTTCCATCCTCTCAAGTTCATGTTCTATTCTTTCAGTCTTATCCGTTTCTTTTCTCATTCTAACCACTCCGGTTAGAACGAGTGATTTCATAGCCTATCTGATTCCATGAGCTTTCGATTCTCGTCATTCTCGCAGTTCCTCTCTTCTTCTCGAGTGCTCTCGATTCTTTGCTTCTTCTCTTGAGTTCTTGTTTCACCTCATCCATTTTCCCTTCCATCTCGGTCCTAAGATCTAGGGACGAGATCTCTTGTTAGTGGAGGAGTGTTGTAACGCCCCGGATTCGATGCGCCAGGTGTCTGCCAGTTATTCGCCGTCGTTGCCATGTCATTTGGTTGCGTGTTGCATTTTGCCATGTCATCATGTGCATTTCATTTTGCATACATGTCCGTCTCATGCATCCAAGCCTTTTCCCCGTTGTCCGTTTTGAAATCCGGCACTCCTATGTCCTCCGGCGTTTCCCTTTGGTCTCTCGTTTTGAGCGGGTGTTAAACATTCTCGGAATGGCCCGAGGTTTGCCAAGCGGCCTTGGTATAGCACCGGTAGACCGCCTGTCAAGTTTCGTGTCATTCGGAGGTCGTTTGATACACCAACGGTTAACCGGGTAACCGTAAAGCCCCCCTTTGTGTTGCAGCCCAACACCCCTTCCAAAGTGGCCCAAAACACAGCAAACTCCCCTCCATGCTCTCGGTCGTTCGATCACGATCGCGTGGCCGAAAACCGCACCTTATTTGGACTCTCCTAGCTCCCTCTACCTATAAATATGTGTCCCTCTCGGATTTTTCGCGCAGATGAACCCTAGCCTCTTCCCCTGCGTGCCGCCGGACATGTCCGCCCGGTGGCCGGACACGTCCACCGCCACCCGGCCACGTCGCCCGACCAATGGCAACGCGCCACGTCAGCATCCTCGGTGCCCGCCACCAGTCCCGGGCGCCACCGCGTCCCGCAGCCCCTCCTCGCCGCCGAGGCCCAGGTCGGCGGGCCCGCCGCCAGCGCCCGCGCTGGCGCCGCGCCCCCATTGCCCGCCGCAGCACCGCCGCCTCGCCGCCGAGCCCGGCCCCTCGGCTCCCGCGCGCCTCGCCGGCCGCCGCCCGCTGCCAGCCACGCCTAGCCCGCCGCCCGTGGGCGTCCCCGGCCGGCCCGTCATGCCATCCGGCCGGCCGGCCCGTCGCCCCCGCCGCGCCACGCCGCGCCGCGCCGCCGGTGTCGCCTCCTCGTCGTCCCGCGCCGGATCCGGCGAGAACCGGCCGGAGGAGACCTCCCCGGCCCCGGATCTGCCTCCCCGAGGCCTTCCCCGGCCACAACTCCGCGAGCTCCGACCTGCATCGAAAACCGTGCAACCCGCAGGTTGACCCCGTTTATCCACCAAGTCCCGAAATGTTTGCATTTTCATGCCATGTTCATGCCATCAAATCTCTGCATCCGTAGCTCCGTTTCGTGCGTATAATATGTCAAATTGTTCGCCTCGACGAGTACATCATTTCATTCCATTGCATCATATTCATTTGAGCTCATCTTGATGCCCGAAATGCTGTTGGAAAAGTGCATGTTGATGTTAATCTCTTTGGCTGTTATAACTTGCTCATTTGTCATTTTTGCCATGATTGATGTGTGCATCCTATGAGGTTGATGTCTCATGTGTCTTGATCTATGCCATGCCATCTTTCCAGGGGTGTATGCCATGTATTTTTGCGATCAATGTGGTGACTAGCACAAGCATGCAAACTAGGCTTCGTGATATTGCTGATTTTAGTCCCATTACTCTTTGTTATTTTGATGCCATATAAACTTGATGCTACAGAGAGATCCATGCATATTTTGAGATACTTCAGTAAGGGTGTTTTGAACATATGGTTGTTGTCTATCCATTCATGCCCTTGTTTGCAATTATGGAGTAGCCTAGGATGTTGTCATTTGAGTGCTCTACTTTTGCTTCAAAATGTTTCCTGGCAGATTGTTTACTTGTTATTCAATTTGGCCAAGGTTGCAATATTTGATCCTTGCATGCTATGGACTTGTTCTTGACTTGGTTTGTTTCACAAACATGCCTTCTTGATGATGCTATGCTTATCTTGTCATGCAATGACTTGTGGTGAGTGAATCGAGCTTGTTAAGTAGTGTACTTTTTATTCTTTGTTTTGCTAGGCTGATTACATTATATTTTGTTGCTATGTTAACATGCTTCTACTAATCATTCTATGCATAATCTGGAGATTTCCTATAAACATGTTTTGATCTACATGTCAAGCTCTATCCATTCATGCCCTTAGTTGCAATTATAGCCTGCTGGAACATGTTGTTATCTTGCTCCAAAGTTGCTTAAAAATGTTGCTGTCAACCTGTTAACATGAAGTTCAATGTTTCCATGATTGTTTCCTAGTGATCCATGCACCCTATGAACTTGCTCTTGCCATGCTTAGCTTCATAAACATGTCTTCTTACTGTTGGTTGCCTTGCCATGCCATGTATTGCTCTGTGGTGAGTGGTTCAAGCTCACGAACATGCCTACTTATTGTTGTTCCTGCCATGTATGAATCTGTAATATAACTTGCCATGTTTACATGGGTGCCATCATATTTTCTGTGCCCTTTTGGCTCATGGACAGTAAGGGACTTTTGATCTATGCAATTAGTAGATTCATGCCATGCCTTTGTTTGCCATGATAAGTTCATGTAACATGTTGTTTTCTTGCTCTAAACATTGCAACCTGATGTTATTTACGCTAAAGTCAAAGCTGTTATTATTTCCAATCTTACCATGTGTTTTGGAGCATGTTCTAGTGGTTTCTAGAGATAGCTCAGTGTTCATGTTTTGTTATTCTTTACGTGTATTTCATGCCCATGCCTTTTGTTATTATGTTGGGGTGCTGTAGCATGTTGTTTTGATGCTTGCAAGATGCCTAGTTGCTGTTATGGACAGATTGTTGTTATGACTTGTATAGTGTGTGTGTGTTGCACCGTTGCTCCGTTTTGAGTGTGCTCTATATGAAACTTCCTTAATTTTGCATGTAGCTTCATATTATCATGTTGCATCCTTGTTTTGAGGTGTTTGCTTGATGTTTGTATGCATTTTGCATCAATGCCATGCTTAACTTGTTTTGCTCATATCTTCTAGGCCGTAGCTCCGAACTAAATGAACTTTATATGTAACTTGACTAAAATTTCGTGTAGATCATCTTGGTGCATCTTAACTTGCTGTTTAACAACTTGAACATAAGGTTTATTCAGTTCTGGACCAATTTCGAAATTTGCTTATGAGGACTTACCGGAATTGTTATATGTTGTTCCCGGCCTCATTTAAACTTGCCTTGATGTGTTGTTCTTGTTTGCGTCATCTCTTGCCATGAGTAGCTTCATGTAGCTTTGTCATGCATCATGCTTGTTGTGCATCATGTCTTGTTCATGTGTGGTGTGTTTACCATGTTGTGTGCTTCTTCTCGATAGTTCCCGTTTCGTTGCGATCGTGAGGATTCGTTAAATCTCACGTGTGGTTCGTCTTTGTGGCTTCATCTTCTTCATGGACTCGTTCTTCTTCCTTGCGGGATTTCAGGCAAGATGACCGCTACCCTGGATCTCACTACTATCATTGCTATGCTAGTTGCTTCGTTCTTTCGCTATGCTGCGTTACCTATCTTTTGCTCTTCAAGTCATCCCATATTGCCATGAACCTCTAACCTTTGACACATTTCCTATGCAAACCGTTGTTTGGCTATGTTACCGCTTTTGCTCAGCCCCTCTTATAGCATTGCTAGTTGCAGGTGAAGTTGAAGATTTCTCCATGGTGGACAGGGTTTTGGTTGGGATATCACAATATCTTTTATATTATTAATGCATCTATATATTTGGTAAAGGGTGGAAGGCTCGGCCTTATGCAGTGTTTTGTTCCACTCTTGCCGCCCTAGTTTCCGTCATACGGTGTTATGTTCCCGGATTTTGCGTTCCTAACGCGGTCGGGTGATTTATGGGACCCCCGACAGTTCGCTTTGAATAAAACTCCTCGGGAAGGCCCAACATTGGTTTTACCATTTGCCTCACCACCACCTACTTTTCCCTTGGGAGTCGCTCTCTCGAGGGTCATCTTTATTCAGCCCCGGGCCAATGCTTGTCTAAGTGTTGGTCCAAACTAGAAGCACCATGGGATCATCCCTTGGCAACTTGGGTTACGTCGGTACTCAGACGCTTAGCTTATCCGGTGTTGCCACGAGCGAGATATGTGCAGCTCCTATCGGGATTGTCGGCGCATCTGGCGGTCTTGCTGGTCTTGTTTTAACATTGTCAAAATGTCTTGTAAACCGGGATTCGAGACTGATCGGGTCTTCTGGGAGAAGGTCTATTCCTTCGTTGATCGCGAGAGCTTGTCATGGGCTAAGTTGGGACACCCTGCAGGGTTTAAACTTTCGAGAGCCGTGCCGCGGTTATGTGGCAGATGGGAATTTGTTAATGTCGGTTGTAGATAACTTGACACGGATCCGAAATAAAATGCATCAACGCGTGTGTAGTCGTGATGGTCTCTTCTCGGCGGAGTCCGGAAGTGAACACGGTTTCGGGTTATGTTTGCGTAAGTAGGTGTTGGGATCACCTCTTGATCATTGCTAGTTCACGACCGTTCCGCTTGCTTCTCTTCTCACTCTCATTTGCGTATGTTAGCCACCATATCATGCTTAGTCGCTGCTGCAACCTCACCACTTTACCCCTTCCTTTCCCATTAAGCTTTGCTAGTCTTGATACCCATGGTAATGGGATTCTTTGAGTCCTCGTGGCTCCTGATTACTACAACAACGATTGCTGAGTACAGGTTATGCGATGATCTTGGCCGAGAGCGATGCTTGCTTGTGTTGAGTTCTTCTTCTTCTTCTTCGATCGGGGATAGGTTCGGTCGGCGACTGGGCTAGCGAGGTGGATATTGTTTGAGTTTCTATTTATGATTCATCCGTAGTCGGATGTTGTTCTTGTATGTTGTATTGTTGTATTAGTATGGCATTGTATGCCTTATGTATGTATCCCCATCTATTATGTAATGTTGATGTAATGATATCCACCTTGCAAAAGCGTCTTCAAGATGCGCTTCTATCCTTAGTGGGACCTTGAGTTCCTTTAGGATAGGGTCGCATCTTAGGCGTGACAAGTTGGTATCGAGCCTCGACCGACCTTAGGAGCCCCTTGATTGTTGGCGTTGTTGAGTCTAGAGCGAAAACTATTTTCGGAGTCTAGTTATATCGTAGAGTAGGATTTTTTTACTCCTCTGCCCCTTCGTCGCTCTGGTAAGGAATCTTGATGTAGGTGTTTTGAACTACTCCTCTTCCCCTTCAAATTTTTCTTTAGGATCACGCAGTTGGTTTTCCGATCGTTGTTCCTCAGCTCTTTGCATCCGGTGCATTTCTCGTCAAGTTGACTCGAGCCTCTTCGTCGTTGTCAAGTTCAATCCTCAATTGTTGTCTTTTCCCTCCCGCCCACCCTTCTTCCTCTCGGAACCGGAGTCCGTAATCGAGTATCCATCCTACTCGTGCGAAGTCTGTGCTTTCTTTCCTCAATGATTTCAACCGGTGTTTTCTCTTCTAGATATTCGTCGGTTTCCCCTTCCAAGTTATCTTTGTTTTTCCCGCCCTCCCACCCTCTTCTTCCCCGAGTTTGAGTCTCTTTCGACCATCAATTCCATTCGTGTGGAGCATCTTCAGTCTTTCGTCAATTGTTTCAACCGGTGAATTCTCGTCTCGTTCATCATTCTTCATCTCTTTCTTTTCCGGTGGATTCAATTCAAGTTAATTTTCGGTAGTGATTATATTCTTTTCCTCGGCTCAAATGTTTTCCCTGCTCGTTCGCCTCTCGCCATTCAATCCTTCCGGAGTTCAAGACATCTCAGGAGATTCGTCTGTGTTCGAATTAATTCGAGGTTGTCACCTCATTCAAATATTTCATTTGTCCGGTGCATCATATATTTGTTCAACAATCCTTTTCAACGGTGTTTCTTATAGTGGGCCCTAACCCACAGGTCTTTTTCCAGGATCTTACCTGACTCTTCTAATTTCCCCAGAGCTATTCTCAAATGTGTGATGTAAGAATGGATTCCATCAGTCACATGCCTTTTCAAGATCGATTTCAATTCTTGTCATTGCCGATTCAACCTTTTGCTCTTCTCATTCTTCCGGAGTATCTCAGTAATTTTGTTGGTGTTTTCGTCGTCATTTGAAGACCAAAGAAGAAGATTTCTGTTAAAATCTTGTCCGTTCTCCCGGAGATTCACGGTGCTAGCTCGACGTTATCCTATCAAACTGTTTCAAGTCATGCAAATTCTTTTCATCCATCCAGAGCATTTCAGGAGTTGCTTTCTCTCTCGATCATCCGGAGGCCATCTTTTCGGAAGATTTCTTCGTTCTAAGTTTTCAGATTTGTTCTCCAATTATTCTATATCTGTGCCCTTTCGTTCGTCTCAATATTCTTCGGTAACCGTTCAAGTGTTCTTTAATCAGCTCATGATCTCTTTGTTCTTTTGCATCTAAATCGCCTCTAGCTTATTGGTTCTTCTAATTCTTCCCGGCGATTCATTCTCTTTCACCAGTCTTTTCCGAATTCCACCGGTGGTTCACGAAGACCTTCTCAAGTTCACGATATGTCACTTCTCAATCCTTTTCAAGAAGAATAAGTAGTATGCAAAAATCCATTGCTTGTCATCAATTTAATTTGATGAAGGATAAGCATACAATAAATCTTATTCTTATTTCGTCCAAGTAAATAATCCCTTCCTTCGGAGTTTGTTCTTGATGAATAAATTCTAGTTCCAAGTGCTTTCATCTTTTCTTTTCTGGAGTTCATATTGCCTCGGCCATCTCGTCGGAACCTCCATCTAAATCACCGCAAGGCTCATCTTATTCTTTCATCCTTCATTCTATCTCCTCATCTTTTCGTCACCGGAGTTCTTCATGGTGGTTCTTCATGATTTAATTCATTCTTCAAGAGTTCATCAAGTATCTTTCCATCCTCTCAAGTTCATGTTCTATTCTTTCAGTCTTATCCGTTTCTTTTCTCATTCTAACCACTCCGGTTAGAACGAGTGATTTCATAGCCTATCTGATTCCATGAGCTTTCGATTCTCGTCATTCTCGCAGTTCATCTCTTCTTCTCGAGTGCTCTCGATTCTTTGCTTCTTCTCTTGAGTTCTTGTTTCACCTCATCCATTTTCCCTTCCATCTCGGTCCTAAGATCTAGGGACGAGATCTCTTGTTAGTGGAGGAGTGTTATGCGCCCGGATTCGATCGCGCCGGTGTACGCGATTATTCGCCGTCGTTGCCATGTCATTTGGTTGCGTGTTGCATTTTGCCATGTCATCATGTGCATTTCATTTTGCATACATGTCCGTCTCATGCATCCAAGCCTTTTCCCCGTTGTCCGTTTTGAAATCCGGCACTCCTATGTCCTCCGGCGTTTCCCTTTGGTCTCTCGTTTTGAGCGGGTGTTAAACATTCTCGGAATGGCCCGAGGTTTGCCAAGCGGCCTTGGTATAGCACCGGTGAACCGCTGTCAAGTTTCGTGTCATTGGAGGTCGTTTGATACACCAGCAGTTAACAAGGGTAACCGTAAAGCCCCCCTTTGTGTTGCAGCCCAACACCCCTTCCAAAGTGGCCCAAAACCCAGCAAACTCCCCTCCATGCTCTCGGTCGTTCGATCACGATCGCGTGGCCGAAAACCACACCTTATTTGGACTCTCCTAGCTCCCTCTACCTATAAATATGTGTCCCTCTCGGATTTTTCGCGCAGATGAACCCTAGCCTCTTCCCCTGCGTGCCGCCGGACATGTCCGCCCGGCGGCCGGACACGTCCACCGCCACCCGGCCACGTCGCCCGACCAATGGCAACGCGCCACGTCAGCATCCTCGGTGCCGCCGCCCGATCCGGGCGCCACGCGTCCCGCAGCCCTCCTCGCCGCCGAGGCCAGGCTGGCCGAGCATGGCCCGCCAGCCAGCGCGCCGCCGCCGCCCGCCCGCCCGCGCCTCGCCGGTGCCTCCCGCTGCCGCCAAGCTTCGCCGCCGCCGCCCGCCCGAGCCCGGCCCCTCGGCTCCGCCGCGCGCTCGCCTCGCCGCCGCCGCGCCCCAGCCAGCGCGCCTAGCCCGCCGCCCATGGCGTCCCGGCCGGCCCGTCGCTGTCGTCCGCGGCCGCGCCTGCCGCGCGCCGCGGTGTCGCCTCCTCGTCGTCCGCGCGGATCCGGCGAATCCGGCCGGAGGAGACCTCCCGGCCCGGATCTGCCTCCCGAGGCCTTCCCGGCCACAATCCGCGACTCCGACCTGCGATCGAAAACCGTGCAACCCGCGAGTTGACCCGTTTATCCACCAAGTCCCGAAATGTTTGCATTTTCATGCCATGTTCATGCCATCAAATCTCTGCATCCGTAGCTCCGTTTCGTGCGTATAATATGTCAAATTGTTCGCCTCGGCGAGTACATCATTTCATTCCATTGCATCATATTCATTTGAGCTCATCTTGATGCCGAAATGCTGTTGGAAAAGTGCATGTTGATGTTAATCTGCTTTGGCTGTTATAACTTGCTCATTTGTCATTTTGCCATGATTGATGTGTGCATCCTATGAGGTTGATGTCTCATGTGTCTTGATCTATGCCATGCCATCTTTCCGGTGTATGCCATGTATTTTTGCGATCAATGTGGTGACTAGCACAAGCATGCAAACTAGGCTTCGTGATATTGCTGATTTTAGTCCACATTACTGCTTTGTTATTTTGATGCCATATAAACTTGATGCTACAGAGAGATCCATGCATATTTTGAGATACTTCAGTAAGGGTGTTTTGAACATATGGTTGTTGTCTATCCATTCATGCCCTTGTTTGCAATTATGGAGTAGCCTAGGATGTTGTCATTTGAGTGCTCTACTTTTGCTTCAAAATGTTTCCTGGCAGATTGTTTACTTGTTATTCAATTTGGCCAAGGTTGCAATATTTGATCCTTGCATGCTATGGACTTGTTCTTGACTTGGTTTGTTTCACAAACATGCCTTCTTGATGATGCTATGCTTATCTTGTCATGCAATGACTTGTGGTGAGTGAATCGAGCTTGTTAAGTAGTGTACTTTGCATTCTTGTTTTGCTAGGCTGATTACATTATATTTTGTTGCTATGTTAACATGCTTCTACTAATCATTCTATGCATAATCTGGAGATTTCCTATAAACATGTTTTGATCTACATGTCAAGCTCTATCCATTCATGCCCTTAGTTGCAATTATAGCCTGCTGGAACATGTTGTTATCTTGCTCCAAAGTTGCTTAAAAATGTTGCTGTCAACCTGTTAACATGAAGTTCAATGTTTCCATGATTGTTTCCTAGTGATCCATGCACCCTATGAACTTGCTCTTGCCATGCTTAGCTTCATAAACATGTCTTCTTACTGTTGGTTGCCTTGCCATGCCATGTATTGCTCTGTGGTGAGTGGTTCAAGCTCACGAACATGCCTACTTATTGTTGTTCCTGCCATGTATGAATCTGTAATATAACTTGCCATGTTTACATGGGTGCCATCATATTTTCTGTGCCCTTTTGGCTCATGGACAGTAAGGGACTTTTGATCTATGCAATTAGTAGATTCATGCCATGCCTTTGTTTGCCATGATAAGTTCATGTAACATGTTGTTTTCTTGCTCTAAACATTGCAACCTGATGTTATTTCTGCTAAAGTCTGAAACTGTTATTATTTCCAATCTTACCATGTGTTTTGGAGCATGTTCTAGTGGTTTCTAGAGATAGCTCAGTGTTCATGTTTTGTTATTCTTTACGTGTATTTCATGCCCATGCCTTTTGTTATTATGTTGGGGTGCTGTAGCATGTTGTTTTGATGCTTGCAAGATGCCTAGTTGCTGTTATGGACAGATTGTTGTTATGACTTGTATAGTGTGTGTGTGTTGCACCGTTGCTCCGTTTTGAGTGTGCTCTATATGAAACTTCCTTGATTTTGCATGTAGCTTCATATTATCATGTTGCATCCTTGTTTTGAGGTGTTTGCTTGATGTTTGTATGCATTTTGCATCAATGCCATGCTTAACTTGTTTTGCTCATATCTTCTAGGCCGTAGCTCCGAACTAAATGAACTTTATATGTAACTTGACTAAAATTTCGTGTAGATCATCTTGGTGCATCTTAACTTGCTGTTTAACAACTTGAACATAAGGTTTATTCAGTTCTGGACCAATTTCGAAATTTGCTTATGAGGTCTTACCGGAATTGTTATATGTTGTTCCCGGCCTCATTTAAACTTGCCTTGATGTGTTGTTCTTGTTTGCATCATCTCTTGCCATGAGGAGCTTCATGTAGCTTTGTTATGCATCATGCTTGTTGTGCATCATGTCTTGTTCATGTGTGGTGTGTTTACCATGTTGTGTGCTTCTTCTCGATAGTTCCCGTTTCGTTGCGATCGTGAGGATTCGCTCGTCTACGTGTGGTTCGTCTTTGTGGCTTCATCTTCTTCATGGACTCGTTCTTCTTCCTTGCGGGATTTCAGGCAAGATGACGGCTACCCTGGATCTCACTACTATCATTGCTATGCTAGTTGCTTCGTTCTTTCGCTATGCTGCGTTACCTATCTTTTGCTCTTCAAGTCATCCCATATTGCCATGAACCTCTAACCTTTGACACCTTTCCTATGCAAACCGTTGTTTGGCTATGTTACCGCTTTTGCTCAGCCCCTCTTATAGCATTGCTAGTTGCAGGTGAAGTTGAAGATTTCTCCATGGTGGACAGGGTTTTGGTTGGGATATCACAATATCTCTTATATTATTAATGCATCTATATATTTGGTAAAGGGTGGAAGTCTCGGCCTTATGCCTGGTGTTTTGTTCCACTCTTGCCGCCCTAGTTTCCGTCATACCGGTGTTATGTTCCCGGATTTTGCGTTCCTAACGCGGTCGGGTGATTTATGGGACCCCCCTGACAGTTCGCTTTGAATAAAACTCCTCCAGGAAGGCCCAACATTGGTTTTACCATTTGCCTCACAACCACCTACTTTTCCCTTGGGAGTCGCTCTCTCGAGGGTCATCTTTATTCAGCCCCCCGGGGCCAATGCTTGTCTAAGTGTTGGTCCAAACTAGAGCACCGTCTTGGGATCATCCCTTAGCAACTTAGGTTACGTCGGTACATGCGCTTAGCTTATCCGGTGTTGCCCGAGAGCGAGATATGTGCAGCTCCTATCGGGATTGTCGGTGCATCTGGCGGTCTTCTGTTCTTGTTTTAACATTGTCGAAATGTCTTGTAAACCGGGATTCGAGACTGATCGGGTCTTCACGGAGAAGGTCTATTCCTTCGTTGATCGCGAGAGCTTGTCATGGGCTAAGTTGGGACACCCCTACAGGGTTTAAACTTTCGAGAGCCGTGCCGCGGTTATGTGGCAGATGGGAATTTGTTAATGTCGGTTGTAGATAACTTGACACGGATCCGAAATAAAACGCATCAACCACGTGTGTAGCCGTGATGGTCTCTTCTCGGCGGAGTCCGGGAAGTGAACACGGTTTCTGGGTTATGTTTGCCGTAAGTAGGTGTTCAGGATCACCTCTTGATCATTGCTAGTTCACGACCGTTCCGCTTGCTTCTCTTCTCGCTCTCATTTGCGTATGTTAGCCACCATATCATGCTTAGTCGCTGCTGCAACCTCACCACTTTACCCCTTCCTTTCCCATTAAGCTTTGCTAGTCTTGATACCCATGGTAATGGGACTGCTGAGTCCTCGTGGCTCTGATTACTACAACAACAGATTGCGGTACAGGTTATGCGATGATCTTGGCGCGAGAGCGATGCTTGCTTGCGTTGAGTTCTTCTTCTTCTTCTTCAATCGGGGATAGGTTCGGTCGGCCTTTGGGCTAGCGAGGTGGATATTGTTTGAGTTTCTATTTATGATTCATCCGTAGTCGTATGTTGTTCTTGTATGTTGTATTGTTGTATTAGTATGGCATTGTATGCCTTATGTATATATCCCCATCTATTATGTAATGTTGATGTAATGATATCCACCTTGCAAAAGCGTCTTCAAGATGCGCTTCTATCCTTAGTGGGACCTTGAGTTCCTTTAGGATAGGGTCGCATCTTAGGCGTGATAATATCGTGGGCTCCCTTGAGACAGTTTTATAATACATTTGGCGTCGATACTCCTTGCCGGTGGCGGGTCGATGAAGCTTCTCGCATCCGGCCTGCCCAAGTGCACCTTTGTGCGGGCAAGGGCCCAATGAGCACCTTCAATCTGGCGGGCGCTTGATGACCTCCACCGAGGCACGCATCCACCAGCCGCCGCCTGCAGGCCGAAGTAGCTCCCGGCATGGCCTGTCGAGCCTGGCCGGACTATAAGGCCCTTCATGGCCTCCTCGGCTACCATGTGGAGTTCGACCAGCTGCTTCACTGGTCGCTTGAGGGCACCGGATGGCGGCCTCGGCGTCTTGAGACCGAAGACCTTCTCCGTCGAGCTCCGTCCTCGCCACGATAGAATGCGGCGGCATCGGACACACTCTGGCGGAGATGCAAGCGCCTGGAGAGCTCGAATGCGGGTAAGTGTCGGGTAGTTTACATTAACATGCTTGCTTTGCATGAAAAATGCCTTACCGCCGCTATCTTCTTTACATCTTCAACCTCCTAAAGGGCCTTATGGGCCTCGTCCTTGGCGGACTTGGCACTTTCGAGAGCCGAGGCAAGCTCGGACTCTCGAGTCTTGGAGTCACGCTCCAAGCTCTCATGCTTCTCCATGAGAGCCTGGAGCTCTTGCCGTACTTCCGCCACCTGCGCCTCCTGCTTTTCTCGCTCTGCCTGTTCCACGGCCGCACTGCGTTCAGCCGTTGACACAGCCTCCTTCAGGGCTGCCACCTTGTTCGTGGCCCCTGCAATACCCATATTATCCTTGTTAATTTTATTGCAACCAAAATCCTTTTATGTAAGGTAACTATTCAAAGTAGTGTTACTCACCTTCTTTGTCCTCGAGCTGCTTCTTGGCATGGCCGAGTTCTTGCTCGGACCGCTCGAGATCCTGCTTCAACGCACCGACCTCCATGATCGGTCTTGCAGAGGTCGGCAGCGCAGCCTGCAAACCCATATTGACATATTTTAAGCAACCTGCGTATATCTTCTTAGATCCTCGGTCCGGCTTTTCTTTCCGAACACGGGCCGAGCATCGAAACTCTTGTCTATGCGGTATTACATTACATAATTATAACTTCTTATCTCAAAGCTGTTAGAAGGCTGCTGCGAGCTTCAGTCGGCCCGCTCTTGGCGGTGAACCTTGAATCACCGCACTCATGATAGTGCGGTGTTCTTCCTCGATGGAGCGCCTTTAAGCGCCTCCAACAAGTTGTCCGGCGCCTCCGGTTGGGCCGGAGGCCGCCGGTGTCACGATCTTGCCCTTCTTTGAAGGGCGCTGCCGGATTCTAGAACCACTGCAGGTTCCGATGTAGAGTCGGCGCCAAAGTCGAGAGGCTGCTGGCGGCGCCTCGAGCCTCCTCTGATGGGTCCCTCTGGGATCCCACCTCGGCGTCCTCATCGGTAGCGGGGGTAAGCGGTCAGTGAATCCACACCGGCGGGGCCAGCGACCCTTCGATGAAGCGGGGAGATCATCATCGGCGGACTGCGGACGGTATCGGCATTAGTAGGACACTAGGTGGCGAAAGAAATTGCATATCGAGGATCCGGATACTTACGATCTCGCCGGAGGCTGGCCCTTGAAGGCCACTCCTCCGCCAGCGATGGTGTTGGCGGAACTGTCCGAGAATAGTTCTCCCCTCTTGGACCCTTGGCCTCCCCTATTGGGGATGCCTTCCTCTTCCTCTCTCCTCCTCCGGAGAGAGTCTTAAATCCTCCTCCTCGTTTTGGGGGGAGTCCGCCTCGTCGTCGGACGCTTGATTGCGGGAACTCTTTGAGTCCCGTGGCCACCTTCTTGGCCTTCTTCTTGGCACCACGTGCGGTGCGGAACCAGCAACCCTGCTAGGCAGGCGTTCACTTTGGGTCTTCGGCATGGGGCCGGACGGATGAGCTGCTCGGCCTTCTCCATCCATTCTGCCAAAGGAAAAGAGATTGAAACCCTCTTAGGATCAATCTATTTACCACAAGTGTCCGTAAAGGGTTGAATCACTTACCTCGTCGGTTGGAGGCTGCGGCGAAATCCGCAATCTTCCGTCGGCGGATGCGGGGCCGGCTCCTTAAATAGCACCCTCGAGCGCCTTCATCGTCGTGTCGAAGAGCCGCTTAGCGCTGGTGTTGTTCGGATTGAACTCCCACAGTTGAATGCCCGTTCTTGGCATGGGAGGATCCAGCGGATGAGCATGACTTGGACCACGTCGGCGAGCACGAGCTTATTGTTCACGGCTTACGGATACAGGCTCGAGTCCGTTAGCTCCGCCGGATTGCCCCACAACAAGCCCTTCTCTTTCCGGAGGTGAGCTGCATGGGGATGCGGATCTGAACTCGGGGCCGCCACCCGTGGGTTCGTGCGGCTCGGTGATGTAGAACCACCCGATTGCCACCCTTAATGGAGTCCACGAAGGCCCCTTGAGCCAGGGCGTTGGGCAACTTGCCCAACATGGCGCCTCCGCATTCGCTTGCGTGCCCTTCACAACCTTGACAGCGTTGAAGGTCTTGAGCCTGAGGCGAAGTGGGGCTGGATGCGGAGGAAGGCCTCGCACACGACGATAAACACCGAGATGTTGAGGATGAAGTTGGCGCGGATCGTGGAAATCCAGGCCGTAATAGAACATGAGCCCCGGACGAAAGGATGCGGTGGAAATCCCGATCCAGCGGAGGAAGTGGGGAAGGAAGGCGACCCTCTCATGGGGCCCGGGGTAGGGATGAGCTGCCCCTCATCGGGCAGCCGCGCATAATATCGCTGGAAAGGTATCCGGCGTTGCGTAGCTGGTGATGTGCTCCTCCTTGGCGGTGGAAGCCAACCACTTGCCTCCCCTCCGGACATGGTGGGGAAGGTTAAGGCGAGATCGTGAGCTCGGGCGTTGGAGCTTGAGTGCGGAGGTGGATGAGGAAAGGAGGAAGAAGGCGTGGGTGAAAAGGTGAATCCTTATCCCTTATATAGGCAGGCGAAGACTATCGCCCCACCAGCTGGTAAACTCGCTTATCTCCCAAGCGCCACCATCACTAGCGGTTGGGTTACCCGTCCATATTGATGAGAATCACGGAATAAGGGAACACGATCTACGCTTCGACAAGGCGTGCCAAAGAAACCGCTTCGCTAAGCGTTGGGGTGGTATAATAAAAAGCGATTCAAGTAAAAGCACGGTAGCGGTGTGATGTCATGCCGCATAATCGTCGCAGATTAGACTTACGTACATTTTATTCTCTCTACGGTGGAATGTGGAATTTATTTTGCAGAGTCGGACACTATCCTCGGGTTCATGATCTTCTCTGGATTATTCAAGGGAGGAACCCGCCTTGCAATGCCGAACATTATGCGCGCCGGACTTATCGTCATTGAAGCCTGGTTGAGGGAGCTCTTGAGGAGTCTGGACTAGGGATGTCCGGACAGCCGGACTATCATCGTCCGCCGGACTCCAAGACTACGAAGATACAAGATTGAAGACTCCGCCCGTGTCGGATGGGACTTTCCTTGGCGTGGAAGGCAAGCTTGCAATCAGATATGTAGATCTCCTACCATTGTAACCCGACTCTGTGTAACCCTAGCCTCCTCCGGTGTCTATATAAACCGGAGGGCTTTAGTCCATAGGACACAACATACATCACAACAATCATACCATAGCCTAGCTTTAGGGTTTAGCCTCCTTGATCTCATGGTAGATCCACTCTTGTACTACCCATATCATCAATATTAATCAAGCAGGACGTAGGGTTTTACCTCCATCTAGAGGGTCCGAACCTGGGTAAAACATCATGTCCCTTGTCTTCTGTTACCATCCGCCTAGACGCACAGTTCGGGACCCCCTACCCGAGATCCGCCGGTTTTGACACCGACAATGTCATTCCTACCGAAGAATCTATTGAAGAATTCATTCCAGAACGTGAAGATTGTCGAGCTAATGCACCTAAGGAAAATGCTGAAGAAAATGGTGCTGAAGAAAATGCTGATCAAGTTCCTCGACGACAACCAGCTCATCCTCGCGTTGCAAAAGAAGTGCAAGTGGAAAATATCATCGATGACATTGAAGCGGTCCTCTCACCCGCTCAAAAGCTTCACATTTATCTAACTTTTGTGGGCACTATGCTTTTGTCTCCATCACAGAGCCCACTAAGGTACATGAAGTATTTCTATAGCCTAAGTGGATTCAGGCCATGCAAGAAGAATTACATCAGTTCGAGCTCAACAATGTCTGGGAACTGGTCAAACGTCCAGATCCTCGCAAGCATAATATCATTGGCACAAAGTGGATCTACCGCAACAAGCAAGATGAAAATGGCCTTGTGGTGAGGAATAAGGCACGACTTGTAGCTCAAGGCTACACACAAGTTGAAGGAATTGATTTTGATGAAAATTTTGCACCTGTTGCTAGACTTGAGGCTATTCGCATATTACTTGCTTATGCTAACCATCATAATATCACTTTATATCAAATGGATGTGAAAAGTGCATTCCTCAATGGTAAGCTTGAGGAAGAAGTATATGTTGCTCAACCCCCAGGTTTTGAAGATCCAAAGAATCCTGACAAAGTCTTCAGACTCAAAAAGGCCCTCTATGGCCTCAAGCAGGCCCCTCGGGCGTGGTATGATACTTTGAAGGAATTCTTCGTGAAGAATGGCTTCACACCCGGTTCACTTGACCCTACTCTCTTTACTAAATCTTATGATGGTGAACTGTTTGTGTGCCAAATATACGTTGATGATATTATCTTTGGTTGTACTGACCAACGTTATAGTGATGAATTTGCCTATATGATGAGTGAAGAATATCAAATGAATATGATGGGAGAGTTGAAATTCTTCTTAGGTCTTCAAATTCATCAATAGCACAATGGCATATTCATATCTCAGGAGAAATACCTCAAGGATGTTCTGAGGAAATTCGGCATGCAAGATTGCAAAGGAGTCAAAGCTCCTATGCCCACAAATGGCCATCTATGCATTGATGAAAATGGTATTGACTTCGATCACAAGGTATACAGCTACATGATTGGTTCTTTATTATACTTATGTGCATCTAGGCCAGATATAATGCTTAGTGTTTGCATGTGTGCCCGATTTCAAGCTACACCGAAGGAATCACACCATAAGGCTGTGAAGCATATTCTTCGATATCTAGCTCACACACCAACACTAGGACTATGGTACCCCAAGGGCTCTACTTTTGATCTCATTGGATATTTTGACTCGACTATCTTTGGTGATCGTGTGGACCATAAGTCAACATCTGGTACTTGTCATTTCCTCGGACGATCTTTGGTGCATTGGTCACAAAAAAAGCAATTGTGTATCCTTTGTATCTTGCGGAAGCTGAGTACATTGCTGCTGGTTCTTGCTGTGCTCAATTGCTGTGGATGAAGCAAACTCTCAAGGACTACGACATCAACGTGAAGAATGTGCCTCTCTACTGTGACAATGAGAGTGCCATCAAGATTGCTCACAACCCAATTCAGCACTCGAAGACAAAGCACATTCAGATTCGTCATCATTTTCTTCGTGATCATGTGTTGAAGGCAACATTTCTATTGAGCATGTGAAGGTGAAGAACAGCTAGCGATATCTTCACAAAGCCCTTGGATGAGAAGAGATTTAGCAAGTTGCGGTGTGAGCTAAATATCTTAGAGTCTTGAATGTTCTTTGAAAAGGACACTCATCCTAACACTTATGCAAAATTGATGACTTAGATGTGCAACACATGAAGAAAGCGTTTTCTTCAATCAATGAAGAATAACACTCTATGTGTGAAGAAATTAATGAAGAAATTGATTCTCGAGAACCCTCGACAATTATGCGCATTATGCGAAATCGTCATTCTTGTACGGTGGGTCACGCCACCACCAAAGTTGAAAATCTTCAATTTGAGTTTTTCCTTAGTTTTTGAAATTCTTCAGTTTTTCAAATTCTTCAACTTTGCAAAATCTTCACTGTTTCCGTCATTTTTCTTCATTGGCTATATATATGGATTTATGTCCTCTACATCATTCACTTATGGCTATTTCTTCAAGTTGCATTTTCTGCTAAGTGAATGTGATCGGACCCTTCCCCCTCTATGCTTACTCAACCCAATCTATTCACAAATTCTTCATGTGCGTTCTATTTGAAACTCGTTCAAAATCTTCATTGTGTCCTTGTCAGCTGAAGAAATTGCGAACGGAACTTTAAAACTAATCTTATCCAAATTTTCGGCTTTGCCGCCCAAACCGTTCCACTTTCTACGATAGACTTATCTATTCACCCACGATCTCACACGATCTCCACTTTTCAGTACGTGGGTGACACATGTCAAGCGAATGAGAAGGGTCAGGGGCATGTTCGTCCTAAATCTTCGGGCGAACAGTTTTTCACTGCGACTATAAATACCCCCTCTCCCCTTCCTCACTTCCTTTACTCCGCTCGACCGCTCTCTCTCTCTCGCTCAAGCTTCTCAAACCCTAGCGTCGCCGCTACTCCATCGTCGCCGGTGAGGAACAGCTTCACTGCCTCGACCTCGTCGCCGTTGTACTCGCGCCAGCCGCGGAAATCTTCACCCCGCCTCCGCCGTAGCTGTCTTCCTCCGCCAAGTTAGGGCGTGGAAGATCTGAACTGACGAGCTTCAAATCCACACTTCTCAGTTCGTCATGTTCTTCATCTGGGTAATTAAAAGTTACTTTTACTGCCCTCTTTGATTCATATTTTCTCTACAAAATCTTCAAAGGTGTTTTATTCTTCAAATCCTCACACACAAAACACCTCACTAGTCATCTGCTCTTGATTCGTTTCTCTAAGCATCATTTATCTTCAAGATTCCTCAATTGTGTGGATCCTCAAGCTATACAACTTTGGAACCTAAGACAAAGAACGCTTAGTGAAATTCTTCAAGACTCAACTGGTCAAATTCCTCAAAGTTGTTCTTTTTGAAAACCTTCTGAGAACGCATATGACCTCTTCAAATTCCTCGCAACTATACTCTGTTCACAGGTACTCATGTCCGCTGCTGAATAACTAGGTTCTCATCAACTTAACTCATTTGCAGCGTTCCTCGAAGAAAAGTTGCATACTTCTTCAGAGAATTCGATTGTTCAAATCCCTCAATTGAAGAATATGGCAGACGGTAAGAAACCACAGAAAGGAGGAAAGAGGCCTGAGGTCATGACTGCATTTGAAATACCTGAGGACATCTATGCTGACTATTGCACACCTGATGAGGCCAAGTTCGGAAAGGAGAACAAAAATCAGCGCAAAGTGCGCATACAGAGGATTGAAAGGAGATGGGCACGAGAATGGAGGGAGTACAGATATGTAACTCCAAAGTATATGAAGGAATTCGCACTAAATCCTCCATGCCCAAGAGCTCCATTGGCACCTGGCCAAGAAGCTGACCCCACCAGCATCAAGCGTGATGAGGATTTCCCTCAAGAATGGGACAAACGCCAAGCCAAGTTGGCAAGACAAGCCAAAGAAGCAGTGAGGAAATTCAATGAAGACTCTGCTACTCCTGCTGCCACTGAGGCCTCTGTCAGGCCTAGAAAATCAATGGAAAAGAAGCCCGCTCACAAGCCAAGTGCTTCACCAACTGTGCCCTCACGGCCAAGTTCCTCAGCAATGCCCTCACGACCAGAATCTTCAAAGCCCTCACGGCCAGTTCCTCATGCTGCTCCTGCTCCTCCAAAGTCCTCATCTCCTCCCCCAAAGTCCTCAGTTGCTCCGGCAAAGTCCTCAACACCTGTACATCTGGCCACATTCCAAAGGACTGCAGGCATCTCTATTGCCTCTGGTGTCTCAGCGAGTTCCTCAGCTGCACCAAACTCTTCATCAGGCCCCACACTGCTGAAGACAAAGGCAACAGCTGGTCGAGGTCCTCAGCCAAATCTGAAGAAGAAACAGGTTGCCTTCCAAGTGCCATTTGACGATGAAGCTGATGATGATGAACTTGCAGAAATCGTCAGAGACAGGCAAGAAAGGGCCGCTAGAGCCAAAGGCACAAATGTGCCACTGCTTTTGGATCCAAAAGCAATCCTCGATTACATTGATCTCTGGCACAAGGACCCAAACACTCCTATGCCTGATTTTCATTTGACTCCTGGCCAAAGTCACATCTTGACCCATTTCATCATCAAGAGAAATGGAAATTTGAGAAGGCTAGACAAATCAAGAAGGCTCGATTCAGGAAGAGAAGTTCACGAGGAAAACGTTGTAAAATGACAACTAATGAACTCCTCAAGATCGATCGAAATCAAAGCCCTCGGCGATGATTTCAATGCTTAATATGCTGATTGGCAAGGAGCCAAAGTCAGGTTCATTAAACTGACTGAGAAGTTCACCAATGTTGCAGCCCCATCGCAACAAGAAATTCCTCAAGCTGAAGCCTCTACTCAGCAAACCGAAGAACATGCCAGCACCGCTGATGACTTTCAGGCTGCTGATGAAAATGCTAGTTCTAGGGCTGATGACTGCATTCTAGCCACTAAAGACATTGCCAGGGCATCCACTAGTGGTGCGCCTGAAGAAAATGAAGAAGTTAGGGCAACTGCATCAGTTGCACCTGAGGAAATTCAAACAAATTCCTCAGCTCCTCCTGCGCCTACACCAACTCCTACCCTTCCATCCGCATCGGATGTGAGGAAGACCAAGGCTGCGAGAGAGCTGCGAGTGAAGAAAAGGAAAGCATCATCTACTTGATTCTTGACTCGAAGAAAATGAAGCCTATGACCAGCTCACTTGAAAATCCAATTGATCTTGTTTGATTTCCACCCTGCCATCAAAGGACCTTGTTCCTTTTGGTGAAGAATATGTGATCCCTAGCGGATCGATGAAGAAAATCATTACGCCGCTTGCCGTCGAGCAGATTGATGAAGAAATTGAAGTGGATGCGATCCTTCAGCGCTGTTGCTTCCTCGCCAATGCCTCGGTTCACAGCTAAAGAGGTGGCGTTGAAAAATTGATGATGAAGGCGTGGATATTGGATGCACTACACCTGTGATGAATGATGACTTTTGGGAAAGTCGGCATCCCAATTCTCCACCCTTCACCCCAATACAACAAATACCTCGATTACTGCACCAACCGTTCAAATGGGCTCTGAAGAAACTCATCCTACCTCAAATGCATGCATGAAGAAATTCCAGCCACTAGTCTTTGAAGAAACTCTGCTGCTGATCCTTTGAACATCTGATCGCTGCCGAAGAGGAACCAGAAATTCCTCACTGAAGAACCAGAGATTGCGATTCCTGAGGTTGTGATGCAACTCACTGACACTCCTCTGCCCAAGCCAAAGGATCCATTCTCAAAGAAGCAGAAGTTCAAGGCTGCAGATTTCTTTAACGAGCATGTGTTCTTCACTGACTACAATCCCTATCTGCTCGCATAAGGAAGAGGCGTTTTTGGACTGCTAGTCAAGCCAATTTTTATTCCTCTATGCTATTCGACAAAGACAAAGTCTTCGATCATGCACACATTCCTCACGTGGGCATGGAATCTCTGCCAGGCTAAGAGCCAGTCCTCATTGTTCTTCACGATGCTGGATTGCTGAATTTCTGCACTGACATCTGTGATTGGAATGAAGAACTCATTCTTCAATTCTATTCGACGCTGCACATCACAGGAAATTCTGAAGATGTGAACTCATGGGTGCTAGACTGGATGTCAGAAAATACTAACTACAAGGCACCTGCAACTGAATTGCTTCGTGCCCTCTCACTCAGTCCTCCCCTTGATGGTGCTCGTTGCCTCTACAGCAAACCTGAGCTTACAAATCATTACATGCAAGTGCTGATGAAGCCCTTGAAGCCAGGGCAAGCCCCTCGAACCAAATTCCTCGTCAAGGAATTATTGTATATGCCACGGACTGTCTATCGCATTCTGACGAAGACAATGAGTCCTATCAAAGGCCACGAATCAAATGATGAAGAAGTTGTTGGCATCATGAAGAATGTGCTTTTCAATATCATTCATGGCGTTCCCGTCAACTTCCATGATTTCTTCATGAGGACTCTGGCAAATATTGCTATGTCACCATTTGAGCTGAAGCCTTATGCACCATGGATTATGAGGTTCATCAGGACAAGGTCTTCACTCAATTACAAGGCTGATACTCTGAACCACGGCAGCTACTTGCCTCCAATTGAAGTCCTCAAATGGACATTTTCCTCTGCTGATGACAAAGGCAAGGCATCTGCTGTGATAAATGAAGGCATTCGTCCATTGGATGGTCAATTTCGCAAGGCTGCATCCTACTCCAACAATGATGACTCTGCCACACATGACTCTGCCGCCAACACCTCTGCCAAGCAAATTCCTCAAGCCACTGCACCCAGGGTGATGACTGATCGTGATTTACTCCTCAGTCTTCATCAGAAAGTTGATCGCAATCATAAATGGGTCAAGCGTCACTTTGGTTCAATTCTTCACAAAATGACCTCCACACACAATGCAATGAAGAAAAACCACTACTACCTCCATGAAACCTTCAACCGTACCTGGGTTGTTCTATCTCATGTCTACAGCGCAGAAGATCTGAAGAGAATGGGTCTCAAGGAAGAATTTGGTGGTGCGCACCTCCACAAGAAGAAATTCAAGAAGGTCAAGGTTCCTTCCTTGGTGGCCAGCTCCTATTCTTCATCGCGCAACACTAATGAAAATGAAGACTTGGACGACACTGCGGCAGGCCCTACTACGACAACTGACCCCGACAATGCTGACACTCCGCCATCAACTTGATATTCTTCAGGGACGTTAGTTCTCAGTTTCGATCCTTTTGGTCATTCGATGACAAAGGGGGAGAAATCTGAGTTAGTCTTCAAGCAGGTCTATTATATGGGCGTTTTTTTGCTAAGTTACAACTCTCGCTCTTCTGAAACTTTTATTGGATCGAGTTGTAATCTTAAAACCGATGGTGCTCTGATACTTTTGATGCACTGTGCTCTGATACTTTTGATGCGTTATTCTGCATGCTTGTTCCTCGTTAACATTATTGCATGCATGCTGAATTTATTCAGGCACCATATTTCATCATGCATTTCAAATTCTTCATATTATATGTCAAATGCATGTATGAATGACAAGATATAGGGGGAGATCTCCATGATTCAACTCTTCAAATGTGCATTGCTTCAAAAGCAAATTCCTCACTATGCACATGTTCAGGGGGCGTTCTTCTATATCTTGTAATCAAATTCCTCAATATCAGTACTTGCACTTCATATGTTTATCCCCGTTGAAAACTTAACCTATATTGTCATCAATCACCAAAAGGGGAGGCGTAAGTGCATCTAGTGCTATAGTGATTTTGGTGTATTGAAGACTTATAGGTTAAGGGACTAATGTGTTTATGAGTGTACACAGGTCTATAAGTCTATGAGGAGTTTGATATTTACACGAAAGTCGACCCTAAAATGAATATCTTATTTGAAGATTTTGGTATTCTGAAGACTTTCATGAAGACTTTGAAAGTGAATAAATTGGTGTGTCCGTGAAGACTTGATATTCATGCAAGGAATATGAAGCTTGAAGACTTTCATTTTCATAGTTTTGTTTTTCTCCTTCTTGAGTCATAGGAAACACCGTCTTTGTTAAAGGGGGTCGAGGAAATACTAAGGAAAAATTTCTATGTGATGCTCAACTCAAAATCCTACACCTACCAATCCCTTGAGTGAAGCCATTGGAAATCTCATATAGTTTAGTCAATTTCTTGATGATAGAGGCGAAGATCTTACAGTCATTGAGAATTTGATTCGACCGAGTAGTTAGGAATTCGCTTTGTCGGATTGCCTACGATGAGGAACATGATAATACGAGGAATTTGAGAGTCAAATTTCCGACCGTTCTTGTCTTCTGGCCACTGTCCCAAAATATCTTATCCACCTAACGGTCATATCATCGAAGGGCATTTATGTCTTATCATGTCGGGCTGCTCCCTAGGCTATAAATAGCCGCACCCTACAACCACTAGCTGGTTGGCTGCTCCGAGAGAAACTAACACTTGTCATTTGAGAGCAACCCATCCTCCGAGGACTTTGAGCGAAAATCATCGAGTGAGGAAAAACCCAAACCCAACACCTACAAACCCAGAGTGATTGAGCATCACTGAAGAGATTGATCCTGCATGGATCCGATGCTTGTTACCTTTGAAGAATGTGCTTCTTCCAGACGGTTAGGCGTCATGGTCTAGAGCATCCAAGAGGAATTGTGGATCGCCGAGTGACCCAAGTCTGTGAAGGTTTGGAAGTCGCCTGAAGACTTACCACGAGTGATTGGACGAGGTTTGTGTGACCTTAGTTCAAGGAGAATACGGTGAGGACTTGGTGTCTGAGCTGCGTGCTTTCGGCGCTGGGTGTCCGGGCTGTGTGTCCTCGAGTTTAAATACTCGGCCGCTCAACAGACGTACAAGCTGAGACAGCAGTTGGAACTGGTCTACCAAATCATTGTCTTCACCAACCTTACTGGTTCTATTTCCTCAACTCTTTCATTTCCTCATTACTGTGTTGAATGATTGTTCATATCTGTGTTTGAAGACTTTGACTGAAGACTTTCTCAATTTCCTAAGTTCAATTTCTTCAGTCTGTTTGTTTTCATCTTGTGTTATCCTGTGTTACGCTTTCTGTACTCTGTGTTTGTCTTCATTTCATCATGATGACCATGTGTGTATTCTGACATGCTTACTTCTGAGTACCTATTCCGCTGCAAGTAGTTCTTCGCTAAGGAATTTCCTCACCGACAAATTCCTCAGTGAAGAATTCATAAAAATCACCTATTCACCCCCCCCCCCCGTCTAGTCGATATAGCGCACTTTCACATGGCACGCCCGATAAGCCTGCGAACCACACCAACAGGAATTGTTGGGATTTCAAATAGGCCGGTAAGATAAATACTGAACACAAGGGAAAAGGGCCTTCAAGCAAAGACGATGACGAGCCCCGATAGCCAAACACCGGGGGCCATAAATAGTTTCCCCCCGAGGTGAAGACATTGAATATGATATATGTCACTCATATCCCTATAAGAGAGCCCAAACGTGCATTACGGGACGTCTATGTCGTAGAGCCTGTCGCTCCCAAGTTTAACCCATGGTCAGCCTGTCTGATCACCTTTGATCGCAGGGACCACCCAACCAGTATCCGTCACGTGGGTTCGGCCACCCTGGTTCTTGACCCAATCATTGATGGATACCACCTCACTAGAGTCCTTATGGACGGAGGAAGCAGTTTCAACTTGATCTATCAAGATACTGTCCGTAAGATGGGGATCGACCCATCACGAATCAAGCCTAGTAACACTACCTTTAAAGGTGTGATACAGGGAGTGGAGGCCCGTTGTATGGGCTCAATTACACTGGAGGTAGTATTCGGCTCCCCAGATAACTTTCACAATGAAGAGCTAATCTTCGACATCGTCCCCCTCCGCAGTTGCTACCACGCACTGCTCGGACGAATTGCTTTCACTTTCTTCAATGAAGTCCCACACTATGCTTACTTGAAGCTTAAAATGCCTGGACCTCGTGGCATTATTACAATCAATGGTAATATGGAGCGCTCACTCCGTACTGAAGAGCACACCGTGGCCCTTGCAGCCGACGTATATAGCGGCCTTATCAAGCCGAACAGTTCACTAGCCAATAAAGCCAATGAAGTATCCAAACGAGTCTGGTCCGCGCATAATAGCAATCAATCAACGGATCCGGACATTGATTAGCAGTTCAGCCTCCGCCGATTACCCCAACAGGTTGCGGCTTATGTACCGCGCATACACAATTACACACTAAAAAGATCTTGGGCGGCGTTGGAGGCACACTTCAGAAGAGGTCCATTGCACGGGTTGACCATAGTTGGATCGCATATATCTTTTTTCCATCCGCACAGGTTCATCAAGAGCCCTACTTGCAAGATGGTTGTCGCAGGAGATCCTTTTAAGGCTGGCGCATCTCAACCATCAAATACTCCTCTCAAAGGACTCACTACTAAGGATGAAAGACGCAGACGTGTGGCAGGGCACCATTGGAGTTCCTTTTCCGAACTATGATTTTTAGGCCCTGTGTTAGACTTTCCCTTATGTAAAATCTTTTCTTTCTCTCTTTGGGCATGTAATATGACTGAGGGAGTCCTGGACTAGGGGGTGTCTGGATAGCCGGACTATCAATATCCGCCGGACTCCCAGACTATGAAGATAGAAGATTGAAGACTCCGGCTCATGTCTGGAAGGTACTTTCCTTGGCGTGGAAGGCAAGCTTGCAATACAGATATGTAGATCTCCTACCATTGTAACCGACTCTGTGTAACCCTAGCCTCTCCGGTGTCTATATAAACCGGAGGGCTTTAGTCCATAGGACACAACATGACATCTCAACAATCATACCATAGGCTAGCTTCTAGGGTTTAGCCTCCTTGATCTCGTGGTAGATCTACTCTTGTACTACCCATATCATCAATATTAATCAAGCGGGGCGTAGGGTTTTACCTCCATCGAGAGGGCCGAACACAGGTAAAAACATTGTGTCCCTCGTCTCTTGTTACCATCCGCCTAGACGCACAGTTCGGGACCCCCTACCCGAGATCCGCCGGTTTTGACACCGACATTGGTGCTTTCATTGAGAGTTCCTCTGTGTCGTCACCGATAGGCCCGATGGCATCTTCAACCATCAACGCTGTCCAAGGTGAGACTTTTCTCCCCGGACAGATTTTCGTATTCGGCGGCTTTGTACTGCGGGCCAATTCTCTTGGCCATCTGGAGCAGATCGAAAGCTATGCCCCTGGCCGTCAGGTCAGATTTGGAAGCTTGAACTTCACGGCCGATGACCGCGGAGACTTGATCTTCGACGGACTCGAGCCCGACATAGCGCGCCGCCGCTGCGGCGATGGGCATGATCTAGCTCTGCCGGCGGACGGTGCTTTGGAGGCCCTTTTCGAACCGCTCCGGCTACTAGCGGGCCGATTATATGGCGAGGGCGGTGGATAGCGCGCCACAGGGGCTTCAACATCTGGCGATGGAGCCAAATACCAATCTTGTCCCTGCGAAACTTCGTGATCGGCGCGGACTCCTCGCCGGACTCAAGCCTCCGCGCCCTGCCAATTAAACAGATTAGGCGCGGTTATGGAATTCACCGCCGCGGACATCTTTCCTTTTCGCCTTTTGGCGATATCCTGAATTCTCTGAAGCATCTCTCACTATCGGAGAATCTGGCGGACTATGGCGGGGCGGTTGAATCTGGACGACAAAGAAATTGAGCCCACCCACCACCCACTTTGTAGCCCGCGCCGAGATTTAACCGACATGCTAGACTACGACTCCGATGGCGTCGGCGCTATGGGCGGCGATGCCGGGAGCGAACGAGACCAGCGCCCACAGGGCACTAGAAAACCACCTCGTCGTATAGCGTCTACATAGTGGATACCCCAAAGAAGGGATGGTGAAAAGCAGCGGAGGAAGATTCTCTAAAAAGCAACCCAAGCGCCCGGCGTCGTGGCGCCGCTCAAAATCCGCCACAACAAGAATGGAGATTCCGGCACGGAGACAATAACACTCGGAGAGTGCGAAGGCGATCCCCTCTGCAAGACTCAGCGCGGGAGGGGCTTGAGCAAGCCCTCACGGCAGGCGGCGGGGCGAAGGGTTGAGGGCGATAACTATATGCCTCCCTCCGAAGGCAAGCGAGCCTCAGCGATGATGAATTCGTCATACCCGAGGATCCCGTCGAACAAGAGCGCTTCAGGCGCAGGCTCATAGCCATGGCAAATAACCTAAAGAAAAAGCAGCAACAGCTCCAAGCTGATCAAGATCTACTAGTCGATTGATGGACCGAGGTCCTCGCGACCGAAGAGTATAAACTCGAATTCCCCTCCAAAAGTTACCCAAGACGCAAGCTGCTCCCCCGATTAGAGGAGGAAGCATACATACCTTTATCACCAGCGCACGACATGGCTGACCGACCACCCGTGGTCGCGGCAGAGAGGCATTGAGCCCCAGCCAAGGCAGTACCCGACATCGATCCAAAGTGCGAAGCCAAAGGAACGCGTCGGCCTTGCGAGACATCTTGGAGGACAAAGCAAGACAATCCAGATCCATCTATGGATCACGTGGGCGCCCTCGACCCACGACGAATACCGCCAGCGCGGACATAATGCGGCGGTCCGAACGTGCGACAGCGCTCCCTCGAGCTGCGTCGCGATATCGCTCAATATAGGCGCCGCACCCGTTATGCTTCGCGGCGAAGTAATGGATCATCGGATCCCGAAGGTTCAAACCCGTGAATATAGAATCTTCACGATGGTACAGCAGACCCAGCGGTGTGGATCGAAGACTATCTTCTCCACATCCATATGGCCCGGCGGCAATCTCCATGCCATCAAATATCTCCCTCAAGCTTAAAGGACCAGCTCGGCATTGGCTTAACAGCCTGCCAGCGAGTCGATTGGGTGTTAGGAAGACACAGGCCGCCTTCCTTGATAACTTCCAAGGAACATCGTGCGACCACCGGACGCCGATGACCTAAGCCACATTATTCAGCAGCAGACGAATCGGCGGACAGTTTTGGACACGGTTCTTGTGAAGAAAAATCAAATCGTCATTGTCCGGATCACGGAGGCTCTTGCAGCCTTCAAACACAACATCCGGGACGAATGGCTAGCCCGGCACAGGGGGGAGAAGCGAAATCCATGGCAGCCCTCACATCGCTAATGACCCGCTTACGTGCGGGAGAGGACAGCTAGCTAGCCGCAGCAACAATCTCCGCAAAAATTCGGCGGTCCGGACACTAAGGACAACCATGGCGAGTCACGTCGAATCAAAACAAACGCCGCATTAACAGCAGCGACAAAGAGGATCGGCGGTCAATGCGGATTCGAGGCTCAAAACCGGTCAGCGGAAGAAGCCATTTAAAGAACAACTCCGGGTCCGTCCAATCTGGACCGAATACTCGACCGCTCATGCCAGATACATGGCACTCCCGAAAAGCCAGCTAATCACACCAATAGAGATTGTTGGGTGTTCAAACAGGCCGGCAAGTTAATTGCCGAACACAATGACAAGGGGCTAAATGGGCATAGACCCATCTAGGATTAAACCTACCAAAACAACCTTTAAAGGTGTCATCCCAGGAGTAGAAGCCAACCGTACAGGCTCGGTCACACTGGAAGTGGTCTTCGGATCCCCGGATAACTTCCGAAGCGAAGAGTTAATCTTCGATATAGTCCCGTTCCGTAGCGGCTACCATGCCCTACTCGGATGAACCGTGTTTGCCAAATTCAACGTGGTGCCGCATTATGCATACCTAAAGCTCAAGATGCCAGGCCCTCGTGGAGTCATTACGGTCAAAGGAATCGGGCGCTCCCTCGAGCGGAGGAACATCTGGCGGCTCTCACGGCGGAAATGCTGAGCAGCCTTCTACGGCAATTCTCTAGTCCGGCAATTAAAAAGCCGGACACATTAAAATGTGCCCGGAGCAACACCAACCAAGACCACCTGGCGCGATCAGAGCACGCGTAGCAATGCGGCCCCAACCCCTGCCCGCGCATGATCACTAGAATAACACTCCGCGTACATCATTACGCTTTGGAGATACCATGGGCGCAGGGGAGGGGCTTAATCGCAAGGACCAAAGAGTGCGGCTCGACCACACAAGGGGCTCATACGATCGCTCCCCTTGGTTTTGTTTTTTATCTTTTCTTCTTTTGCATACACAGGACTCCATTAACCAGAAGCCCTGTCCGACAGCGAACTTGTCGAACTCACGATGCAACAATCAGGGATTAAAGAAGGCTGCGACGAACACTCAGGTGGTCTCCATTACGAGCATTAAATTCGATTACATACACCAAGTCTGCAGCTTATCCCTGGAGGGGGACATGTCAATTTAGTCCGCCTCCCTTGCTTACCGCACTATTTGTATCAGTCCGCTTTATTAGCAGACCTTCTTTCATAAATAACGCAACATTTCCTTCTTGCAAGTACATTACCTTTTCATTGCAATTGCGTTATCTTTTACATATGTTCATTATATGACATCTTGCACCCGTATACTTTAGTGCGGCCGAATACACCGAGGGGCATTTCCCCATATTATGGTGTGATTAAGTCCGAACACTTTCACAAGTCGGCACCCGAACTTATAGCATTATATGAATCAGCTCTGAATCATGTCTTGGGTCAATAGTTGGGTTTGCGGCTCCCATGTTTTGGTACCTTACGTTCCGTTCCGTCGGCTAAGGTAGCACTGGAGAACCACTATGATTGCGCCCGGTTGAGCAGGTTAACGCCTCGATGGAAAGCTAAAACTGGCTGGCATGGTAAGGCGAGAGACTGTCGCATTGTTGAGAGGTTCTTCGAGTCCATAAAGGCTCATGCCACTTGAGCGAAGTTCGGATGATGTCCGAGCGAAGGCGTGGATAAGCGCCCAGATTCGGTCTTCGAATACCGAGGGCTTCGCGAAATTTAAAATTATAGAATTCTATGGCTAAGTGAGAGTGTTCAAGCATTATAAGTCCGGTCGCCTTGTTACGTCGTGTTGGCGCCTCCTAGATGGACCCAATAATGGGAACAAGAGTGCTCAAGTTTATCACCGAACACCCTAGCCTTTGTAGCCTGGGGGCTGAAGCCAACGACTTGCCATCTCTCAGAATTTACAAACGGCCGCACAGAAGGTAATATTTTAAATTCAACAAGCGTTGCTCATGGCACATATAAACGAAGTTCTCAGCGCACAGGATAAATATACAGCAAGTTCACTCAAGGATAACATTAAGGGGGCACTCATCCGCAATATCGCGGGCTCCCTTCAGGACAACTTTATAATATTGCTCCGGCGTGCGATGCTCCTTGCCCGGCGGCGGCGGATCCGTGAGAAGCTTCTCCGCATCTAGCTTGCCCCATTGCACCTTTATGCGGGCAAGGGCCCGACAGCGCCTTCAATTCAGGCGGGCGCTTGATCACATCCAGCACTGGGGCATGCATCCACTAGCCGCCGACTAGGCCAAAGTAGCTGCCGGGCATGGCCTGCCCGAGCTCTGACGGATGTGAGGCCCTTCATGGCCTCCTCGGCTACCTTGTGGAGTTCGACCATTTGCTTCATTTGGTCGCTTGGGGCACCGGATGGCGGCCTTAGCATCTTGAGACGAAGACCTTCTCCGTTGAGCTCCCTCCTCGCCACAATAGAATGCAGCGGCATCGGGCACCACTCTGGCAGATCTGCAAATGCCTGGAGAGCTCGAATTGGGTAAGTATCCGGTAATTTACATTAGCATGCTTGCTCTGCATGAAAAACGCCTTACCCGCCGCTATCTTCTTCATGTCCTCTACTTCCTCATGGGCCTTCTGGGCCTCGGCCTTGGCGGACTTGGCACTTGCGAGAGCCGAGGCAAGCTCGGACTCTCGAGCCTTGGAGTCACGCTCCAAACTCTCATGCTTTTCTATGAGAGCCTGGAGCTCTTGCCGAACTTCCGCCACCAGTGCCGCTTGCTTTTCTCGCTCAGTCCGTTCTGTGGCCGCATCGCGTTCGGCCACGGACACGGCATCCTTCAGGGCTGCCACCTCGTTAGTGGCCCCTGCATTACATATATTATCCTTATTAATCATGTTTGCAACCGAAACCCTTTTCCGTAAGGTACTTATTTAAAGTGGTGTTATTCACCTTCTTTTTCCTTGAGCTGCCTCTTGGCATGGCCGAGCTCTTGCTCCGACCGCTCAAGGTCCTTCTTCAGCGCCTCGACCTCCGTCGTTAATGCGGCAGAGGTCAACAGTGCAGCCTGCAAACCCATATTGACATATTTTAGAAACCCTGCGTATATCTTGTTAAGATCCTTAGTCCGGCTTTTCTTTTGAACACGGACTAAGCATCGAAACTCTTGTCTATCGGTATTATATTACTTAATTTTAACCTTCTTACCTCAAAGCTTTGTTAGAAGGCTGTTGCGAGCTTCAGTCAGCCCGCCCTTGGCGAGCTGGACCTTCTCAATCACCACACTCATGAGAGTGCGGTGTTCTTCCTCGATGGGCGCCTTTGGCGCCTCCGGCGAGTTATCCGGTGCCTCCGGTTGGGCCGAGGCGCGGCGTCCACGATCCTGCCCTTCTTTTGAGGGGGCTGCTTGCCGCACTCTGGGACCGCTACGGGTTCCGGAGTAGAGTCCGGCACAAAGTTCGGGGGGTTGCCTGACGGCGCCTCCGGAGCCTCCTCCTGGCGTGTCCCCCCTGTGGGATTCCACCTCGTCGTCCTCGGCGCGTGGGGTAGAGGCAGTCGGGATGGAATTTACATCCGACGGCGCCAATGACCCGCTCTTCGAGTCGGGAAGGTCGTCAACGGCCGGACTAAAGAACAATGCGGCATTAGAAGGGCGCTATGTGACATACACTATCGGCATATAAATGATCCGGATACTTACGATCCTGCCGGGACTTTGGCCCTTGAGGCCACTCTTCCTCGCCAACATTGATGTTGGCAAAACTATCCGGGAATAGTTCTCCCCTCTTGGACCCTTGGCCGCCCGGTTGGGAGGCCCTCCTCTTCCTCTCTCCCTCCTCCGGGAGAGTACTCCTCTTCCTCCTCCTCCTCGTCTTCGGGAGAGTCCTCGTCGTCGTCGGGGCGCTGATTACGGAACTCTTCGAGTCCCGTGGCGCCTTCTTGGCCTTCTTCTCGGCACCACGTGACGGTGCGGGACCAGCAACCTTGCTAGCGGGCATCCACTGGTTCTTCGGCATGGGAGCGGGCTGATGAGCAGTGGGCCTTCTCCATCGATCTGTCAAAGGAAGAGGTAGATTAAAAACCTCGCTAGAGTCAATCTAATTACTTCAAGTGTCCGTAATGGGGTGAATCACTTACCTCGTCGATCGGAGGCTGCAGCTGAATCCAGTCTTGATCGCGGATGCGGGCTTGGCGCCCTTGAACAGCACCCTCAGGCGCCTTCGTATGTTGTGTCGAAGAGCGTGCTTAATGTCTGGTGCTGTTCCGGATTAAACTCCACAGATTAAATGCCCGTTCTTGGCATGGGAGAATCCGTCGGAGGAGCATGACTGGACCACGTCGGCGAGCCGGAGCCTATTGCTCACCGGCTTCTTGATGCAGGCTCAAGTCCGTCACCTCCACGGATCACCCCACTGCAAGCCCTTCTCTTTCCGGAGGTGAGCTGCGTGGGATTCCAGATCTAAATTCGGGGCCGCCGCCCATGTAGGCTCGCGGCTCGGTGATGTAGAACCACCCGATTGCCACCCCTTGGCGAAGTCCACGAAGGTCCCTTCTAGCCAAGGGGCGTTGGGCGGCTGCCCAACATGGCGCCTCCGCATTCGCTTGCGTCCCCTTCACAACCTTTGGCAGCGTTGAAGGTCTTGAGCCACAGGCGAAGTGGGGCGGATGCGAAAAAGGCCTCGCACCTACGACGATGAACGCCGAGATGTTGAGGATGAAGTTCGGTGCGGATCGTGGAAATCTAGGCGTAGTAAAACATGATCCCGGACAAATGGATGGGCGGAAAGCCCGGTCTGCGGAGGAAGTGGGGAAGGAAAACAACCCTCTCATGAGGCCACAGGGTAGGAATGAGCTGCCCGCGTCGAGGCGGCCGATCGCGATGTCGCGGAAGGTATCCGGCATCGCGCGGCTTGGTGATGTCCTCCTCCTTGGCGGCGGAGGCCATCCATTTGCCTCCCCTCCGTACATGTTAGGAGAAGGGTCGGCGGGATCTGTGACTTAGGCATTGGAGCTTGAGTTCGCAGGGTGAATCGCAAAGGAGGAAGAAGGCGTGGGTGAGAAGGTAAATCCTTATCCCTTATATATAGGCGGACAAAACTATCGTCCCTCACCGGCTGGTAAAACTCGCTTATCTCCCAAGCGCCATCATCAATGGCACGGTTGGGTTACCCACCTGCGTATTGATGAGAATCCGGAATAAGGGAACACGATCTACGCTTGACGGGGCGTGCCAAGAAACCTCTTTGCTAAGCGTCTTTGAGGTGGAGTAATAAAGCGATCAAACAAGGGCTTGGCTGCGGTGTGATGTCACGCCGCATAATACGTCGGCAGATTGAGTTAAGTGTATATTTTATTCTCTCTACGTTGGAATGTAGAATTTATTTTGCGAGCGGACATTATCCTGGTGTTCATTATCTTCTCGAATTATTCAAGGAGAGAATCCGCCTTGCAATGCGAACATTATGCACGCCGGACTTATCGACATTGAAGACTGGTTCGAGACTCTTGAGGAGTCTGGACTAGGGGTGTCCGGATAGCGGACTATCAATATCCGCGGACTCCCAAACTACGAAGATAGAAGATTGAAGACTCCGGCTCGTGTCCGGAAGGTACTTTCCTTGGCGTGGAAGGCAAGCTTGGCAATACGGATATGTAGATCTCCTACCATTGTAACCGACTCTGTGTAACCCTAGCCTCTCCGGTGTCTATATAAACCGGAGGGCTTTAGTCCGTAGGACACAACATGACATCTCAACAATCATACCATAGGCTAGCTTCTAGGGTTTAGCCTCCTTGATCTCGTGGTAGATCTACTCTTGCACTACCCATATCATCAATATTGATCAAGCAGGACGTAGGGTTTTACCTCCATCGAGAGGGCCCAAACCTGGGTAAAAACATTGTGTCCCTCGTCTCTTGTTACCATCCGCCTAGACGCACAGTTCGGGACCCCCTACCCGAGATCCGCCGGTTTTGACACCGACAATGACCTTAATATTGAACGATATTGCCTGTCATCAACGTATCAATAAAGATATAAAGGGCGTACATGATTACCACCTTCTTGGATGGGTTTTGGTTTTTTCCTTGTCATCTGTTCTCCCCCTTACGTTCGACTGACATACGTGGTTCGACACGGTCTTCATACCATGGGCTATATTCGGCCCCGTAAAATTCATAAAGTCCAAACACCTATAGGGAACTCTTCAGCGTCCCGAATATGACATTATATGCATCAGCTCTGAATCATGCCTTTGGTCTATAGTTGGGTTGCCCGGCTCTTGTGTTTGCCACCTTATGTTCTGCAAGTTCGGTTAAGGTAGTAAAGGGAGAACTACTGCGATTGTATTTCTGGTTCGTCGAGTTAAGTACCTCAGTAGAGAAAGCCGAAAACTGACTGTCATGACGAGCGAGAGCAGGTCAGCGATCCGGTGACTTGGTGTTATACTATGAATCGTTCGCGGTTTATGCCGTGTTATACGAGGGGCTAGGTTTTTGACCAACCGCGTTGCAAAGGTGCCGCACTCCGGATTGCCGCTCATGCAACGAGGGGCTGGTACTTAGCGCCACCGATGGACTCTTATGGCTAAGTGAAAGTACTAAAGCCGCATAGTCTGATTGCCTAGTTCACCTTGCAAGATGCCCCCTACATTGGACCAAGATGTTGGATAAAGTGCGGTCATGCGTTCCTGAACACCCCTGTAATATTTATGTGGGGGCTGAAGCCGACGACTGGTAAAGTTTCAGATATATAAACAACCAAAATAGGAGGATAAACTAACCATAAAAAGCATAACCATTTTTTACATCATGAGTTCATTGCATGACTCTTACAACCGGACTCAACTACTCAAATATGATGTCCTTTGAGCACTGGTCCTCCACAATGCGGGCTCCCTCGAGGACCTCGTCAAAGTACTTCTCTGGCCACCGATGCTATTTGCCTTCAGGTGGCCCTCCGGTGGCAATTTCAGTGTCCTTCATCTTCGCCCACTGCACCTTGACGCGGGCGAAGGCCATCCGAGCACCTTCGATGCAGGACGACCGCTTGAGGGTGTCGATCCGAGGAAGTGCATCTACCAGCCACTTCATGAGACCAAAGTGGCTGCTAGGTATGGCCTCAGCCAGCCACAGATGTATTATCACATCCTTCATCGCCAGCCCGACCACCCTATGCAGCTCAGACAGTTGCTTCAGCTGGTCACTCAGGGGCACTAGAAGTTCTCGCGCAAGGTACTGCGACTAGAACAGCTTCTCCGTCGAGCTCCCCTCTTTGGCTCGAAAGAATGCGGCGGCATACACAATACTCTTTGGCAGATCCGCAAAGGCGCCTGGAGAGCTCCAAACTCTAGTCAGTAAAATATATCTTTTACTAGTATATCTACTCTGCATGATAAAGGCCTTACCAGCCGCAATCTGCTTTGCCTCTTGGATCTCCTGGCAAGTGCCCTGGGCATCAACCCGGGCCTCCTTCAAGGTCTCAAGAGCTTTGGTGAGCTCAGAGGCCTGCTCCGAACTCTTCTACTCAAAGGGCTCACACCTTTCAATGGCGTCCTTGAGTTCCTGCTCTACTTCCCCCACCTGCGCCTCGTGTTTTCGGCGGATGGTTTGCTCTTCCTGTAAAGCCTTGGCTGCTTTGTCCGCGGCCACCTTGCTCGCCTCTGCCTCCTTCTTGGCTTTATCAAGGGCGCTCTTGAGGGACTCGACCTTGGCTGCACCAACTTCGAGTATATTCATAACATTCTTAGTCAGTTTAAAACCGACTAAACACGAATATAATTTTTGGATATACTGAAATACCACGTACCTTGGGTTTCGTTGAACCACTTGTTGGTGCGGTCGAGTTCCTCATCGGATAGCCGAAGCTTCCGATTGAGCTCGGCAATTTTTGCGGCTTGGGCAGTAGCCGTCAGCTTAGAAGCTTGTCAAATAACATATACAATGCATTATATACTTATTGATGATCCTCTGTTCGGATTGTTCTAATCCGGACAAAGTCTCAGGGGCTACTGTCTACACATGGGCTTCGCCTCACACATATATAGAGAGAATACTCGTGAAGAATATTATGTCGCTTACCTCGAAGCCTGTCAGTAGGCTGTGGAAAGCTTCGGATAGTCCACTCTTCGCGGACTGAACCTTCTCCATAACCGCACCCATAAGGGTGTGGTGTTCCTCTATGATGGAGGCACGTTCCAGTGCCTCCCGCATAGTATCAGTGGCCTCCGGATTAACAGAGGCCACCAATGGAGCTCCTGCTCCTCCTCCTCTTTTGAAGGGGGATGATGCTCCAAACCCGGAGCCATACGAGGCTCCGGGACGGTGTTTGGTGGGGGCCCGGACTGTTGAAGCCCCCCACCCTCTGTGGTCATGGGGGTCGCTGTGCCCCGCTCTACAACGTCCAAGGTGTTGTCCTCGAGTGCCTTCTGGACGGTCTCGTCCACCCCTCCCCGGACAGGAGATGGTCTCTGGGATGAAACCTCGGTGTCCTCCATGGCAGGGGGAGAAAGGGTGCGAGATGGGTCGTCACTCTCTGCCTTCCCAGGGGCTAGAGAGTTCCCCGTCGAAGAAGAGGGGATCGGGTTCTCGCGCAGAAGGCTAAAAAGCATAAAATGATTGGGCATTAAAGAGGTAGATTAAAGCAATAATTAAACAAATAAGTTTCTGACACTTACGCTTAGGCCAAGGGTTTCTCCCTTTGGACCCTCTCCTAGCTGTGTTCGGTCTCCGAGTCCGAACTATCGGAGAGGACCACCCGCCCCTTGTTTTGAGGGGGGAGTCACTCTCCACGTCCTCTTCTTCCTCTCACTCCTCCTCTTTGTCCTTATCTTCCTCGTGGGATGAGACGGGTTTGGTGTCTCCGGACACAGCTTCCGAAGGGCCTTTGCGGCAGGGCCCGTTCTTGGGCCCCTTGCTCACTTCCTGGCCTCCTTCTCCAGCGGCTGATAAGGCGCCGGGACCAGCATCACCTCTAGCTGAGGAGTGACTAGGTTTTTGGGCAGTGGAGCCGGACACTTGATCCGCTCCGACTTCTTGGTCCAGCCCTGTAACGAAAGATGGGTTGATGAGTTCGGCATAGATTGAATATATATATATATATATATAAGTTAGGTATGTCTTCGGAGATATTGAATACTTACAAGAAAGGTCAGATATGCGACATTGAGGACGATGTCTTCGGTCTCCATGGGCTAGCTGCTCTTCTGCATCTTGAAAAGCAGTTTCCACGTTCCCTCGTGCGTGCTGCCGAGGAAGTGATGTAGCGTCCGCGGATGCTCCGGCTTGAATTCCCACATGGGGGAAGCCCGACGCTAGCAGGGGAGAATGCGGCGGAAGAGCATGATCTGGACCTAATGACCCACAAGTATAGGGGATCTATCATAGTCCTTTCGATAAGTAGGAGTGTCGAACCCAACGAGGAGCAGAAGGAAATGACAAGCGGTTTTCAGTAAGGTATTCTCTGCAAGCACTGAAATTGTAGGTAACAGATAGTTTTGTGATAAGATAATTTGTAACGGGTAACAAGCAATGAAAGTAAATAAAGTGCAGCAAGGTGGCCCAATCCTTTTTGTAGCAAAGGACAAGCCTTGACAATTTCTTATAATGAGAAAAGCGCTCCCGAGGACACATGGCAATTGCCGTCAAGCTAGTTTCATCACGCTCATATGATTCGCGTTCGGTACTTTGATAATTTGATATGTGGGTGGACCGGTGCTTGGGTACTGCCATTTCTGGGACAAGCAACCCACTTATGATTAACCCCTATTGCAAGCATTCGCAACTACAAAATAAGTATTAAGGTAAACCTAACCATAGCATGAAACTAGTGGATCCAAATCAGCCCCTTACGAAGCAACGCATAAACTAGGGTTTAAGCTTCTATCACTCTAGCAACCCATCATCTACTTATTACTTCCCAATGCCTTCCTCTAGGCCCAAATAATGGTGAAGTGGCATGTAGTCGATGTTCACATAACACCACTAGAGGAGAGACAACATACATCTCATCAAAATATCGAACGAATACCAAATTCACATGACTACTAATAGCAAGACCTCACCCATGTCCTCAGGAACAAACGTAACTACTCACAAAGCATATTCATGTTCATGATCAGAGGAGTATTAATATGCATTAAGGATCTAAACATATGATCTTCCAACAAGTAAACCAATTAGCATCAACTACAAGGAGTAATCAACACTACTAGCAACCCACAGGTACCAATTTGTGGTTTTGATACAAGATTGTATACAAGACATGAACTAGGGTTTTGAGACGAGATGGTGCTGGTGAAGATGTTGATGGAGATTGGACCCTCCCGATGAGAGGATCATTGGTGATGACGATGGTGATGATTTCCCCCTCCCGGAGGGAAGTTTCCCCGGCAGAACAGCTCCACCGGAGCCCTAGATTGGTTCCACCAAGATTCCGCCTTGTGGCGGCGGAGTTTCGTCCCGTAAGCTTGCTTATGATTTTTTCCATGGCAAGAGGCTTCATATAGCAGAAGATGGGCACCGGAGGGCCAACAGGGGGCCTAGGAGACAGGGGGCGCGCCCAGTAGGGGGGGCCCACCCTCCTAGCCAGGGTGTGGGCCCCCTATGGTATTTTCTTCGCTCAATAATTCTTATTAATTCCAAAAGTGACTTCCTTGGAGTTTCAGGATTTTTGGAGCTGTGCAGAATAGGTTTCCAATATTTGCTCCATTTCGGCCGAGAATCGATTCTTGGCATTCTCCCTCTTCATGGTAAACCTTGTAAAATAAGAGAGAATAGCCATAAGTATTGAGACATAATGTGTAATAACAGCTCATAATGCAATAAATATTGATATAAAAGCATGATGCAAAATGGACGTATCAGGACCACATTGGTTAGACCAACGTTCTTCCCCAGCACGTTGGTAATGTGCGTCTGTAGCGCCAGCACCTCTGTCTCGGACCCCCAGTTGAGGCCCTTCGCGTTCTAGGAGGTGAGCCTCATGGGGGTCCGGATCTGAACTCCGGAATGGCCACCCACTTAGTGCGGCATGGCTCGGTGATATAGAACCACTCCTGTTGCCAGGTCTTCACAGTCTCCATAAAGGCCCCCTTTGGCCATGTGGTGTTCGGCAGCTGCTAATCATAACTCTGCCGCAGTCCGCGTGCTGCCCGTCGACCACCTTTGGCTTCACGTTAAAGACCTTCAGCCATAGGCCTAAGTGTGGGTGGTAGCGGAGGAGAGCCTCACACACGACTATGAATGCCGATATGTGGAGGCATGAGTTCGGGGCTTGATACGTCTCCAATGTATCTATAATTTTTTATTGTTCCATGCTATTATATTATCTGTTTTGGATGTTTAATGGGCTTTACTATACACTTTTATATTATTTTTGGGACTAATCTATTAACCGGAGGCCCAATCCAAATTGCTGTTTTTTTGCCTATTTCAGTGTTTCGCAGAAAAGGAACATCAAACGGAGTCCAAACGGAATGAAACCTTTGGGGGAGTTATTTTTGGAACAAACGCAATCCAGCAGACTTGGAGTAGACATCAGGGAAGCAACGAGGTGGCCACGAGGGTCCAGGGCACACCCTACCCCCTGGGCGCACCCCCCACCATCGTGGGCCCCTCGTGGCTCCCCTGACCAACTTCTTTCGCCTATATATATCCATATACCCCGAAAACATCCAGGAGCAGAATAGATCGGGAGTTCCGCCGCCGCAAGCCTCTGTAGCCACCAAAAACCTCTCGGGACCCTATTCCGGCACCCTGCCGGAGGGGGGATCCATCACCGATGGCCATCTTCATCATCCCGACGCTCTCCATGACAAGGAGGGAGTAGTTCACCCTCGGGGCTAAGGGTATGTATCAGTAGCTATGTGTTTGATCTATCTCTCTCTCTCTCTCTTGTGTTCTTGATTTGGCACGATCTTGAAGTACCGCGAGCTTTGCAATTATAGTTGGATCTTATGATGTTTCTCCCCCTCTACTCTCTTGTAATGGATTGAGTTTTCCCTTTGAAGTTATCTTATCGGATTGAGTCTTTAAGGATTTGAGAACACTTGATGTATGTCTTGCATGTGCTTATCTGTGGTGACAATGGGATATCACGTGATCTACTTGATGTATGTTTCGGTGATCAACTTGCGGGTTCAGTGACCTTGCGAACTTATGCATCGGGGTTGGCACACGTTTTTGTCTTGACTCTCCGCTAGAAACTTTGGGGCCTTTAATAAAAGATGCAGTGGGGTGTTTACCCTACTGTTTATAGTCAAAAAAAGAAACTTTGGGGCACTCTTTGAAGTTCTTTGTGTTGGCTGAATAGATGAATCTGAGATTGTGTGATGCATATCGTATAATCATACCCACGGATACTTGGGGTGACATTGGAGTATCTAGGTGACATTAGGGTTTTGGTTGATTTGTGTCTTAAGGTGTTATTCTAGTACGAGCTCTAGGATAGATCGAACGGAAAGAATAGCTTCGTGCTATTTTACTACGGACTCTTGAATAGATCGATCAGAAAGGATAACTTTGAGGTGGTTTCGTACCCTACAATATTCTCTTCATTTGTTCTCCACTATTAGTGACTTTGGGGTGACTCTTTATTGCATGTTGAGGGATAGTTATATGATCCAGTTCTGTTATTATTGTTGAGAGAACTTGCACTAGTGAAAGTATGAACCTTAGGACTTGTTTCAACGCATTGCAATACCGTTTGTGCTCACTTTATCATTAGTTACCTTGCTGTTTTTATAATTTCAGATTACAAATACTCATATCTACCATCCATACTGCACTTGTATCAACATCTCTTCGCCGACCTAGTGCACCTATACAATTTACCATTGTATTGGTGTGTTGGGGACACAAGAGACTCTTTTTATTTGGTTGTAGGGTTGCTTGAGAGAGACCATCTTCATCCTACGCCTCCCACGGATTGATAAACCTTAGGTCATCCACTTGAGGGAAATTTGCTACTGTCCTAAAAACCTCTGCACTTGGAGGCCCAATAACGTCTATAAGGAGAAGGTTGCGTAGTAAACATCAAGCTCTTTTCGGGCGCCGTTGCTGGGGAGGTGAGTGCTTGAAGGTATATCTTTAGATCTTGCAATCGAATCTTTTAGTTTCTTGTTTTATCACTAGTTTAGTCTATAAAAGAAAATTACCAAAAAATTGGAATTGAGGGTGCCTCATATGCTTCATCTTTTTAATGTCTTCCGTGAAAATAAGGATTCCGTTAATTGTGCTCAATTGCTAGAGGAAGAATGCATTAAAATGTTTGGCACTAAATCTTTGAATGATGAGCATGATTGCAATGTTGTTAGTATGAATTCTTTGAATACCCATGATGCTAATGATATGCAAAGCTACAAGCTTGGGGAAGCTATGTTTGATAAAGATGATATTTTTTGTCCCCCAAGTTTTGATGAGCAAATTTATTATGATGAAAGCATGCCTCCTATTTATGATGATTATTGTGATGAAACGTATTCTATAAGAATAAACATAACCATGAAACTTGTCATCATGATTTTAATTTTCAATTGGATTATGCTTCACATGATAGTTATTTTGTTGAGTTTGCTCCCACTAGTATTCATGAGAAGAAATTTGCTTATGTGGAGAGTAATAAAAATTCTATGCTTGTGGCTCATGAAAAGAATGCTTTATGTGATAGTTATATTGTTTAATTCATTCATGATTCTACTGAAAATTATTATGAGGGAGGAACATATGCTTGTAGGAATTGCAATGATATCAAGTTTCCTCTCTATGTGCTTAAAGTTTTAAAGTTAATGTTGTTTTGCCTTCCTATGCTAGCTGATTATTGTTCCCATAAGTTTGCTCACAAAATCCCTATGCATAGGAAGTGGGTTAGACTTAAATGTGTTAGTAATATTCTTCATGATGCTCTCTTTATGTTTCAATTCTTATCTTTTATGCGAGCATCATTGAAATCATCATGCCTAGCTAAAAGGCATTAAAGAAAAGCGCTTGTTGGGAGACAACCCAATATTTACCTTTGCTGTTTTTGTGTGTTCACATGATTATGCTACTTTAGTAATCATGTTTTATAACTTTTGCTCCAATAAAGTGCCAAGTAAGACCTATAGGATTATCTTGGGTGCTAGTTAATGTGATCTTGCTGAAAAACAGAAACTTTTGCACGCACGAGAATAATTTTAATAAATCATAGAAACGTGATTTTTAGTTGATTCTTTTTGAAGAATATTAATAGACAAATTTCCTAGGACTTCCTATTTTGGTAAGATTTTTGGAGTTCCAAAAGTATTCTAAAGTTACAGATAACTACAGACTGTTCTGTTTTTAACAGATTCTGTTTTCTATGTGTTGTTTTCTTATTTTGATGAATCTATGAGTAGTATCGGAGGGTATGAACCATAGAGAAGTTGGAATACAGTAGATATTACACCAATATGAGTAAATAATGAGTTCATTACAGTACCTGAAAGTGGTGGTTTATTTTCTTATACTAACGGAGCTTACGAGTTTTCTGTTGAGTTTTTGTTGTGAAGTTTTCAAGTTTTGGGTAAAGAATAAGATTCGATGCAATATGAAATAAGGAATGGAAAGAGCCTAAGCTTGGGGATGCCCAAGGCACCCCAAGGTAATATTCAAGGACAACCAAGAGCCTAAGCTTGGGGATGCCCCGGAAAGCATCCCCTCTTTCGTCTTCGTTCATCGGTAACTATACTTGGAGCTATATTTTTATTCACCACATGATATGTGTTTTGCTTGGAGTGTCATTTTCTTTGTTAGTATTTGCTTTATGTTATTTAGAATAATGTTTTGCATCAATATTTTCAATAAAAATGTCAAGGATAGCCTTTACCATGCTTATTTTGCAAGTATACATGTTGCTGTTTCAAAACAGAAAGTTTACCGCTGTTGCAAAAATTCCCTAGAAAAATAAGAAAATGATAAAATGTTGAAACTTTTTACATATTGAGCTATGATAAATATTCTATGGTGTGGTATTTTTCTCATAATTTTTGGAGTTAGGGAAGTATGATGAATCTTGCATTCTTTACATACTGTACTGTTTTGGCAGATTGCTGTTATGTTTGCGTTGTTTGCATATGTTTGCTTGTTTAATGATTCTATTTGAGGATAGGAGTATTAAATATGATGAGACATTTAGTATGCAATGTTGAATAATAATTTTAGTGATTTTTTACAGTATAAAATGATAAGGTTTTTGCATTGGTTTATACTAACTTATCTCACGAGTTCTTGTTGAGTTTGGTGTGGATGAAGCTTTCGAGATTTAGGAAACCGAGATATAAAAGGAATTAAGGAGACACAAAAGCTCGAGCTTGGGGATGCCCAAGGCACCCCAAGATAATATTTGAAGAAGTCTCAAGTATCCAAGCTTGGGGATGCCCCGGTAGGCATCCCACCTTTTTTCTTCAACAATTATCGGTTAGTTTTTGCTTCTTCACATGATGTGTTGAAAGCACAGGTGCTCCCTAGGTGGTTTTGGTAATTAATGTCAACATATCTCTTGTTGGACTAACACTTTTATCTACTATGTTTCAGATAAGTTAAACAATGGAGTGGCATGGACTAAAGGATGTGGGAACCCCTTCAAGATGCTAAGGACAAAGGATTGGCTCAAGCTTCAAGCTCAAGACTCTTCATTTTACATTTTAGTGATCCAAGATCACATTGAGTCTATAGGAAAAGCCAATACTATGAAGGAGGGATGAGGTGTTGCTTAATGAGTTTCTTGCCCCACAGTGCTTAGTGATATGCTCCAAAACCCTCAGCTACTTTCCCACTTCCACACAAATGACCTAAACCTAAAGCCAAAATCGGTCACACCGATTCTTCCTATCCGGCGCCACCGATTCCAAAGGTCATAGCCACTGCCACAAACCTCAAGCAAATCGGTCTTACCGATAGGGATCTCGGTCTCACCGAGATGGGATTGTAATCTCTCTGTGTATGTCCATTACCAAAATCGGTCTCACCGAGTTTGAGCAATCGGTACTACCGAGATTACAATGCAAACTCTCTGGATGACTTATTACCAAAATCGGTCCCACCAAGCTTGAGTAATCGATCCCACCGAGTTTGCCTGACCAACTCTCTGGAAAGCTTATTACCAAAATCGGTCTCACCGAGTTTGTGTAATCGGTCTTACCAAGATTACATTATGCCCTAATCCTAACCATATCGGTCTCATCGAGTTGCATTTCGGTCCCACCAAAAACCCTAACGGTCACATTATTTGCTAAATCGGTCTGACCGAGTTTAACGATTCGGTCCCACCGAGTTTGGTAGATTGTGTGTAACGGTTAAATTTTGTGTGGAGGCTATATATACCCCTCCACCTCCTCTTCATTCGTGGAGAGAGCCATCAGACTGGACCTACACTTCCAGCATACATTTTCTGAGAGAGAACTACCTACTCATGTGTTGAGACCAAGATATTCCATTCCTACCATATGAATCTTGATCTCTAGCCTTCCCCAAGTTGCTTTCCACTCAAATCTTCTTTCTACCAGATCCAAAACCTATGAGAGAGAGAGTTGAGTGTTGGGGAGACTATCATTTGAAGCACAAGAGCAAGGAGTTCATCCTCAACGCACCATTTGTTACTTCTTGGAGAGTGGTGTCTCCTAGATTGGCTAGGTGTCACTTGGGAGCCTCCGACAAGATTGTGGAGTTGAACCAAGGAGTTTGTAAGGGCAAGGAGATCGCCTACTTCGTGAAGATCTACCGCTAGTGAGGCAAGTCCTTCATGGGCGATGGCCATGGTGGGATAGACAAGGTTGCTTCTTCATGGACCCTTCGTGGGTGGAGCCCTCCGTGGACTCGCGCAACCGTTACCCTTCGTGGGATGAAGTCTCCATCAACGTGGATGTACGATAGCACCACCTATCGGAACCAGGCCAAAAACATCCGTGTCTCCAATTACGTTTGAATCCTTCAAACCCTTCCCTTTACATTCTTGCAAGTTGCATGCTTTACTTTCTGTTGCCCATATACTCTTGCATGCTTGCTTGATATGTATTGTGAATGTTAAACTTGTGCCTAATCTCCACTTAAACTTAAAGAATCTTAAAATTGCAACTTTGGTACTTAGTGTCTAATCACCCCCCTCTAGACACCTCTTCTCAAGGTCCTACAAGTGGTATCAGAGCATTGGTCTCCATTGCTTTGGTTTAATCACCATTGGAGGAAGATGGATGAGTCTACTATTGGGAGTCTTAGACATAGAGTGCCTATTCTTGATGGAGAGTATTTTCATGAGTGGAAAAATAAGATGCTTGTTATTTTCAATCAATATCATTTGAACAAGTACATTGCTAGCCCTTGTGCACCTTATGTTGATCCTATGCATCCTACCCATGATGAGTCAATTGACATGATTAGGAATCTTAGAACTGCTGAACTTATCATTAGAGGATTGCCTAGAAACTTGATTGGATGCTTGCCTACTTTTAAGTGTGCCTACACCATATGGAAATTTCTTGAGGAACGATTTCTAGATTATTCCTTGAAAAATCTTGATGAAATTCTCCATAAGTCTATTACTTTGAGTAAGATGAATACTAGTGATCCTATGTTTGGTGATCGTCTATTTGAGCTTACAAACCTTATGTGTGCCAAAGGAAATGTTGGTATTATTAGTGATATTATTTCCGAAGCTATAAAAATTCATAAGCAAGATCATTGTCAAACTCACTCTAATGAATCACCCTCTCTAGGACTTGATCCACCACATGACGATGTTGAACATGGATACTATGATGAGGATGATGATAGTGACTTCGATCTTGATGATGCAATGAGACATTTTGGTCTTATGGCAAATCTTTGGGGATATATGCCGGGAGGAAAGGAATGGGTTCTTGATAGTGGATGTACCGATCACATGACCGGAGATAAAGACATGTTTCGTGAGCTTGCTGATAATGATAGTCCTCGAAAGTATGTCACTTTCGGTGACAACTCAAAGGGTAAGGTGGTTGGCCTCGGTAAGGTGGCCATATCACATGATAGCTCCATACAAATGCTATGCTCGTTGAATCTCTTGGATACAACTTACTTTCAGTATCTAGACTTGCTGATTTCGGTTTCAATGTCTTATTTACTGAAGTAGATTGCCAAGTGTTTCGTCGAGACAATCATAAAATGGTCTTTACCGGTGTGCATAGAGGTGATCTATACATTGTTGATTTCACTAAAAAGGCTCAACCTAAAACTTGCTTCATTGCTAAATCCTAAAAAGGTTGGTTATGCCATAGACGACTAGGTCATGTTGGTATGCGAAACCTTGACAAGCTTATTAAAGGGAATCATATCCTTGGAGTTAACGATGTCATATTTGATAAGGATAGACTTTGCAGCGTTTGTCAAGCAGGTAAACAGGTTGGAGGAAGGCATCCCGTGAAGAACATCATGACCACGAAGAGGCCACTCGAGCTACTTCACATGGATCTCTTTGGTCCCAACTCTTAAAGAGTCTCGGTGAAAATTCTTTTGGTCTAGTTATAGTTGATGATTTTTCAAGATTTACGTGGGTGTTCTTTCTCGATGATAAATCGCAGGTCCAAAAGATCTTCAAAAACTTCGCTAGGAAGGCCCAAAATCAATTTGAAGTGAAGATCAAGAAGGTTCACAGCGACAACGGAACGGAGTTCAAGAACGCAAATGTGGACACCTTTCTTGATGAAGAAGGGATTTCACACGAGTTCTTGGCTACGTACACACCTCAACAAAATGGAGTTGTTGAGAGGAAGAACCGAACGCTCATTGAAATGGCGAGAACGATGCTTGATGAGTACAAGACGCCGAAGCACTTTTGGGCAGAAGCGGTTGAGACAGCTTGTCATGCAACAAATCGCTTGTATCTTCACAAGCTACTCGGCAAGACGGCATACGAGCTCCTCGCCGGTAACAAACCCCAAGTTGGATACTTTCGAGTATTCGGCTCAAAGTGCAACATTCTTGATAAGCATCGTCGCTCTAAATTTGCTCCTAAGTCTCATGAAGGTTTCCTACTAGGTTATGGATCAAACTCTCACACTTACTGTGTCTACAACAATTTCACCCGAAAGTTTGAAGAGACGGTAGATGTGAAGTTTGATGAATCTAACGGCTCGCAAGTAGAGCAATTGCCAATTGATGTAGGAGAAAAAGATCCTTCAGAAGCAATTCAAGACTTGGCTATTGGCAAGGTTCGTCCAACGGAGGTGAAGGAGAGTACCTCGTCCGTCCAAGTGGAAGCTTCAACTTCCCGACAAGGTGAACCAAGAGATTATACGGAAGCATCCACAAGTGTGACACACCAAGATGAAGAAAACGAGGAAGTGCATCAAGATGAACGTCAATAACCTCCTTCTCCACCACGACAAGAGAACGACAACGCCAACAATGAAGAAGGCCAAGAAGAAGAACAAGATGAAGAAGATGTTCAACAAAGACCCAAGAAAAAGCTTTCACGAGTTCGAGCAAGAGTTGCTAAAGATCATCCCGTCGAGAAAATCTACAATGATATTCAAACCGGGAGAGTCACTCGCTCTAAAACTCGTTTAGCTAACTTTTGTGAAAACTCATCTTTCATCTCTAGCATTGAACCTATGAAGGTTGAAGAAGCATTGAAAGATCCGGATTGGATAAATGCCGTGCATGAAGAGCTACATAACTTTGAGAGGAACCAAGTTTGGACATTGGTTGAGAAGCCCGACAACAACCACAACGTCATCAGTACATAATGGGTGTTTCGCAACAAGCAAGATGAAGATGGACAAGTAGTTCGCAACAAAGCACGTCTCGTCGCCCAAGGCTACACAAAAGTCGAAGGTATGGACTATGGTGAGACTTACGCCCCCGTTGCTAGACTTGAGTCCATTCGCATCTTACTTGCCTATGCTAATCATCATGATATCACCTTGTACCAAATGAACATTAAAAGTGCTTTTCTAAATGGTGAAATAGAGGAGGAAGTTTATGTTAAGCAACCTCCCGGCTTTATCAATCGTAAGAAACCCAATCATGTTTACAAACTTCACAAAGCTCTTTATGGTCTTAAACAAGCTCCTAGAGCATGGTATAAATGCTTAACCAAGTTTCTTATTGAAAAATGCTTTGAAATTGGGAAAATTGATTCTACTCTTTTTACTAAAAGGGTTAATGGAGAACTATTTGTGTGCCAAATCTATGTTGATCATATTATATTTGGTTCAACTAACCCTCATTTTAGTGAAAAGTTTGGGAAGCTAATGTCAGAGAAGTTTGAGATGTCTATGATGAGAGAACTCATATTCTTTCTTGGGTTGAAAATCAAGCAAACTAAGGAAGGTACCTTTGTTTCTCAAACGAATTACACCAAGGACTTATTTAAGAAGTTCAATATGCAAGAATGCAAAGGTATGTCTACACCCATGCCTACTAGTGTACATCTTGACTTGACCAAAGATGGTGAACCGGTTGATCAAAAGGTTTATCGCTCTATGATTGGTTCATTGTTATATCTATGTGCTTCACGCCCCGATATCATGCTAAGTGTGTGCATATGTGCAAGATATCAAGCTGCTCCTAAGGAATGTCATCTTAAGGCCGTGAAAAGGATAGTGAGATACTTAATCCATACACCAAATTTTGGCATTTGGTATCCGAAGAGGGCCTCCTTCGATCTTGTTGGCTATTCCGACTCGGACTATGCCGGAGACAAAGTTGATAGAAAGTCCACTTTGGGTACTTGTCAATTTCTTGGTAGATCTCTTGTGTCTTGGTCCTCCAAGAAACAAAACTCGGTATCCTTATCCACCGCCAAAGCTGAATATATTGCCGCTGGTTCATGTTGTGCTCAATTACTTTGGATGACCCAAACTCTTAAATATTATATTTGAGACATGTTCCATTGCTTTGTGACAATGAAAGTGCTATCAAAATTGGTTATAATCCTGTGCAACATTCTCGAACTAAGCATATTGAAGATCGTCATCATTTCATTCGAGATCATGTTGCTAAGGGTGACATTGATCTTAAGCATGTTCGCACCGAAAAGCAATTAGCGGATATATTCACTAAACCTCTTGATGAGAAAGTGTTTTGCAGGTTAAGAGGAGAATTGAACATCATTGATGCTTCAAACCTGGAGTAGAAACTCCATTGGATACATGCAAGATATGAGCTTATGACTAATCCTTGATATTTCTCTTATGATGGAAATCTTATGTCTTGGATATATTTGCATCTTGCATGTTATATAAACCCATGTAGGTACTTGGTGGAATCAAACTCCATGAGATTGTAATCTACTCACATCTTGAGCAATCTCTACATCACCAAGTCTCTACATTATGGTGGTTGAAGACAAGGAAGCACGGAACTACCCAAACATATCCTTTTGACAAATTCTCTATTGAGCTTCATGATTGTCATCTTTGGATACACAAGTGCTCTTCCTTGCAAGAACTAACCCATGTAGGTAGATGGACTTAAATTCCAAGTGGTGCTCCCAATTCTTGATGAGCTACATCAACTTTGAGCAACCCACACAAGTTCAACTACATGGACTACGCCACCAACCAAGGTATGTTATTCCATCTTAGAGAAGCTTTACTCCAAGTCATGAGCTAAAGCAACTCGACAAGATGTGAATACATCAAGATGCTTAAACAAAAAATGGCAACCCCATTTTGAGCTTAAACGATGAGTATGACCTATGATCAAGTGATCTCACTTGACTCCTAAGTCAATATACTCTAACATAGGTGACTCTGTCGCCGACCATCTCTAGATGAAGTTCTCTTGTGTTCTTGTCTGTGTTTTTGCATTTGTATCATGCATATTTGTTTCCCCTTTCAAAAAAAACTGCATCTAGCTTTCTTTCTGTTTGCTCTGCATTTTCTGCATCAAATTCATTGCACAGCTTTCAGTAAATTCCTTGCAAATCTTTGTGAGAGCTTACAAGTCTAGTGAGCTGAGGTGACAAGTGTTTTCTCTGCGATGAACTCGGTTTCACCGATCTGTTATTTTCGGCCCAACCGAATCTTTTCGGTACAACCGAAGCATACCACTCGGTGCCACCGATTTCACATCAGGAAAACAATTTGCCACATATTATTTGTTTATTTGGATCCAGCTCCACTCAATGAATCTTGTCCTCTACAAGCATCACATTTTTATCATTGCTTTGTACTGTGTCTCAAGGACCAAACCCATTTGACGGATTCCAGAAGATCCTTCTTGGGAATTGATGTCAAAGGGGGAGAGAGAGAACATCAAAGCTTATCATTTAGAGAGAGATCCTTAAGAGGGAGAGAGACCCTCAAAGGGAGAGAGAGAGAGATCTCCAGGGGGAGAGGATACTTAAGTAGAAAGTATTTCTCAAGGATCCCAGATGCTTGGTGTTCAAGAGGAGAGATGCTCATCTCTTCTTGAGGGGAGAGACATGTTCATATGATCTGTTGTGCTTATCTGCATTAGCATACATTAGCTCTGTTCATCATTCATATCCTTCAGCTCTGATTTTCTATTCCCTATCTTCTCCCAGTATCCCATGTTAGATTCAGGGGGAGCAAGACATCTAAGGGAAAGAAATCATTTAAATTCATTGCATATCTTTACTCTTGGGGACATGTCTAATCCAATGTGGTACTTAGTACTCACTCTCTACATGTCATCCCAGTCTTGGTATTCTTGTAGTTTCTTTTGTTTGCTCTGGCTAGTAGGTGCATCTGTGTTATCTAACCTTGTTTACGCAGGTTCATTCCATCCTAAGCCAACTCAAGACTACAAGGTAAGTACATGCATCACAATCATGTGTGTGAGGAATTCTTGCTGATGTACATACTGTTTGCAAGAAGGACTCATGGGCATGAAGGTATTTTCTTTGAATACCCTTTGCTCTGATGCATATGGCCAAGATACATGTAACACATTGCCTGCTCTATCATGTTTATGCTCTCACATGCTTTTACATTCCATATTCACATGATTGCATACATGTAGGGGGAGCCTATGTTTGTTACATGTCTTTCCAAAGCTTTACTTGCTATTCTTTATATCCTTATCTAAAGCTTTGATGTATGTTGTCATCAATTACCAAAAAGGGGGAGATTGAAAGCACAGGTGCTCCCTAGGTGGTTTTGGTAATTAATATCAACATATCTCTTGTTGGACTAACACTTTTATCTAGTATGTTTCAGATAAGTTCAACAATGGAGTGGCATGGACTAAAGGATGTGGGAACCCCTTCAAGATGCTAAGGACAAAGGATTGGCTCAAGCTTCAAGCTGAAGACTCTTCATTTTACATTTTAGTGATCCACGATCAGATTAAGTCTATAGGAAAAGCCAACACAATCAAGGAGGGATGAGGTGTTGCTTAATGAGTTTCTTGCTCCACAGTGCTTAGTGATATGCTCCAAAACCCTTAGCTACTTTCCCACTTCCACACAAATGACCTAAACCTAAAGCCAAAATCGGTCACACCAATTCTTCCTATCCGGCACCGCCAATTCCAAAGGTCATAGCCACTGCCACAAACCTCAAGCAAATCGGTCTTACCGATAGGGATCTCGGTCTCACCGAGATGGGATTGTAATCTCTCTGTGTATGTCCATTACCAAAATCGGTCTCACCGAGTTTGAGTAATCGGTACTACCGAGATTACAATGCAAACTCTCTGGATGACTTATAACCAAAATCGGTCCCACCGAGCTTGAGTAATCGGTCCCATCGAGTTTGCCTGACCAACTCTCTGGAAAGCTTATGACCAAAACCGGTCTCACCGAGTTTGTGTAATCGGTCTTACCGAGATTACGTTATGCCCTAACCCTAACCATATCGGTCTCACCGAGTTGCATTTCGGTCCCACGAAAACCCTATGATCACATTATTTGCTAAATCGATCGACCGAGTTTAATGATTCTGTCCCACCGAGTTTGGTAGATTGTGTGTAACGGTTAGATTTTGTGTGGAGGCTATATATACCCCTCCACCTCCTCTTCATTCGTGGAGAGAGCCATCAGACTGAACCTACACTTCCAGCATACATTTTCTGAGAGAGAACTACCTACTCATGTGTTGAGACTAAGATATTCCATTCCTACCATATGAACCTTGATCTCTAGCCTTCCCCAAGTTTCTTTCCACTCAAATCTTCTTTCTACCAGATCCAAAACCTATGAGAGAGAGTTGAGTGTTGGGGAGACTATCATTTGAAGCACAAGAGCAAGGAGTTCATCATCAACACACCATTTGTTACTTCTTGGAGAGTGGTGTCTCCTAGATTGGCTAGGTGTCACTTGGGAGCCTCCGACAAGATTGTGGTGTTGAACCAAGGAGTTTGTAAGGGCAAGGAGATCGCCTACTTCGTGAAGATCTACCGCTAGTGAGGCTAGTCCTTCGTGGGCGACGGCCATGGTGGGATAGACAAGGTTGCTTCTTCGTGGACCCTTCGTGGGTGGAGCCCTCCGTGGACTCGCACAACCGTTACCCTTCGTGGGTTGAAGTCTCCATCAACGTGGATGTACGATAGCGCCACCTATCGGAACCACGCCAAAAACATCCATGTCTCCAATTGCGTTTGAATCCTCCAAACCCTTCCCTTTACATTCTTGCAAGTTGCATGCTTTACTTTCCGCTGCCCATATACTCTTGCATGCTTGCTTGATATGTATTGTGAATGTTAAACTTGTGCCTAATCTCCACTTAAACTAAAGGAATCTTAAAAACTGCAACTTTGGTACTTAGTGTCTAATCAACCCCCCTCTAGACACCTCTTCTCAAGGTCCTACATGTGTGCTATCCTTGAAATGTCATTTTGTCTTGTTTTGCTTGATGTTTGAATAAAATACCAAGATCTTAAATTCTTAAATGTTAGAGAGTCTTCACATAGTTGCATAATTATTCGACTACTCATTGATCTTCACCTATATCTTTCGGAATAATTTGTCATTCGCTCTAGTGCTTCACTTATATCTTTTTAGAGCACGGTGGTGATTTTATTTTATAGAAATTATTAGTCTCTCATGCTTCACTTATATTATTTTGAAAGTCTTTTAGAATAGTAGGGTAATTTTCTTTGGTCAAAATTCTAGTCTTGAAATGATGAGCATCCAAGATAGGTATAATAAAAACTTTCATATGGAGTGCATTAAACACTATGATAAATTTGATACTTGATAATTTTTTTGAGATATAAAGATGGTAATGTTAGAGTCATGCAAGTTGGGTAATTATGAAATTGAGAAATACTTGTGTTAAGGTTGGCAAGTCCCGTAGCATGCACGTATGGTGAACGTTGTGTGACAAATTTGAAGCATGAGGTGTTATTTGATTGCCTTCCTTATGAGTGGAGGTCGGGATCGCGCGATGGTTAACTCCTACCAACCCTTCCCCTAGGAGCATCTGTAGTAGTACTTTGCTTTGAGGGCTAATAAACTTTTGCAATAAGTATATGAGTTTTTTATGACTAATGTGAGTCCATGTATTATACGCACTCTTATCCTTCCGCAATTTGCTAGCCTCTACGGTACCGTGAATTGCACTTTCTCACCTTGAGAGTTGGTGCAAACTTCGCCGGTGCATCCAAACCCCGTGATACGATACGCTCTATCACACATAAACCTCCTTATATCTTCCTCAAAACAGCCACCATACCCACCTATTATAGCAATTCCATAGCCATTCCGAGATATATTGCCATGCAACTTTCCACCGTTCCATTTATTATGACACGCTCCATCATTGTCATATTGCTTTGCATGATCATGTAGTTGACATCGTATTTGTGGCAAAGCCACCTTTATAATTCTTTCATTTATGTCGCTCTTGATTCATTGCATATCCCGGTACACCACCGGAGGCATTCACATAGAGTCATATTTTGTCATAAGTATTGAGTTGTAATTCTTGAGTTGTAAATAAATAAAAGTGTGATGATTTCCATATTAGAGCATTGTCCCAAATGAGGAAAGGATGATGGAGACTATGATTCCCCCACAAGTCGGGATGAGACTCCGGACTTTATGAAAAATAAAAGAGGCCAAAGAAGCCCAAATAAAAAAAAGAGGCCAAAGAAGCCCACCAAAAAAAGAGAAAAAAACGAGAGAAAAAGAGAGAAGGGACAATGTTACTATCCTTTTTCCACACTTGTGCTTCAAAGTAGCACCATGATCTTGATGATAGAGAGTCTCCTATGTTGTCACTTTCATATACTAGTGGGAATTTTTCATTATAGAACTTGGCTTGTATATTCCAATGATGGGCTTCCTCAACTTGCCCTAGGTCTTCATGAGCAAGCAAGTTGGATGCACACCCACTTAGTTTCTTTTGATGAGCTTTCATACATTTATAGCTCTAGTGCATCTGTTGCATGGCAATCCCTACTCCTATATTGACCTCAATTGATGGGCATCTCCATAGCCCGTTGATTAGCCGCGTCAATGTGAGACTTTCTCTGTTTTTGTCTTCTCCACATAATCCCTATCATCATACTCTACTCCACCCATAGTGCTATATCCATGGCTTACGCTCATGTATTGCGTGAGGGTTGAAAAAGCTGAAGCGCGTTAAAAAGTATGAACCAATTGCTTGGCTGAAACCGGGGTTGTGCATGATGGGAGCATTTTGTGTCACGAAAATGAAGCATCGCCAAACTATATGATTTTGTAGGGATAAGCTTTCTTTGGCTATGTTGTTTTGATAAGACATGATTACTTTGTTAGTATGCTTGAAGTATTACTATTTTTATGTCAATATGAACTTTTATCTTGAATCTTTTAGATCTGAACATTCATGCCAAATAAAGAAAATTACATTGAGAATTATGCTAGGTAGCATTCCACATCAAAAATTCTGTTTTTATTATTTACCTACTCGAGGACGAGCAGGAATTAAGCTTGGGGATGCTTGATACGCCTCCAACGTATCTATAATTTTTGATTGTTCCATGCTATTATATTATCTGTTTTGGATGTTTAATGGGCTTTACTATACACTTTTATATTATTTTTGGGACTAATCTATTAACCGGAGGCCAAACCCAAATTGCTAGTTTTTTGACTATTTCAGTGTTTCGCAGAAAAGGAATATCAAATGGAGTCCAAATGGAATGAAACCTCCGGGAGAGTTGGAACAAACGCAATCCATGAGACTTGGAGTAGACGTCAGGGAAGCAACGAGGTGGCCACGAGGGTCCAGGGCGCGCCCTACCCCCTGGGCACACCCCCCACCCTTGTGGGCCCCTCTTGGCTCCCCTAACCGACTTCTTCCGCCTATATATATCCATATACCCTGAAAACATCCAGGAGCAGAATAGATCGGGAATTCCTCTGCCGCAAGCCTCTGTAGCCACCAAAAACCTCTTGGGACCCTGTTCCGGCACCCTGCCGGAGGGGGGATCCATCACCGGTGGCCATCTTCATCATCCCGGCGCTCTCTATGACGAGGAGGGAGTAGTTCACCCTCGAGGCTGAGGGTATGTACCAGTAGCTATGTGTTTGATCTCTCTCTCTCTCTCTCGTGTTCTTGATTTGGCACGATCTTGATATACCACGAGCTTTGCTATTATAGTTGGATCTTATGATGTTTCTCCCCCTCTACTATCTTGTAATGGATTGAGTTTTCCCTTTGAAGTTATTTTATCGGATTGAGTCTTTAAGGATTTGAGAATACTTGATGTATGTCTTGCATCTACTTATCTGTGGTGACAATGGGATATCACGTGATCTACTTGATGTATGTTTCGGTGATCAGCTTGCGGGTTCAGTGACCTTGTGAACTTATGCATAGGGGTTGGCACACATTTTCGTCTTGACTCTCTGGTAGAAACTTTGGGGCACTCTTTGAAGTTCTTTGTGTTGGTTGAATAGATGAATCTGAGATTGTGTGATGCATATCGTATAATCATACCCACAGATACTTGAGGGGACACTGGAGTATTGATACATCTCCAACGTATCTACTTTTCCAAACACTTTTGCCTTGTTTTGGACTCTAACTTGCATGATTTGAATGAAACTAACCCAGACTGACGTTGTTTTCAGCAGAACTGCCACGATGTTGTTTTATGTGTAGAAAAGAAAAGTTCTCGGAATGTCCTGGAAATCCACGGAGGCACTTTTCAGATTTAATAAGAATTTTTGGCGAAAGAATTAGTGCCAGGGGGCCCACGGCCTGTCCACGAGACAGGGGGCGCGGCCCCCTATCTCGTGGGCCCCCTGAACACCTTCCGACCTCAGCTCCAACTCCATATATTCCGTCTCGGGGAGAAAAAAATCAAGGAGAAAGTTTCATCGCGTTTCACGACACGGAGACGCCGCCAAGCCCTAATCTCTCTCGGGAGGGCTGATCTGGAGTCCGTTCGGGGCTCCGGAGAGGGGGATTCGTCGCCGTCGTCATCATCAACCATCCTCCATCACCAATTTCATGATGCTCACCACCGTGTGTGAGTAATTCCATCGTAGGATTGCTGGACGGTGATGGGTTGGATGAGATTTACCATGTAATCAAGTTAGTTTTGTTAGGGTTTGATCCCTAGTATCCACTATGTTTTGGGATTGATGTTGTTATGACTTTGCTATGCTTAATGCTTGTCACTAGGGCCCGAGTGCCATGATTTCAGATTTGAACCTATTATGTTTTCATGAATATATGTGTGTTCTTGATCCTATCTTGCAAGTCTATAGTCACCTATTATGTGTTATGATCCGGCAACCCCGAAGTGACAATAATCGGGATACTTCTCGGTGATGACCGTAGTTTGAGGAGTTCATGTATTCACTATGTGCTAATGCTTTGTTCCAGTTCTCTATTAAAAGGAGGCCTTAATATCCCTTAGTTTCCGCTAGGACCCTGCTGAACACGGGAGGGTAGGACAAAAGATGTCATACAAGTTCTTTCCCATAAGCACGTATGACTATTTACGGAATACATGCCTACATTACATTGATGAATTGGAGCTAGTTCTATATCACCCTATGTTATAACTATTGCATGAGGAATCGCATCCGGCATAATTATCCATCAACGATCCATTGCCTCGAGCTTTTCATATATTGTTCTTCGCTTATTTACTTTTACATTTGCTCTTGTTACAACTACTACAAAAACCCAAAAACATTTATCTTTACTGTTGCTACCGTTACTATTATTATCATACCACTTTTGCTACTAAACACTTTGCTACAGATACTAAGTTATCCAGGTGTGGTTGAATTGACAACTCAACTGCTAATACTCAAGAATATTCTTTGGCTCCCCTTGTGTCGAATCAATAAATTTGGGTTGAATACTCTACCCTCGAAGCTGTTGCGATCCCCTATACTTGTGGGTTATCAAGACTAATTTCTGGCGCCGTTGCCGAGGAGCATAGCTCTATTCTCTGAGTCACTTGGGATTTATATCTGTTGATAACTATGAAGAACTTGATAGACGATCGAACTACTATTTTGCCCTCAACTACGAGGGGAGGTAAGGAACTGCCATCTAGCTCTGCACTAGATTCTCCTTCCGTTATTAGTAGGCTTGCGACTCCCAAACCTGCTACTGCTATGAATTCTGATATGTCGCATGCTATTGATGATGCCACTTCTGCTATGCATGAACTACTTCTATGCTTGATACTACTTTGCCATTAGGTGAATTTCTTGATGAACAACTTGCTAGATTTAGGGGGAATGAAATTACTGAAGATCCTATTACTGATGATAGTGATGATGAAGGTCCCCCCAATGATTATGTATTACATGTTGTTCCTAAGGGTTATGTTATGAATGAAAAAGCTGCTATGGAAATTCTTGCTTGCAATGATATAAATGATCTTAAGAAATTATTAGCTAAATGGAAGCAGCGGTCTCTTAATGCTAGAATGAAACCCGATCCTGCTTTTGCTACTTCACCTATCTGTGTTACTGATAAGGATTATGAATTCTCTGTTGATCCTAATATTATTACTTTAGTTGAATCTGATCCTTTTTATGGCCTTGAATCTGAAACTGTTGTGGCACATCTTACCAAGTTGAATGATATAGCTACCCTATTTACTAATGATGAGAAGTCTCGCTATTTATATATCCTTAAGATATTCCCGTTCTCATTAAAGGGTGATGCTAAGACTTGGTATAATTCTCTTGCTCCTGCTTGTGTGCGTAGTCCCCAGGATATGATTTATTACTTCTCTGCTAAATATTTCCTGCTCATAAGAAACAAGCTGCCTTATGGAAATATATAATTTTGTGCAAATCAAAGAAGAGAGTCTCCCACAAGCTTGGGGAGGCTTCTCCGATACTTAATGCTTTGCCTGATCATCCTCTTAAGAAAAATGAAATACTTGATATCTTTTATAATGGGCTAATTGATGCTTCCAAGGACTACTTGGATAGTTGTGTTGGTTGTGTTTTCACGGAAAGAACGATCGTGAAGCTGAAATACTATTGAATAATATGTTGACTAATGAAAATAATTGGACTCTTCTGAGCCAATTCTGACGTAATTCTGAACCAATTGAGCCAACTCTGAGCCTATTCCTAAACCCACTCGAAGAAGAGAGGTGTTTTATTTCTCGATCTGAACATATGCAAGAGGCAAAGAAATCAATGAAAGAAAAAGGCGTTAAAGCTGAAGATGTTAAGAATTTACCTCCTATTGAAGAAATACATGGTCTTAATTTATCTTTGAAGAACCACATTGTCTTGATAACCCGACCACGTTAGTAAAGGTAAATTCTCTCTATAGATATGATAAAGTTGAAGTACCCTCTACTAAATTTCATAGCCCTTGCTTAGATGAATTTGATAACTTTATGGCTAGACAAGAAAGTTTTAATGCTTATGTTGGTAGAGAATTAAAGAATAATGCTTTCGAGATAGGACGCGTAGGTGATAATCTGGCTAGAGTTAAAGATGAACTTCACTGCGTTAGCAAATATGCTTCTATGGTTACTACTCAGACTGAGCAAGTACTTAAAGCTCAAAATGATTTGCTTGATGAATTGAATAATAAAAATGACTTTGCTGTTAGAGTGGCTACTAGAACTGGTAGAATGACTCATGAACCTTTGTATCCTGAAGGCCACCCTAAGAGAATCGAGCAAGATTCTCACAGAAATAATTTAGAGGCACCTAGTTCTTCTAAAAAGAAGAAGAAGAAAGATGATAAAACTTTGCATGCTTCTAGTGAACCTACTGTAGACACACCTGAGAATCCCAATGATATTTCTATTTCTGATGCTGAAACACAATCAGGTGATGAACATGAACCTAGTGATAATGTTCATGTTGATGCTCAACCTAGCAAAAACAATGATGTAGAGATTGAACCTGCTGTTGATCTTGATAACCCACAATCAAAGAATAAATGTTATGATAAGCGAGATTTTGTTGCTAGGAAGCACGGTAAAGAAAGAGAACCATGGGTTCAGAAACCCATGCCCTTTCCTCCTAAACCATCCGAGTCAAAGGATGATGAGGATTTTGAGCGCTTTGCTGAAATGATTAGACCTATTTTCTTACGTATGCGCTTAACTGATATGCTTAAAGTAAATCCTTATGCTAAGTATATGAAGGATATCATCACAAATAAAAGAAAGATACTGAAAGCTGAAATTTCCACCATGCTTGCTAATTACACTTTTAAGGGTGGAATACCAAAGAAACTTGGAGATTCGGGGGTACCAACTATACCATGCTCTATTAAAAGAAACTATGTTAGAACTGCTTTATGTGATCTTGGAGCCGGTGTTAGTGTTATGCCTCTCTCTTTATATCGTAGACTTGAATTGAATAAGTTGACACCTCTGAAATATCTTTGCAAATGGTGATAAATCAAGCTGCTATATATTGCCGGTATTTGTGAGGATGTGCCTGTTGTAGTTGCAAATGTCACTATCTTAACAGACTATGTTATTCTTGATATTCCCGAGAACGATAGTATGTCTATTATCCTTGGTAGGCATTTCCTTAATACTGCAGGGGCTGTTATTGATTGCAACAAAGGCAATGTCACTTTTCATGTTAATGGTAATGAGCATAGGGTACACTTTCCGAGGAAACAATCTCAAGTTCATAGCATCAATTCTGTCGGATTTCGGGTTCCGGCAGACCCTTGAGGTTCGAACACTGGGGTGCACGCGGAGATTTCGCCCTCTACCTACCTGAGCCCCTCCGACTCGCTAGGATCTAAACTACGGAAGGAACAACACAAGAGACACAGAGTTTATACTGGTTCAGGCCACCATTGCGGTGTAATACCCTACTCCAGTGTGTTGTGTGGTGGATTGCCTCTTGGGCTGATGATGAACAATACAAGGAAGAACGGCCTCGCAAGGGCCTGTTCTTGGCTGGGGCGATGAACTGCTAGGAGGAGTTCAGTTGCCCTTCTCTCTCACTATGATGCTACTTGATTCTAGCTCCTGGATTCTCGATCGATGTTGGATGCCTCTACCATGGGGGTGGCTAGTCCTATTTATAGGCAAAGGCCCTGGGCCTCTTCCCAAATATTGAGCGGGAAGGGCGCCAACAATTGGCCATTTTGAAGGGGAACATCTGGTACACTTATCCTGACTAAAGTTGGACTTCGCCTGTCAAAGGCTTTGGTGGTGACGCCTGCTTGGGCTCCACAATGACTTCTTTCCTGCCGTTGGGCTGGTCTTGGTCTTGTTGCACCGAAATGGATGCCTTTGCTTGATGCTCTCGCCTGCGCTTGCTCCCTTTGCACCAAATAGGAAAGGAGGACACTGCACGGGCTGGCGCCCGACTGGCGCCCTTGGTCGCCATGGCTTGCGTCATGGGCACCTCGCGAGGTACCCGCCTCGATCTCTCCGCCTCCTCGTGAGCCAGCCTGATGAGGCCGTGCCTAAGGTAGCTCTTTGTCGTCCGCCCCACGAGGCTTGGCCCCTCGCGAGGGTCTTAAGCTTGTGTCGATGAAGATGGGCCATGCCGGGCCCCCCTTTGAGCCATGCCGCAGGCCGCAGGCAGGCAAGTCTGGGGACCCCCGTTCCCAGAACGCCGACAGTAGCCCCCGGGCCCAAGGTGCGCCCGGACTTGGCCGAGCAGAGAGGCGAAAGGGCAAGTGCGAAGCGCCGTGGACCCTAACAGCCTGCGGCCTTGGGCGCCGCGTGGCGGTTGATTGGACGTGGGCGTCTCCACTTCCCCATGACGCCTCGGCAACTGCACGAATGGACAAGTCCCTGCATGCGAAGCGGGTCATGATTACCTGCGATCGTGGAGGTCGGCGGTTGGTCTCCGTTGGCTATAAGTACGGAACGGCGCGTGCCCTTCCAGTCCATCTCTTCTTGCTTCCCCTTCTTCCCGGTCCTTGCTCTGTCTTGCTGCAATGGCTACGATCCGCCGGTTCTCCGTGGCAGAGAAAGGAAAGGCTCCCCGAGAGGGTCCTGACCCGCTCCCGCCGAAGAAGCGGCTAGCCCTCTGCCATCAGGGTGAGGGCGCCCATCAGGAAGTGTTGAGGCCCTGGTGCGAGCGGCCGCCACCAGGGTTCCCGCTTCCCTTGTACGCCCGCATCGAGGGCTTTGAAGGTGTTGATGCCGGACGCCACGGGCAACGCCGCCGTCGGCGTCGGAGGGTCACGAAGGTGTGCGTCTTTCCCCCTGGAGTCCACGCCGAGGGCTCCTCTCGAGAGTTCGTGCTCCACGCCGCCATACCTCCTCAGTCTTGGATCCGCCTTCCTCCTTTCTTCGCCTCCGTCATCCCGCAGGGGGAACTCCTGGGGCTCTGGCTGCAGCGAGCGGAGCCGCGACATGATTTCAGTCGTGAGGTGCTGCAGCACGCCGGCTGCAGCACCCTCACGATCGGGGCAGAGGTCGCGGTCGTTGCCTCGGGCGAGGTCTTCATGACTCGAGGCTGGGGCGAGATCGCCCGGGTCTGCAGGACAAGGGGCGCCCTCGCGATCCACCTGGAGTACGACGGTGCTTTGGTGATGTTCTTCAAGGTCTTCGATGCGGAGGGGCGCCGGCTGGAGTGCTGCCCCGGGAGAGGTGGTCGGGACCCCGCTACGGCGAGGCCAAGGCCACCTAACCACTCCCTTGACAGATCCTCAGGTGGCGGAGGCGCCGGGGGATCCAGCGACTCCGCCTTGCTCTTCGCGACTCCGGAGACGAGCGACAACAGCTACGAGCCCCCGAGCCTGCGCCGCTCCCGGAGCAGGGCGGGTTCGTCAGGCCGGTGCCGCCTCTGATCTGGGTGGGGTTGGCGCCAGTGCCTGGCGGCCCACTATTGATGATGGAGTCTGCTGCGATGGTTCCTGTAGTTAGGACTCCTTAGGATACGCGTCTTTTGTTCCTGCGAGGAGCCAAGAATATACCCCGTGGGGGCTTGTAAGGTGTTTGTAGCTCCGTTTGTCAATATGATCCTTATCGTGAAGCAGTGCGAGATGCTTATTCCGCCTTAGCTTAGCTTCTTCCTTTCGGACCTCACGAGGGCTTGGCGCTCTGCGCTGACAGGTCCCGGTCCCAAGGCGGCCTCAGCCGTCGCTGGTATGCCAGGTCGTGATGCCGTGGTCAAGGCCAGGAGGTGAGCGGCCCGGGGTCCAGTAAGAGCCCCTGAGTCGCGATGCTCAGGAGGTCCCCTTTAGCGCTCAAGCAGCCATCATTCGGTGAGAAAGGAATGTGACGTTGCTAACACGGGATTGCATTGGATGCGGTGACGGTGTTGTGATAGCTAGTGTTTCCGGAGAGTGACTTATCTCGAGAATCAGGGACCGCTCTCTGGTGTGTCGCCGGGTCCATGCATCGACAGGCGAGGGGTTGCTTGGCGAGGTCCTCGCGTGCCTCTCCCTTCTCGCCTTCGCTCCCCTTTCTGCTCTACGTCCTCGGGTCCCGGCACTCGAGCGAGTCTCAGCCGTCGCTGGTATGCCAGGTCGCGATGCTGTGGTCAAGGCCAGAGTGTGAGGGCTGGAGAGCCAGTAGGAGCCCTGAGTCGCGATGCTCAGGTACCCCCCCTTTAACGTGCAAGCGGTTTGCATGAGCGAGTGAAGAAGACACCGTGAGGGCCTCTTTGGCCGCTCCTTGAAGAGATCTGTAGGCTCATCACAAAAGGCGAGTTTGCCATGACAATCGACAGTCAGCCGTTGGTTGCTCTGGAGAGGTGGTGAGGCACTGAGGGCTCGACGAGGTGGCGCTATGCGGGGCTGCCGCGGCCAGAGCTCAGCCATTCAGGTTTGTCGGCGTTGCAGGGACGGACCCATGCGCAAGCGTCATGCCGTTTGGGAGCAGCTCCATCGGTTGAGCAGGCAACTAGGTCAAGCATGTTAATCGCGGAGGAGTGAATTCATTCAAATAGATGTTGGAAAGGCGGACATCGCTGGGTCTGGCCCGAGCGACTTGGGGATGATGCAGCCCGAGGGCCGCCCCAACAAAGTAGGCTAAGAACATGAAATAAAAGGGATACACGCCGTAGGGACGGGCCCATGCGGCCTGGGAATAATGCAGCCCTGGGGGCGCTCCCAGCTGGAAATGAAACTTGAAAGATGTCACCTGATAGCGCTGGCGACGAAGGGGTGTTGAAGTAGCACGCGCGGCGGGCTGCGGGAGCCGATCTTCACGAGCCCCCAGGCCCAGGAACCTCGGGAGGCTCCGGGGGCGCTGGTGGCTCCTCGCGAACCATCTCCATCTCCACCAGGACTGCAGAATGCCTGGCCTCCTGAGCCTCCAGGATGCTCCTTATGAGGTGTTGGCGCACCGCAGCCGCGTTCAGCAAGCCGTAAGGCATGTGAACGTAGCTATGGGGTGGACCTTCGCAGCGCCACACTTGCGAGGGCCAGAGGCGCTCCTGAGAGGCGGCTCGGTTGAGCCCTGGTATGTCGATGCAGACGCGCAGCCCACCATCCTCGCCTAGATGGGGAGCCACAGTGGGTAAGCAGCGGCTGCCTCTCATGAATCTTGACTCCTGTAGCTCCTGAATGGCCTTGCTGACGAACTCCTGAGGGTTTGGCCCTCCTTGCCTTGCTCCTTCTTGAGGGAAACGTGCTTCAAAACACGCCTCCAAGTGGTGCCCAAGCGCCTCCCTCGTGACCTTGGCGAGGTCGGCGGCCCTCCAGGGGAGAGCCCCCGAGCCCTGCCTGAGGAGGGCGCCGGGCACGCTTCCCTATGCGATGGAAGGAGGTTCCCCTGGGCAGGCGCGGGCCCTAAGGGGCCTGCCTCCTAAGGGGCCGGGTCGGATGATGTCTTCTTCTTCTTGGGGGCGGTCTAGGGAAGCCTCCTGCTTCGCGATCCGGTCTTCCGGTGATGCGGCTGAAAGGCTCGTTCGAGGAGCACACGCGTCTTTCTCTTCGCGAGGGCACCGTGATGACCGTCACTTCCGGCATCTTGAGGACGTTGTAGCCATGGTGGGTTACGGCCATGAACTTGGCCAGCGCTGGGTACCCGAGGATGGCGTTGTAGGGCAGGCGGATGTGGGCGACGTCGAAGTCGATGAGCTCGGTGTGGTAGTTGTCGCGCGCCCCGAAGGTGACAGGGAGGCAGACCTGCCCAATCTGGACCGTGGAGCCGTCGGTGACTCCGGAGAAAGGCTTGGTTGGCTGAAGCTGATTGTAGGGCACGGAGATTGTTGAATGTTTCCACGGATAGGGCGTTGAGCCCCGCCCGCCATCGATGAGGTCTGGTGACTAGCACGTTGTCGATGATTGGGGAACAAAGCATTGGGAGGACTCGGTGTGGCCGCGACTTGAGCTGATCCGCTGAGCTAAACGTGATGGTGCACGCTGACCACCTGAGAGGGCGCGTGGCCTCGAGCTTGGGGAGGACTGCATTTACCTCGCGGGCGAACTGCTCGAAGATGCGTTGAGAGGCTGGGGCTTGAGCTTTGCCTAGGATGCAGGCGATCGCACGTGGCTCCTGGAAGCCCCTAGCCCCCTCGTCCTGATGACGGTCCTCATTTCTCCTTGGCTGCGGCGGCAGCTAAGGAAGGCTTGCGTTGTCCTGCGGGCGATCATCACGAGGCTGATCCCTCCAGTCTCCCTCGCGAGGGGGGTCCTGCCAGCGATCCTCGTGAGGTTGGTCGCGCCACCCTTGGTGAGGGCTGCGGTCTTCCCAGCGTCCTGTGTTCCTTCCTCCTCCTCGGACGTAGCCCCGGTCGCTGCGGTCGGGACGTCGGCCGATCCTTCCTTCACGCATGGCTCGGAGCTCTTGGCATTCATTGGTGTTGTGGGTGTGGTCGTGGTACACGCAGTACCGACTGCCCTTGGAGGATTCGGGCTGATCTCTGGCCCGCTTGGTGTCTGATTCTGCCGCGAGCACGGCAGCCCCCTTACGCTTCACATCCTTGGCCTTGGGTTTCTTCTCTTACGGTCTCGGCGGGCACCTTGAGGAGGAGAGATGCCCTTCCTCAGCCTGGCGCACTTGGTCGCCAAGTTGAACAGCTCCAAGGAAGTGCAGGTCTTCATGCATCGCCAGCTCCTCCTTCATCTTGGCGTCGCGCGCCATCGGAGAAGGCGAGATGATGGCCTCCTCGGTCACCTTGGGAATCTTGAGGCGTGCGTTGTTGAAGGCTGGATGTACTTCGCAGGTTTCCCGGTTGTTGCTTGATACGACACATGTCACTCACGGCAGGTGGCCGGTCGCGAGTACCCGGAAGTTGGTGATGAAGCGGTGCGCATCTCGTCCCAAGAGGAGATCGTGCTTGGAGCCGAGTTCAGAGCAGTGCGGGCCCGTCCTTGAGCGCCATGGGAAACCAGTTCGCCATGACCTTCTTGTCTCCGTTGGCAGCCTCGATGCCCAGCTTGTAGAGCTGGAGGAACTCTGCGGGGTCAGCCGTACCATCGTAGCGAGGAGGCAGGTCTGGCTTGAACTTGTCGGGCCACGCGACGCTGCGCAACTCGGTGGTGAAGGCACGGCAGCCTGCTGTGGCCACGGGAGGCCTTGGGTAACGAAGAGCTTGGTCCTGCGGGTCCCCATGCGCTGCAGCTAGGAGCAGCTGGGTCTTGACGTCTTTGGAAGCGAGGCGTGGTCGCGACGAGCAGAGCAGCGGCCTTCGGGCAGCTTCTGCGGGCGAGGACTTCTTGGCAACTCGATCTTGCAGCTACTGGCGCTGATGGAGCGGGTTCCGCCCGAGGCCACGCGCCTTGGGGCTGTGGCGCCTTCTTGAGGGGGCGGTGGCGCCCGCGCTTCGTCGCTTGCCGCTCAAGTGCGGGTGCGCCAGATGACGAGCGCGAGAGAGCCCCTGCGGCACGGACGAGCTCGGCGACGCGGTCGAGCCATTCTTCAGACGCGTCGTCGACAGGGCGGTAGCGCAGAGCTTCGTTTGCGCGATGAGCACAGCTCGAGCCTCCATGGCGCGCGGAATGCACGAGACGAAGAACCACTGGGGTGGCGAGGGGTAGCGAGGCGGCCGTCTTGCCTCACGGAGGGATGCTGGGATGATGCTTGCTGCTCGTTCCCCGCCGGGCCGGTGGCGGCGTTGACGGCAGGTGACGGGGAACAACGAGGGCGCCCGCCGACGGGAGCCGTCTGGGCGACGCGGGAAGCAAGGGCAGCTCGGCGCTCGGCTTGGGCCCGACGAGCGTCACACATGGATGCGATGGTCGGAGAAGAGCTGGGCGACGGAAGACGAATTCTGGCGCACCCCTACCTGGTGCGCCAAATGTCAGATTTCGGGTTCCGGCAGACCCTTGAGGTTCGAACACAGGGGTGCACGCAGAGATTTTGCCCTCTACCTACCTGCGCCCCTCCGACTCGCTAGGATCTAAACTACGGAAGGAACAACACAAGAGACACAGAGTTTATACTGGTTCAGGCCACCATTGCGGTGTAAAACCCTACTCCAGTGTGTGGTGTGGTGGATTGCCTCTTGGGCTGATGATGAACAATACAAGGAAGAACAGCCTCGCGAGGGCCTGTTCTTGGCTGGGGCGATGAACTGCTAGGAGGAGTTCAGTTGCCCTTGTCTCTCGCTATGATGCTACTTGATTCTAGCTCCTGGATTCTCGATCGATGCTGGATGCCTCTACCATGGGGGTGGCTAGTCCTATTTATAGGCAAAGGCCCCGGGCCTCTTCCCAAATATTGAACGGGGAGGGCGCCAACAATTGGCCATTTTGAAGGGGAACATCTGGTACACTTATCCTAACTAAAGTTGGTCTTCGCCTGTCAAAGGCTCTGGTGGTGACGCCTGCTTGGGCTCCACAATGACTTCTTTCCTACCGTTGGGCTGGTCTTGGTCTTGTTGCACCGAAATGGATGCCTTTGCTTGATGCTCTCGCCTGCGCTTGCTCCCTTTGCACCAAAGAGGAAAGGAGGACATCTGCTGGCTGGCGCCTGATCGGGCGCCCTTGGTCGTCATGGCTTGCGTCATGGGCACCTCGCGAGGTACCCGCCTTGATCTCTCCGCCTCCTCGTGAGCTGGCTGATGAGGCCGTGCTCGAGAAGCTCCTTGTCGTCCGCCCATGAGGCTTGGCCCCTCGCGAGGTCTTGAGCTTGTGTCGATGAAGATGGGCCGTGTCGGGGCCCCCTTTGATCCACGCCGCAGGCCGCAGGCAGGCAAGTCTGGGGACCCCCGTTCCCAGAACGCCAACAAATTCTATTAAAAAGTTCCAACTATCATTTTTGGTGGTTTTGAATTTCCTCTCCCTACTGTCAAGAAAAAGTATGATATTCTTATTGCTGGGGATTTTCATATCCCCATTGAGGTAACTTAGTGTTATTCGAAATTTCTCCGGCTCCGTGTTATTCAGAATGAGTTTGTTAACAAGACTTGATCAACCTTGTCAGTGGATTCATTTTGATGATCACGAGATGGATGAAACTAGAAGGCACAACCTTCTGTACCCTCTTTTTAATTTCTGTTATTTAGAACAAATAAAGCAAAAATAGTATTATTCGTCTGTTTTCTGAATTATCCGTGCATTTAAAAAATAGTCCGAAAATAAGAGTGCTCCAAATGCCCTGCAAATTTAGTATGATTTTTTCTGGAATATTCGAGGATTTTAGGCACTGAAAACATTGCATGAGGGGCAAGCACCAGGCCACGAGAGAGAAGGGTGTGCCCCTGTCTCGTGGGCCCTTGGCGTCCCCCCTCCACTTATGCCAGCACCCACACACTTCATCTTCTACCCAAAAAAATCCCCATCCAGCTCAAGCCCGAGTTCTAGCTCGTTTTGCTGTGATTTTCGATCTCTTAGCTCAAAGCTCCATTCGCAAAACTGCTTTGGGAGATTGTTGCTTGGTATGTGACTCCTCCATTGGTCCAATTAGTTTTTGTTCTAGTGCTTTATTCATTGCAAATTTTTGCTGCATAGGTGACCATGTTCTTGAGCTTGCATGTTAAATTTTTTGAGGTCCCAAGCAATTCCAATGCATGATATAGGCTCTAGGCACTTGTAGGAGTAGTTGCTATCAATCTTGTTTAGTTTTATTCACTTTTATTTTGAAGTTACTAAAATTTCAGAAATTTTCAAAAAATGTTAAGGAGGCTCTTTAAAGGCTCTTCTAGCCAAAGCTCTAAGGAAAAACAAGACAAAGAGAAGGAAAAACCCAAGTATAATCTTCCTCGCTTAGCGGAAGTACGGTCATGTGAATGGCCGTGTGAGGATTTCTTGAAAGAAGCCGGAATTCATGAAGACTTTTATGCTTTAATCAGGATTGGAGGCCTCACTGGTTTCATGAACAACCGAATCGAAAATCGTCTTGTCACGCCGGAAGCGGTGAACAATCATCGAGCTCAAGCTTTTACTCCTGAACTTGAACCTAAGCCGGAACCTGAGCTGGACCCTATCGTGCATCATCTGTCCAGTGGTATCCGGAGATGACCAGCCAGTGGTATCCTGATTACACCTCCCACTACACCGGAGAGAGTAGCAGCGGTTCTTGGTATTAAACCAACTTAGGCCAAAAGCCTAAGCTTGGGGGAGTACGTATTTCTCACCGACTTTACATTCATGTTCACACACTAGTCGTCGGTGCTCATACTCTTTCATTGTATTATCCATGTTAGTTTGAGTTTCTTTTTCTAGTTTTCTTCTTGTGTGTTTGATAAACCTTAAGAAAAAACAAAAAAAAGTTAGTTTAATTTCCTTGCTTGTAGTAGAAATTAAAATGAAAACCCAACAAGATTTCTCGTTCTTCTTTTACTTGTTGGGAGCTTTCCCGTGTAAATAGTTTTATTTTCTTTTCTTTCTTTTGGGGGTCGAGAAGACCATATTGAAAATTCTTAGTGGCTCTTATATGCATGATTGTTTATTTAACTTAGAGCCCATATTACCCTGTCTTCTCTCTTGAGTTGAATGCTTGCAGATTACAGCTTAGTCCAATACACGTGCACTCTTATTATTATACACATCATTCGGTCGTGCAAGTGAAAGGCAATAATGACGATATATGATGTACTTATTGGGATGAGAAAAGCTGGTGTGAACTCGACCTCTTTTGTTTTTGTAAATATGACGATTCATCGTTCCTGAGTCAGCTATTATGAAGTAAACATATTTGCAATGACATTTAGAGATTATAGTTGCTTGTGCCATGCTTGATTAGCTATGAGTTATAATGGTTTACCTTGCGTGCCTACATGCTATATGATTACGATATGGTATGATGGGATGGTATCCTCCTTTAAATGAATTGAGTGACTCGACTTGGCACATGTTCACGCATGTAGTTGAATCAAATCAACATAGCCTTCATGATATTTATGTTCATGGTAGATTATATCCTACTCATGTTTGTATTCGGTGTAAATTAATTTTAATGCATGTTTACGACTATTGTCGCTCTCTCAGTTGGTCGCTTCCCAGTCTTTTGCTAGCTTTCACCTGTACTAAGAGGGAATACTGCTTGTGCATCCAAACTCCTTAAACCCCAAAGTTGTTCCATATGAGTCCACTATACATTCCTATATGCGGTATTAACCTGCCGTTCCAAGTAAATTTGTATGTGCCAAACTCCAAACCTTCAAATGAAATTCTGTTTTGTATGCTCGAGCAGCTCATGTTTCAACTAGGGCTGCCTATATCTTCCATGCTAGGTGGGTTATTCTCACGAGGAGTGGACTCCGCTCCTCACTCACGAGAAAGGGCCGGTAACCGGGATGCCCAGTCCCATGATCCAAAACAATCAAAGCAAATCAAAATAATTAAACAAAACTCCCCCAGGGTTGTTGTATGTTGGAGGCACTCGTTGTTCCGAGCAAGCCATGGATTGATGCTTGTTGGTGGTTGGGGGAGTATAAACCTTTACCATTCTGTTTGGGAACTGCCTACAATGCATGTAGTATGGAAGATACAGCTATCTCATAGTTGTTGCGTTGACAGCAAAAGTATGCCGCTCAAAATGTTATACAATCTCTATTTTAAAATCGAGCTCTGGCACCTCTACAAATGCCTGCTTCCCTCTGCGAAGGGCCTATCTATTTACTTTTATGTTGAGTCATCACCCTTCTTATTAAAAAGCACCATTGGAGAGCACTTGTCATTTGCATTCATTATTACTGGTTTATATTGGGTATGACTTGACTGGATCTCTTTTACCATGAATTACAATGTTTAGTCAGTCCTTGGTCTTTAAAGGTGCTCTGCATTTATGTTTTGCAGTCTCAGAAAGGGCTAGCGAGATACCATTTTGTTATATCATGTTATGATTATTTTGAGAAAGTGTTGTCATCCGAGTTTTATTATTATGGCTCGCTAGCTGATTATGCTATTGATATGAGTAATTGTGAGACCTATGTGTTATTGTTAGTATGGTTAGTTCACAATATTTGCTGAAACTTGAATGTTGGCTTTTCATGTTACAACAACAAAAGCAACAGAGTTTGTAAAAGTTTTTCTTTATCACTTTCAGTTTGTCAACTGAATTGCTTGAGGACAAGCAAAGGTTTAAGCTTGGGGGAGTTCATACATCTCCAACGTATCTACTTTTCCAAACACTTTTGCCCTTGTTTTGGACTCTAACTTGCATGATTTGAATGAAACTAACTTGATCGACTTTGTTTTTTCAGCAGCGCCATGATGTTGTTTTATGTGTAGAAAAGAAAAGTTCTCGGAATGTCCTGGAAATCCACGGAGGCACTTTTCAGATTTAATAAGAATTTTTGGCGAAAGAATTAGTGTCAGGGGGCCCACGACCTGTCCACGAGACAGGGCCCCCCTAGGGCGCGGCCCCCTATCTTGTGGGCCCCCTAGACACCCTCCAACCTCAACTCCAACTCCATATATTCCGTCTCGGGGAGAAAAAAATCAGGGAGAAAGTTTCATTGCGTTCCACGACATGGAGCGGCCGCCAAGCCCTAATCTCTCTCGAGAGGGATGATCTGGAGTCCGTTCGGGGCTCCGGAGAGGGGGATTCGTCGCCGTCGTCATCATCAACCATCCTCCATCACCAATTTCATGATGCTCACCGCCGTGCGTGAGTAATTCCATTGTAGGCTTGCTGGACGGTGATGGGTTGGATGAGATTTACCATGTAATCAAGTTAGTTTTGTTAGGGTTTGATCCCTAGTATCCAATATGTTCTGGGATTGATGTTGCTATGACTTTGCTAAGCTTAATGCTTGTCACTAAGGCCCGAGTGCCATGATTTCAGATCTGAACCTATTATGTTTTCATGAATATATGTGTGTTCTTGATCCTATCTTGCAAGTCTATAGTCACCTATTATGTGTTATGATCCGACAACCCCGAAGTGGCAATAATCGGGATACTTCTCGGTGATGACCGTAGTTTGAGGAGTTCATGTATTCACTATGTGCTAATGCTTTGTTCCAGTTCTCTATTAAAAGGAGGCCTTAATATCCCTTAGTTTCCGCTAGGAACCCGCTGAACACGGGAGGTTAGGACAAAAGATGTCATACAAGTTCTTTCCCATAAGCACGTATGACTATTTACGGAATACATGCCTACATTACATTGATGAATTGGAGCTAGTTCTCTATCACCCTATGTTATAACTATTGCATGAGGAATCGCATCCGGCATAATTATCCATCACTGATCCATTGCCTATGAGCTTTTCATATATTGAACTTCGCTTATTTACTTTTCCATTGCTACTGTTACAACTACTACAAAAACCCAAAAACATTTATATTTACTGTTGCTACCGTTACTATTATTATCATACCACTTTTGCTACTAAACACTTTGCTGTGGATACTAAGTTATCCAGGTGTGGTTGAATTGACAACTCAACTGCTAATACTCAAGAATATTCTTTGGCTCCCCTTGTGTCGAATCAATAAATTTGGGTTGAATACTCTACCCTCGAAAGCTGTTGCGATCCCCTATACTTGTGGGTTATCAAGCATCTAGGTGACATTAGGGTTTTGGTTGATTTGAGTCTTAAGGTGTTATTCTAGTATGAACTCTAGGATACATCGACCGGAAAGAATAGCTTCGTGCTATTTTTTTACGAACTCTTGAATAGATCGATCAGAAAGGATAACTTTGAGGTGGTTTCGTACCCTACAATAATCTCTTCGTTTGTTCTCCGCTATTAGTGACTTTGGAGTGACTCTTTGTTGCATGTTGAGGGATAGTTATATGATCCAGTTAAGTTATTATTATTGAGAGAACTTGCACTAGTGAATGTATGAACCTTAGGCCTTCTTTCAACGCATTGCAATACCGTTTGTGCTCACTTTTATCATTAGTTACCTTGCTGTTTTTATAATTTCAGATTACAAATACTCATATCTACCATCCATGTTGCACTTGTATCACCATCTCTCCACCGAACTAGTGCACCTATACAATTTACCATTGTATTGGGTGTGTTGGGGACACAAGAGACTCTTTGTTATTTGGTTGCAGGGTTGCTTGAGAGAGACCATCTTCATCCTACGCCTCCCACGGATTGATAAACCTTAAGTCATCCAGTTGAGGGAAATTTGCTACTGTCCTACAAACCTCTGCACTTGGAGGCCCAACAACATCTACAAGGAGAAGGTTGCGTAGTAGACATCAGGGCTAGATCATGGAAACCTAGCCGATAGTAGTACATGAATCCACGGACGAACGGGTGGAGTGGAAAACCTAACCCTCTAAGGAAGTGGGAAAGGAAGATGACCGGTTCCCCGGGCTCTGGAGTGGGAATGACTTGACCTTCAGGGGGAAGCCGGTGCTTGATATCGGCGGCGAGGTACCCCACACTCCGGAGATCTGTTATCTCCTTCTCCGTCGCGGAGGAGGCCTCCCACTTGCCTTTGGAGCTAGCTCCGACCATGATCGGAGTAGGTGGTGGTGGTGGTGAGAAAGACGGAGACTTTGTGGGCGCAGAGAGTTTGGGAGATTGGAAGGCTGAGGAGATGTGAAGGCATGGGGAGGAAAGCGGGGGTCCATTACCCACTTATAGGCAGTAAAAATACCAACCACCCCCCACTCGAGCATTGAATCTCGCCTATTCCCAATGAAGGTGTGCGCCGCAAACGGTTGGATTACCCAAATATCATTGATATTCAATCCGGTATTAAGTGGGCACGATCTCTATTTTACAGGATGTGTCAACGAAGCGTGGCCTCAAAACACGGAACACGGGGTAGCAAAACGGTTCAAAATGCCAAAGGGTCAAGTCTGACGCTTCGTTGGAAAAGCTGTCAGGAAAGACACTATTCTTTTTTTTATATCCTGCCTTCGCGGCTAAGGGTTGTGTTTATTGTGAAAATCCGGATACAATTCTTTTACAGAGAAAAGCCGATGTGTATTCTTCAAGGAACCTGCCTTGCAATGTTGAAGACAATCTGAACACCGAATATATCATCATTGAAGACTGGTTCAGGGGCTACTATGGGAGTCCTAGACTAGGGGGTCCTCGGGCGTCCGGTCTATTAATGTGGGCCGGACTGATGGGCCGTCAAGATACAAGACATAAGATTATCTCTCGTGTCTGGTAGGGACTCCCACATGCGTGGATGGTAAGTATAGGTGTCCGGATATCTTATTCCTTTTTGTAAAACCGACTTTGTACAACCCTAAGCCCCCGGTGTCTATATAAACCGGATGGTAGATCGGAGGCAGGATCACAACATTGCTAGGCTAGCTAATCTAGGGTTATCCGAATCGATCTCGACGTAGATCAACTCTTGTAACCCCTATACCCTCGAATATAATCAACCAGGAGTAGGGTTTTACCTCCATTAAGAGGGCCTGAACCTGAGTAAACACTGTGTCCTTTGTCCATAGTTCCCATTGATCCTGAGATGTATAGATTGGGGCCCCCTACCCGAGATCTCCCGGTTTTGACACCGAACCCCCCCCCCCCCGCCATATTTGTCGGAGGGGGAAGGAAAGAGGGGGGAGAGAAGGAAGTGGGAATCCTAATCCACACTTGCCTTTCCTCCTTCCCATTCCTTCTCCACCTTTAACCGGCCCATATGGGGAGCGCACCAGCCCCTTGTGGCTGGTGCGTTTCCCCTCTTGGCCCATAAGGCCCATATCTTTTTGCCGGGGGTGCCCGGAACCCCTTCCGGTGATCTGATATGTACACGGTACCCTCTGGAACACTTCCGGTGTCCGAATACCATCATCCTATATAACAATATTTACATCTCGACCATTTCGAGACTCCTCGTCATGTCCGTGATCTCATCCGGGACTGCAAACAACATTCGGTCACCAAATCACATAACTCATATAATACTATATCGTCATCGAACTTTAAGCGTGCGGACCCTATGGGTTAGAGAACTATGTAGACATGACCGAGACACCTCTCTAGTCAATAACCAATAGCGGAACCTGGATACCCATATTGGCTCCTACATATTCTACGAAGATCTTTATCGATCGAACCGTTATGACAATATACGTAATTCCCTTTGTCCATCGGTATGTTACTTGCCCGAGATTCGATCGTCGGTATCTTCATACCTAGTTCAATCTCATTACCATCAAGTATCTTTACTCGTTCCATAATACTTCACCTCGTGACTAACTCCTTAGCCCTTTGCTTGCAAGCTTATGATGTGTATTACCGAGAGGGCCCAGAGATACCTCTCCGATACTCAAAGTGACAAATCCTAACCTCGATTTATGGCAACTCAACAAACACCTTCGGAGATACCTGTAGAGCATCTTTATAATCACCCAGTTATGTTGCGACGTTTGATAGCACACAAGGCATTCCTCCGGTATCCGGGAGTTGCATAATCTCATAGTCGAAGGAATATGTATTTGACATGAAAAAAAGCAATAACAATAAAACTGAACGATCATTATGCTAAGCTAACGAATGTGTCTTGTCCATCACAACATTCTCCTAATGATGGTATCCCGTTATCAAATGACAACACATGTCCATGGTTAGGAAACCTTAACCATCTTTGATCAATGAGCTAGTCTAATAGAGGCTTACTAGGGACACAATATTTGTTTATGTATTCACACATGTATTTAAGTTTCTGATCGATACAATTCTAGCATGAATAATAAACCTTTATCATGAATAAGGAATATAAAATAACACCTTTATTATTGCCTCTTGGGCATATTTCCTTCAATCGCAACATAGATACCATAAAATCAAACACATATCAAATTCATATGATTACTTACAACAAGATTTCTCCCGTGACCTCAAGAACAAAAGTAGCTACTCACAAATGATAATCATGCTCAAGAACAGAGGGTTATTAAATTGCATATTGGATCTGAACATATAATCTTCCACCGAATAAACCATATAGTAATCAACTACAAGATGTAATCAACACTACTAGTCACCCACAAGCACCGATCTAAGGCTCTGGTACAAAGATTGAACACAAGAGATGAACTAGGGTCTGAGAGGACATGGTGTTGTTGAAGATGTTGATGGAGATTGCCCTCCCTATTGGGGATATAACTAGTAGGTATGACCCGCCCAGGAGGGGCCGGGTTATACCTATGACGATTCATAAAGCCCAAGATGATGCTTGAAGATGGCGGTTCAATTAAGGGCCCAAAGCCCAAAGGCGACTTAAGGCCCGTAGAGATAAACCGACATATGTACATAACTTGTATTGTAAGGCAAGAATAGAGGAAGACCGAGACGGACATTGTTTATGAGCCGGCCGGGAGTCTGTGAGCCGCTGGGCGTCGACCTCTGTATATAAAGGGACGACCTGGCGGCGGTTCAGGGCAAGTAACATCAGACCGAGAGCTAGGTCAAATGATTTCGCTCCCTGGTAATCGAGACATAAGCAATCCCACCTCAAACTGGATTAAGCCATTACCTTCACCGCAAGGGGCCAAACCAGTATAAACTCCCATGTCCTTTGTCCCGTTTTAACCCCTTTAAGCTTCCTAGTTGCGATGGCTCCACGACTAAGTCCTTTCACTAGGACATCTGCCATGACTATTCCACAATAGTTGGCGCCCACCATGGGGCCAGCACACGATGGATTTGAGTTCTTGAAGGGCAGCTTCGAAGGGCTCAAGGGATACGCTGTGGGCCGGATGACCAAGAGTCGTCGCGGCAAGCTCTACATCGACGATGCAGGCTAGGGCCCTGATGCCGGCTCAATTGAGTACGGGTACTGGGTCCCCTTCAACGGAATCCACGTCTTCATCGGCAAGATCGGCGAGTCGGGCCCTGAGCCGGACATCTACTCCAACATCATCGAGACGGCTCAACGTGCGAGACCCGCCGGGCTCAGCCTGCCGTGAAGCGTGCCTTCATGGGATGCATTCATGGAGTGGAACTCTCTGAGGGATCTGTGTCTGGCGGTGAGACGGCCATCTACTTTGATGGTGAGTCGTCCACGGGTGAGACGGATTCGTTGTATCAACTGCAAAACGGCGGGCTTGGGGGCTGTTCCGATGGCAGCAGTATCCCGAACCTCTTTGAGCCGCCGAGCAGAGTAGGGATCTTCATGGCTGGCACACAACCCGTTCAAAACTCTACGCTGCGGCAGCAATAACCTCCGGGTCAACGGCAACCGGGGCAGGAGTCCCTGTGCACCCACCGGCTCAAGTTCTGATGGATTTGATGGACAAGATGACAGCTCTATTAACCGTCATGGTCAACCCAGTGGATCAAGCTCAACATGATGCAGAAGTGGCGCAGTTAAAGCAGGATATAGTGCAAGCTAAGGAAGACCTAGCAGCGGAAGACGTCAAGATGACCGCAGAGTGGGCGGTTCTGGACGCTCAAGCTCAGCGGATTCAGTCGCAGGCTTTCCAGCTCACGATAGACCAGAACGCGTCCAATGAGGTTATGAGGAGAAGGTAACAAAAGACTCAATCTCGACTGCCTCCGGTTTAGGACCCTCGAAACCTCTTCCGTACACCTGGTGCAGGGCCCAGTAACCCGCCGGAGGTAAACTAGGTTGCAACGCCCGGGGCAGGGACGTCGGTTCAACCACGGGTGATGGAACCTCCTCGTATGAATACTGCTCCGCTTCATTATGTACCAACACCACCGGGTCATTATTCTAACCCTTTGGAGAACATGATCGCTGCGGCGACATGATTGGCGACTCTCCCGGCGGAGGGCGACTCTCCGACGGTGGTTGAAACATGAAGGGTCAGAGAACTTCTTCAGACGGCTCTGGCGCAGCAGGAGGCATATTCTTATAGTCGAGACAGGATTCATTCGACCCTGCGTCCAAGCCGGAGCTCGAGTTATAGCGGGCACATGGATTCAGCAGCCGTTTCGAGCAACGCCCGGCGCCGTGACCAGCCGCGCGGGCATGACCCAGCGTGTGATGGAGCTCCTAACTTGGTTGATCAGGACAGAATACGTCAAGAGGCTAAGCGGGCGACTCAGCAGGCGGCTCAGCGGGCGGCTTACCAGTCTTTTCCGGTTTATCTGACGAGTTCAATTGAGGCAGTCATGACCACTAGGACCGGAGGTGTCCCTTGTCTGGTGCCGCTCTACGTAACAAGTGTTTGCCCAAGGATTTCAAGGGGCCTCGAAAGGTGCCTAATTACACAGCCGACTTACAGCCTGGGGCATGGATTGAAAGCTATGAGATGGCCATGGAGCTACTGGAAGTCAGTAACGCTGCGATGGCCAAGTACTTCACCATGATGTTGGATGGGACGGCCCGCGCTTGGTTGAAGGGGCTGCCACCTAATTCCATCAGTTCATGGACAGAGTTAAAGGCCCGGTTCATTCAGAACTTCAAAGATACATGCAACTAGCCTATGTCAATTGTGGATTTGACTCATTGCAAGCAAGAGGAGGGTGAGTCCACGATCCATTGGGTACGCCGGCTCAAGGCCATAATACATTCGTCAGATAAGATGGATGCCGGCTCTGCAGTCTTAATGTTGGAGAAAAATTGCTGTTTTACGCCTTTGAAAATGAAGCTGGGGCGGCTCAAGCGCGATTGTAATGACATGGGCTAGCTGATGGCGGCTCTAGTCAAATACGTCGATTCTAATAGTACCAAGGATCCCGAGTCTGACAATGAGAAGACAGGGAAGGGAAAGAACAACGGCAACGCCAAGGGTCCTCAGCATAACCCGGCAAATCAAGGAGGCAATAATAAATGTAAGTCTGATGGTAGCTTGGAGTTTGTGGCTAACACTAATGCGCAGGGCAACAATCATCAACGTAAGGGGAGACCACCTCCTCGGTCCGGCGGGTCAAGTCCCACTCTTGAGCAGTTGCTAAATGAGCCCTGTCCAAGGCATGGTACTCCACAAAAACCGGCCACTCACCTATGTAAGGACTGTACGATCACGAATGCTTTCAAGAATTCTAACATGTTCGACGGCAATCATGGGCCGGGCGGCGGTTTTCATGGCCCAGGCGGTGGTCCAAATTCCGATTTTCAAGGCTCTCAAGGTAATCAAGGTGGTTATAGTCAGCAATCTAGCCAGGGTCAGCAGCAACAACAATCTGGGTATCAGAGTAATCCAAAGCAGCTGAATAGTGGACAGTATCATGTGTTTACCACTAAGGGAGTCCTGGATTAGGGGGTATCCGGACAGCCGAAATGTGTGCAATGTCCGGACTATTGAAGCGTGAAGATACAAGACTCAAGACTTCGGCCCGTGTTCAGATAGGACTCTCCTTTGCGTGGAAGGCAAGCTTGGCGATCCGGATATTATATTTCCTTCCTTGTAACCGACTCCATGTAAACCCTAGCCCTCTCCGGTGTCTATATAAGCCGGAGAGGTTGGTCCTTAGAAGGCCGATCATAATTGCCAGCATACCATCATAGGCTAGCTTCTAGGGTTTAGCCTCTACGATCTCGTGGTAGATCTACTCTTGTACTACCCATATCATCAATATTAATCGAGCAGAAAGTAGGGTTTTACCTCCATCGAGAGGGCCCAAACTTGGGTAAACATCTGTGTCCCTTGCTTCCTGTTACCATCAGCCTTGACGCACAGATCGGGACCCCCTACCCGAGATCCGCCGGTTTTGACACCGACATTGGTACTTTCATTGAGAGTTCCTCTGTATCGTCATTGTCAGGCTCGATGTCTCCTTCAATCATCATCAACGACGCTGTCCAGGGCGACACTTTCCTCCCCGGACATATCTTCGTGTTGGCGGCCAGACTGCAGCCAATTAAGCAGCCACTGGAGCAGATCGATAGCTATGCCCCTGGCCACCAGGTCAGGTTCGGAAACTTGAAATACGCAACGGATATTCGTGGGGACTTGATCTTTGACGGATTCGGGCCAGCGTCAGGAGCGCTGAACAGTCACGATGAGCACGGCTTAGACCTGCTGTCAGACGATGCTCGGGATATCACCCCGGCAGAAGCCTCGGATCTAAATCCGGGGCAGGTTGCGTTGCCCATGGACGGAGGGCTGGACCCCACCCCGCAGGCCGTACCCTCATCGGCGATGGAGCTGAACACAAGCCTCACTTCTGAGGGAACCTGTGACTCTGGACCCCCGGATTCATATCCGGTTGTAGGTTCCAGTCTGCGCGTCCCCGAGCCCGCCGAGCCTGGTTGGGCTCCGGTGATGGAGTTCACCGCGGTGAACGTCTTCCAACACTCGCCCTTTGGCGACATGCTGAAATTATTGAAGTCTCTCTCTTTGTCAGGAGACTCTGGGCTAAACTATGTCCGGCTTGAGTGGGAAGCAGACGACGACGGAATTCGTTGCCCACCCTCCACCCACTTCATTGCCACGATTGATGATCTAACCGACGTGCTTGACTTCGACTCCAAAGACATCGACGGTATGGACAATGATGTAGGAGAATTACAGGAGCCACCGCTCACAGGGCGGTGGACGGCCACCTCCTCATACGATATATATATATATGGTGGACACTCCGAAGGAAACCAATGGCAATGAGGCAACGGAGGATAACCCGTCGGGAAGAAAAACAAAGCATGGGTGTCGTCAGCGCCGCTCCAAGCCCCGCCACAGCAATACCGGCCCCGGAGACGAAAGTAATCCGGATGGCGCCGAGGAAGAATATGACCCTGACCAGCCCGCCTTTGAGTAGGCCGAACAGGAAGATGAGCAGGTCAGCCCAGAAGAACAGGCGACAGACGGATACCCGGAGGAGGACAACTACATGCCCCCCTCCGAAGATGAGATTAGCCTCGGTGACAACGAATTCGGCGTGCGTGAGGACCCCGTGGAGAAGGAGCGCTTCAAGCGTAGGCTTATAGCCACTTCAAGGAGCCTGAACAAGAAGCAGCAGTAACTCCAAGTTGATCAAGACCTGCTCACAGATAGATGGACTGAAGTCCTGGCAGCCGAGGAATATGGACTCGAGCTCGAAACGGCTGACCGGCCACCCTGTGGCCGGGATAAAACGGCATATCAGCCCGAATACTAGCCCGCACCACCAAGCCAATACACTACGGCCCAGGGCAACAGGCAAGACCTGCAAGATATTCTGGAAAACAAAGCAGGACAACCAAGATCGATCTATGGATCGCGGGGGCGTGCCCCAACGCGCGATGATGATCGTTGCGCCAGATACATCATCAACAAATCGGCGGGCGAACACAATAACCTGACCAAATCGGCGTGTAGCCATATAGCACAGCACAGAGGCGCAAGACACCCCTCCGCTTCACCGGCGAAGTGATGGATCATGAATTCCCGAAGGTTTCAAACACTGTAAACATCAAATCATACGATGGCTCAGCAGACCCTTGGTATGGATCGAAGATTTCCTTCTCCACATTCACATGGCCCATGGAGATGATCTACACGCCATCAAGTATCTTCCCTTAAGCTCAAAGGACCAGCCCGGCACTAGCTGAACAGCCGCCGCCTAATTCCATTGGCGGTTGGGAAATCTGGAAGATGCATTCTCGATAACTTCGGGGCACATATATGCGACCACCAGACGCCTATGACTGAGCCACATTACTCAACAGCCGGAGAGTCAGCCGGAAATTCGGACTCGGTTCTCGACTAAAAAGAACCAAATAGTCGACTGTCCGGACGCCGAAGCCCTGGCGGCTTTTAAGCATAATATCCGTGACGAGTGGCTCGCTCGACACCTCGGCCAGTAAAAACCCAAGTCCAAGGCAGCTCTCACAACCCTAATGACCCGCTTTTGTGCGGGTGAGGATAGCTGGTTGGCTCGCAGCGGCACCACACCACATTTCGACACTTCGGACGGCCGCGATGCTAACAGCAAGCCACGGTGTAACAGACATAAGAGGCGGAACAACAGCGACAACACTGAAGACACGATAGTCAATACCAGATTCAGTAGATCTAAGTCCGGTCAGCGGAAAAAGCCATTCAAAAGAAATAATTAGGGACCGTCCGGCTGGGATCATCTTTGGGCGCTTCGTGCCAAATTCATGGCACCCCGGACAAGCCAGCCAACCACACCAATAGATACTGCTGGGTGTTCAACAGGCCGGTAAGATAAATGCCGAAAACAAGGACAAGGGGCTGCACAGCGACGATGACGAAGAGCCCCGGCGTCCGAATACGGGGGGACAAAAGAAATTCCCCCCCCCCCAGGTGAAAACGGTCAATATGATCTACGCCACTCACATCCCCAAGCGGGAACGGAAGCGAGCACTACGGGACGTCTATGCGATGGAGCCAGTCGCCCCCAAATTCAGCCCATGATCAGCTTGTCCGATCACCTTTGATCGTAGGGATCATCCTACTAGCATCCATCATGGCGGCTAAGCCGCATTGGTCTTAGACCCAATCATCAACGGATTCCACCTCACGCGAGTCCTTATGGACGGCGGCAGCAGCCTGAACCTGCTTTATCAGGACACAGTGTGCAAAATGGGCATTGACCCTTCAAGGATCAAGCCCACTAAAACCACCTTTAAAGGTGTAATTCCTGGAGTAGAGGCACTGCATGACGGGCTCTATAACACTGGAAGTGGTCTTCGGATCCCCGGATAACTTCCGGAGCGAAGAGTTAATATTCGATATCGTCCCTTTTCGTAGTGGTTACCACGCACTGCTCGGACGAACCGCATTCACTAGATTCAATGTGGTACCACATTACGCATACCTCAAGCTCAAGATGCCAGGATGATACGTCTCCGTCGTATCTACTTTTCCAAACACTGTTGCCCTTGTTTTGGACTCTAACTTGTATGATTTGAATGGAACTAACTCGATCGACGCTGTTTTCAAGAGAATTGCCATGGTGTTGTTTTATGTGAGAAAACAAAAGTTCTCGGAATGACACGAAACTCCATGGAATATCTTAGAATAAATAATAAAAATCCTCGCTAAAGATGAAGACCAGGGGCCACACCTGTTCACGAGGGTGGGGCGCCCCCCCCAGGCGCGCCCTACCTCGTGGGCCCCTGGTGGCCCTCGACTGACTCAACTCCATATATTGGCTTTCAGGGAGGAAAAATCAGATAGAAGAAATAATCGTGTTTTACGATATGGAGCCGCTGCCAAGCCCTAATCTCTCTCGGGAGGGCTGATCTGGAGTCCGTTCGGGGCTCCGGAGAGGGGATTCGTCGCCGTCGTCATCATCTACCATCCTCCATCACCAATTTCATGATGCTCACCGCCGTGCGTGAGTAATTGCATCTTAGGCTTGCTGGACGGTGATGGGTTGGATGAGATTTATCATGTAATCGAGTTAGTTTTGTTAGGGTTTGATCCTAGTATCCATTATGTTACGAGATTGATGTTGCTATGACTTTGCTATGCTTAATGCTTGTCACGGGCCCGAGTGCCATGATTTCAGATCTGAACCTATTATGTTTTCATGAATATATGTGTGTTCTTGATCCTATCTTGCAAGTCTATAGTCACCTACTATGTGTTATGATCCGCAACCCCAAGTGACAATAATCGGGACCACTCCGGTGATGACCATAGTTTGAGGAGTTCATGTATTCACTATGTGCTAATGCTTTGTTCAGTTCTCTATTAAAAGGAGGCCTTAATATCCCTTAGTTTCCAATAGGACCCGCTGCCACGGGAGGGTAGGACAAAAGATGTCATGCAAGTTCTTTTCCATAAGCACGTATGACTATATCGGAATACATGCCTACATTACATTGATGAGCTGGAGCTAGTTACGTGTCACCCTATGTTATGATTGTTACATGACGAACCACATCCGGCATAATTATCCATCGCTAATCCGGTGCCTCTGAGTTTTCCATATCTTGGTTCTCGCTTATTTACTTTTCCGTTACTCTTGTTACAATCATTACAAAATACCAAAAACATTACTTTTGCTGTCTTTACTTTTGTTACCGTTACCACCACTATCATATTACTTTGCTACTAAACACTTTGCTGCAGATACTAAGTTTCCAGGTGTCGTTGAATTGACAACTCAGCTGCTAATACTTGAGAATATTCTTTGGCTCCCCTTGTGTCGAATCAATAAATTTGGGTTGAATACTCTACCCTCGAAAACGGTTGCGATCCCCTATACTTGTGGGTTATCAAGACCTTTTTCCGGCGCCGTTGCCGGGGAGCATAGCTCTATTCTTTGAGTCACTTGGGATTTATATCTGCTGGACACTATGAAGAACTTGAAATATGATCGAACTACTATTTTGCCCTCAACTACGAGGGGAGGTAAGGGATTGCCATCTAGCCTTGCACTAGATTCTCCTTCTGTTATGAGTAAGTTTGCGACACCTAAACCTACTACTGCTATTGATTCTGATAAGTCGCATGTTATTGATGATGCCACTTTTGCTATGCATGATACTTATGATGAAACTACTTATATGCTTGATACTACTGTGCCCCTTGGTGAATTTCTAGATGAACAAATTTCTAGGTCTAGAGAAAGAGAAATTATTGAAACTGAACACGATGATGTTAGTGATGATGAAAATATGCCTGCTATTCTTGAGGGTTATATTTTTAATGCTGAATCTATTGAAGTTGTTCTTGCTTGCCAGGATAGTCTTGAATGTAAGAGGTTGCTAGTTAAGTGGAGTAAAGAATCTTTTAGAGTTAGGATGAGACCCGACCCTGCTTTTGCTACTTCACCTATCTGTGTTCCTGATCAGGATTATTATGATTTTTCTGTTGATCCAGATATAATTACTTTGGTTGAATCTGATCCTTTTTATGGCTATGAATCTGAAACTGTTGTGGCACATCTTCGTAAGTTAGATGATATAGCTGCCCTGTTTTCAAATAATGAGAGATCGCACTACCTTTATTTACTCAAAATATTTCCGTTCTCATTAAAGGGTGATGCTAAGAAATGGTTTAATTCTCTTGATCCTGGTTGTGTGCAAAGCCCCCAGGATATGATTTATTACTTCTCTGCTAAATATTTCCCTGCTCATAAGAAACAAGTTGCTTTGAGGGATATATATATATAATTTTGTGCAAATTGAAGAAGAAAGTCTCCCACAAGCTTGGGGGAGGCTTCTCAAGCTACTTAATGCTGTGCATGATCATCCTCTTAAGAAACCTGAAATACTTGATATCTTTTATAATGGACTAACCGATGCTTCCAGATATTACCTGGGTAGTTGTGCTGGTTCTCTTTTCAGGGAAAGAACACCGGATGACGCAGAAATTCTATTGAATAATATCTTGGCAAATGAAAATAATTGGGCACCTCCCGAGCCAGCTCCTGAGCCAATTACTGAGCCTATTCCTCAACCCACTCGGAAGAAGAGAGGTGTTCTATTTCTCAGTCCCGAAGATATGCAAGAGGCAAAGAAATCGATGAAAGAAAAAGGTATTAAAGCTGAAGATGTTAAGAATTTACCTCCTATTGAAGAAATACATGGTCTTAATTTACCGCGTGTTGAAGAAGTATATGATCTCAATTACTTATTTACTGAAGAATCTCCCGATATCCCGACACAGGTAGTAAAGGTAAACTCTCTCTATAGGTATGATAGAGCTAAAGTCCCTCCTACTAAAATTGCTAGTCAGTGCTTGGATGAGTTTGATGACTTTATGCTTATTTTGGTAGACAATTAAAACAGAATACCTTTATGATTAAACGCTTGAGTGATTATATGGCTGATATTAGAGGTGAACTTAAACTTGTTAGCAAAAATGCTTCTATGGTTACCACTCAAGTAGAACAAGTACTTAAAGCTTAGAAAGAAGTGCTTGATGAAATGAATAGTAAGAAAAATGATTATGCTGTTAGAGTGGCTACTAGAACTGGTAGAATGACTCAGGAACCTTTGTATCCTGAAGGCCACCCTAAGACAATCGAGCAAGATTCTCAGAGAAATAATATTGATATGCCTAGTTCTTTCAAGAGGAAGAAAAAGAAAAATGATAGGACTTTGCAAACTTCCAGTGAACCTATTGCTGAACCACCTGAGAATCCAAATGACATCTCTTTACGATCTTTGAAACACAATCGGTGATGAACATGAACCTAGTGATAATGTTAATGATAATGTTCATGTTGATGCTCAACCTAGTAATGATAATGATGTAGAAGTTGAACTCTTTGTTGATCTTGATAACCCACAATCAAGGAATCAACGTTATGATAAAAGAGACTTCGTTGCTAGGAAACATGGTAAAGAAAGGGAACCATGGGTTCGAAACCCATGCCTTTTCCTCCAAAACCATCCAAGAAAAAGGATGATGAGGATTTTGGCGCTTTCTTTGAAATGATTAGACCCATCTTTTTGCGTATGCGATTAACTGATGTGCTCAAAACAAATCCTTATGCTAAGTATATGAAGGATATTATTACTAATAAAAGAAAGATACCTAAAGCTGAAATTTCCACCATGCTTGCTAATTACACTTTAAGGGTGGAATACCAAAGAAACTTGGAGATGCCGGAGTGCCCACTATACCATGCTCCATTAAAAGAAGTTATGTTAAAACTGCTTTATGTGATCTTGGAGCCGGTGTTAGTGTTATGCCTCTCTCTTTATATCGTAGACTTGACTTGAATAAGTTGACACCTACTGAAATATCTTTGCAAATGGCTGATAAATCAACTGCTATACCTGTCGGTATTTGTGAGGATGTGCCTGTTGTGGTTGCAAACGTTACTATTTTAATGGACTTTGTTGTTCTTGATATTCCCGAGGATGATAGTATGTCTATTATTCTTGGAAGACCTTTCCTTAATATTGCAGGGGCTGTTATTGATTGCACAAAAGGCAATGTCACTTTTCATGTTAATGGCAATGAGCACACGGTACATTTTTCGAGGAAACAACCTCAAGTTTATAGTATAAACTCTATTGGAAAAGTTCCATCGATTATATTTGGAGGTTTTGAATTTCCTCTCCCTACTGTCAAGAGAAAGTATGATATTCTTATTATTGGGGATGTCCATATCCCCGTTGAGGTAACATAGTGTTATTCGAAATTTCTCCGGTTCCATGATTATCGGAATGAGTTTGTTAACAAGACTTGATCAACCTTGTTAGTGGATTCTTTTTTATGAGCATGAGACGGATGAAACTAGAAGCACAACCTTCTGTACCCTTTTTATATTTTCTGTTATTTAGTAGAAATAAAGTAAAATAATATTTTTCTGTCTGTCTCCTGACTTATCCGTGCAATATAAAAATATCCCGAAAATAAAAGTCCTCAGAATGTCATGCCAATTTAATATGATTTTTTCGGGAATATTTGAGGATTTATTGTGCAAAAATTACCGCGGGGGGAGCTGCCACCTGGCCACGAGGGTGGAGGGTGCGCCCTACCCCCTGGGCACGCCCCCCTGCCTCATGGGCCCATGGTGGCCCTCCTCCACTTATCCCTGCACCCATCTTCTTCCTCTGTCTCGCACAAACCCGAAAAACCAACTCAAGCTCGTGTTCCAGCCTCTTTTGTTGTGATTTCCGATCTCCTTGCTCAAAGCACCTCTCGCAAAACTGCCTGGAGAGATTGTTCCTTGGTATGTGACTCCTCCATTGGTCCAATTAGTTTTTGTTCTAGTGCTTTATTCATTGCAAATTTGTGCTGCATAGGTGACCATGTTCTTGAGCTTGCATGTAAAATTTAAATGGTTCCAAGTAGTTCTAATGCTTGATATATGCCCTAGGCACTTGTGGGAGTTGTTGCTATCAATTTTATTGAAGTTGGTTCACTTTTATTTGAAGTTACTAAAAATTTCAGAATTATTTTCAGAGAAAACAATATGCTTAGGAAGTTGTTCCAAGGTGGTTCCTCAAGGAAGAAAGGCCCCAGGCTTGCAATGCGTGATGGTGACGAGGAACCACCAAGAGACGCACTCATGAGGCCCTATGAATGGCCTTCGGAAAATTTTATGAATCAAGTGGGAATTAAAGAAGAATTCTACGCATATTTGCGTAATGCCGGTCTTGAGGACTTTGAAGCTGATAAATGCCCACAGTATCGTGACCTCACAAGTTCACTTGTGGGGAGGTTTGATTTTTCATCTTCGCGTAATTCTCCTTCAGTCATGTTTGACCTTTATGACAAATCTTATACCATGGACCTAGAGGATTTCACTCTTGCATGCAAACTTCCATCTTGGGGTAGTATCAGGGATCCCCCTAAATCTGAATATAGATATTTTCTTGCTAGAATAAGCGTGGGGAATCTAGAGATATAGCTTGAGCCACTATAGGGAGCATTCACTTTCCTGCTATACATTATTTTGCTCTCTTCATTGGTAGATGTATAACTGATAAGGATGAAGCATGTCACATGTGTGCCCCTGATCTCACCATTCTCAGAAGTGCTGTGTTAGGAGACCAATCTTATCATATGGGCGCCATTGTAGCTCGTAGGTTGCATCACAATAGGCATAACGGAGATTTCTTTGGAGGAATTTATGCAACCCGCTTAGCTAATTTTCTTGATGTAGACATTCATGAGGGTGATATGGAGTTACCCACTTCTTATTTAGATCTTGATTCTATGTTTTCCCACCAGTTCATTGAGAGGACTGGCCTACCTTTCCAGTATCGACTAATCTTTAACAAACGGCATGTGGTCCGTGTTGCTCTTCTTGCTCCTACCTTCTTTGATTTTCAGGCAAGAGGAAAATATATTATTACCAGGGAGGAGGCAGATGAGTACGAGAGAAGAGCGGAGGAAACTCGACGCCACGCTGCAGCTCAGGAGGCGGTAGCCGCTGCATCGCAGTACGACCCCAGCTACACCTACGGGTATCAGCCAGGCTATCCCTGGCAATAGACCAACTTAGGCCAAAAGCCTAAGCTTGGGGGAGTACGTATTTCTCACCGACATTACATTTATGCTCACACACACTCATTGCTAGATGTCGGTGCTCATACTCTTTCATTGTATTATCCATGCTAGTTTAAATTTCTTTTTCCTGCTTTCTTCTTGTGTGTTTGATAAACCTTAAGAAAAACAAAAATAATAGTTAGTTTACTTTTCATGCTTATAGTAGAATTAAAAAGAAAACTCAAAAATATTTCCCATTCTTCTTTTTACTTGTTGGGAGCTTTCCCGTGTAAATAGTTTTTATTTCTTTCCTTTCTTTGGGGGTCGAGAAGACTATATTGAAAATGCTTAGTGGCTCTCATATGCATGATCGTTTATTTAACTTAGAGCCCATATTACTTGTCTTCTCTCTTGAGTTGAATGCTTGCAGATTCCAGCTTAGTCCAATGCACGTGCACTCTTATTATTATACACACCATTCGGTCGTGCAAGTGAAAGGCAATAATGATGATATATGATGGACTTATTGGGATGAGAAAAGCTGGTATGAACTCGACCTCTCTTGTTTTTGTAAATATGATGATTCATCGTTCCTGGTTCAGCTATTATGAAGTAAACATATTTGCAATGACATTTAGAGATTATAGTTGCTTGTGCCATGGTTGATTAGCTATGAGTTATAATGGTTTACCTTGCGTGCCAACAAGCTATTGAGATGATTATGATGTGGTATGATAGGATGGTATCCTCCTTTAAATGAATTGAGTGACTCGACTTGGCACATGTTCACGCATGTAGTTGAATCAAATCAACATAGCCTTCATAATATTTATGTTTATGGTGGATCCTACTCAGGCTTATATTCGGTGTAAATTAATTTTAATGCATGTTTACGACTGTTGTCGCTCTCTCAGTTGGTCGCTTCCCAGTCTTTTGCTAGCTTTCACCTGTACTAAGCGGGAATACTGCTTGTGCATACAAACTCCTTAAACCCCAGAGTTGTTCCATATGAGTCCACCATACCTTCCTATATGCGGTATCTACCTGCCATTCCAAGTAAATTTGTATGTGCCAAACTCCAAACCTTCAAATGAAATTCTATTTTGTATGCTCGAGCAGCTCATGTGCAACTAGGGCTGCCTATATCTTCCATGCTAGGTGGGTTATTCTCAAGAGGAGTGGACTCCGCTCCTCATTCACGAGAAAGGGCCGGTAACCGGGATGCCCAGTCCCACGATCCAAAAAGATCAAAGCAAATCAAAATAATTAAACAAAACTCCCCCTGGGACCCGTTGAATGTTGGAGGCACTCGTTGTTTCGAGCAAGCCATGGATTGATGCTTGTGGAGGAGGGGGAGTATAAACCTTTACCATTCTGTTTGGGAACTGCCTATAATGCATGTAGTATGGAAGATACAGCCATCTCATAGTTGTTACGTTGACAGTAAAAGTATGCCGCTCAAAATATAATTTATCTCTATTTCAAAATTGAGCTCTGGCACCTCTACAAATCCCTGCTTCCCTCTGCGAAGGGCCTATCTATTTACTTTTATGTTGAGTCATCACCCTTCTTATTAAAAAGCACCCGCTGGAGAGCACACTATCGTTTGCATTCATTATGATTGGTTTAAATTGGGTATGACTTGACTGGACCTCTTTTACCATGAATTACAATGTTTAGTCAGTCATTGATCTTTAAAGGTGCTCTGCATTTATGTTTTGCGGTCTCAGAAAGGGCTATCAAGATACCATTTTGTTATATCATGTTATGATTATTTTAAGAAAGTGTTGCCATCCGAGTTTTATTATTATGGCTCGCTAGCTGATTATGCTATGTATATGAGTAGTTGTGAGACCTACGTGTTATTGTGAGTATGGTTAGTTCATAATAATTGCTGAAACTTGAATGCTGGCTTTTCATGTTTACAACAACAATAGCAAACAGAGTTTGTAAAAGGTTTTTTTTTCTCTTTCAGTTTGTCAACTGAATTGCTTGAGGACAAGCAAGGGTTTAAGCTTGGGGGAGTTGATACGTCTCCGTCGTATCTACTTTTCCAAACACTTTTGCCCTTGTTTTGGACTCTAACTTGTATGATTTGAATGGAACTAACCCGGACTGACGCTACTTTCAGCAGAATTGCCATGGTGTTGTTTTATGTGCAGAAAACAAAAGTTCTCGGAATGACCTGAATCTCCACGGAATATCTTAGAATAAATAATAAAAAATCCTCGCCAAAGATGAAGACCAGGGGGCACACACCCTGTTCACGAGGGTGGGGGTGCGCCCCTCCCCCCTGGGCGTGCCCCCTAACTCGTGGGCCCCCTGGTGGCCCTCCGACGCCAACTCCAACTCCATATATTGGCTTTCGGGGAGAAAAAAATCAGAGAGAAGAAATGATTGCGTTTTACGATACGGAGCCGCCGCCAAGCCCTAATCTATCTCGGGAGGGCTGATCTGGAGTCCGTTCGGGCTCCGGAGAGGGGGACTCGTCGCCGTCGTCGTCATCAACCACCCTCCATCACCAATTTCATGATGCTCACCGCCGTGCGTGAGTAATTGCATCGTAGGCTTGCTGGACGGTGATGGGTTGGATGAGATTTATCATGTAATCGAGTTAGTTTTGTTAGGGTTTGATCCCTAGTATCCATTATGTTCTGAGATTGATGTTGCTATGACCTTGCTATGCTTAATGCTTGTCACTAGGGCCCGAGTGCCATGATTTCAGATCTGAACCTATTATGTTTTCATGAATATATGTGTGTTCTTGATCCTATGTTGCAAGTCTATAGTCACCTACAATGTGTTATGATCCGGAAACCCTGAAGTGACAATAATCAGGACCACTCCCGGTGATGACCATAGTTTGAGGAGTTCATGTATTCACTATGTGCTAATGCTTTGTTCCAGTTCTCTATTAAAAGGAGTCCTTAATATCCCTTAGTTTCCAATAGGACCCCGCTGCCACGGGAGGGTAGGACAAAACATGTCATGCAAGTTCTTTTCCATAAGCACGTATGACTATATACGGAATACATGCCTACATTACATTGATGAACTGGAGCTAGTTCTGTGTCACCCTATGTTATGAATGTTACATGACGAACCACATCCGGCATAATTGTCCATTGCTAATCCGGTGCCTACGAGTTTTCCATATACTGGTTCTCGCTTATTTACTTTTCCGTTGCTACTGTTACAATCATTACAAAATACCAAAAAATTACTTTTGTTGTCTTTACTTTTGTTACCGTTACCACCACTATCATATTACTTTGCTACTAAACACTTTGCTGCAGATACTAAGTTTCCAGGTGTGGTTGAATTGACAACTCACCTGCTAATACTTGAGAATATTCTTTGGCTCCCCTTGTGTCTAATCAATAAATTTGGGTTGAATACTCTACCCACGAAAACTGTTGCGATCCCCTATACTTGTGGGTTATCACAGGACCGCGCGGGGTCATCACTATCAGTGGAAATATGGACCGCTCCCTTCGAACAGAAGAGCATACGGCAGCCCTCGCGGCAGAAGTACAATGCGGCCTACTCCGACAAACCAATCCGGCGACAACTTCGAGCACCGTCAAGCGAGTCTGGAGCACCCCGCAACAGGATCATCAGGAACGTCAAGAGCATGATTAGCAATTCGGCCTCCGCTCAAGCCCCTTCAAAGCAGGATTCGTGCCACGCGTACACAATTACGCACTCAAGATACCATGGGCATAGGCGGAGGCGCATCAACGACTCAGTCAATACTGCGGGTAACCGCCAAATACCTTCATACTCTTTCCCTCTTACCTTTCAGGACAACGCGTTAGTGCAGCATCCTCAGAAGAGCCGAATTGCCGGACTTTTATGGGAGTGACATCCAAGGAGGCAACAGACGTTATGCACAGAAGGAAATACCCAGGTGGAATCTATTTACGATCATTATACCTGCTTTATCTATCTGTACACAGCCTGCCCCTGGATAGGACATGTAATATGGCAAATAAAGCCCGAACACTTTCAACAGTGCGGCACCCCGAATTTATAGCACTATATGCATCAGCTCCGAATCATGTCTTGGGTCTACAGTTGGGATAGCCCGGCTCCCTTGTTTTGGTGCCTTACGTTCCGTTATATCGGCTAAGGTAGCACAGGGAGAACTACTGCGATTGTGTCCCGGTTCTTCGGGACGAGCACCTCAGTATAGAAAGCTGAAAACTGACCGGCATGATGTGGCGAGAGCTGGTTGCTGTTCAAGAGGTCTTAAAATCCTTAAAGATTTTCCGCTTTAGGCGATAAATCGGCTTCGTCCGATCTAGGCGTGTATAGCGCCCCAATTCGGCCTTCCGGATTCTAGGGGCTTCGCCAAAATTTAAAATTGTAGACTTCTATGGCTAAGTGAAAGTTATAAAGCCGCATAGTCCGATTGCCTTGTTTGCTGCGCCGGACACCTCCTTAAGGGACCAAACATTTGGATAAAGAGTGTCCTGGTTTTCCACGAACACCCCAGTACTAGTTACGTGGGGGAGCAAGCCGACGACTGGCCTACTTTCAGAATTTTATAAACAGCCGCACAGAAGGTAATATTTTAAATAAACAAAAGCGCTACATAGCGCAAGTAACTTCGTCTTTAAATTACAAACATGACAGAAGTGAATTCATTCTAAAATGGTGTCTTTGGTACACTCATTGGCCATGAGACGAGCACCCTTCATAACGCCATCATAGTACATCTCGGGATGGCGATGCGCCTTGCCCTCTGGCGGCCCGTCCTTGACCAGCTTCTCCGCATCCAGCTTGCCCCAATGCACCTTGACGTGGGCAAAGGCCCGGCAGGCACCCTCGATGCAAACGGATCGCAGATCACTTCAAGCTGCGGACGGGCATCCACCATCCGCTTGATCGTGCCAAAGTAGCTAGTGGGCGAGGAGCTCACCGAGGCCACATCCGGACTATGAAACCTTTCATAGCAGTTCGGCCGCCTGTGGAGTTCGACCAAGCGCTTCACTGGTCACTCAGAGGCATCAGTGTTCGCCCCAAAGACATCTTTGGGACTAGAACAGCTTCTCCATTGAGCTCCCCCCTGGCACGATAGAACTCCGCAGCGTCTGATACACTGCATGGCAGATCTGCGAATGCCCCTGGAGAGCTCCTAATTCGAGTAAGTAAAAGAAACGCCTCCTCCACATGTTTGCTTTGCATAAAGAACTTCTTACCCGCTGCTATCTTTTTTGCCACCTGGATCTCCTGCTGTGCTTTCTCGGCTTCGGTCTTGGCGTCTTTCAAATTCACAAGGGCCTTCGTAAGCTTGGCCTCTTTCGCCTTCAGATCATGCTCCACGGACTCGCACTTCTTGCCGAGGTCCCGGAGCTCTTGTTGTACCTCGCCCACTCTGGCACTTTGCTTTTCACGCTCTTTGCATTCCAAGGCCGCTTTGTCTTCGGCCTCGGACAACGCTTTCTTCAGGGACGCCACTTCGGCGGTGGCCCCTATTACACAGTCACGACGCTTTGGCGTTACACTAGCCAATTTTGCCTATCTTTAAATACATGCGAGCGGAGAATCACTTACCCTTGTTCTCTTCGAGCTGCCTTTTCGTGAGGTCGAGCTCTCTCTGCGCGTGCTCTAGGTCCCGCTTCAGTTCGGCAACCTCGGCAGTATGGGCAGCAATAGCAAGCAGCACAGCCTCCTTATGCACACAAATATTTGTTGTCGGAACCTGCGGATTATTACTGACCCTCCGTTTGGTTTTTCTTTCCGAACACAAAACAGAGTATCAGGGGCTACTACCTATCGGGTGGTAATTTTTCAGACTTTTATTACTTACCTCAAAGCCTGTTCGGAGGCTGGTGCAAGCTTCAGTTAGTCCGCTCTTGGCGGACGAAACCTTCCGAATCACCGTACTCATAAGAGTACGGTGCTCTTCATCCATGGAAGCACCGCGAAGCGCTTCCAGAAGACAATCCGGTGCCTCATGCGCAACGGAAGTCCTCAACACAGACGGCTCGCCCTCCCTAACGAGGGGCCGCCCGCCTGAGTCCGGAACCATCGAAGGTTCCGGAACTGTGTTCGGCTGAGAGCCCGGCTTGCCATGGCTCTCATCGACACGATTCGCGGGGATCTTGAACCCCGCGTGTCCGACATCCGGAATGCCGCCTTGGGGCGTCTCCAGAGTCACCTCCCCCCGCTTTGGGAGCCTTCGGGACAACACCTCTGTGTCATCCGCGGGTTGAGGAGTAGTGGCCATCGAAAGCGAATTTATCACTGAATCGCTTAGGGATCCGGAGGAAGATACCTCGGGATGAGCCCTGGCTGGACTGCATATATGTTCGGCATTATAAATACAAAAACTATGAAGTGAAATCATGATAGAATGCAGACACTTACGATCGCACTGGGGGCTTCCCCCTGGGCAGCCACCCCTCCTCACTGTGAGCGGCCGTGGCGGAATAGTCCAGAAGGGATACCTTTCCCTTCTTGGATGCCTCAGCCTCCCCCTCCGGGGCGGCTTTTCTCTTTCTCTCCTCCCCAGTGCGGGGAGGTAGAGTTTCTTCTTGGTTCCTCCTGCCTCCGCGGGAGGAACCTGTCTTGTCGTCATCGGACGACATGGGTATGATGGCCTTACGCCGAGGGCCTTTTCCGGCCCCCTGGTCCGCCTCCTCGGACCCCTCATCCTTTCCGGATGGGGCATCTTCTTCTTCTTCTTCTTCCTCTCCTTCGTGGGAGGAGTGCGCCTCGTCGTCTTCGGACGAGGCTTCTAGCACAACCTTATGACGGAGACCCTTTCGGGTCCCCGGGGCCTTCTTCTCGGCCTTCTTCTTCGGCACCTTGTACGGTGCCGGGACCAGCATCTCCATCAGGAGAGCATCCGCTGGGCCTTCTGGCAGCGGAGCCGAACAGTAGACCTGCTCCACTGTCTCCACATAGTCCTGAAACAAATATGCATAACTACTTAAGGCACTCCCATGAATATATTGGGAAGAACCGGGTCCGGTGGTGGGCCGAGAGCTCACCTGACTAGGAGCCCGCGCGGCGTGAAGCCCGCGGTCCTTGGATGTGGGAGGTGGAACTTTAGAGGCCTTGAACAGCACCTTCCATGCGCCTTTGTGCGTCATGTCGTAGAGCTTCCGGAGCGTCTGGTGTTCGGCCGGGACAAACTCCCACAGATTGAATGCCTGCCTTTGGCAGGGCAGGATCCGGCGAACGAGCATGACCTGGATCACATTGACAAGCTTTATGTTCTTGTCCTTCATGCTTTTGATGCATGTCTGGAGTCCGGTCAGCTCCGTAGAATCGCCCCAGGACAGGCCCTTCTTTTACCAGGAGGTGAGCCGCATGCGGGCTCCGGATCGGAACTCGGGGGTCGCTGCCCAGTTGGCGCCGCGCGACTCGGTGATGTAGAACCACCCCGATTGCTACCCTTTCACGATCTCCGCAAAGGAGCCGTCAAGCCATGTGACATTAGGCATTCTGCCCACCATGGCCCCTCCGCACTCCACTTGTTGGCCGCTTACAACCTTTGGCTTCACGCAGAAGGTTTGCAGCCATAGGCCGAAGTGAGGCCAGATACGGAGGAAGGCCTTGCATACGACGATGAACGCCAAGATGTTGAGGACAAAATTTGGGGCTAGATCATGGAAATCCAGCCCGTAGTAGAACATGAGCCCGCGGACAAAGGGATGGAATGGAAATCCCAGTCCACGGACAAAGTGGGCGACGAATACGACCCTCTCGTGGGGTCCCGGGGTCGGAATGGCCTGCCCAGCATCCGGTAGCCGGTGCGCTATGTCCGCGGCCAAGTATCCGGTCGCCCGAAGATTTGTGATGTGCTTCTCCTTGACGGTGGAAGCCACCCACTTGCCTCCTGCTCTGGACATGTTTAGCTGTGCGGAGAAGACTTGGGATTGGGCGCTGGAGCTCGAGGGGGCAAGAGTGGGCAAAGGAAGAAGAAGGTGTGGGCGAAAATGGGGAAATTTTATCCCTTTATAGAGGCGCCGAAAGCGGTACACCTCCCCGCTTGCCCGTTGGGAATCGCTTGCTTCCCAAGCGCCACGATCGATGGCATGGTGGGATTACCCATACCCGTATTGATGAGAATCTCGTGATAAGGGGACACGATCTCTGCTTCGACAAGACGTGTCAAAGAAACCGCCTCGTAATATGTGTTGTAGCTGGTTGTGGGAAAACGGTTTGAATAATGATCCGACCGTAATAACAAGTCGCGTCATCAGAAAAAGTTGTCAGCAGATTGCATTTGTGAAATATCATTCTCTCTACGGTGGCATATGAAGATCGTCTCACAGATCCGGACACAGTCTAAGTGTTCGATGATTAATTTGGAGTATTCGGAGAAGGAACCCGCCTTGCAATGCCGAAGAAAATACTGCGCGCCGGACTCATTGTCATTGAAGCCTAGTTCAGGGGCTACTAAGGGAGTCCTAGATTAGGGGGTATCCGGACAGCCGGACTGTGTGCAATGTCCGGACTATTGAAGCGTGAAGATACAAGACTCAAGACTTCGGCCCATGTCCGGATAGGACTCTCCTTTGCATGGAAGGCAAGCTTGGCGATCCGGATATTATATTTCCTTCCTTGTAACCGACTCCATGTAAACCCTAGCCCTCTCCAGTGTCTATATAAGCCGGAGAGGTTGGTCCATAGAAGGCCGATCACAATTACCAGCATACCATCATAGACTAGCTTCTAGGGTTTAGCCTCTACGATCTCGTGGTAGATCTACTCTTGTACTACCCATATCATCAATATTAATCAAGCAGGAAGTAGGGTTTTACCTCCATCGAGAGGGCCCAAACCTGGGTAAACATCTGTGTCCCTTGCTTCCTGTTACCATCAGCCTTGACACACAGATCGGGACCCCCTACCCGAGATCCGCCGTTTTTGACACCGACAACCACCAACTTGTGCAAATAGGACCAGAAGCTTCATAAAAGGGCTGTGAACGCTGTTGAGCCGGCAGTTCCTCATTATTTGAGATGGTCTGAGCAGCCTATCCTATGGAGTAGGGAAGATCACCCTCCCCGGATTAACAATCCAGGTCACTTGGCCTTGGTGGTGGCACCTCAGGTTGGTGGATATAAATTCACTAAGGTGCTCATGGATGGAGGCAGTAGCATCAACATCCTCTATTATGAGACTTTCCGTCGCATGGGGTTGACTAACAAAAATCTTAAGACGTCCAACACTGTTTTCCATGGAGTGGTGCCTGGTAAGTCGGCATACCCAGTGGGTAAGATTGAGCTGGAGGTGGCCTTTGGAGATGAGCATGATTCTAGGGCTAAGAAGTTAACTTTTGAGGTGGTCAAAATCAAGAGCCCGTATCACGTCCTATTTGGATGGCCGGCTTATGCCAAGTTCATGGCACGGCCGTGTTGTGTTTATCTGCCGCTCAAGATGCCAGGTCATAAGGGCACCATCACAGTGCATGGGAGTCGGAAGATAGCCTTGGAACGTGAGGAAGGCGATGCTGCTTATGCTGAATCTATTTGTGCAACAAAGGAGTTGAAGTTCTACAAGGACAATGTTGACCCGGCAGACATGACGTCTTTGAAGAAGCCAACCACAGAACATGAGCCGGTGATGAAGTTTAAGTCGGCCGATGACACCATGCTTGTTGATTTTGTTCCAGGCGACTCATCTAAGCAGTTCAGTATCAGTGCTAATCTGGATCCCAAATAGGAAAGCGCGCTCATCGAGTTCATCCGTGAGAACCGGGACATCTTTGCATGGAAACTTTCTGGCATGCCGGGTGTACCGAGAGAACTCGCTGAGCACACTCTCAACATTGATCCAAAATTTAAGCCAGTCAAGCAGTTTCTTCACCGGTTCAATGAGGAGAGGCGTAAGGCCATTGGTGAGTGATACGTCTCCAACGTATCTATAACTTTTGATTGTTCCATGCTATTATATTACCCCTTTTGGATGTTTATGGGCTTTATATTACACATTTATACCATTTTTGGGACTAACCTACTAACCGGAGGCCCAGCCCATATTGCTATATTTTTTTCCTATTTCAGTATTTCGAAGAAAAGGAATATCAAATGGAGTCCAAATGGAATGAAACCTTCAGGAGCGTGATTTTTGGAACAAACGTGATCTGGAGAGCTTGGAGTGCAAGTCAAGAAGCGTCTGAGGGCCCCACAAGATAGGGGGCGTGCCCCCCCTGTAGGGCGTGCCCCCTTGTCTCATGGGCCCCTCGGGCGGCCACCGACGTACTTCTTCCTCCTATATATACCTACGTACCCCGAAAACATCCAGGAGCACCACGAAACAAAATTTCCACCGCTGTAACCTTCTGTATCCGTGAGATCCCATCTTGGGGCCTTCGCCGGCACTCTGCCGGAGGGGAAATCAACCATGGAGGGCCTCCACATCAACATCCTTGCCCCTCCGATGAGTTGTGAGTAGTTTACCACAGACCTATGGGTCCATAGTTATTATCTAGATGGCTTCTTCTCTCTTTCTGGATCTCAATACAATGTTCTCCCCCTCTCTTGTGGAGATCTATTCGATGTAAACTCTCTTTGCGGTGTGTTTGTCGAGATCCAATGAATTGTGGGTTTATGATCAAGTTTATCTATGAATAATATTTGAATCTTCTCTGAATTCTTTTATGTATGATTGAGTTATCTTTGCAAGTCTCTTCAAATTATCAGTTTGGTTTGGCCTACTAGATTGGTCTTTCTTGCCATGGGAGAAGTGCTTAGCTTTAGGTTCAATCTTGCGGTGTTCTTACCCAGTGACAGAAAGGGTTGCAAGACACGTATTGTATTGTTGCCATCGAGGATAACAAGATGGGGCTTATATCATATTGCATGTGTTTATCCCTCTACATCATGTCATCTTGCTTAATGCGTTATAATTGTTCTTATGAACTTAATACTCTAGATGCAGTGGTGAGTCGGTCGATGTGTGGAGTAATAGTAGTAGATGCAGAGGGAGTCGGTCTACTTGTTATGGACGTGATGCCTATATACATGATCATGCCTAGATAATCTCATAACTATGCGCTTTTCCATCAATTGCTCGACAGTAATTTGTTCACCCACCGTAATACTTATGCTATCTTGAGAGAAGCCTCTAGTGAAACCTATGGCCCCCGGGTCTATCTCTTATCTTATTTGCTTTCAATCTACCTTTATTTGCATATTTACTTTTTGCATCTATATTACAAAATACCAAAAATATATTTATCTTATCATACTATCTTTATTAGATCTCACTTTCATGAAGTGGTCGTGAAGGATTGACAACCCCTTTATTGCGTTGGTTGCGAGTTCTCAGTTTGTTTGTGTAGGTGCGTGGCACTTTTGAGGAGCCTCCTACTGGATTGATACCTTGGTTCTCAAAACTGAGGGAAATACTTATGCTACATTTTGCTGCATCACCCTCTCCTCTTCAAGGAAAACCAACGCAAGCTCAAGACGTAGCAAGAAGGATTTCTGGTGCCGTCGCCGGGGAGGTCTTCGCTCAAGTCAAGACATACCAAGTACCCATCACAAACCTATCTCCCTCGCATTTACATTATTTGCCATTTTCCTCTCGTTTTCCTCTCCCCCACTTCACCCTTGCCGTTTTATTCGCCCTCTCTTTCCCAATCTCCTCCTCTCTTTTTCGCTTGCTGTTTTTCTGTTTGCTTGTGTGTTGGATTACTTGTTGCCATGGCGCAAGATAATAACAAGTTGTGTGACTTCTTGAATACCAATAATAATGATTTCCTTAGTACTCCGATTGCTCCTCTTAATGATGTGGAGTCTTGTGAAATCAATACCGCTTTCCTGAATCTTGTTATGAAAGATCAATTTGCTGGCCTTCCTAGTGAAGATGCCGCTACTCATCTAAACAATTTTGTTGATTTGTGTGATATGCAAAAGAAGAAAGATACGGATAACAATATTGTCAAATTGAAGTTATTTCCGTTTTCACTTAGAGATCGTGCTAAAGTTTGGTTTTCGTCTTTGCCTAAAAATAGTATTGATTCTTGGAACAAGTGCAAAGATGCTTTTATCTCTATGTATTTTCCTCCCGCTAAGATCATCACTCTTAGAAACGATATTATGAATTTTAAACAACTTGATCATGAGCATGTTGCCCAATCTTGGGAAAGAATGAAATTGATGCTTCGCAATTGCCCTACTCATGGTTTGAATTTATGGATGATCATACAAAAATTTTATGCCGGTTTGAACTTTGCTTCTAGAAATCTCTTAGATTCAGCCGCGGGAGGCACCTTTATGGAAATCACGTTAGGAGATGCTACAAAATTGCTTGATAATATTATGGCTAATTCTCAATGGCACACCAAAAGATCTTCTAGTAAAAACGTGCATGCCATAGAAGAAATTAATGTTTTGAGTGGAAAGATGGATGAACTTATGAAGATGTTTGCTACTAAAAATACTCCTCTTGATCCCAATGATATGCCTTTGTCTTCCTTTATTGAGAATAATAATGAATCTATGGATGTGAATTTTGTTGGTAGGAATAGTTTTGGAAACAATGCTTATAGAGGAAATTTTAATGCTAGACCGTTCCCTAGTAATCCCTCTAATAATTATGGAAATTCCTACAATAATTCTTATGGTAATTTTAATAAGATGCCCTCTGATTTTGAGAATAGTGTGAAATAATTTATGATCTCTCAAAAGAATTTAATGCTTTGCTTGAAGAAAAATTGCTCAAAGTTGATGATTTGGCTAGGAACATTGATAGACTTTCGCTTGATGTTAATTCTCTTAAACTTGGATCTTCTTCTCCTAAGCATGATATCAATGAGTCTCTCAAAGTAATGAGAATTTCCATTGACGAGTGCAAGGAAAGAACCGCTAGATTGCGTGCTAAAAAAGAAAGCTTTATAAAAGCGTGTTCTTCTAGTCTTCATGAAAATAATGATGAGGGTCTTAAAGTTATTGATGCGTCTCCGATTAGATCTATGTTTTGCAATATGAATTTTGATGATTATGGGAGTGATGATGAATCAACTTTGCCTAGAAGGCGTCCCAAAAATTCAGAGTCTTTAGATCTTGATGCTAAATTTGGTAAAAGTGAGATTGGAGAATCCTCAACTTCTAATATTGAACCTACTATCTAGGATTTGAAGGAATTTCATTATGATAATTGCTCTTTAAAAGGTTGTATTTCCTTGTTGCAATCCGTTGTTAATTCTCCTCATGCTTATAGTCAAAATAAAGCTTTTACCAAACATATTGTTGATGCCTTGATGCAATCTTATGATGAAAAACTTAATTTGGAAGTTTCTATACCTAGAAAACTTAATGATGAGTGGGAATCTACTATAAAGATCAGAATTAAAGATTATGAGTGTTTTGCTTTGTGTGATTTGGGTGCTAGTGTTTCCACGATTCCGAAAACTTTATGTGATATTCTAGGTTTCCATGATCTTGATGATTGCTCTTTAAATTTGCACCTTGCAGATTCCACCATTAAAAAGCCTATGGGAAGGATCGATGATGTTCTTATTGTTGCAAATAGAAATTTGGTGCCCGTAGATTTTATCGTTCTTGATATAGATTGCAATCTTTCTTGCCCTATTATTCTTGGTAGACCTTTCCTTAGAACGATTGGTGCGATTATTGATATGAAGGAAGGGAATATTAGATTCCAATTTCCATTAAAGAAAGGCATGGAGCACTTTTCAAGAAAGAAAGTCAAATTACCTTATGAATCTATCATGCATGCTACCTATGAATTTAGTGCCAAAGAAGGCACTCTAGATCTATCTTTGTTTTTATGCCTAGCTAGGGGCGTTAAACAATAGCGCTAGTTGGGAGGCAACCCAATTTTCTTTATGTTTTTTGTTTTTGCTCCTGTTTAGTAATAAATCTTGCATCTACCTTATGATTAGATGTGTTTTTATCTTTTAATTAGTGTTTGTGCCAAGTAGAACCTATAGGATAACCTACGATGATAGTTGATTTGATTATGCTGAAAAACAGAAACTTTGCACGCACGAATATAATTTTGTTAAATCACAGGAACCTGATTTTGCGTTGATTATTTTTGCTGATGTTCAATAAACAAATTGTCCAGGACTTCCTATTTCGGTAGGATTTTTAGAGTTCCAGAAGTTTGCGTTAGTTACAGATTGCTACAGACTGTTCTGTTTTTGACAGATTCTGTTTTTCGTGTGTTGTTTGCTTATTTCAATGCATCTATGGCTAGTAATTCATTCTATGAATCATAAAGAAGTTGGAATACAGTAGGTTTAACACCAATATAAATAAAGAATGAGTTCATTGCAGTACCTTATGTGGTGGTTTTCTTTTCTTTCACTAACGGAGCTTATAAGATTTCCTGTTGAGTTTTGTGTTGTGAAGTTTTCAAGTTTTGGGTAAAGCTTTTATGGACTATGGAATAAGGAGTGGAAAGAGCCTAAGCTTGGGGATGCCCATGGCACCCCAAGATATTCAAGGATAGCCAAAAGCCTAAGCTTGGGGGTGCCCCGGGAAGGCATCCCCTCTTTCGTCTTCGTTCATTGGTAACTTTACTTGGAGCTATATTTTTATTCGCTACATGATATGTGTTTTGCTTGGAGCGTCGTGTATTATATTAGTCTTTGCTTTTTAGTTTACCACAATCATCCTTGCTGTACACACCTTTTGGGAGAAGCCTATTTGATTAGAATTTGCTAGAATACTCTATGTGCTTCACTTATATCTTTTGAGCTTGATAGTTTTGGCTCTAGTGCTTCACTTATATCTTTTAGAGCACGGTGGTGTCTTAATTTTGAAGAAATTGCTAGTCTCTCATGCTTCACTTATATTATTTTGAGAGTATTTTAGAACAGCATGGTATTTGCTATGATCATAAAGTTGGTCCTAGAATGATGAGCATCCAAGTTGGGTATAATAAAAACTACCATAGAAAGTGAATTGGATGCTATGATCAATTTGATGCTTCATAATTGTTTTGAGATATGGAGGTAGTGATATTAAAGTCATGCTAGTTGGGTGATTATGAATTTAAATAATGCTTGTGTTGAAGTTTGTGATTCCCGTAGCATGCACGTATGGTGAACCGCTTTGTGATGAAGTTGGAGCACAATTTTATTTATTGATTGTCTTCCTTATGAGTGGCGGTCGGGGACGAGCGATGGTCTTTTCCTACCAATCTATCCCCCTAGGAGCATGCGTGTAGTGCTTTGGTTTTTGATGACTTTTAAATTTTTGCAACAAGTATATGAGTTCTTTTGATTAATGTTGAGTCCATGGATTATACGCACTCTTTCACCCTTCCACCATTGCTAGCCTCTCTTGTACCGCGCAACTTTCGCCGGTACCATACACCCACCATTTACCTTCCTCAAAACAGCCACCATACCTACCTATTATGGCATTTCCATAGCCATTCCGAGATATATTGCCATGCAACTTTCCACCGTTCCGTTCATATGACACGCATTACTTTTGTCATATTGCTTTTTGCCTGATCATGTAGTTGACATTGTATTTGTGGCAAGGCCACCTTCATAATTTTCATACATGTCGCTCTTGATTCATTGCATATCCCAGTACACCGCCGGAGGCATTCATATAGTCATATCTTGTTCTAGCTTTGAGTTGTAAATCCATAAAAGTGTGATGATCTTCATTATTAGAGCATTGTCCTAGTGAGGAAAGGATGATGAAGACTATGATTCCCCCACAAGTCGGGATGGGACTTCGGACTTTACAAAAAGAAAAGAAAAAAGAGAGAGAAAGAAGAAGAAAAAAGAGAAAGGCCAAAAAAAAGAAGGCCAAAGAAAAAAAAAGGAAAAAAAAAGAAAAAGAAAAATAAAATGAGAGAAAAAGAGAGAAGGGACAATGCTACTATCTCTTTTTCCACACTTGTGCTTCAAAATAGCACCATGATCTTCATGATAGAGAGTCTCATATGTTGTCACTTTCATATACTAGTGGGAATTTTTAATTATAGAACTTGGCTTGTATATTCCAATGATGGGCTTCCTCAAAGTGCCCTAGGTCTTCGTGAGCAAGCAAGTTGGATGCACCCCACTTAGTTTCTTTTATTGAGCTTTCATATATTTATAGCTCTAGTGCATCCGTTGCATGGCAATCCCTACTCACTCACATTGATATCTATTAATGGGCATCTCCATAGCCCGTTGATACGCCTAGTTGATGTGAGACTATCTTCTCCTTTTTGTATTCTCCACAACCACCATTCTATTCCACATATAGTGATATGTCCATGGCTCACGCTCATGTATTGCGCGAAAGTTGAAAAAGTTTGAGATTATTAAAGTATGAAACAATTGCTTGGCTTGTCATCGGGGTTGTGCATGATTAAATACTTTGTGTGATGAAGATAGAGCATAGTCATACTATATGATTTTGTAGGGATAACTTTCTTTAGCCATGTTATTTTGAGAAAACATGATTACTTTGATTACTATGCTTGAAGTATTACTATTTCTTATGTCAATATGAACTTTTATTTTGTATTCATTTGGATCTGAACATTCATGCCACAATAAAGAAAATTACATTGAGAAATATGCTAGGTAGCATTCCACATCAAAAATTTCTTTTTTATCATATACCCACTCGAGGACGAGCAGGAATAAAGCTTGGGGTTGCTTGATACGTCTCCGACGTATCTATAATTTTTTATTGTTCCATGCTATTATATTACCCCTTTTGGATGTTTATGGGCTTTATTTTACACATTTATACCATTTTTGGGACTAACCTACTAACCGGAGGCCCAGCCCATATTGCTGTTTTTTTTTGCCTATTTCAGTATTTCGAAGAAAAGGAATATCAAACGGAATCCAAACAGAATGAAACCTTCGGGAGCGTGATTTTTGGAACAAACGTGATCCGGAGAGCTTGGAGTGCAAGTCAAGAAGCTTCCGAGGGCCCCACAAGATAGGGTCCCCTTGTAGGGCACGCCCCCCTGTCTCGTGGGCCCCTCAGGCGGCCACCGACGTACTTCTTCCTCCTATATATACCTACGTACCCCGAAAACATCCAAGAGCACCACGAAACACAATTTCCACCGCCGTAACCTTCTGTATCCGCGAGATCCATCTTGGGGCCTTCGCTGGCACTCTGCCGGAGGGGGAATCAACCATGGAGGGCCTCTACATCAACATCCTTGCCCCTCCGATAAGTTGTGGGTAGTTTACCACAGACCTACGGGTCCATAGTTATTAGCTAGATGGCTTCTTCTCTCTTTTTGGATCTCAATACAATGTTCTCCCCCTCTCTTGTGGATATCTATTCGATGTAAACTCTTTTTGCGGTGTGTTTGTCGAGATCCGATGAATTGTGGGTTTATGTTCAAGTTTATCTATGAATAATATTTGAATTTTCTCTGAATTCTTTTATGTATGATTGAGTTATCTTTGCAAGTCTCTTCGAATTATTAGTTTGGCTTGGCCTACTAGATTGGTCTTTCTTGCCATGGGAGAAGTGCTTAGCTTTGGGTTCAATCTTGCGGTGTTCTTACCCAGTGACAGAAAGGGTTGCAAGACATGTATTGTATTGTTGCCATCGAGGATAACAAGATGGGGTTTATATCATATTGCATGTGTTTATCCCTCTACATCATGTCATCTTGCTTAATGCGTTACTCTGTTCTTATGAACTTAATACTCTAGATGCGTGCAGAGTCGGTCGATGTGTGGAGTAATAGTAGTAGATGCAGCAGTGAGTCGGTCTACTTGTTATGGACGTGATGCCTATATACATGATCATGCCTAGATAATCTCATAACTATGCGCTTTTCTATCAATTGGTCGATAGTAATTTGTTCACCCACCGTAATACTTATGCTATCTTGAGAGAAGCCTCTAGTGAAACCTATGGCCCCCGGGTATATCTCTTATCATATTTGCTTTCAATGTACCTTTATTTGCATCTTTACTTTTTGCATCTATATTACAAAATAACAAAAAAAATATTTATCTTATCATACTATCTTTATTAGATCTCACTTTCGCAAGTGGCCGTGAAGGGATTGACAACCCCTTTATTGCGTTGGTTGCGAGTTCTCAGTTTGTTTGTGTAGGTGCGTGGGACTTTTGAGCCTCCTACTGGATTGATACCTTGGTTCTCAAAACTGAGGGAAATACTTACGCTACACTTTGCTGCATCACCCTCTCCTCTTCGAGGAAAACCAACGCAAGCTCAAGACGTAGCAGTGAGGAAGTGGCCCGGCTCTTAGCGGCCGGGTTCATTGTTGAAGTTTTTCATCCAGAGTGGTTGGCTAAACCGGTGCTTGTGCTTAAGAAGAACGGCACCTGGCGTATGTGTGTGGATTACACGGACTTAAACAAGGCTTGTCCGGCTGATCCTTTCGCTCTCCCTCGTATTGATCAAATCATTGATGCTATGGCGGGTTGTGAGTGTTTGAGCTTTTTGGATGCTTATTCTGGTTATCATCAGATCAAAATGGCAGTTAAGCACCAGGAGAAGACGGCTTTTATTACTCCGTTTGGAGCCTTCTACTATGTGTCTATGCCTTTCGGGCTTAAGAGTGCCCATGCGACTTATCAGAGATGTGCGCAGAACTGTCTTCACAATTAGATTGGGCGCAATGTCCATGCTTATGTGGACGACATTGTGGTGAAATCCAGAGAGAACGAGACCTTGATAGATGATCTGAAGGAAACCTTTGATAATCTCCGGGTCTACAAAATGATGCTTAACCCGGCCAAGTGCGTTTTTTGGTGTGCCAGCAGGCAAGCTTTTGGGTTTTTTGGTTTCTAACAGAGATATTGAGGCTAACCCGGAGAAGATCAAGGCAATCACCTCTTTGGCTAAGCCGGCGTGTATCAATGATGTTCAGCGTTTGGCAGGTCGTATTGCTACTTTAAGCCGGTTCATAAGCCGGTTAGGTGAGAAGGCCATACCGCTATATCAGATGATGAAGAAGACAGACGATTTTATCTAGAGTGATGTTGCTAACGCTGCCTTTGAAGATTTGAAGAGACAGCTAGCTGAGCCACCAATCCTTGCTGCTCCCATTGATAAGGAGCCATTATTGTCATATATGGCTGCTAACACACGTGTTGTCAGTGTGGCCATTGTGGTGGAGCGCAAGGAGGCTGGCAAGGAACATCCGGTTCAGTGGCCGGTTTATTACATCAGCGAGGTGCTTATTGAGTCCAAGAAAATCTATCCACATTGGCAGAAGCTCGTTTATGGGGTGTTCATGGCGAGCCGGAAGCTTAAGCAATATTTCCTGGGTCATCCCATCACTATGGTCAGTTCTGCTCCTTTAGGAGATATCATTCAAAACAGAGAAGCCACAGGACGAGTCGCCAAGTGGGCCATTGAACTTGGGCCTCATGGCTTACAGTATGTGCCACGCACTGCTATCAAGTCTCAAGCACTGGTGGACTTTATCAATGATTGGACAGAGCTGCAGATGCTTGAAGAAAAGCCGGACAACACGTATTGGACTATTCACTTTGATGGGTCCAGGCAATTGGAAGGCTCGGGGGCTGGAGTTGTTTTAGCTTCCCCTCGAGGTGACAAATTTTGTTATGTGCTAAGGTTAATGTTTCCTTGTGCTAACAATGCAGCTGAGTATGAGGCCTTGCTCCATGGTCTTCGGATGGCTAAGGGGATGAGCTTAAGACGGGTAAGGTGTTTTGGCAACTCAAATATGGTGGCTCAACAAGTATCAAGCAAGTGGGATTCCAAGGATCCTCTCATAGTGGCTTATCGCCGTGAAGTTGATGCCATTGCTGGACACTTCAAGGTCATTTGGGGGCTTCCTGTTCAAACATAGGCTTTCATTCAAGAGTGACTTTGTCATGTCATCAACGACGTGGTCAGGTAAATCGTCAGGGCTATGCCGCAGAGGGTCATTCTTCTTGCCCGTGTAGGTGCACATCAAACCAGAGCGGCGACTCAGTGGAATGATCCGCCAAGCAACCAAACCAGGACCAAGTCAATGCCATTTAAACCGTTCCCCAAAAGAGCCTTGACTTTAGCCATGGTGGAAGCGATTCTGCCGTGACAATTCCACGACACTCCCCAAGATGGGAGAATTGTTGGTGACGATGCTGACGATGATTTCCCCCTCCGGGAGGGAAGTTCCCTCGGTGGAATCGCTTCGCCGGAGGACAAAAGTGCTCCTGCCCAAGTTCCGCCTCGAGACGGCGGCGCTTCCTCCCGAAAGTCCTCTCCTTATTTTTTTTTCTAGGTCAAAATGACTTATATACCAGAAAAGGGGCACCGGAGGTGTGTCGAGGAGAGCACAACCCACCAGGGCACGCTTGGGCTCTCTAGCGCGCCCAGATGGGTTGTGCCCACCTGGTGGGGCCCCTCTAGTAGTTATTTGCTCCAATAATTCTTATATATTCCATAAAAATTCCCCGTGAAGTTTCAACTCATTTGGAGATGTGCAGAATAGGTGTCCTGGCATAGCTTTTCCAGGTCCAGAATTCCAACTGCCGGTATTCTCCCTCTTTGTGTGAACCTTGCATATTATGAGAGAAGACATTAGAATAGCTCCAAAAAGCATTATTATGCATAAAAACATCATAAATAATAGTAGGAAAACATGATGCAAAATGGATGTATCACTCATCTCATCATACATAGCTAGCATAATGTTTAGAACACATATAACACAACATAGTGGTTCAACTAAAACATAATGGTTCATCATACATAAATAGTAGAGTGGTAAACAAGTCTATGATAGTCTCGTCCCCCGTGGCGTCAAGTACCCAAAAGGGGAAGGCACCAAGATAGCAACCACACAATCAGAGATCATCACTGTCATCGTCATCGCCATGGGCGCCACTGCCTCCTACCCCGTCAAAGAAATCAGCCCATTCAGGGCCAGAAGGGAAACCAAAGTCGGAAGGAGGAGCCTCAGGAAGATGCTCATCCTCTCTCACATCTGTGGCTCCAGAGGCTCTCAAACGGAGTAATAGTGGTAGATTTAGTAAGATTAACGATCTACTTGTCATGGAATAATGCCTATATATTGATCATGCCATGAAGAATTATTATAACTATGCACTATTCTATCAATTGCCCAACAGTAATTTATTTACCCACCGTACTATGCTCATGAGAGAGATGCCTCTAGTGAACGATATGGCCATCGAGTCCATTCACTTTATATTTAGTAAAACCTTAAATATACTTGCTGCAATTTATTTATTAATTTAAATTTCCTTTTTATTTTAGCTATCTATCACTATCAGATTTAATCCTTGCAATTAATGAGTACATGGGGATTGAGAACCCTCTTGCCCGCATTGGGTGCAAGTATTTGCTTTTTTGTGTCTGGGTGGGTGTGTGTGTACTGCTTAAAGTGTTCGTGTAGTGTCTCCTACTCGTTCGATAAACCTTGGTTCATAACTAAGGAAAATACTATCTGCTACTATACTACATCACCCATCCTCTTCGGGGAAATCCCAACGCCTATCGCAAGTCATAGTCCTTAGCAACATTAAGGAATGGGCCACTTGCCGCACCTTGCCACTTTTGTTATTTGTTACTTGCTAACAATTGTATTGCTATCAAATTATCTATCAAACTATCTTCCAGCACTTGTAAAGAATACCTTGCTGAAAATTGTCTATCAATTCCTTCTGCTCCTCGTTGGATTTGACACTCTTTACTTATCGAAAGGACTACGTCTGATCCCCTATATGTGTCGGTCACCAGTACCCCATGGTGTAGTTGTGCCCCTTGTGGTATAGTTGCGCGATGGAGCTTCTCATCACAGAGTCTCTTTAACAAAGGAGATCGTTGGAGCACATTGATGTCATTGCATGAACCTGGCGTGCCATAGAAAGCATGTTAAATCCACAAATCATGCGATATCACTGCTTCAAGTATGATGGTGACTTCTTTGATGTGACCTTGGTATTGCCCACGTAAACTTTTTGGAAAGTTCTTCCATTGCGAGTGCATGCCATCAACTGAACCTAACATACTGGTAAATCCTCTTGCTGCTCCAACTGCCAATAATTTTTCTGTGTCCTCCACATTTGGCTCTCTCGTACTCTGGTCTGAACACCTTCACCAAAATGCATGCAAGTTGCTCCGTGGTGTTCAAGACCGTGGTCTCTCCCGTCCAGATTTCGGCATCAATTGCATTGCTACTTTACCATAAGAAAGCATCCTAAAAGCAGTTGCCGGTGTCAAAACCGGCGGATCTCGGGTAGGGGGTCCCGAACTGTGCGTCTAGGCGGATGGTAACAGGAGACAAGGGACACGATGTTTTACCCAGGTTCGGGCCCTCTCGATGGAGGTAAAACCCTACGTCTTGCTTGATTAATATTGATGATATGGGTAGTACAAGAGTGGATCTACAACGAGATCAAGGAGGCTAAACCCTAAAGCTAGCCTATGGTATGATTGTTGTAATGTATGTTGTCCTACGGACTAAAGCCCTCCGGTTTATATAGACACCGGAGGAGGCTAGGTGTCGGTGTCAAAACCGGCGGATCTCGAGTAGGGGGTCCCGAACTGTGCGTCTAGGCGGATGGTAACAGGAGACGAGGGACACGATGTTTTACCCAGGTTCGGACCCTCTCGATGGAGGTAAAACCCTACGTCCTGCTTGATTAATATTGATGATATGGGTAGTACAAGAGTGGATCTACCACGAGATCAAGGAGGCTAAACCCTAAAGCTAGCCTATGGTATGATTGTTGTAATGTATGTTGTCCCCTACGGACTAAAGCCCTCCGGTTTATATAGACACCGGAGGAGGCTAGGGTTACACAGAGTCGGTTACAATGGTAGGAGATCTACATATCTCAGACGCCAAGCTTGCCTTCCACGCCAAGGAAAGTCCCATCCGGACACGGACGGAGTCTTCAATCTTGTATCTTCGTAGTCTTGGAGTCCGCGGACGATGATAGTCCGGCTGTCCGGACACCCCTAGTCCAGACTCCTCAAGAGCTCTCGAACCAGGCTTCAATGACGATAAGTCCGCGCGCATAATGTTCGGCATTGCAAGGCGGGTTCCTCCTTGAATAATCCAGAGAAGATCATGAACACCAGGATAGTGTCCGGCTCTGCAAAATAAATTCCACATTCCACCGTAGAGAGAATAAAATATACACCAGTCCAATCTGCTGATGTATTATGCGGCGTGACATGACACCGCTACCAAGCCTTTGTTTGAATCATTTTTATTATACCACCTCAAAGACGTTTAGCTAAGCGGTTTCTTGGCACGCCTTGTCGAGCAGAGATCGTGTTCCCTTATTCGGGATTCTCATCAATACGGACGTGGGTAACCCAACGCGCCATTGATGGTGGCGCTTGGGAGATAAGCGAGTTTTACCAGCGGTGGGGACTCATAGTTTTCGTCGCCTATATATAAGGGATAAGGATTCACCTTCTCACCCACGCCTTCCTCCTCCTTTGCTTATCCATCTCCGCAAGACTCAAGCTCCAACGCCTAAGTCACAAGCATCTCGCCCGACCTTCTCCGAATATGTCCGGAGCGGGGCAAATGGTTGGCCTCCACCGCTAGGAGGAGCGCATCACCAGCTGCGCAGCGCCGGATACCTTCCGGCGATATCGCGGATCGGCTGCCCGACGAGGGGCAGCTCATCCCTACCCCCGGGCCCCATGAGAGGGTCGTCTTCCTTCCCCACTTCCTCCGCCGGACTGGGCTTTCCACTCCACCCATTCGTCGGGGGCTCATGTTTTACTACGGCCTGGATTTCCACGATCCGCGCCAACTTCATCCTCAACATCTCGGCGTTTATCGTCGTGTGCGAGGCCTTCCTCTGCATCCGGCCCCACTTCGGCCTGTGGCTCAAGACCTTCAACGTCAAGCCGAAGGTTGTGAAGGGCACGCAAGCGGAATGCGGAGGCGCCATGTTGGGTAAGTTGCCCAACGTCCTTTGGCTCGAAGGGGCCTTCGTGGACTCTGTCAAGGGGTGGCAATCGGGGTGGTTCTACATCACCGAGCCGCGCAAGCCCACATGGGCGGCGGCCCCCGAGTTTAGATCTGGCGTCCCCACGCAGCTCACCTCCTGGAAAGAGAAGGGCTTGTTGTGGGGCAATCCGAAGGAGCTGACGGGACTCCGAGCCTGCATCCAGAAGCTGGTGAGCAATAAGCTCAGGCTCGTTGACGTGGTCCAAGTCATGCTCATCTGCCGGATTCTCCCATGCCAAGAACGGGCATTCAATCTGTGGGAGTTCAATCCGGAACAGCACCAGGCGCTAAGCGGGCTCTTCGATACGACATACGAAGGCGCCTGGAGGGTGCTGTTTAAGGGCGCCGAAGTTTCTGCATCCATGATTTAAAGATCGCGGATTTCGCGCAAGATCCTACCGACGAGGTAAGTGATTCAACCCCGTTACGAGACACTTGTGGTAATTAAACTGATTCTAAGAGGGTTTCAATCTCTCTTTTCCTTTGACAGGAATGGATGGAGAAGGCCAAGCAGCTCATCAACCCGGCTCCCATGCCAGAAGACCCAGTGGACGCCCGTTTAGCAGGGTTGCTGGTTCCGGCATCGCACGTGGTGCCGGAGAAGAAGGCCAAGAAGGTGGTTGTGGGGACTCAAAAGAGTTCCCGTAATCAGGCGTCCGACGACGAGGCGGACTCCTCCCCTGAAGATGAGGAGGAGGAAGAGGACTCTCTCCCGGAGGAGGGAGAGAAGAAGAGGAAGGCTTCCCCGATAGGGGAGGCCGAAGGGTCCAAGAGGGGGAGATCTATTCCCCCGGACAGTTTCGCCAACACCATCGTTGGCGAGGAGGAGTGGCCTTCAAGGGCCAGGCGTCCGGCGAGATCGTAAGTATCTGGATCCCTGATATGCAATTTCTTTCATGTCGCGTAATGTCCTTCTAATGCCGCATTCTGTCCGTAGTCCGGCCGATGATGATCTCCCCGCTTCATCAAGCGGGTCATTGGCCTCGTCGGATGTGGATTCACTTCCGACTGCCTCTACCCCCCGCGCCGACGAGGACGCCGAAGTGGGATCCCAGAGAGGGACCCATCAGGAGGAGGCTCCGGAGGCGCCGTCAGGCAGCTTCTCAGACTTTGCGCTGGACTCTACATCGGAATCCGTAGTGGTTCTAGAGTCTGGCAGGCGGCCCCCTCGAAAGAAGGGCAAGACCGTGACGCCGGCGGCCTCCGTCCAACCGGAGGCGCCGGATAACTTGTTGGAGGCACTTAAAGGTGCTTCCATCGAGGAAGAACACCGCACCATCATGAGTGCGGTGATTCAGAAGGTTCAGCTCTCCAAGAGTGGGCTGACCGAAGCCTGCAGCAGCCTTCTAACAGGCTTTGAGGTAAGAAGTTAAAATTATGTAATGTAATACCGCATAGACAAGAGTTTCGATGCTCGGTTCGGTGTTGGAAAGAAAAGCCGACCGAGGATCTAACAAGATATACACAGGTTGCTTAAAATATGTCAATATGGGTTTGCAGGCTGCGCGCCGACCTCTGCCGACCGATCATGGAGGTCGATGTCTTTGAAGCAGATCTCGAGCGGTCCGAGCGGGAGCTCGCCATGCCAAGAAGCAGCTCGAGGACAAAGAAGGTGAGTAACACCACTTTTAATAGTTACCTTACAGAAAAGGATTTTGGTTGCAATAAAATTGACAAGGATAATATGGGTATTGCAGGGCCACGCACGAGGTGGCAGCCACGAAGGAGAGCAGTGTCCGCGTCAACACAGGCGGTCTTGAACGGGCAGAGCGAGAAAAGCAGGAGGCACGGGTGGCGGAAGTACGGTAAGAGCTCCAGGCTCTCATGGAAAAGCATGAGAGTTTGGAGCGTGACTCCAAGACTCGAGATACCGAGCTTGCCTCGGCTCTCGAAAGTGCCAAGTCCGCCAAGGCCGAGGCCCGTAAGGCCCTTCAGGAGGTTGAAGATCTAAAGAAGATAGCGGCGGGTAAGGCATTTTTCATGCAAAGCAGGCATGTTAATGTAAACTACCTGACACTTACCCGCATTCGGAGCTCTCCAGGGGCATTTGCAGATCTGCCGCATAGTGTGTCCGATGCCGCCGCATTCTATCGTGGCGAGGAGGGGAGCTCGATGGAGAAGGTCTTCTGGTCTAAGTACGCTGAGGCCGGCCATCCGGTGCCCCAAGCGACCAAGTGAAGCACCTGGTCGAACTCCACAAGGTAGCCGAGGAGGCCATGAAGGGCCTTATAGTCCGGTTGTGGCTGGACAGCCATGCCAGGAGCTACTTCGCCTCGGCGGCGGCTGGTGGATGCGTGCCCTCGGGTGGAGGTCATCAAGTGCTCACCAGTATTGAAGGTGCTCGTCGGGACCTTGCCCGCACAAAGGTGCATTGGGGCAGGTTGATGCGAGAAGCTTCTCACGGACCCACCGCCACCGGCAAGGAGTATCGCACGCCCAAATGTATTATAAAACTGTCTCAAGGGAGCCCGCGATATTGCGGATGAGTGCCCCGTAAATGTAATCTTTGAGTAAACTCACCATGTATTATCCTCAGGCGCTGAAAACTTCGCTCATATGCGCCTTTGAGCAACGCTTGTTTTAATTTAAAATATTACCTTCAGGCGGCCGTTTATAAAATCGAGAGATGGCAAGTCGTTGGCTTCACCCCGAGCCACGAAGTCTTTGGGGTGTTCGGGATAAACTTGAGCACTCTTGTTCCCATTTTGGGTCCATCTAGGAGGCGCCAACACAACAAACAAGGCGACGGACTTATAATGCTTGAACACTCTCACTTAGCCATAGAATTCTATAATTTTGAATTTCGTGAAGCCCCGGTATTCGAAGGTCAATCGGGCGCTATCCACGCCTTCGTCGGACATGGTCCGAACTTCGTCAAGCGGCGTGAGTCTTTAAGGACCGAAAAAACCTCTCGAATAGCGACTAGTCTCTCGCCTTATTATGCCGGTCAGTTTAGCTTTTCCATCGAGGCGCCGCCGGCTCAACCGGGCGCAATCGCGATGGTTCTCCCAGTGCCACCTTAGCCGGCTGAACGGAACGTAAGGCACCAAAACGTGGGAGCCGGGCAAACCCAACTATTGACCCAAGACATGATTCGAGCCGATTCATATAATGCTATAAGTTCGGGGTGCCGCACTTATGAAAGTGTTCGGACTTATCACACCATAATGTGGGGAACATAAGCCCCTGGTGTATTAGGCCTTACCAAAATATACGGGTGCAAGATGTCATGTAATGAACATATATATATAAGGTAATGTAATTGCAGTTAAAAAGGTGCTGCATTATTTATGAAAGAAAGTCTGCTATGAGTGCGGACTTATACAAATAGTGCGATAAGCAAGGGATTTGGACTAATTAAACATGTCCCCCTCCAGGGGTGAGCTGCGGACTTGGTGTGTATAATCGAATTTAATGCTCGTAATTGAGACCACCTGAGTGTTCGTCGCAGCCTTCTTTCTTCCCTGGTTGTTGCATCATGAGTTGGCAGTTCACCACGGGCGGAGGCCTCCGTTAGCGGAGTCCTGTGTACACAAAGAAGGAAAATAATAATAAAAAAAGAAAGGGGACACACTTGCGAGCCCCTGGTGTGGTCGAGCCGCACTCTGGGTCCATTGCGATCGTGCCCCTTCCCCTGCGCCCATGGTACCTCCAAAGCATAATGATGTACGCGGAGGGTTGTTCTTGCAATTATGCACGGGCGGGGGTTGGGGCCGCATTGCTACGCGTGCTCTGATCGCGCCAGGTGGTCTTGGTTGGTATTGCTTCGGGCGCGTTTTGCTGTATCCGGCCGTTTAACAGCCGGACTCGAGAATTGCCTGAAAAGGCTGCTCAGATTTCGCGCGAGAGCAGCCAGATGTTCCTCCGTTCGAGGAGCGTTCCGTATTCCCATTGACCGTGATGACTCCACGATGACCTGGCATCTTGAGCTTGAGGTATGCATAATGCGGCACCGCATTGAATTTTGCAAACGCGGTTCGTCCGAGCAGAGCGTGATAGCCGCTGCAAAACGGGACTATGTCAAGATTAACTCCTCGCCCGAAAATTGTGCTGGGATCCGAAGACCACTTCAGTGTGGTCGAGCTGCATAGATTGGCTTCCACACCTGGTATGACACCCTTAAAGGTTGTCTTTGTAGGTTTAATCCTTGAGGGGTCTATGCCCATCTTGCACACTGTATCCTGATAAAGCAGGTTCAGGCTACTACCGCCGTCCATCAGGACTCTCGTGAGGTGAAATCCATCGACGATTGGGTGTAAAACCAATGCGGCGAATCCTCCATGACGTATGCTGGTCGGATGGTCTCTTCGATCGAAAGTGATCGAATAGGAGGACCATGGATTGAACTTCGGGGCGACTGGCTCCATCGCATAGACGTCCCTTAGTGCGCGCTTCCTCTCCCTCTTGGGTATATGGGTTGCGTCAATCATATTCACCGTCCGCACTTGTGGGGGAAAACCCTTCTGTCCTCTATTGTTCGGCGGTCGGGTCTCCTCCTCGTCGTCATTGTTTAGCCCTTGTCATTGTTTTCGTAATTAACTTACGCTCGCTTGAACACCCAAAGCAATCTCTATTGGTGTGATTAGCTGGCTTTTCAGGTGCCATTTATCCGCATAAGCAGTCGAGTATTCGGTCCAAATTGGATGGACCCGGAGTGGTTCTTTTGAATGGCTTCTTCCGTTGACCGGGTTTAGAGCCTCGGAATCCGGCGTTGACCGCCGTATCCTCCTTATCGCCATTGTTAACGCGGTGTTTGTTTTGTTTCGACGTGACTGCCGTTGTTGTCCTTGGTATCCGGACCGCCGAATTTTTACGGAGATTGTTCTTTGCGAGCTAGCCAGCTATCCTCTCCCGCACAAAAGCGGGTCATTAATGATGTGAGGGCTGCCATGGATTTGGCTTTCCTGTCCCTGTGCGGGCTAGCCATTCGTCGCGGATGTTATATTTGAAGGCTGCAAGGGCCTCTGCATCCGGACAATCGGCGATTTGATTTTTCTTTGTCAAGAACCGTGTCGTAATTGTCCGCCGATTCGTCTGGCTGCTGAATGATGTGGCTTAGGTCATCGGCGTCGGTGGTCGCTTTTTATCGTTCTCGAAGTTGTCGAGGAATGCGGCTTCGTGTCTTCCCAACACCCAATTGACTCTGCGGGCAATTTGTTAAGCCAATGCCGAGCTGGTCCCTTAAGTTTAGTGGGAGATACTTGATGGTGTGGAGATGCCGCCGGGCCATATGGATGTGGAGAAGATAATCTTCGATCCAAACCGCGGGTCTGTTGTGCCATCGAGGATTCAATGTTTACTGGTTTAAACCCTTGAGGATTTGGTGATCCGTTACTTCGTCGATGAAGCATAGCGGGTGTCTTGGCGCCTCAGATTGAGCAATATCATGACGCAGCTTGAGAGAGCGTTATCTCGCTGTGTTCGACCTGGCGGGGTTATTGTATCCGCGCGACGGTATTCGCTATGGGTCGGGGCGCCACGTGATCCGTAGATGGATCTGGATTGCCTTGCTTTGTCCTCCAATATATCTCGCAAGTCCGGCGTTCCCTCTTGGCCGTACTTTTGGAGCGATGCCGGGTACGGTCTTGGTTGGGGCCTGGATGCCTCTCGCCACGACCACGGGTGGTCGGTCACCGTATCGTCTTGTTGGTGATGGAGGTATGTATGCTTCCTCTAATCGGGGGAGCAGCTTGCGTCTTGGGTAGCTTTTGGAGGGGCGTTCGAGTTTATACTCTTTGGCCGCGAGGACCTCGGTCCATCGATCGGCCAGTAGATCCTGATCAGCTTGAAGCTGCTACTGCTTTTTCTTTAGGCTATTTGCCGTGGCGATAAGCCTGCCTTTAAAACGCTCTTGTTCGACGGGATCCTCGGGCACGACGAATTCGTCGTCGTTGAGGCCTGCCTCGTCTTCGGAGGGAGGCGTATAGTTATAATCCCCAACCTCTTCGTCTGCCGCCCTCTCGTGAGGGCTTGCTTACATCTTCTGTCTTTGAGTCCTGCTGGAGGGGGTTGTCTTGACACTTTTCGGGGTATTATTATCTCGTCAGCTGGAATCTCCATTCTTCTTTGTGGCGGGATTTAGAGCGGCGCCACCGACGCCGGGCGCTTGGGCTGTTTCTTTAAAGAATCTGCCTCCATTGTTTCTTCGCCATCCCGTCTTTTGGGGTGTCCACCATGTATATGTCGATGACGAGGTGGTCTTCCAGTGCCTGAGGCGCTGGTTCTGTTAAATCTCGGCATCATCATCCATAGCGCCGATGTCTTGAGTCGTAGTCTAGCATGTCGGTTAGATCGTCGGCGGTGGCTACAAAGTGGGTGGTGGGTGGGCTCAATTTCTTCGTCGTCCAGATCCCAACCATCCCGCCATAGTTCGCCAGACTCTCCGCTAACGAGAGATGCTTTAGCGAATTTAGGATGTCGCCAAAGGGCGAGTGTTGGAAGATGTCCGCGGCGGTGAATTCCATAATCGGCGCCCAATCCGAATCGATTGGTAGGGGCGTGGGAGGTTCGGAGTCCGGGAAGGAGTCTAGCACCTCAGAATCACGAGTTTCGCGGGGGACAAGATTAGCGTTTGGCTCCATCACCGTGGAAGTTGAAGCCCCCGAGGCGGTGTCCAATCACCGATCCTCGATCTGGGCGATCGGCTCCGGACTAAAGGCCGAGGCGGATTCGTGCAGCGCCACCAGGCACCGCTCGCGGCAGAGCTAGATCGTGCCCTCGTAATAAAGGCGCACGCTTGGTCAGGCTCGAGCCCGTCGAAGATCAAGTCTCCGGACGTCGGCCGTGAAGTTTAGGCTTCGAATCGACGACGACGGCGGGCGTAGCTTTTATCTGCTCCGGATGGCCAAGCGAATTAGCCCGCAGGCGGCCGCCGAATACGAAGATCCGTCGGGAGAAAAGTCTCACCGACAGCGTTGTTGGTTGAAGATACCATCGAGCCTATCGGTGGCGACACGAGGAACTCTCAATGAAAGCACCAATGTCGGTGTGAAACCGGCGGATCTCGGTAGGGGTCCCGAAGCGTGCGTCTAGGCAGATGGTAACAGGAGAGGAGGGACACGATGTCTTACCTGAGTTGGGCCCTCTCGATGGAGGTAAAACCCACGCCCCGCTTGATTAATATTGATGATATGGGTAGTACAAGAGTGGATCTACCACGAGATCAAGGAGGCTAAACCCTAAAGCTAGCCTATGGTATGATTGTTGTAATGTATGTTGTCCCCACGGACTAAAGCCCTACGGTTTATATAGACACCGGAGGAGGCTAGGGTTACACAGAGTCGGTTACAATGGTAGGAGATCTACATATCCGTATCGCCAAGCTTGCCTTCCACGCCAAGGAAAGTCCCATCCGGACACGGGACGGAGTCTTCAATCTTGTATCTTCGTAGTCTTGGAGTCCGGCGGACGATGATAGTCCGGCTGTCCGGACACCCCCTAGTCCAGGACTCCCTCACTAGGGTTACACAGAGTCGGTTACAATGGTAGGAGATCTACATATCCGTATCGCCAAGCTTGCCTTCCACGCCAAGGAAAGTCCCATCCGGACACGGACGGAGTCTTCAATCTTGTATCTTCGTAGTCTTGGAGTCGGCGGACGATGATAGTCCGGCTGTCCGGACACCCCTAGTCCGGGACACCCTCGGAGCCCTCGAACGGGCTTCAATGACGATAAGTCCGTAGCAAGCATAATGTTCGGCATTGCAAGGCGGGTTCCTCCTTGAATAATCCGAGAGAAGATCATGAACACCGGGATAGTGTCCGGCTCGCAAAATAAATTCCACATTCCACCATAGAGAATAATGCACATAAATCCAATCACGACGATTTTGCGGCATGACATCACACCACTACCGGGCTTTTACTCGAATCGCTTTTTATTATACCACCAAAGACGCTTAGCTAAGCGGTTTTGGCACGCGTGTTGTCGAGCGTAGATCGTGCTCCCCTTATTCGGGATTCTCATCAATACGGCGTGGGTAACCCAACCGTGTCCGCCGCCACGCCTCCTCTATCGAAGGTGAATCCGAACGGTCACGAAGACGGCTCTTGGTATTTTCCCTTTATAAGGATCGAGGCTTGTTTCTTTTCTCAATCTTCCTCGAATCCTCTCTTTGCTCCAAGTTCCAACACCCGAGCCCCAGATTCGAGCACGGATCTTCAACAATGTCCGCCCGACCTTCGTGGCGGTGGATGCTGACGGAGGAGGACGTGTTAAAGCTGCGTGAGGCCAAGCACTGCCCTTCGAGATTTCAAGACAGTTGCTCGCCCAAGGGCAGGCCGTGCCCGCCCCGAGCCCGTGAGTACGTTGTCTTTGTATCCCACCTCCATCGGGTTTAGGCTTCCGACGGACCCCTTCGTGAGAGGGCTCATGTTCTACTACGGGCTGGATTTTCATGACTTGGCTCGAGTCCATCCTCCATATCTCGCATTCATTATCGCTCATGAAGCCTTCCTCCGCGTACTCCCCACTTCGGACTGTGGTCAAGACCTTTAATGTGGAGCCAAGATGATCGGGGCGTCAGCGGAGTGCGGCGGGCGGCCATAAGCGAAGGGCCGATGCCCGGGCCCGAGGGCTCCTTCCAATAGGAGCTCGGCTTGTGGCAGCAGAGTGGTTTTATATCACCGCTCGAAGGCAGCAAGCAAAAGCCGCCACCTTCATTCCGCCGGGACCCCCACGCCGATCGATGTCGTGGGTCAACCAAGGGCTCAATTGGGGCCGTCCAAGACGTGCCTTCATTGCGAGGACGGATTCGAGACCTCCAGCGAGGGAGATCAATCTGGTGGTGGTGATGCAGGTTATGCTAATCAGCGCCTTCGCCTCGCAAACGCCGCCCTCGCCGGTTATGGGAGTTCAACCGAGGGACCACGAATTCTCCAACACTTCATGGGTACGACACCGTGGAGATGTACTGTTGTTCTTGGACCGCGGTGGCGTGTCCGGAATTGACCGAGGACGCAGCCTAAGCCGCAATCGCCGGATACTCGGGTAAATAGTCCGAGTCCGGACATTCATTTATCTGCTTTTAGAATTCGCTCGACCCATTACTCTTCATCGAGTGGGTAGCGATCGAAGCCGATAAGGTGTCCGCCCTCCCAGAGACCGTGACCGGAGCCCGTCTTTGGTCGAATGTTGGAGGTCGCGCCCAAGAAAGGGGCGATGGGGAAAACAGAGTTAATACCTCGCCCAAGGGGGGATCGAAAATCCCTCTGCGCCAGGGGAGAAGAGGACCGCCTCAAGACACGGAGACCAAAGCCTCTAAGCGGAGAAGAAATCTCCACCGGAGGTCTGCGTCCGGGAGAACCCGGACGCATAATCGTCTCTAAAGGATCAGCTCTCCAATGAGCCGTGAGTAGAGAAGGGGAGTTCATTAATAAGAAAATACCTCCATTTGTGCTTCGTGGATAACCAAGTTTTGCTTTACAGATCGGATTTGCGGACTTCTCGATGAGTTCGTCTCGAGGATCTTCGTCCGGAGATGATGGAGAGCTAAACGCCCGATATTGCGTCGCCGGACAGGGCGACGAGCTCAAGTATCGCCACGGAGGGTGTCCCCGAGTCCGGAGGGGCCGGAGAGTTCAGCGCCCACTAGTATCCGGCCGGGAGAACTGAAGAATCTGCTTGAGAGGGCGTCCATCTCAGAAGATCACCGTGCTTTGATGCGTATGGTGATTGGAAGGATTTCGTCCGCCGAAAGCGGATTGCATAATGCCGCCAGGAGTTTGCTGGCGGGATTTGAGGTACGCAAGAATGACGCACCTTTTTGACAGTTTTGCACATAAAAGTGTGCCCTATATAGATAGTAGCCCCTGAGACTCGGTAGGTTGTCGAAAGCGACAGCGTGCCGAGGATCAAAATCTCAATTAATGAATGTCGCCATTCCTATGCAGGTGGCGGATAGTCCGAGGGCTAGCCGGACTAGTGGAGTTGCCGAGTTAATGCGGCAACTTGATGTGGCGGATGCGGACATCGCACTTGTCAACCGGTGACTTGACGAGTCGCAAGGTAAATGAATTCTCCACGCCGCTTATTTAAGGGGTCAAAGCCCGCCTCGATAATGTATATCTTTGTGATACGACGGTGCTGCTTGCTGTGGAGAAACCTTGGGCGAACTTGCTCAAGCTAAGGAGCAAGCCCGAAGGAGTGATGCTGTTGCCGAGGGCGGCCGAGAGTTGAAAGTCGAAAAAGGCTGCACTGACCGCCTAAGCAGGAAAAGATGGACGAATTGGCCGTGAAATTAAAAGATGCTGCCGACCGCAATGAGGCTCTTGAAAAGGAGCGCTTATCGAGCGGAAGACTGGGAAGGCCACCGCCGAGGCCAAGGATGCCGATTCGCAATGCGGCTATGAAGGAGGAGCTGCGCCAAAGTCGGAGATATTGTGGCTAGCAAGCCTTTCGCATTGCGTCGCCGGTTTATGGATCAAAAGTATGCTCAACTTGGCTAGTGTGGGGTCCGGAGGATCCATATATGGACTTAGCGCAAGCGCGGCCGATGCCGCTGAGCACTTCCGAGCCGTAGGATCACAAGACGGAAGAGCTATTTTGGTCTCAATTCCATAGTCCGGATCGCTCACTTCCGCTGATCGGTTGGCGAATGGGCCGAGCTAAATAGATTGTCCGGACTTGCCATGATCGACATCGTGGCTCATGTCCGCCGAGAGGCCCAAGGCGACGAGCTATTTCGCTTATTGCAGCAATTTCTTGGAGCGGTGCCGCATATCAAGGAGATGAAGCGGTCGGCTCGCATCGAAGCGCGTGGATGGCTCTTGCCGTGTGAAGACACATTGGGCGAGATAGATGCCACCGCTATTGCCGCCGTGGTTGGACGAAAGCAAAGTTACCCGCCGAGCACTATTTTGGGGAAGTTATGCGTGGCGCCAGGTAATAGAGTCGCAGTGCTCGAAAAATGTCACGTTCAAATGAACGTTTTAGCTTGTAAAACGATGATTATGCTATAACTGCTTTTTATACTTGTGCGTCCCAAGTTGTAAATATCTCCTATGCGGCCGTTTACGTATACATTTGTATAACCTGAAAGATTGCAGTCTTCGGCTTCAGCCCCCACGCACAAGGTGCGGTGGTGTTCGCAAAAATAGCGCGTTTTCACACTTAATCCGATGTCTCGATCCTGTTAAGGAGGTGGTAGCGTAGCAAACGAGGCAATCCGGACTATAATGCTTTATCACTTTCACTTAGCCGGTGGAGTTCGAGGGTGGGGCTACGATATAGCCCTTGGGGCACCGCGCTTCTCCGAAGTTCGGCGGCGTGTGTGCTCGACCGAAACGGTCCTTCGTCAAAGCGGGAATTCTAAACATTCCGGTAGTCGATCGAGTGGTCGACCGTCTCTCGCTATATCATGATGATCGATTTTGGCTTTCATCGAGGTGCTCGCCACCAAACTGGGGCACAATCGCAGAGTTCTCCGGTGCCGCGTTAGCCGATGATACGGAACGAAGGCAGCAAAACACGTGAGCCGCAAACCCAACATTTGACCAAAGACATGATTCGGAGCTGATGCATATAGTGCCTAACTCGAGACGCCGAACACTCCCTAAGGTGTTCGGTCTTTATAATAATGGGCAGAACAATGCCCTAAGCCCCTAGTGTCCAGGTACGGGCATGGTCCTCTGACGCAACCGATGCCAAAACGTCAGGCTCCGCTTTGGTTATAAGAAGAAACCAAGGAGAATAACAACAAGAGACAAGAAAAAGGTTTACGCAGGTCTTAATTTGAAAAGAATCTCGCGACGGGTCCCTACCGCACGTCTGCGCTGTGTCTCCGCAGCCGTTATCTCGATGGGTGTGCACGTTGTTCATCTGTAAAAAGAGAGGAACTTAGTTTGAAAAGAACTCGTATGAAAAAAGTATATGTGAAAGAAGAAATATAAATAAGTAAAGCGGGTGCAGTATGAACTCATTTGTTGTTTAGCGCCGCAACCCTTGTGAAGGGATGTGCGGCTAGGGAGCCCCTAGCTTACTTATGCCGGATTCGTCTATCCGTGTCCGGGGTCTTTAAGTGACCCTCGCACTGAAATGATGCCACGTGGACCGGGCATCTTGAGTGTAAGAGACGCGTAATGTGGTATGGCGTTGAAACGGACAAAAGCCTCTCGTCCCAAGAGTGCTTGATATCCACTTTTAAATGGGACGATATGAAAGATTAGTTTTTCGCGTCGAAAGTTGTTCGGTGATCATCACCGAACACAACTTCTAGTAATAGGGAGCCTGTGCACTTGGCGTAAGGGCCTGGCGTCACTCCTTTGAAGAAAGTGCGGTTGTGTCGAATTTTAGTAGGGTCTATCCCCAACTTGCGGATTGTGTTTGGATACAGCAGGTTTAAGTCGCTGCCTCCGTCCATCAGGACTCGAGTAAATTGTAGTCCGTCGATTATAGGATCCAATATCGAGGCAGTCCATCCTGCGTTTAACGCTTCGAATAATCCGGTGGTCGAAAGTGATTGGTTTTGATATCCAATCTCTATGGTCTCTGCTGGGTTGGACCGTCGGCGAGGCTCTTTTAGAGGGTGCCGCACTATTTCTCCGTATTATCACATGAAGTGAGTTTATCGCTTTGACCTCTTGTGGGAAAGTTTTTGCTTTCCTGCTCTCTGTTGGTGGGGTTTATCGTCTTCGCTGACGATCGAGCCCCTTGTGTTCGGCGCTTAGTCGGTCGGACTGTTTGAAAACCCAACAATCTCGATGGGTGTGGTTTGCGAGCCTTCCGGGTACTGTGGATTTGACATATCCGACCCAAAATCTTGTTTAAGTTGGATAGCTCATTTTGTCATCCTTAAGAGGCGGTGTTTTGTTGTTTGGTCGCGAGCTTTTGAATCCAGCGTTGGTCGCGTGGTCTTTGGGCTTTTTCTTTATTCCGTATTTGCTCTTTTCTGCGTCGTGATTTTCCGTTCCATCTCTTATCTCGGATGTACTTGGGTCATTGGTGCTGCATCTTGCTAGCCGACTATCCTCTCCGCCTGTAAGCGGATCATGAGGCTTGTTAGCGGACATTGTCCTCGGTTTCTCTTGGCGAGGTGTCCGGCAAGCCATTCGTCTCGGACGTTGTGTTTAAAAGCTGCTAAGGCTTGGCGTCCGGACAATGACTATTTGGTTCTTTTGGTGAGGAACCTGTTCGAGAATTTTGCTACCGACTCTCCGCTGTTGTTGAGTTATATGACTTAGATCATCTCGATCCGGAGGGCGGACATAAGTCCCTTGAAAATTTGCTCTAAACGCATCCTCGAGTTCTTCCCAACTTCCAACAAGTGTTTTCTCGGGAGGCTTTTAAGCCAATGACGGGCTGGCCCTTTGAGCTTGAGGGTAGGTATTTTATGGCGTGGAGATCATCTCCTCCGCCATGTGTATGTGTAGTATATAATCTTCTATCCGCACTCGAGTGGCGTTGTTCCACCGTAGGCCTCTATGTTTATGGGTTTAAATCCTGCTTGGAATTCATGGTCCGGCACCTCATTGGTGAAACATAGTGGGTGTCTGGCGCCCAGATTTGGGTGTGCCACTATCTTGGACACTTGACGTGTTGCATTGCTTCTCGGGCCTTCTTCTTTGGCCGTAAATGGACTGGCTGGGCCATCTGTCTTTCCAGTTCACTAGTCGGTTTATGTGCGGCGCCGCTTTCAGATTTGGCCTATCATCCGACCGCCTATCCAACCAGGCAGCCACTTTATTTTTTGACTGTGGGGGCTCTATGGCCTCCTCGTCAAATTTTGGCAGCAGCTTGCGCTTCGGGTAGCTCTTTGATTGGTGGCCATTGCCGTATTTATCCGTGGTTTTGAGCACTTTTCTCCACCTCATTCTGAGTGTGTCTTCCGCTGTTTTGAGCTTCCGTTTTTCCTTCTTCAAGCTTCTTGCGGTGTTGACGAGTCTTTTCAGAAGGTTTTTACTCTCCGTGGCGTGTCCGCATGAGGTCGTCCGGACCGTTGTTTTCGCCGGCTGGGACTGATTATCGACTCGTCATGTTCGGACGGTTGCTTATCTGCATGTTAAATCGTCCACTTGTGTGCCTCGCTGTATTCAAGGGGTCATTAGGAGCGTTGTTGTTGTCGAGGCGGGACTTAGAGCGGCGTCTGCACCGCCGTTTTGGTTGTTTGTCGGCGGGGTTATCTTCTGCCGCGGCCCGTTGGTCCTCGTTATCACTCTCTTTTGGGGTATCCACCATATATACGTCGTATGACGAGGTGGTCCTCCCATGCCTTATAGGCGCTGGTTCTTGTTCGTCTCCGGCATCGTCGTCCATACCGTCGATGTCTTGAGTCATAGTCTAGCATGTCGGTTAGATAAATCGACGATGGCTACAAAGTGGGTGGTAGGTGGGCTCTGAATTTCTTCGTCGTCCAGTATCCCAACCATCCCGCCATAGTCCGCCAGACTCTCCGATAGCGAGAGATGCTTTAGCGAATTTAGGATGTCGCCAAAGGGCGAGTGTTGGAAGATGTCCGTGGCGGTGAATTCCATAACCGCGCCCAATCGATTCGATTGGTAGGGCGGGGAGGTTCGAGTCCGCAAGGAATCGGCACCTCGTAATCACGAAGTTTCGCGAGGACAAGGTTAGTGTTCGCTCCATCGTCGTGGAAGTTGAAGCCCCGAGGTGGCGCCCATCCACCGATCCTCGATCTGGGCGATCGGCTCCGCTAAGGGCAAGCGGATTCGAAAGCGGTTACCAAGGCACCGCTCGGCGGCAGAGCTAGTTCATGCCCATCGTAATAACGATGTGGCGCGCTGGGCGTGGCTCGAGCCCGTCAAGATCAAGTCTCCGCGACGCCGGCCGTGAAGTTTAGACTTCCGAATCGACCGACGGCCAGGGCGTAGCTTCGATCCGCTCCAGATGGCCAAGTAAATTAGCCCGCAATGCGAAGCCGCCGAATACGAAGATCTGTCCGGGGAGGAAAGTCTCACCCAGGACGGCGTTGTTGATTGAAGAGGCCATCTAGCCTATCGGTGGCGACACGAGGAACTCTCAATGAAAGCACCAATGTCGGTGTCAAAACCGGCGGATCTCGGTAGGGGGTCCCGAATCAGGCGTCTAGGCGGATGGTAACAGGAGACAAGGGACACGATGTTTTACCTGTGTTGGGCCCTCTCGATGGAGGTAAAACCCACGCCCCGCTTGATTAATATTGATGATATGGGTAGTACAAGAGTGGATCTACCACGAGATCAAGGAGGCTAAACCCTAAAGCTAGCCTATGGTATGATTGTTGTAATGTATGTTGTCCTACGGACTAAAGCCCTCCGGTTTATATAGACACCGGAGGAGGCTAGGGTTACACAGAGTCGGTTACAATGGTAGGAGATCTACATATCCGGATCGCCAAGCTTGCCTTCCACGCCAAGGAAAGTCCCATCCGGACACGGGACGGAGTCTTCAATCTTGTATCTTCGTAGTCTTGGAGTCCGCGGACGATGATAGTCCATTGTCCGGACACCCCTAGTCCAGACTCCTCGGCCAGTGCATTTACAGAGGAGAGAAGGATAATTTTTTGCAACAATTCTTTCTCAGTTTGAAGTTGTCATCGGCCTTCTCCACACCTATCCACTACCCGCACGAACAAGTTTCTGCTCATCCAGTAGCAACGACGGAAGAAAGTTTCATGAAATGTTGGGACCAATGTGAAGCAGTCTGTGTATAGAAGACGTGCACCGACCCTTGATGGAACCCTTGAAGTAATGACCGGTCAGACATTTCATCGAACACGTAAAGCGCAAGGTGCAAATATCGGAGAGTTTGCCGTACCGGAGCGTCGTCGATGGCGGCTTGGTCGGAGGCCTGTGAGTTCGGGCGTCCGGTGGCGAAGCCTTGGGTTGGGAATGGCGGCGGAGCACCGATAGCGACAGAAGTTCGATGATGGCTGTGCGGAGGAGGACGAACAGAGATGAGAAGAGAACTCCTCGAGCAAGGTGGAAGGGGCGGATATGAGTGAATTGGCGCGGGTCCTAACGGTCATTTCGATGTGGCAGTCGCGTCTGGGCATCTCTATGTTTGCCCTATGATATAGAGAATACCGGTTAGTCCGGACGTTTGAGTTGCTTGTGCAAAGACCGATTGGGTAGCGTTTTTGCGTCCGGTCCGGTTCGGTCAATTGACCGAGTAGCCCGTCCGGATCGTTTGCCGTTCTAACACAAACATAGCCGGTGCATCAATGCGCCTCCCTGGTCTGCATATCTCCAGCCCGAAATCTAATCAACTATTCCGGCGGACCGAAATCTGCAAATCAATTGAAGAACCACCCACGCTTCTGTAAGACTAGCCACAGTGGGAGTAACTTCGGTAGTAACATCGAGTCCAACTCAGCAAATTTGCTTATGTGGCAATGAGTTAATGAGGAAAGATATAGTACTAGTAACTTAGCTAGTTACTGTAACATCACATGTCCCAATGCAATATGAGTCTATAACCTAATAAATGAAGCTTTGCATGTTACCACACTTATGTTACTACCCACTATTGAGGTAGTAACATAGTCTAGAAAAATGTGTATGTTACTAGTGTATGTTACTCTCCATTGTGGCTAGTCTAAAAGAAGGCAGCGTCATCACAGCCAGTAATCATCCATCCCCAGGCAGCACCTTGCCATAAAATTAATAAATACATTAGGCTTTTTGGTGGGGAATAAATAAATGTGAACTTTTTTTAGTTGAAAATAAATGTGAACTTGATTAGCGACGGGACAATGGAGGCAGCGCACCAGCACCAGCAGCACCGGCACGGGAGAACCCTCGAAAAGGTGCCGCCCCACCCACCCCACCGCACCCGAAAACCCCACTCAATCCCAGTCCAAGCCGCTCCGCTAGAACAAGCGAAGAGAGTGAGATTGAGAACCAGAAGCAGAGCAACACGCGGAGGGGATGGGCGACCTGGCACACTCCCGTGGCTGCTGCCCACGCGACCCGCCCTTGTAAATCTCCCAAATCTCACTCGCCAGAACCCCACTCCCCGATACCAGTCGGTCAGCATAACCCAGTCCCCGCCAAGGAAGAGGCATTGCGAGGTCGGGCCCGGCGGCGGCGGCGCGGAGCAGCCACGGCGCCAGGAATGAAGGGGGGCGGCGGCGGCGGCGGCAAGGAGTCCGCCACCGGCTCCTTCCTCCGCTTCCTCCTCCTGCTCCTCCTCCCCCTCACCGCCCTCTACTTCTTCTACACGCTCCACCTCCTCCTCGCCTCCGCCGCCTCCTCGTCCGCCGCCTCCTGCCCGCCGGACCCCACCACCGCGGTCTCCTCCCGCGTCTCCACCAACCGCACCGCCGCGGCGGTGGTCGACAATAAGGCCGCCCCCGCGGCGGCGGCGGCGTCCGCGGCCACGACGCTGCAGCACGTGGTGTTCGGCATCGCGGCCTCGGCGCGGTTCTGGGACAAGCGCAAGGAGTACATCAAGGTGTGGTGGCGCCCGCGCGGCGCCATGCGCGGCTACGTCTGGCTGGACCGCGAGGTGCGGGAGTCCAACATGTCCACGGCGCGGACGGGGCTCCCGGCCATCAAGATCTCCTCCGACACCTCCGCCTTCCCCTACACGCACCGCCGCGGCCACCGCTCCGCCATCCGCATCTCCCGCATCGTCTCCGAGACCTTCCGCCTCGGCCTCCCCGGCGTGCGCTGGTTCGTCATGGGCGACGACGACACCGTCTTCTTCCCGGACAACCTGCTCACCGTCCTCAACAAGTTCGACCACCGCCAGCCCTACTACATCGGCTCCCTCTCCGAGAGCCACCTGCAGAACATCTACTTCTCCTACGGGATGGCGTACGGCGGCGGCGGCTTCGCCATCAGCAGGCCGCTGGCGGAGGCGCTCGCGCGGATTCAGGACGGCTGCATCAGCCGATACCCGGCGCTCTACGGGAGCGACGACCGGATCCAGGCGTGCATGGCGGAGCTGGGGGTGCCGCTGACCAAGCACCCGGGGTTCCACCAGTACGACGTCTACGGGGACCTCCTGGGCCTCCTGGCGGCGCACCCGGTGGCGCCGATCGTGACGCTGCACCACCTGGACGTGGTGCAGCCTCTCTTCCCCAACGCGCCCGCGCGGCCGGCGGCGGTGCGGAGGCTGTTCAGCGGGCCCGTGAAGCTGGACCCGGCGGGGATAATGCAGCAGTCCATCTGCTACGACGGGGCGAACCGGTGGACGGTGTCGGTGGCGTGGGGGTTCGCCGTGCTGGTGTCGAGGGGGGTGACCTCGCCGCGGGAGATGGAGATGCCGGCGCGGACGTTCCTCAACTGGTACCGGCGGGCCGACTACACGGCGTACGCGTTCAACACGCGGCCCCTGGCGCGCACGCCGTGCCACAAGCCGGCCGTGTACTACCTGTCGTCGGCGCGCAGCGCGGAGGCCGCCCGCGGCGGGGAGACAACGGTGACGCGGTACGAGCGGTGGCGCCCCGCGAACGAGACGCGGCCCGCGTGCCGTTGGAACATCACCGACCCGGACGCGCATCTCGACCACATCGTCGTGCTCAAGAGGCCCGACCCCGGGATATGGGAACGGGTAATCCCCTTCGCTCCTTGCCTTAACTCAATTCCTTTTTCAGCATATACTAATGTACAAATGGCCCAATCGCTAATTAAAAAGGAGTATACATACACTTAACTGTCCAAAATACAATTGCAACACAAGATAGTTAAAAATTCCAGCAATGGTAGGAGAAGCGTATCAACTGGTAATTGCGTACTAGGTTTGGTTGACTACCTGAGCGAATGTTAGTAGTAGTATACGTTTAATAAAGGATTGCTGATGTGTGTGGAGACATTACTAGTAGTATATTGCTTTTGGCAAGTTTGTTTACTGATGCATAGCTCACATGGATGTTGTGCAGTCGCCGAGGAGGAACTGCTGTAGGGTGTTGTCGTCGCCGAAGGTGGGGAAGGAGGGGAAGAAGACGATGACCATCGACGTGGGCGTGTGCAGGGACGGCGAGTTCAGCCAAGTAGTCTAGGTCTAGCCTAGCCTGTTAGGAGAACACTGTAGGACGATTCAATATTATTTTTTTCTCTCTTCTTGTATTCTTGCTGGAAGGTATAACAAACGAGAGCCTCGTTCGGTCATCTCCTGCCTGCGTACCTACCGTGCTGCTGCTTTGCGCCTCACGAACGAGCCATCACCATTCACCAGGCACGAGAAGGACTAGAAGCTTTGGCCGGACTTCCTCTGCGTCGTGCCACTGCTGCCCCCACAACAGTTGAAGGAGACGTGGCAGGGCATGCATGAATGCATGCAGGTTTGCTGTGCTAAAAGGCGTGTGGGGCTACTGGGATTTGGACTTGGGGAAAGCTTGGCTTCAGCCTTTGGTGGCAAGATCCAGGCGTTCGGCCAACACCCACGCGGGGTTGGGATGGCAACAGCCAACAGGAGGAGCACGGTTCTGGCGTGGGGGCTTGTGTTTGTGTGTGAAATTGGGTCAGCCCGCGTCGGTTTTTACTTCGTTTCTGGCAACCGGCGTGGCTCGCCTCGGCCGTGACGGACAAATCACGTCCGGCGACAGCATGTATAGGGGCTTGGCATACTTTCTGGCAACAGGGACGACCAAATCTACCAGCCCCATCCGCCCGAGACATAATTAAGGTGATGTGGAGAGTGTTCATTCATTCCTCCGAACCATCAGCAACAGAGCTATAAATGCTCGCTGAGGCCGGTTCAACAGGTGGCGCACCGGCGCAACCAAAAACCATTTACACTTGTCGGCACGCACATGGCCATGAAAAGGAGGTCACATGCCAACGTTCTCCCGTGATTCATGTTGCTCCCGATTCCATCCTAGTCCTAGAAACGAGAGCGAAAGGCGTTGCCTAACTCGAGTATTTTATGCCATTCCTGTAGTAATGATTCCCTAGACAAGCCTGCAGTGTCAATCGTATACTAGTAGTAGCGATATAGCCTTTTATCGAGCTCTAGGGTCTGTTTGGTTTGTTGCCAAATATTTGGCTGCCAACGAGTCCTTTGTTAAATCTTTGGCCAACCCTGGCGGTGGAATCCCTCGCCAAATAATTGGCAAGCCAATATTGGCTACGGCCCTTAATTTCTGACGGGCCGTAGCCTACAGGCAAGAACCAAACATACCCTTAATTCCTGACGTACTCAACGGAGTACAAGCAAATTAACAAGCATATGCATAGGACTATAGTAGCCAGATCTAGAAATAAAAGCCGAACGACGCGTGTCAACATGGTCCCCGACAGACCGATTCAGGACAAAGGTGTCTATCACGCCTAGTCATGCATCAAAACAACACTTGCACGCATGTCGACGTTCCAGCATTTAGAGTTCCAAGGCCAAACGGGATACTCCTGGGCCCTGATGCAGACCCCCGGTGGATCATGCCACCCCATGTGTTTCAAGTTACCACAACTGAACACTGACGAATCGTGGTAAACTACTCGCTAAGCAGTATCAGCGTACGTAGCAAAATGTTGTAACGCAAGACTATTATATTCTCCGGCAACGGATGACGTATGTTTGCAGATTGAGGACAGGTAACAAATGTCCCACCTTGGTTCCAAAAGAGGTCCCTGCCTTCGCACGCGCACCAAGCAAAATCTCCTCTAATCCTCCGCGTATGTACTCCTCCAGGCTAACGACGTTCACCTGCCAACGATACAATTCCCTCTGTCATTTTTTCCCCTACAAAACTAGCCTGTTTAAAACTGTAATAAGCAGACAAACTTCTACTCCCTCCGTCCCATAATGTAAGACGTTTTTTGACACTACACCAGTGTCAAAAAAGTCTTAGTATCAAAAAACGTCTTAGTGTCAAAAAACGTCTTACATTATGGGACGGAGGGAGTATTACTAAAGGCAATGGGGAGAAAATGGTTCATCCAATCGATCATGTTTGCTTAGAATAGTACGGACTGAAAAATGAGCAGCTCACATTACAGGTAAGCTGCGCAGCCAAATATTGACTTACCCTACTTGAGTTGAGAAAACATCAGAATCAGCAGCACTGCGTGGTGCTTCCAAATTCAACGCCATGTGACTTGATAATCCTGGCAGCTCCAAGAAGAATGTCCTGTTCTGCATATATCAACTCGTCCTTTCTCTGGAAGTGTGCAAGAGATTCATATCAAACAAAAAGGATGATAAGTATTCTAAACTTGCACCAGTACAGCAGGTTACAGAACAGCAAAAGCATTGTTCTATGTGGCTACGCCCTTGTGGTGAATTGTGGATAATTACAAACTATGAATAACTCTGGGAGATGTTTGCATTACTGTAGAACATCGAACTGCTCAAGCTGGACAGACTGACAGAAAATCGTTTTGTATTATGTTCATTTCGATGAGACACTATTTTGGATCACATTTCTTAGTCTCGTTGCAGCACAACTCCAGAACAGCAACAGATAGCAGCAGCTTACAAGTTGGATTCAACAGAACAGGTTGATACGATGCAACACGATCTAATGTAGTAAGCGTTGATCACCAAGTTATGCTAAAGGCGTCGACCCAAATGGATACATAAAATTTCAAGTTACATGTTTTCTTCTACTCTTGACCACTGAGCCATGTCAAAGAGAAAAATGCATGTATAATGGACAAGTGTTGCCAGGTTATCACTATATGACCTTATATCTGGTGCTACTTTCTTCACCTTATCGCCCAAACAAATGCCTTACTGAAATCCAACGTAATAACTTTGAACGAAATAAATTTAACGCACCATTTTTTGGAGGATGCACCCTATGACAAGCTCTCCATATGAACTTTCCAATCTTGAGAGGTAGCAGTAAGGAGCATCTGTTTCCGAGATAACTTTTGGGTTGGACCTTAACATAGACTTTATCTCCTCTGCTACAGCAGGAACTTTCTCAATATCCTCAAGTTTTATAGGAATCTTGGTCACACTTACTCGCCACTGAGCTCGTGATCTATTCACTATAATCTGCAATTATTCGAAGAATGTCATGAGAGAAGATAGGTCACCCTGACACTGATAATCTAAACAGCATTACTTTTGGCATGCATTGTCATCTTTTCAATGATTTGTCATCTTTCTGGGATATTTTAACTAATAAAATGAACAAAAACATTTGAGCAAACTTCTCCAAATCAAACTTCGTACAGAAGTGAATCACTCAAAGTTGATTTAAATCTCCAAAATTCATGTGTTTTACTCCCCATTACAACTGCAATGAGGCTATATGTACAAAGTTCAACTCAAACAAATCCTGAAGTTTAAAAGAAGGCTGTACCCAGTCTCAGTGCGAAAAGTCCTTGTGGTCTGGGGAAAATCCTGACAAATTAAATTTCAGTAGAAAGTACTCCCTCCGTTTCTAAATATAAGCTCTTTTAGATATTCCAATACGGACTACATTACGGAGGTGTATAAACGTATTTTAGAGTGTAGATTCACTCATTTTGCTCCATATGTAGTCCTTGGAATCTCTAAAAGGGCTTTATATTTAGGAACGGAGGGAGTAGTAAGCTTTAGCAGTGTAACTGATAACTACTGCAGAGGCTAAGTTCTGAATTTGTGTTGAATCGCGGGCTCACCCTGTCCGTGACTGTGTCGTGTGTGTCTTAGATGTGGCGGCTCACACAGGAGGAAGGGAAGAGGGGCTCCTCTTCTAGGTCAGCACCTCTCATGGGCTTGGGCCCAAGAGACAGATCAAGATGGGCTAGGGCCCATACCGGTTCAACACTCCCCCTCAAGATGGGTGGTAGATATCTATCATCCCCATCTTGTCACACGCCAAGTTACAGTCCTTTGTTCCCAGTCCCTTTGTCAAGCAATCTGCAAACTGCTGCCCAGAGCTGACATAAGTAAGGCTGATGATCCCAGCATCAAGTTTCTCTTTAATGAAGAAGCGATCAATTTCCACATGCTTCGTCTTATCATGTTGAACTGGGTTATTAGCAATGGCTATAGCTGACTGATTGTCACACCACACTCTTAAGGGTCCCTTCCTCAAAAGTTTCAACTCGCATAGTAGGTGCTTCACCCAGAGCATATCACACAACCCTTGAGATAATGCTCTATATTCAGCTTCTGCTGTTGATCTAGACACAACAGTCTGTTTCTTGCTTCTCCATGACACCAAATTTCCTCCCACAAACACACAGTAGCCTGAAGTTGATCGTCTATCATCTTGACAGCTAGCCCAATCAGAGTCACTATAGCCATCCACCTCAAGATGTCCACTCTTCGCAAACCACAACCCTTTACCCGGAGTCCCCTTCAAGTATCTCAGGATTCTGTGAACAATATTAAGATGCCCACTCCTTGGTTCATGCATGTATCTGCTCACCACCCCCACGGCATACGTAATGTCAGGCCTGGTATGACACAAGTACAATAACCTTCCAACCAGCTTCTGATAATCTTCCTTATTCACTAGCTCACCTGATTGTGCTGTTATTTGATGATTTTGTTCAATTGGAGTAGGGGCTGCACGACATCCCATCATGCCCATGTCACTCAAAAGATCCAAGGTGTATTTTCGTTGGCACAAAGATATTCCCTTCTCTGTCCGAGCCACTTCTATGCCAAGGAAGTACTTTAGATTTCCCAAGTCTTTTACCTCAAACTCCTTGCTCAGACACCCCTTCACTCTCTTTATTTCCTCCTCATCATCTCCGGTGATGATGATATCATCAACATACACTGCAACAATGGTGATCTTCTTATCAATGTGTCTATAGAACACCGTGTGATCACCATTACATTGGCCATACCCCATATTCCAAACAGCTCGTCTGAACCTATCAAACCATGCCCTCGGCGATTGCTTCAGACCATACAAGGATTTCTTCAGCCTGCATACCTTCCCCGTAGTCTGTTCTGTGCCAAAACCAGGCGGTATCTCCATGTATACCTCTTCTTTCAAGTCACCATGTAAGAAGGCATTCTTGACATCTAACTGGTGCAATTTCCACCCAAAGTTTGCAGCACACGAGACCAATACCCGTACTGTGTTCATCTTTGCAACTGGAGCAAATGTCTCATCATAGTCAATTCCATAAGTTTGACTATATCCTCCGCGACCAATCTAGCCTTATACCGCTCCACCTTGCCCTCGTGATTACGCTTCACAGTAAAAATCCACTTGCAACTCATCGCTTTCTTTCCTGCCGGCAATGTGGTTAGCACCCATGTCTTGTTTTTTTTCAATGCTTCTAACTCCTCTATCATCGATTCACGCCACTTCGGATCTTGCTTTGCAGCCTTCCTTAGGGATAGACACAGTTTGCAGAGAGGCAACAAACGCCTTATATGAAGGTGACAAAGCCTTGTAAGACACAAAATTGCCAATATCAAGGTCAATCACAAGCATCATCCTTTGGCAGAGCCTTCCTTGCTACCTCACCCTTCCTTGCCGCTTCACGTAGGTTTTCAGAACGCAATGGGCAGCTCCATCTGTGTCGATGAGCTTGCCTCACCGCCTTTGCTGCTCCCCGCACTCTTGCCTCACCGCCTTGCCGCTCCCCCTGCACTCTTGCCTCCCCGCCTTGCTGCTCCCCCGCACTTGTGGTTGCCGCCGAGAGTACACTGTGGTATTAAATCGCCATCGATCCCGAACAGAACCCGGAGAGCACCAATCTTAAGTGTATCAACAGTTGGCTCGACATGAGCTCGCACATCATCATCGATGATGGTACTAACCGAATTGTACCCACTATTGGTTGAACTTGAGCCCGCACATCATTATCGGCGTTAATGTCCACGTAATCCCGTGAGTATGAGACACATCCTTCTCCCCTCGACCATCATGCATGTGGTGTAGGTGGTCAAGCTCGCAAAAGCAGATCGAGATCGGTCGGCTCACCATAGAATGGCTCAGACTCCCTGAACGTAACGTCCATACTTACAAATCTGTGTTTTTCAGAGGGACACCAACATTTATACCCTCGCGACTAGACGAGTATCCCAAAAGACACACTTCACCGCCCGAGGATCAAGCTTGCCAATGATGGTCGGTGATCACGAACAAAGGTGTAATCGCCAAACAACTTTGGCGAACAACAAACTTATTATCTCCAACGAGCAACTCAGACGGAGATTTCATGCCAAGTATCCTAGAAGGTGTCCGGTTGATCAAGTATGTGGTGTCATAATCGCATCATCCCACAAGAACTTAGGCACATTCATGGTAAACATCAACGATCGAGCAACCTCAAGAACATGACGATTCTTTCGCTCGCCACTCCATTTCGAGGGTGTCCGGACATGAAGTTTGATGAAGAATCCCATGGTCACCATGAAAGCCCCAAAATGTTGTTCACATACTCCGCTCCATTGTCGCCCCGAGCACCTCGACCAGACTAAACCGGTTCTTTACAAGAGCATGGAAGTTTTGAAAACAGCTAAACACCTCATCCTTGTGACGCATCAAGTAAATCCAAGTCATGCGAGAATAGCACCAATAAAGGTAGCAAAATACTTCTTCCCATTCATTGACACCACTGGCTAGTCCATACATCCGAATGAATAAGCATAAAAGGAGATATGCTCCTGAGCCCTTACTCACATATGAGGCCCGTGTGTGTTTTGCATATTCACAAGCATCACACGCCGCCTTGCCTTTGCCTATTCCACACATAACATCCGGAAATATTCTACTCATCTTATCAAAAGATACATGCCCCATCCTACAAATGATGGATCATCGCCGCTTCTCCTTATCCTCCATGGTCGCAAAGACACACCAAGTCCGGCCGCACCTCCCGGTCCATGTACCAGAGCCCCTACGCTGGTGCCGCCCCAACCGTCTGCTCGTCGTCGACTGAATCAAGCAACCAAACTTGTCAAGGATCACACGACAGTCCATTTGATCAATGAGTGCACCGAAAGAGACCAAATTGACAGAAAGGTGGCACATGTAAAATCGACGATAGGGAAATGGTCGGAGTACACTTGACTGTACTCAACCCCTATGATCGGGTTGTTTTGTGCCATCACCGCTTGTATAGTGCCCGTGTGAGAGGGAGGATGCTTAGTGTAAGACTCGAACACACAGGAGTTACTAGCAACATGCTTAGATGCTCCGAGTCAAGAACCCACTGAGCACTCTCATTAGTAGCAAGAGATGCTCTTTCCGGATTACCTTCATCGGTGGAGGCCCAGTGAGCAAAGTCTCCATAGACAACATCATCTACATCTTTGCCTTTGGACGCCCCAGTGTCTCTCGTGAACGGCCATGTGAGCCCTCTCGACCCTCGAGTGTCCCGAGTAGCCACCTCGCCTCTAGAAGCTCGCCCCATGAGGTCTCTCGAGTATCCACTGCCTCTAGCACTTCTACCCTGCTGTTCCCTCTCGTTATATCCCCGCCCCGCCACGAAGTTGGACATTCTCTCTTCCAAAGTGACCTACCTCCCCACAGATATGACATTTGGTGGGATCTCCCACTCCATGCGCCAAGGATCGCAAATGTCGGCCGGCACAACCTTCACGTCTGCATGCTCAAGGGATAGGCGCACCTCCTCTTGAGTCATCGCCGCAATAGCCTCGGAATGGTAGGCGACTAGGTTGGTGCAACAAGGAAGCCTTCACGCCATCAAAGCAACCTTTGAGGCCACCAAAAATTTCAGCACACGCTGCGTGCCATCCACTTATGCCCCGACTCGATTGAAGCGCGCCATAGAGTTCCAGGGATCACAGCTTATCCTAGTCACCCACGAGCTCGCAGCTCGCCACGTATGTCATCACCGACATGCCATCATCCTGGCGCGACAACCTAATCTTGTCCTCAATCGAGCAATGAGCATGACATCGCCCTTGCAGAGTATTGAGTGGGACAGAATCTTCCATATCTCAAATAGTGAGGATAGCCCTCCACAGAGTGTCCAATGGAGGCACCACAGAGTTCAACAACCACACCATAAGTACAGAGTGGATGACCTTCCACCTCTTGCCCTCGTGACCACGCTTGTCCCCCGGTTCTACAACGGTGCCCAACAAATATCCATCAAGCTCCTTCGCTCCACAGCCCACAAAGCCCTCCCGACCAGCTCAAATAATTTGTCGCCTCTAGCTTCATGTCCAGGGCAACATTTCAAGCTTTTGAGCCACTTCTGCCGAGGAACGATGGCCCCAGAGTTGGACTCCGCGAGGATCTTAGCGAGCTTCTCCAAAGCCTCGGCAAGACCAGTTGGTTCAGCCATCGTTTGACAGGATAAGCAGCAACAGCAAAACTCAGCCTCAGAGAGTCTTCTTTCCCAAGCAGCACCACCACCACAACACCAAGCTCACAACAGCAAGTCCACAGAGAAAAAAAATCTCAGTAAAGCACACAAGCGGTCCAGCCCAGCTTCTTCCTGTTCCAGAATGAGCAGTCCAGCAGGCTGCACTTCTTTCTTCCTCTGCCGCAACACCAAGAACCAGCCGCACAAGCACCAGCAGCTCAGCAAGCTTCCATGAACAACACAAGGCAGCAACAGCAGCTGCAGTTCCTCTTCTGTTCAGCAGCACCAACAGCAGCAGCTCCCCGCCGCAGCCTGACTCGCACACAGCCCAAATCCGCCGCTGCCTTCCTCCTCCTCCTCTTCTTGCCGCAGCCGCCTGCACAGCCCGCAGCAGCCCTCCTCGGCCGCCCCCTTTGCAGCTAGCCACCCCAGGGACACGAAGCAGGACAAGAGGAAGCAGCACCTTCCCGGCCGCGTCGCAGCTCCTCGAGCCCAGCCGCGCCGCCGCCGCACGCACCACAGCAGACCCGCCGCCTCGCGCACGCACGCAGCCTCCTTTCTCGCCTGACCCCGCTGGGCCCCACCGCCGCCTCTCCGGCGAGGGACTACGCCGTCACCGTCGTCGCCTGGCTCGATACCATGTTGAATCGCGGGCTCACCCTGTCCGTGACTGTGTCGTGTGTGTCTTAGATGTGGCGGCTCACACAGGAGGAAGGGAAGAGGGGCTCCTCTTCTAGGTCAGCACCTCTCATGGGCTTGGGCCCAAGAGACAGATCAAGATGGGCTAGGGCCCATACCGGTTCAACAATTTGTCATGCTTGAGCTATAACTGAAAAGTACTATAGCTAATCACAAAAAAAAAATGCTCTTACATGTGATACATGTGCGAGGTTACCACATATTTTTGTTTGCATGTTTCCTAGGTGTTTCAGATCTTGTTTATGCCTTTATGGTGTGTCCAAAGATTGTCGCATTGGGTAAAGATATCAAGAGTGTTATATCCCAGGCAGTTGAATATCACACATAGATGGTTCCAGGGTGATATACTGATATACATACATTTAAATGTGGATAGTGATTCAAGTTGCCTTAACGAGTCCATGTTACAGAACATTGCATCACAAATTGCTAACTAGAGAAAATTCAGCCTATAATAGAGAGTGTTATCATTACCATCCAGTGATAAAGAAAGAAACGTGCAAAAAAAAAACATTGCACCAAGTAAAACAGGATATGATCAGCAAAATGGGGAAAAAAAAGTAAGATGGTACAAATTACATATGTCACCATGTAGGCATAATATGTGTTGTTTAAGAATATAGTATCCAGTAGAAGATGTGATGATACCTGACTTGAGAACAGAGAATTGGGCACTGTGAAGGGAAGCTTTTCTGGACTCATCATCGAAGTTGAAGTAAGTCCTATTTCGACTACCGTGCCTTCTATTGACCCAGCCTACAAAGGAAAATGTTTTACTTAGGGAGTCTATATATGCTACACAATTATAAAGCAGTAAAAGATAATAATTGGCCTGTGAACATGCATTATTATCTGCAAACATGAACTTCATGAGAAATAAGGTAACATCTGACTCACAGCAGGATAAACAGATGAAACACTTACTCCTCAGGGACACATCTAACAGTAACATGAGATACTTGACATATTCATAACCATAGTAATTTAGGGACAGTGTATTTTTATTCATCAAAACAAACGCGGTGGTCATAACTGTAAAAGCGGGTTGTCATGTCTCGGGTCAACTTTGTTTCCTCCTTTCGTAAAGCCTCTCAACTACCATGACTCGGTAGCTGGTATCACTTTGCTGGAGACCTTGTTTGTAATCCAATGCTTTAAAACTGTAAGAGATGAGTTCTATTTTTCCTCAGGGCACGGATCAAGCACATATCCCAAGCTAAAGATGAACATCTTCTATTCTCCTAGGGCATTTGATAATCATGAGCTCATATTACTGAATGTTATGGTTTGACAATTTACTAGCACCAACTAGTGCCTACCACACGGCAAACATTTGTCATTTATCAACATCTATGCATACTAAAAACAATTACACATGCAGTCCCAGGTCAACGAAATTTCATAGTACATATGGTACACTCATGGTTCTAACAATGTATGTCCAGTAATCACGTATACAAATATAAGATAAGGCACCTTTATGTATTCTCCAACTGAGAATGGCCTAGAAAATTGTAAGGAGAACCCATTCAACACGTTACCCAGGACATCTCTAGCAGCAAAAGCAGTAGCAACACCTGCAATGCACATCAGTGTAAAAGGATTTTAGTTTTGTTCGGAGTATTAACAACTGAATCAAGAAATATGAGGAATCCTCACACGGAAGAAGAAATAGTGCATGCTGTACTATTTACGCACAGATTGCTGAAGACTGTAATATTTCCTAACAAGAATTCTGCATTATAGCATGCGTAGCATAACTATACATGAGTTATCAAAGATCCATATTACGGAGCTAACAGAAAGGACCGAAAGGTCAAACACGGCTACATTCCTTATTATCATATTGTTCTAAGATATATAAACAACCACATCTCAGTTGTGGCAACTAACTTGTACAACACGGTAGGCCAAGGAAACAAAATGCGGCTTCGATGAGAAAAATCTAAGTAAAAGATTCTTTCAGAAATAGAAAAGAAGATACTGAGCTATTCATGTCTAGGAAATACAGGACAGAACACACAATTACTTAGCGCTTACTTTTACATGCTACATTTGGTTATTAAATCTTGATGTTTTTAGTGCAGATAATGATTGCTAAATGCATTATCATATGGGCATATCACCTATTATTCCTCAAAACAGTTTCGAAATTACCTCCCACACCACCAACAGTTAATATTGATTGAACAGCTACACCACAAGCCTCAGCAAGACCCATTACACCAAGTGCAATCAGTCCCAATGAAGACACTTGGTTAAAAGCTGATAACCTTGCTCTGTCAGTAACTAAGGAAGTTTGGTTGGCCATAGCTTTAGTGATAAAGTTTGCTTTCCACCTATGAAGAAACCAGACAACCGACAAGACGAATGCACCCCTCAATGCTTGTGGAAAATAAGGTGATACACTTGGTGCGATCACTGCAGCCCTGATGAATGAAGAAAAAACATCAGAAATGATGAACATTGTCAGAACATAATATGCCACTTTTTATCAGGCAAAAACTTAGCAAAAACATGCATACAATTAATGAATATAAATGAACGTGTACTGCTGTATCATTAACAAAAAGAACAGGCAACAAGCATCCTCGATTTTCATAGGAAGTTTCTCTTTCAAATATTAAAGAAATATGGTCAGTCTAAGAATTTTTCAAAAGCAGCAGCTGCTTCTCTTGTTCTTTTTTCAGAAAAGAGAGACAAGACGAACGCCACCATAGTACAATTAAACTTGCATCAATTTTTTGATACAAATTGAAAGGAGACACCCCAGATTAAATGGCAACACATATAAGAAAAGATTTAAATAACATCACAACATGGTAAAACAGTGGCAAAGCTGTGCAAGGTAAGTTCAATAGAAACTCACATCTCTGAAAATGCCATAAATGTGATCAAGTATTTTGCAGGATCCTCCAATGCACTCCAAAGGCTGGTGCTATATGAAGCATTAGTGTTGACTGAGTTCCCCAAAAGTGCTGATATCGGGTTCTGTGAACCATACTTATGAAGCCTCTTGAAGATGATAGGCATGACAAACCAAGCCAAAAGGGTACCACATAATGTTCCTCCAAGTGGAACAACTACCTTTTCTAGATCTGGATTTGCCTCAAGAAAACTTTGAACATGGGGTGTAACTGCATCAGTCATCTCCTTCACTTTCTTGCCTGCATCAGTCGTAGCATCGATGGTGGAGTTGCGAGCATTTTCAAAAATGTCCATCCAAGTGGTTCCTCCAGTACCAACCTCAGCAGTTTCAGTGGGAGGAACAATTGGGACTTCAGGCTTAATTCCAGTGTCTGATGAGTATGCACGGCAAATGCTGGAAACACCTAACGGTCCTGGCAATGCCTTAAAACTGGGCCTTGAAGTATTCAACCAATTAGTGCCCATATAAGCAGAAAGGGGCATCATAGCCCTTGACACACCATTGGCTGGAGAAAAACGATCCATTGCTTTCATCTGCCCAATAATTGAATCGCCTTGTTTTACCTTGCCCCTGGCACAGCTGTTGAACCCTCTCAAAGAAGCGCCAGGAGATTTGGACCCAACCGATAACTCCATAAGATTCTGAGATGACCGACGCAAGATTGCTGTACACCCAGACATTGTGCACTACTTAAGAAACTGTGCCCTGAAATATGAAAACAACTAATATGAAAATTGGAGAATAAACATAACTAAAAAGAAAACAAAACTACTACCAAACTCTATCAACGATGACTAAATGACCAAGTATAAACCATAATTCAACAGCAAAGCAACAATGTATGAAACTACTAGTTATCAACATATACCATATCAAATTCATTAAGCTTGTAGGACCAGAAAATAAATCTGGATGCTAAATCCGGAAATTCTGAATAATGAGAACTTCAAATTCGTGGTGCCAAAGAGCTTGGCAAACTATAGGTATTGAAACATCAAAAGATAAAGGACAGACGTCGGCTGCTTCTCTAACTGTTATCCATGCTGTTGTCTCAAACCATAACAGCAAACTCCGGGATTTGCATCAAATGGGTGTGCCAAACCTTATAAGGAGCAAACATAAAAAAATTACAGTGCAAAGCGACCACTCAAGCGATCCTTGCCAAATTTCCCAATCACAGCAACAATAATTTGTCGGCACAACCAAAATCAGCTTAATCAGCGGGGAAATTCAGGTCTCAAGTTAGAATCAGACAAACAAACTATAAACCAACAATTCTTACTCGACCCAGATGCTATATTTGCATAAACCCTTAAGGCAACACCAAATCAAACCGGCAGAAGAGCAACAGTTACAAATAAAAGTTGACATCAAACAGCTGAAAACATAATTAAAGCAAGACAAATGGTAATGATGACTAAAAGGAATGAGGATAAACCTTAACACAACTCTCACTTGAACATGACCGGCAGAGAAACAATGTGTATGAAACTACTAATTATGAACACGCACATGACAAAAGTACACCCATCGCAGTTTCTCTAACTGAAAACCATGCTATCCATTTCTATGTCTCGACCATAACAGCAAGCTCCGTTTTGCAACAAATGATTGGGCTAGAGCCACGGCAATAAATACATTGCAGAGCGACCACGCAAGTGACCCTTGCCATAGGTTGTATCAACGAGCACCCAAAACTACCGAATCACAGCTACTATAATTCGTCGGTACAGTCAAATCAGACTAATCGGAGGGGGAAATTCGGGTCTCCCATCAGAATCGAACGAACGAACTAGGCATCAACAATCCTTACTTGAATCCCGGATGCTACATTTGCATAAACCCTCGAATCGGGCGTCAGGGAACCAGCGGAAGAGCGTCAGTAACAACAACAAACCCCGCATCAAAACGCAGGCCGGAAACGGAGCCCGCGGCGCACGGGGAAGTCTCTGACTACAACTGTCGGCCGCGCCATCTAGAAGCGGTAAAAGCCCACATCGAGGAAAGGGGAGGTTCAGCCGCGGCAGTGATTCGAAGGGGGGGAGGGTGGTAGGGCTTACGCTTCGGAGAGGCGGAGGAGTCCGGGAGCCGGCGGCGCTCCTGCTTCGTCCCCGCCGCGCTTCAACAGCTGGCCCGGAGGGGCGTGGCCGCGTGGGGTGGGGGGTGTGAAGCGTGAGGCCACGACGGCGACGGGGGCTGCGCTGGTTTATTTTCCTTTGCTCTCTGCTTGCCTTTCTTGCGGGACAGGAAACAGGCGATGTCGTGGAGAGGCTGCAGGTGGGCCCTCATCACTCAGGCTGCGTCGTGCGGTGCGTGCTCAGATTTTCCTTCCCTTTTCCTTTTTTTTTTTCTCCGAGGGATCTTTTTTTGCCTTCTGGATTATGCATCCAAGGCCGCGAAGCCCAACTTCTCTCTCCGAGCAACCCGTCCGTGAAGCCCAAGCGGGCAATGTCCTCACTCGGCCTTTTTTGGTAGTAAGTACGGTTAGAAATTAGGCCCAGTATTTTTTTTATCAAAGAAGGGCTTTGCCCCTTCCGATTTTCATTACTGAAAACCACCACAATTCACAAGAAGTTCAGCACAACTCCTAAGGCCAACAAAGGGTCAAACACCTGCGCTAGAACCCAAACATTTCACAGTCGACGACACAATCCACATCCTAAACCGATTTATTACATCATAAGAAAACCAGGGAACTGAAGGAAGCCCAAAGAAGAACTAGAAGAACAAAGAACATCGTGGTCACCACAAAGAAGAGTTTTCTTCATTCCACCTCGCAACATTGATCTTCCACCCGCTGGCTGTGAACACCTCACTTGTCGCCTGCTTTAGCACTCTTGCTCCCAGCTCCAGCAATTTTTTACGGCCCCTTTATCTGCAGAATGGACCAGTCAGATAACCACCTGCACATCATTTTGATAATATAGAAAGGATCATTTATCCTTTTCTTTTCAAATATAATCACATTTCTGCTTTTCCAGATTGCCCAAAACAGGGCTGAAACCCCAACCACAACCATTTTCTTATCCTCTTTATTAAATTTTCTAGTCCAATCCCCAAAACAATCTTTCACATTTAGTGGAATAGTTTTAAATCTACAAACACATCTAACCAAACTCCACAACAGTGAAGCAGCAGGGCAGGAAAATAGCAGGTGATCAATCGATTCATCTTTCCCACAAATAACACATTCCTTTCCCCCCCTTCCAACCCTTTTTCAACAACACATCCCTAGTCATGATACTTTTTTTGTTGATTAACCATAAAAACACTTTCAGCTTTGCAGGCACCTTAATTTTCCATAGGTATTTTTGTGGGAATTTCACCCCTGCAGTAACCAATTTCCTATAAAGGGACCCCACAGAAAACCTATGGTCAGCAGTGAGGGTCCAGAAAACTTTATCTGCCCCTTCCTGCATTGGTATTTCTTCACATCTTTTTTTGAGGCAATTCCATAGCCCCAGAGTCTCCCCATACAAGGTTCTTCTAAATTTGAACCTATGCCCCCCTTTTTGTATGGCCTCTTCCACAGTAATATTATGGTCAAAACTTATATCATACAGTCTAGGATATGCATCTCTTAAAGGTTTATCATCAACCCAGGAATCTTCCCAGAACCTAGTGTTTCTCCCATTTCCCACCTCTTTTTTAACAAATTTGTAAAAGATCTCTTTGATTTTCAACAGGTTAGCCCAAAATTGGGAGTCCCCAGGTCTCTTGCTGATTAGTGCTAAACAGCCTCATTTTCTGTATTTTTCATCCAATACATTCTGCAAGAGACCTTCTTCTGTCTCCATTTTTCAAAACCACTTAGCAAGAAGTGCAATATTCATTATCCCTAAACCACCTACCTCCTTGGGTAGACAACATTCTTTCCATTTCACCAGGTGATATTTTTTAACATTCTCATCTTCCTGCCAGACCAACCTGGCCCTGAAGAAATCTGCTTTCTTTATAACCCCTTTGGGAACAGCATAAAAGGACATCATGAATAAGGGTATATTGGTCAGGCATGCTTGCACCAAAGTGATTCTGCCAGCAATGGAGCCCAACAACTTCCCTTGCCAACACCCACACCTCTTTTCAATTTTATCAGCCACACAATCCCAATGTGCATTTCTAATTCTAGTTTCTGACAGAGGCATTCCTAGGTATCTAATAGGTAGACCCCCCATTTTACATGTCAGAAATTCTTGATATATCCTTTGTTTCTCTTTGGCCTTGCCAAACAGCAACAATTCACTTTTGTGGAAATTAATTTTAAGCCCAGACATTTGCTCAAAAGCCCCTAAAATGAATTTGAGATTTTTTACACTTTCCACCTCATCTTTAATCAAGAATATAGTGTCATCGGCATATTGTAGCATATTAATCCCCTTGTCTTCTCCTTTACTCAACACCCCTTTAACCAGATCATGCTTCAGAGCATTATTCATTAGAATGGCTAAGGCATCAGTAGCTAGATCAAACAGTAAAGGTGACATAGCTTCTCCGTGTCTTAAACCTTTAAAAAAATTAAAATATGGACCAATTTCATCATTCACTCTAACCCCAACATGCACCCCTCTCATAGTTTCCATTACCCAGTCACACCATTTATCAGGGAATCCTTTCATTTTTAACATTTGAATCACAAAGGGCCGTTTGATTTTATCATATGCCTTCTCAAAATCTACTTTGAATATTAGGGCATCTTCTTTATTTTTGTGAAAAGAATTCAAGGCCTCATGTAGTATCACCACCCCTTCCATTATATATCTGCCCTTAATAAAGGCAATTTGGGTTTTGGAGATCACAGGAGCCACACATTTAGCCAGCCTATTCATCAATACTTTAGTGATGATCTTAAAACTGACATTTAATAGACAGATGGGTCTAAATTTCTGAATTTGTTTAGCATCATTGGTTTTTGGGACCAAAGTGATTATGCCATAATTAAGTCTGGCAATATTAATTTCCCCTTTTGCAAAGTTATCAACCAGGGCTTTCAGATCCCACTTAACCACTTCCCGTAAATCTTGATAAAATCACAGGAACCCATCAGGGCCTGGACTTTTATTTCTTTTCATCCCAAAGACAACCTGATGTATTTCAGTTAGAGAGAAAGGTGCCAAAAGCTCCTCTTTATCCTGTGTACCAATTTTGGTCACTTCCATCTCTCACAAAGAAATATTAGACTCTTCGGGATGTCCAAATAATTCTTTGTAGAATTTTGTTATATAATCCATTAGCATGTCATCCCCCTCTATAATCCCTTAATCCTGTTCCAGGGAGACAATTCTATTTTTTCTTCTCCTCCCATTCATCTTAGCATGATAATACCTAGTGTTCCCATCCCCATCTTTAATTTATGTATCTTTATACCTCTGCAACCATTTTATTTCCTCTTGTAACATCACTCTTTTCAGTTGAGCTCTAAGCTCTTTCTGTTCAGTTCTATCCACAGCACTTAAACCCATAATCTCAGCTCTCTTGTCCAATTCATCTAGCTCCCTTATTATATCTAGTTTGATTTTCCTATATCAAGCATCCATGTTCCTATTCCAACCTTTTGCTTTCTTTCTCGGTTTTCTCAGTCTTAATTGCCATCTATCCAGAATATCTCCAATATATCTCTCATTCCAGGTTTTATATACCAACTCTCTGAAACCCTCCCTTAATATCCAAGCATTTTCATATCTGAATGTATATTTATGTTTATGTGCCTCCCCTGTATCTAAGAACAGGGGGGTATGATCAGAGATTTCTCTAGCAAAAGCTATAAAATGGTTAGTGGATATTTCTCCTCCCAAGCTGGGCACATCAAAACCCTATCCAACTTTTCAAAAATAGGATCTTCCTGATTATTAGCCCAAGTGTATTTCCTCCCATTCAGAGGCAGTTCTCTCAACCCTGCTTGTTCAATTATAGCATTAAACATAGGGTTAATTATCCTTTTGCCCTTAGTGGTGTCCATGTGCTCAGTTTTGCCCTTACATGCGAATTGTCCTCAGTTTTGCCCCTAGTCCGAGCACAACAACCACGACGAGGCCAAACGGCCATATTTGAGTCCATTCCGTCCGGCGTTAGTAGTTGTGGGTCCGGAGCTTACACGTGGGACCGCGTGGACGTGGGTCCGAGTCGACATGTAGGCCGTGCAACTAAATCCCCAAATCATTTGTAGCTCACACCCATCCGGCCGGTTGTCTGTCTGCGCCGCCGCCGCCCACTCAAGGCCACAAGCAAGACTCGCCTCGCCACTCACCAGACGGCTCGCTCGCCGCTACCTCCTGCGCCTTCGCTCCACGGCTACTGTGGACGCCCACCACCTTCTGCGACGCCACGGGTGGGCGCCGCCACTGCTCGATCATGGCGCAGCTCATTCCGTGGCGCCCGCGGAGCGCCAAAGGTGGGGGGCTGGAGCTATTTGAACTAGGAGGAAGAACCCTAGGGCGAAATGGTGAGCAGCGGCAACCCCGAGTATTTGGCGAGGCAGCATCGGGCCGAGATCCGCCAGCGCCCATGACTGGGTTCCCGAGGGTAAGTCTCGCCTCTTTGTTTAGATTGAGCTTAGTTGTGCATTTGAACACTCGATTCGAGTAGGTTTGCCCAATTAGTGTGCTGATTGCGTCTCTGTTTTTCACCGGTTAGGATGGAGTTGCGGTTTGCTTTCATGGTGCACATTAGAAGGGACCGGTACATGTTCGATGCAAAGGATAAGAAGAAATATCAAGGAGGTTTTGATTATCGGTTGCCAATGGCTAGTAATTAGAGTTTCGCATAATTTGGGGAGGTAATTTGTAGCCAATATCCTTGGGGTTTGCTTGATGAAGTGGTATACAAATACTATGATGGGGAAAAGAATTGGGTGACAGTTAGTAATGATGAAGAGCTAGGTACCATGTTTGTTAGGCATAAAGAGAAAGATAATTTTCATGTGAGGCTGCAAGTTGATGTGCTTGAGCAGCATTTGGACCTAGGATGGCGGGTGCAACATCTCGGGAGAACCAAGTCGTCAGAATGGCATCTCTAGCCGTAAGCAGTTCGGTTGGTGCACAATGACGTGGTGGCTCGACAAGTGTGGGCATCAGAGAGGGTCCCCTTGAAGTGGAGCCCGATGGCTACAATTCGGGGTTGATGAAGAGAAGCTATATTCGATGTTATTCGAATTTACGACGGCACCTCGGATGAAAACCAAGATGAGGCTCACAATGCGGTCCGTGTGGATGATGACGCGATGGGTGAGGACAAAGACCTTGCAGTTGTTGAATGGGACCCTTTGAACCCTCAAATGGAAGAAGGTACAGCTTTTGCATCCATGAATGAGTGTAGAAATGCACTTGTGACATATTGCATCAAGGTAGAACGTACTTTCAAAGTTGACAAGAGCGATCAAGCACGCTCTGAGTGCATCGTCCGACCGAGGGTTGTCCATGGAGGCTGCTTGCATCTAAAATGCGGAATAGCACTAATGTTCAGTCAAAGTGAACCCTTTAAGCACACATGCCAGAATCAACCCTTAGGAAGGATACAATCAAGAGAGCCAAGTTAAGATGGGTGGCGGAAGAAGTAAAAAAGTGGGTGAAAGAAAACTAGCAAGTGGGTCCAAAGGAATTGCGTAAGAACATCAAAGATAAGTTCAAGATAGATTTACCATACATGAGGTTATTCAATGGTAAACAACATGCTATGGATTCTATTTATGGTAACTGGCAGAAAGTTTTCAATTGTTGTATTCATTCAAAGGTGAAGTGGAGAGGACAAGCCTGTAGTATTGTAGATATTGATCACCACACCGTGGAGTACACATTCAGTGGAGTGACAAAGACCAAGGAATGCTTTAGAAGGGTTTTGGTCTGCTTTGAGGCTTGTCGCGGGGTTTTTAAGGTGTGCAGGCCTTATTTAGCTATTGATGCCACTTTTCTCACAGGGAGGTTTAAAGGACAGTTAGTAGCAGCTTGTGCAATTGATGCACATAGTTTTGTATTTCCAATTGCCTATGGTGTGCCGGAGATGAGTCCGAGGAGAGCTGGACTTGGTTTTTGCATAATCTCCACGGTCTATTGCACATCCCAATGGGTTGGTCATTCATACAGATGCTGCGCAAAGGTTTAGAAGTGGCCGTGGACAATGTGTTCCTCGGAGTAGAGCATAGGGAATGCATCGTCACCTTGCTGCAAATTTCATGAAGAAATTCAAAGGAAAGGTGTATACCGACAATTTATGGCCAAGATCTTTGACATGCAAGTGAAGAAGCACAACTACCACTTGAGGCGCTTATACATGAATCCCAAAGTGAAAGAATACTTGGAAACACACCACTCCAAGTTATGGGCGAAGCCAATTCAATGAAGTGAGCAAAGTTGACTATGTGCATAATAATCTAGCGTAGTCTTTCAACTCAACTATCCGGAAACTAAAGGGTCATTATGTGGTGGATTTGCTTGACAGATAAGGATAGAATACATGCAGAAATTTCATTATCGTGCGTGAATAGCCGAGGCAAAATTCATGGGCTACATTATCATCCCCGCCGTGATGAATGAACCAAGCGTAAGACAACAGCTTGAAATGAACATGACGCTTTGCTCGGGTACCACAAACAGAGATATCATATTTGGATAAAGAGAAGAGGGAATGGAGATATCCAAAGGATTTAGAAGCTAGAACTTGCAGTTGTAGGCAATGGCAGATAACTGGGTTGCCATGCATTCATGCCTTGTTTTTCATCACTTCTCTCCTGTGTCCAAAGAGGAACATACAAGAAGATGTGCATGATTACTACTCTGTTGTAAGGTTCAAAGCCACATATGCTTATGCCTTGCTCGCTATGGAGGGAAAACAACAATGGGACATGGTGGACCCGGATTCAAGCTTTGCGCCCAGCTCAAGAGAGCAGCAGTAGACCAAGGAAGAGTCGAATCGCACTCGCAGCCAAGGAGCTGGACTTGGAGCGAGGAAGCGAGGTGCACAAGGTGTGGTGGGTCCGGTCATTTTGGTAAGTATTGTGATAACACAAGAGATCCAACGCTTGGAGAGAGTTTCATGAAGGCTTCGATGAAAATGTTGGTCAAGACGGTTGCCTCAACAGATGATGAAAATGATGGTCAACAGACCGGTTGCATCGATGAGGATTTTGACGAGGTTCCAAATGATGATGGTCAATACCGCATGATTTTGACGATGATTCAAAATATCCTCCAAATAATGATTCAAGTGAGGCTCCAAATGGTGATCCAAGTGAGGCTCTAAATGGTGATCATGGTGATCCAAGTGAGGCTCCAAATGATGATCCAAGTGAGGCTCCAAATGGTGACCAACCTTCTGTTGTTGTGAGTTCTGCTAGGTATGTAAAGTTTGCAAGGGTCAAATACTACGGTACATCTATCACTTGACACGATCTCATTACCGTTTATGTTTTGCACAGCTCTATGGTAGGTTTGAAGAAGACGCGCAAGGTACTGACAGCCAAGAGAAGAAGAGAAGAAACAATGAGCACAAGGTGCACGAGGAGCAAAGTGATGGCAAGAAGCTCAAGGAATGCATGAAGCCCCAACGCTATCTATGAACAATTATGAAACATTATGAATAAGGAATGATGTTGTATTATGAAACATTTATCACTTGACATGTTGTATTTCTGTTGGATGATGTTGGACCTATGTTAGAAGTATGTTTGACATGATGTTTAAATATCTGTTGGATGATGTTTGAATGAGCACATTGTTTTTCCTATTTTTGATTTTTTTGAATTTTGTTTTGCTCATTTAAATTCTGGTCAAACCTAACTTTGACCAAGATTTAAACAAGTCTAAAACATCAAAAATGAAAAACTAAGCCTGGATACTTCTTAGTCAATCCAAAATGAAGTTGTGGTGAGGTTTTTGAAATTTTCATGAAAAATGTGCTAAAAAGAGGGGTCCAAAGGTAGGGTAAACGGCCAATTTCTAAGCAAGGTTTTTTTCGACCTTATCTAAATCAGCCAAATAACTTTCCTACACATATATTCTATATGTACGCACTATGTGCGCTGGTTTTTCCATTTTTGATTTTTTTAAATTTGTTTTGCTTATTTGAATTCTGGTCAAACTTAACTTTGACCAAGATTTAAACAAGTCTAAAACATCAAAATGAAAAACTAAGCTCGATCCTTCTTAGTCACTCCAAAATGAAGTGTGGTGAGTTTTTGAAATTTTCATGTTCATTTTCCCAAAACACATCTCTTCACTTCATACAAGAGAGTTTGAGATACTCGAGATATCATACAATACACATGAACTTATCATTTAAATGTATGTAAAGCTTGTTTATCAACTTAAATCGTTAGTATATGACATAAGAAGACTATGTGCGCAGGTTTTTCATTTTTCTGATTTTTATTTAATTTATTATGCTCATTTGAAATCTGGTCAAACATAGCTTTGACCGCTCCAAACCCCTCCCAAACCCCTCTAACCCTAGCGTTGAATAAGGACCATTCATCTAACCCTAGCGGCGATCAAGGGCCGTCGATCTAACCCTTCTAGAAGGAATTTGCGGGAGGAGGGGGGGCGATCCGCGAGATGCAATCTGATTGGCTGGGAGATTGTTTTTTAACAAATATCAGGCGCGCTGGATGGACCGTTGGGCCGTCGCGTTGTCTGGGCCTGAGTCCGCAGTAAATAGCCCGTCTCAGCCTTTCTAGGCCTTGCATGCATGGAGGCGGCTACGTGGGTTTGCGCATGCGTGAGGCGGCGGCGTGCATGCATGCGAGCGAGGCGCTAGGCGAGCTAGGCTAGCGAGGCGAGCTAGGTGGTTCAGGGCAGCGATTCAAATGCACTGCCCGGTCAAAGATGCATCGTTTTCGTGCAAACATTTAAGTGTGCAAAACGTAATGGATACACACACACGCGTCCGGATTCACACACGCACCGTTCTCATCCTTTCTCTCTTCCTCTCCCACCCACAGCCTATAAATGGGGTGCTCTCTTCCTCTCCCACCCACAAGCCAGATCCGATCCTCTCCAACTTCAAACACCCAAGCGACCGAGCCCTCCCAAGCGAGACCAAGTGAAGAAGATGCGATTCAACGGGCCGACCTTCACCGTCACTTTGTGGTGTCGGAGCTGCGCTACCCATCGGGCGTGCTCGTGGAGAGGGAGCTCCGTGTGTGGGTTATGTCAAGGTGGAGGGGTCCCGTCGAACTCACCCGCGCCTTCCTCCGAGCCGGCTATGCCCACCTCCCACGGGCTCGCCGAGGATGTTCACCCTCAATGAGGTTCGTGATCATGGCGGCATCCTCCTATCGCTCACGGTCACCTTCACCAACCCATTTGACGCCTTGAGAGCTCCTCGGCCAAGTCTTTTGGTGCGGTCATGAGGCCATCTTCTTCACCATCTACAACATCTACACCAACCACGAGCGCATCTTCCCGCTCCAGCCGATGCACTCCCTTCCCTACGATGACGAGGAGGAGGCGTGAAGATGAAGACGGTGTTGAAGGGAGCGCTGCCAAGGTGGAAGAAGCAGGTCAAGATGAAGATGTTCAAGCCCGAGTCAAGCTCGTCATGTTTGGTTTTTATTTTGTTGCTTTTCTATGTCGTGGTCGTGGTCGTGTCATGTTTCGTCATGTGTCCGTGAACTGTCCGTGAACTTATCTAAGTTATTTCCATCTTATTATGTGTGTTAAAAATGTCCGTGCCCAAACTTATCATTTCTTCCCTAAACAAGTCATGAAGTTCGAGAACTTGTGGTTTTTGGAGGGGTGAGAAGCCCTCTGCTTCATTCAAACAAAAAGTCATGAACTAACATGCAAATTTATTCCTTTAAATCCTAAACCAAGTGCCACTCTAACCCTAAACCAAGTGCCACTCGACCAAAATCATGTGGTAGTGCAACATACATTTTCAACCTTCCAACCCTCCAAAATTTAAGTGCAAAACAAAGGAAAACCACTCTCACGCTGTGCAAACATTCACGGTCTCACTATTTTTTAAAAAAATTCACAGTCTCACTATGTATAACTTCCTTCCCTACCCATGTCAAAGTCTTGCCATCTATCCTAGCGGTTACCAACAAGAGCCCTAAACACCACAAACCCACGCGGTCCCGGGTTCGAGTCCCCACCGCACCAATTTTTGTGCATTTTCCACCCTTCATTTTTTAGACATATTATATTTTTCTCAATGTAATGCCCTTAAAAATGTTCATTTATTTTGGCTTTGGCGTAAACCTCTACTAGAGCCGAGGCACATTTTCCATGACATTTTGGTCTTTGATTTAAATCACGGTGTATTTGAATTGGATTAATTAACAACTCCAAAAATTTCTAACCTTAATTGTTTGGCTCGAATAATTCAATTAGCTTCCACAAAAGTTTCAAAGATTATGATTTATCGCCTAAATTAAATCAGAAAAGAAAACAGAAAAATACGCAAGAAAACCCCCGAATGGGCCTAATTGGATGCAATTGGCCCATTAGTCTAGCTCGCACTTGGCTCTACGCTCTGAATTTGGCCCAAGAGCAACCTTTTTTTGGACAGAAGGCAGAAGCGAGAGAGCTGCATTTCATTGATCAAAAGTTTATGAATTCCTAATTTCTTCTCTTTTTTCCAACATATTTAAATGTTGGTCACTTCTTCTCTTTTGTTTCAACATTTAAACAACTTTAACCAACATTTAAACTAGGTGAATTTCTCAAACAATTTCAAGATTACAAATTCCTTCATAATTCATGCCTTTCCATACATTTTCAACATTACAACCAAAGGCGATTACCATACCTACAAATGCCCAAAAGTATTTGCAAATGGGTATTGGTAGTGCTTGATCTTCAAGCTTCCTAACCTTCTTCTCGCAACATCCTAAGCTCAATAGCTAGCTCTCTATCGGTCGTGCTTCGCCATCCATCTCTTCTTCCGAGCTCGTGGTGTGGCCATCGCTGCTCGTGCAAAGCATGCGCAACCATTCTTCATGCTCTTCTTGCAGTTCATTCATCGAGTCTTGGCCGAGCATCGACCCAAAGAAAGAAACATGTCACCGCATGAACACCAAACAGATCAACCCATTGCTCAAACATCCCGATGGCGAAAATGGTGCAATTGCCCGATTCTTACCCCATTCTCGCTGCACACGTAGAACGGACGATTACGGTTCCTCGGTGTATGAGAAACCCTTCGATCAACGCCCGCCGCACCGCGGACAGACGAAGACAGCATGTCCACACGCGCCGGCTCAGATCCGCGAGGTGCCGCGGGAGCTTGAGGAAGACATGGAGCTCGAGCCGAAGGAATCTCAACGCCGCCCGCGCCTCCATCGCTAGCTTCCCACCGCGCGCCTCCACAGCTAGCTTCGCCGCCGTGCTCTCTCTCGCCGTGGTCACCGCTGTGCTCTTCGTCGCCGTGGTCACCACATTGCCGCTTCGCTTATATAGCACACCCGCTAACGGCTCTCGCTTCAACGGCTCTTTCTTTGGGTCCCACAAGCCATGCGTCTAACGGCTCAACGGCTCAACGGCTCAACGACTCTTCGCCGCCTGGTCCCACTGTAAGGGCCGAGTCAAAAGGTTGACTGACGGAGACGGCAGAGTTCACGAACGAGTCGGTGCGCACGGACTAGGGGCAAAACTGAGCACAATTTGCATCTGAGGGCAAAACTGAGCAGATGGACACCACTAAGGGCAAAAGGATAATTAACCCTTAAACATAAAGGGCCATTGTTCATTGAGCATAGATTTATTTTTTCCTTCCCATTTCTAATAATGTTGAAATCCCCCCCAACCAAGCAAGGCAGAGGGTTATCATGATATAATCTTGCCAATTCAGCAAGGAAGCTAGCTTTCCCTTCCTTCTGTGCATCTCCATAAACAGTTACCAAGTTCCAGTGCATTTTAATATTTTTATCAAAAACTAGCACTCCCAGAAAATATTGTCCATTTCCAATGGCCTCAACATCAAACATATCTTTATTAATCCCCACTAAAATCCCTCCAGACATTCCTCTAGGAGGGTTCCAATACCATTGGTAATTCTTCCCTCCACACAAATTGTGTAGCTCATTTTTTTGTGAAGTCTTGCTTTATGGTCTCAGAGAGCCCAATAAAGTCTAGCTTCTGACCTATAATCATCTCTCTAATGTATCTCTTCTTGTGGTCTTGTCCAATGCCCCTTACATTCCAAGAAAAACCTCTCATCTTTGTCAAATTAAACTAATTAAGAATCAATAAAATCTCTACTGAGTCCTTCTCCCTTTTCTTCTTATTAGGAGGACCCCAATCCCAACAGTTTGCTTCACACAGTCCAGTGCTGGTGAGCTTTTTTTTACCACTCTTCTTCCCTGAGAGCATCCCTCTCAGTTTCTTAATTTGTTGTTCCTCAATATCAGCATCAGAATGTTCAAAATCTGAACATAGCTCCTCTATATCTATATCTCCAGTATTTATATATACTGGGGTATCCTTTTCTTTCTCTCCTTTCTCCTTAGAACCCTCTTCTCCCCTGTCACTATTCTCTTTTTTTATATTTTGAAGGTATAGCTCTCTTCTTGCTATCTCCATCTTATTGATAATCTCTAGGTTTTTATCAATCATCTCTATTGAGCAACCCAAGTCAATTCCCACCAAAGAACTAATATGCAATAAAGAAGCATCAACAAGTACCAAATCAGAATTCTTACCATAGTTATCTCTTTCCTCGGCTCTAATTTTTGCCATTTCTTCAATTCTCTGGTCTTCCTTTCCCTTGTTCCTGAGACTTCTCTTGATCTCCACTTCTCTTTCCTCCACATCCTTATCCAGGACCTCATTCCCATGTAACTCAGCCATATTCTTCCCCAAGGTCCCAATTGACTCTTTGTTGGGGAACGTAGTAATTTCAAAAAAATTCCTACGCACACGCAAGATCATGGTGATGATATAGCAACGAGGGGAGAGTGTTGTCTACGCACCCTCGTGAGACCGAAGCGAAGCGTTGATTAAACGTAGAGGAAGTAGTCGACGTCCTCCCGGTCCGACCGATCCAAGCACCGTTACTCGGCACCTCCGAAGTTCTTGACACGCGACTGCTCGATGACGCACCTCGATCTCCAATCCAAGAGAGGCTCGAGGGGAGTTTCACAAGACGACGGCGTGGTGACGATCTTGATGTTCTCTGTTGCAGGGCTTCGCCTAAGCACCGCTACAATATGACCGAGGTGTAATATCGTGGAGGGGGCACCGCACACGGCTAAGGAACGATCAATGATCAACTTGTGTCTTCTAGGGTGCCCCCCTTGAAGGAAATATGCCCTAGAGGCAATAATAAAGTTATTATTTATTTCCTTATTTCATGATAAATGTTTATCATTCATGCTAGAATTGTATTAACCGGAAACATGATACATGTGTGAATGCATAGACAAAACAAAATGTCACTAGTATGCCTCTACTAGACTAGCTTGTTAATCAAAGATGGTTATGTTTCCTGACCATGAACAAAGGAGTTGTTATTTGATTAACGAGGTCACATCATTAGTAGAATGATCTGATTGACATGACCCATTCCCTTAGCTTAGCACACGATCGCTTAGTATGTTGCTACTGCTTTTATCCATGACTTATACATGTTCCCGTAACTATGAGATTATGCAACTCCGTTTACGGAGGAACACTTTGGTGCTACCAAACGTCACAACGTAATTGGGTGATTATAAAGGAGTACTACAGTGTCTCCAAAGGCGATGTTGGGTTGGCGATTTGAGATTAGGTTTTGTCACTCCGATAGTCGGAGAGGTATCTCTGGGCCCTCTCGGTAATGCACATCATGAAGCCTTGCAAGCACTACAACTAGTAAGTTAGTTGTGAGATGATGTATTACGGAACGAGTAAAGAGACTTGCCGTAACGAGATTGAACTAGGTATTGATACCGACGATCGAATCTCGGGCAAGTAACATACCGATGACAAAGGGAACAACGATGTTGTTATGCGGTCTCGACCGATAAAGATCTTCGTAGAATATGTAGGAACCAATATGGGCATCCAGGTCCCGCTGTTGGTTATTGACCGTGAATAGTTCTAGGTCATGTCTACATTGTTCTCGAACCGTAGGGTCCCGCACGCTTAAGGTTTCGATGATGGTTATTATGAGTTTATGTATTTTGATGTACCAAGGAGTTCGAGTCCCGGATGTGATCCCGGACATGACGAGGAGTCTCGAAATGGTCGAGACATAAAGATTGATATATTGGAAGCCTATGTTTGGAGTTCGGAATGGTTCCAAGTAAAACAGAAATTACAGTGAGTACCGGAGGTTACTGGAACCCCCGGAGGTAAATGGGCCATAGTGGGCCTTAGTGGAAAAGAGAAGGGCTGCCCTAGATGGGCTGCGCCCCCTTCCCTAGTCCTACTAGGACTAGGAGAAGGGGCCCCCCTCTCTCTTTCCCTCCGGAATCCTAGTTGGACTAGGATTGGGGAATCCTACTCCGTGAGGGAGTAGGACTCCTGCATGCGCCTCCTTGGCCGCCGCCCCTCCCCCGGCTCCTTTATATCTACGGGGCAGGGGGCACCTTGAACACACAAGTTGATCGAAGATCGTTCCTTAGCCGTGTGCGGTGCCCCCTCCACCATATTCCACCTCGGTTATACTGTCGCGAAGCTTAAGCGAAGCCCGCGCCGGTGAAACATCAAGATCGCCACCACGCTGTCGTCTCGACGAACTCTCCTCGACACTCGGCTGGATCGAGTACGAGGGACGCCATCGAGCTGTACGTGTGTCAAGAACTCGGGGCGTCGGAGTAACGGCGCCGGATCGGTCGGATCGCGAGGAGAACGTCGACTACTTCCTCTACGCCAGATCGCTTCCGCCGGGTCTACAAGGGTATGTAGACAACACTCTCCCTCTCGTTGCTATACATCACCATGATCTTGCGTGTGCGAGGGAAATTTTTGAAATTACTACGTTCCCCAACAAAGGGCATCCGAGCCTAGGTTTTTTCTATGGTTTGATGTTTTGCACGAGTAGAACACAAGTGAGTTGTGGGCGATACAAGTCATACTACCTACCAGCATGTCATACTTTGGTTCAGCGGTATTGTGAGATGAAGCGCCTGCACCGACATTACGCCAGACGCTTACGCGAGACTGGTTTCACCGCCACGAGCACTCGCTGCTTAAAGGTGACTGGTGGGTGTCTCTCTCTCACTTTAGTTGAACTGAGTGTGGCTACGCCCGGTCCTTGAGAAGGTTAAACGAGTCTATTTGACGAAGTATCGTTGTGGTTTTGATGCGAGGTGAGACCGGTTCTTGCTTAAGCCCGTAGCAGCCACGTAAAATTTGCAACAACAAAGTAGAGGACGCCTAACTTGTTTTTGCAGGGCATGTTGTGATGTGATATGGTCAAGACGTGATGCTATATTTTATTGTATGAGATGATCATGTTTTGTAACCGGTTATCGGCAATCGGCAGAGCCATATGGTTGTCGCTTTATTGTATGCAATGCAATCGCTTCTGTAATGCTTTACTTTATCACTAAGCGGTAGCGATAGTCGTAGTAGCATAAGTTTGGCGAGACGACAACGATGCTGCGATGGAGATCAAGGTGTCGCTACGGTGACGATGGTGATCATGGTGGTGCAACAAGATGGAGATCATGAAGCACAAGATGATGATGACCATATCATATCACTTATATTGATTTGCATGTGATGTTTATCCTTTTATGCATCTTATCTTGCTTTGATTGACGGTAGCATTATAAGATGATCTCTCACTAAATTATCAAGAAGTGTTCTCCCGAGTATGCACCGCTGCCAAAGTTCGTCGTGCCTGCACACCACGTGATGATCGGGTGTGATAAGCTTCACGTCCATCTACAACGGGTGCAAGCCAGTTTTGCACACGCAGAATACTCGGGTTATACTTGACGAGCCTAGCATATGCAGATATGGCCTCGAACACGAGACCGAAAGGTCGAGCGTGAATCATATAGTAGATATGATCAACATAAGATGTTCACCATTGAAAACTACTCCATTTCACGTGATGATCGGTTATGGTTTAGTTGATTTGGATCACGTGATCACTTAGATGACTAGAGAGATGTCTTTCTAAGTGGGAGTTCTTAAGTAATATGATTAATTGAACTTAAATTTATCATGAACTTAGTACTGATAGTATTTTGCATATTATGTTGTAGATCAATAGCTCGCGTTGTTGCTTTCATATGTTTGTTTTGATATGTTCCTAGAGAAAATTATGTTGAAAAGGTTAGTAGCAATGATGCGGATTCGATCCGTGATCGGAGGTTTATCCTCATTGTTGCACGTAAGAATTATGTCCTTAATGCACCGCTAGGTGATGGACCTATTGCGAGAGCGAGATGCGCACGTTATGAACGTGTGGCTAGCTCAATATGATGACTACTTGATAGTTTTGTGCACCATGCTTTATGGCTTAGAATCGGGACTTCAAAGATGTTTTGAACATCATGGACCATATGAGATGTTCCAGAAATGAAGTTAATATTTCAAGCAAATACCGAGTTGAGAGATATGAAATCTTCAACAAGTTCTATAGCTAAAAGATGGAGGAGAATCGCTCAACTAGTGAGCATGTGCTCAGATTGTCCGGGTACTTCAATCGCTTGAATCAAGTGGGAGTTAATCTTCCGATAAGATAGTGATTGATGAAATTCTCTAGTCACCACCACCAAGTTAGTAGAACTTCGTGATGAACTATAGTATGCAAGGGATGACGAGAACGATTCCCGAGCTCTTCGTGATGTTGAAATCGACGAAGGTAGAAATCAAGAAAAACATCAAGTGTTGATGGTAGACAAGACCACTAGTTTCAAGAAAAGGGCAAAGGAAAGAAAGGGAACTTCAAGCAGATTGACAAGCAAGTTGTCACTCCCACGAAGAAGCCCAAAGCTGAACCAAAGCCCTAAACCGAGTGCTTATCTTTGCAAAGGAAATGGTCATCGAAGCGGAACTGCCCTAAATATTTGGTGGATAAGAAGGATGGCAAAGTGAAAAAGGGTATATTTGATATACTGGTGTTTGATGTGTGCTTTACTAGTGTTTATAGCAACCCTCGGTATTTGGTACTGGTTCGGTTGCTAAGAGTAGTAACTCAAACGGAGTTGCGAATAAATGTAAACTAGCTAAGGGTGAAGTGACGATGTGTGTTGAAAGTAGTTTCAAGATTGATATGATCATCATCGCACACTCCACATACTTCGGGATTAGTGTTGAACCTAAATAAATGTTATTTGGTGTTTGCGTTGAGCATGAATATGATTTGATCATGTTTATTGCAATACGGTTATTCATTTAAGTAAGAGAATAAACTGTTATTCTGCTTACATGAATAAAACCTTATATGGTTACACACCCAATGAAAATGGTTCATGGGATCTCGATCGTAGTGATACACATATTCATAATATTGAAACCAAAAGATGCAAAGTTAATAATGATAGTGCAACTTATTTGTGGTACTCGCCGTTTAGGTCATATTGGTGTAAAGCGATAAAGAAACTCCATCTTGATGGGATTTTGGAATCACTTGATTATGAATCACTTGATGCTTGCGAACCGTGCCTTTTGGGCAAGATGACTAAAACACCGTTCTCCGGAACAATGGAGCGAGCAACAGATTTGTTGGAAATCATACATCGATGTATGTCGTCCGATGAATATTAAGGCTCATGACAAGTATCATTATTTTCTGACCTTCACAGTTGATTTAAAGCAGATATGGGTATATCTACTTGATGAAACATAAGTCTGAAATAGTTGAAAGGTTCAAAGAATTTCAGAGTGAAGTGGAAAAATCATCGTGACAAGAAAATAAGGTTTCTACGATCTGATCGCAGAGACAAATATTTGAGTTACGAGTTTGGTCTTCAATTAAAAACAATGTGGAATAGTTTCACAAATTCATGCCACCTGGAACACCACATCATAATGGTGTGTCCGAACGTCATAACCGTACTTTATTGGATATAGTACAATCTATGATGTTTCTTACCGAGTTACCAATATCGTTTTGGGATCATGCATTAGAGACACTGCATTCACGTTAAATAGGGCACCATCTTTCGTTGAGACGACACTTTATGAACTATGGTTTAGCAAGAAACCAAAGTTGTCGTTTCTTAAAGTTTGGGGCTACGATGCTTATGTGAAAAGTTTCATCTGATAAGCTCAAACCCAAATCGGAGATGTGCGTCTTCATAGAATACCCAAAGGAAATTGTTGGGTACACCTTCTATCACAGATCCTAAAGCAAGATTTTCGTTGCTGAAAATGGATCCTTTCTAGAGAAGGAGTTTCTCTCGAAAGAAGTGAGTGGGAGGAAAGTGGAACTTGATGAGGTAATAGTACCTTCTCCCTTACTTGAAAGTAGTTAAATCGCAGAAACCGGTTTCTGAGACACCTACACCAAGTAGTGAGGAAGTTAATGATGTTGATCATGAAACTTCAGATCAAGTTACTGCAGAACCTCGTAGATCAACCAGAGTAAGATCCGCACCAGAGTGGTACGGTAATCCTGTTCTGGAAATCATGCTACTAGATCATGATGAACCTACGAACTATGAAGAAGCGATGGTGAGCCCAGATTCCATAAAGTGGCTTGAGGCCATGAAATCGAGATGAGATCCATGTATGAGAACAAAGTGTGGACTTTGGTGGCGTTGCCCAATGATCGGCAAGCCATAGAAAATAAATGGATTTTCAAGAGGAAGACGGACGCCGATAGTAGTGTTACTATCTACAAAACTCGACTTGTCGCAAAGGTTTTGACAAGTTCAAGGTGTTGACTACAATGAGTTTTTCTCAAGCGTAGCGATGCTTAAGTCTGTCCGAATCATATTAGCAATTGCCACAATTTATGAAATTTGGCAAATGGATGTAAAACTGCATTCTGAATGGATTTTAGGAGGAAGAGTTGTATATGATGCAACCGAAGGTTTTATCGATCCAAAGGAGCTAACAAAGTGTGCAAGCTCCAATGATCCATCTATGGACTGGTGCAAGCATCTCGAATTGGAATATACGCTTTGATGAGTTGATCAAAGCATATAGTTTTATCTGAGACTTACGGTGAAGCTCAGTATTTACTAAAAATGAGTGGGAGCACTACAAAGATTTCGATAAGTATATGTGAATGACATATTGTAGATCGGAAATAATGTATAATTATTCTGCAAAGCATAAAGGGGTGTTTGAAAGGAAGTTTTTCAAAAAGGACCTCGGTGAAGCTGCTTACATATTGAGCATCAAGATCTATAGAGATAGATCAAGACGCTTGATAAGTTTTTCAATGAAGTACATACCTTGACAAGATTTTGAAGTAGTTCAAAATGGAACAGTCAAAGAAAGAGTTCTTGCCTGTGTTACAAGGTGTGAAATTGAGTAAGACTCAAAACCCGACCACGGCAGAAGATAGAAAGAGAATGAAAGTCATTCCCTATGCCTTGGCCATAGGTTCTATAAAGTATGCCATGCTGTGTACCAGATCTATTGTATACCTTGCACAGAGTTTGGCAAGGGAGTACAATAGTGATCTAGGAGTAGATCATCGACAGCGGTCAAAATTATCCTTAGTAGAGTAAGGATATATTTCTCGATTATGGAGGTGACAAAAGGGTTCGTCGTAAAGGGTTACGCCGATGCAAGTTTTGACACCGATCCGACGACTCTAAGTCTCTATCTAGATACATATTGAAAGTGGGAGCAATTAACTAGAGTAGCTCCGTGCAGAGCATTGTAGACATAGAAAATTGCAAAATACATAACGGATCTGAATATGAAAGACCCGTTGACTAAGATTCTCTCACAAGCAAAACATGATCACACCTTAGTACTCTTTGGGTGTTAATCACATAGCGATGTGAACTAGATTACGGAATCTAGTAAACCCTTTGGGTGTTGGTCACATAATGATGTGAACTATGGGTGTTAATCACATGATGATGTGAACTATCGATGTTAATCACATGGTGATGTGATCTAGATTATTGACTCTAGTGCGTGGGAGGCTGAAGGAAATATGCCCTAGAGGCAATAATAAAGTTATTATTTATTTCCTTATTTCATGATAAATGTTTATCATTCATGCTAGAATTGTATTAACAGGAAACATGATACATGTGTGAATGCATAGACAAAACAAAATGTCACTAGTATGCCTCTACTAGACTAGCTTGTTAATCAAAGATGGTTATGTTTCCGACCATGAACAAAGGAGTTGTTATTTGATTAACGAGGTCACATCATTAGTAGAATGATCGATTGACATGACCCATTCCTTAGCTTAGCACACGATCGTTTAGTATGTTGCTCTTGCTTTTATCCATGACTTATACATGTTCTGTAACTATGAGATTATGCAACTCCGTTTACGGAGGAACACTTTGGGTGCTACCAAGCGTCACTGGCGAAGCTGGGTGATTATAAAGGAGTACTACAGGTGTCTCCAAAGGCGAGATGTTGGGTTGGCGTATTTGAGATTAGGTTTTGTCACTCCGATAGTCGGAGAGGTATCTCTGGGCCCTCTCGGTAATGCACATCATGAAGCCTTGCAAGCACTACAACTAGTAAGTTAGTTGTGAGATGATGTATTACGGAGCGAGTAAAGAGACTTGCCGTAAGCGAGATTGAACTAGGTATTGGATACCGACGATCGAATCTCGGGCAAGTAACATACCGATGACAAAGGAACAACGTATGTTGTTATGCGGTCGACCGATAAAGATCTTCGTAGAATATGTAGGAACCAATATGGGCATCCAGGTCCGCTGTTGGTTATTGACCGTGAATAGTTCTAGGTCATGTCTACATTGTTCTCGAACCGTAGGGTCCGTGACGCTTAAGGTTTCGATGGATGTTATTATGAGTTTATGTATTTTGATGTACCGAAGGAGTTGAGTCCGGATGTGATCCCTGACATGACGAGGAGTCTCGAAATGGTCGAGACATAAAGATTGATATATTGGAAGCCTATGTTTGGAGTTCGGAATGGTTCCGGCGAAAACAGAAATTATCGAGTACCGGAGGTTACTGGAACCCCGGGAGGTAAATGGGCCATAGTGGGCCTTAGTGGAAAAAGAGAAGGGCTGCCCTAGATGGGCTGCGCGCCTCCCCCTTCCCCTAGTCCTACTAGGACTAGGAGAAGGGGGCCGGCCGCCCCTCTCTCTTCCCCCTCCGGAATCCTAGTTGGACTAGGATTGGGGGAATCCTACTCCCAGAGGAGTAGGACTTCCTGCGCGCCTCCTTGGCCGCCCCCCTCCCCTGGCTCCTTTATATACGGGGGGGGGGCACCTTGGAACACACAAGTTGATCGAAGATCGTTCCTTAGCCGTGTGCGGTGCCCCTCCACCATATTCCACCTCGGTTATACTGTCGCAAGCTTAGGCGAAGCTCGCCGTGAAACATCAAGATCGCCACCACGTCGTCAGGCCGACGAACTCTCCCTCGACACTCGGCTGGATCGAGTACGAGGGACGCCATCGAGCTGCAGACGTGTGTCAAGAACTCGGGCGCCGAGTAACGGCGCCGGATCGGTCGGATCGCGAGGAGAACGTCGACTACTTCCTCTACATTGTGATCGCTCCGCTTGGTCTACAAGGGTATGTAGACAACACTCTCCCCTCTCGTTGCTATACATCACCATGATCTTGCGTGTGCGTAGGAAAATTTTTGAAATTACTACGTTCCCCAACACCCCTACCCCCGTATATAAAGGAGGGAGGGAGGAGGTGGCCGGCCCTAGGGGGGGCGCGCCATGAGGAAGGGGAAACCTACTCCAAGTAGGTTTCCCTCTCTTTTCCTTATCTTATTTGGAGGGGGAAGGAAGGAGTACTAGTATTAGGAAGTAGTACTAGTTGTAAGAAGGAAGAGAGGGGGAAGGAGAAAGGAAAGGGGGGGCCGGCCCCCCTCCCCAATTCGGATGGGCTTGGGGCGCGCCTCCCTTGCTCCTTCTCTCTTCCTCCTACATGGGCCCAATAAGGCCCATATACCTCCCGGGGTTCCAGAACCTCCGGAGCTCCAAACTTCTCCGGAACCTTTCCGGTGTCCAAATATATCCGTCCAATATATCAATCTTTATGTCTCGACCATTTCGAGACTCCTCGTCATGTCCGTGATCATATCCGGACTCAACAAACTTCGTACATCAAAATACATAAACTCATAATATAATTGTCATCGAAACCTTAAGCGTGCGAACCCTACGGTTCGAGAATGATGTAGACATGACTGAGACATGTCTCTGGTCAATAACCAATAGCGGGACCTAGATGCCCATATTGGTTCCTACATATTCTACGAAGATCTTTATCGGTCAAACCGCACAACAACATACGTTGTTCCCTTTGTCATCGGTATGTTACTTGCCCGAGATTCGATCGTCGGTATCCAACACCTAGTTCAATCTCGTTACCGGCAAGTCTCTTTACTCATTCTGTAATACGTCATCTCATAACTAACTCATTATTTATATGCTTGCAAGGCTTAAGTGATGAGTATTACCGAGAGGGCCCAGAGATACCTCTCCGACAATCGGAGTGACAAATCCTAATCTCGAATTATGCCAACTCAACATGAACCTTCGGAAATACCAGAGAGCACCTTTATAATCACCCGATTACGCCAGACGTTTGGTAGCACACAAAGTGTTCTTCCGACACGGAGTTGCACAATCTCATAGTTGCAGGAACTTTGTATAAGTCATGAAGAAAGCAATAGCAAGATACTAAACGATCAAGTGCTAGGCTAACAAAATGGGTCATGTCAATCACATCATTCTTCTAATGATGTGATCCCACTAATCAAATGATAACACATGTCTATAGTCAGGAAACATGACCATCTTTGATTAATGAGCTAGTCAAGTAGAGGCATACTAGTGACTATATGTTTGTCTATGTATTCACACATGTATCATGTTTCCAGTTAATACAATTCTAGCATGAATAATAAACATTTATCATGATATGAGGAAATAAATAATAACTTTATTATTGCCTCTAGGGCATATTTCCTTCAGTCTCCCACTTGCACTAGAGTCAATAATCTAGATTACATAGTAATGATTCTAACACCCATGGAGTCTTGGTGCTGATCATGTTTTGCTCGTGAGAGAGGCTTAGTCAACGGGTCTGCAACATTCAGATCCGTATGTATCTTGCAAATCTCTATGTCTCCCACTTGGACTTGGTCCCGAATGGAATTGAAGCGTCTCTTGATGTGCTTGGTCCTCTTGTGAAATCTGGATTCCTTTGCCAAGGCAATTGCACCACTATTGTCACAGAAGATCTTCATTGGTCCCGATGCACTAGGTATGACACCTAGATCGGAAATGAACTCCTTCATCCGCACACCTTCATTTGCTGGTTCGAAGCAGCTATGTACTCCGCTTCACATGTAGATCCCGCCACGACGCTTTGTTTAGAACTCGCACCAACTTACAGCTCCACCGCTTAATAAAAACACGATCCGGTTTGCGATTTAGAATCGTCCGGATCGGTGTCAAAGCTTGCATCGACGTAACCATTTACGACTAGCTCTTTGTCACCTCCATATACGAGAAACATATCCTTAGTCCTTTTCGTATTTCAGATGTTCTTGACCGCTGTCCGATGATCCACTCTGGATTACTTTGGTACCTTCTGCTAAGCTTATTGCTAAGCATACGTCGGTCTGGTACACAACATTGCATACATGATAGAGCCTATGGCTGAAGCATAGGAACATTTTTCATTTTCTCTATCTTCTGCTGTGGTCGGGCATTGAGTTCGACTCAACTTCACACCTTGTAGCACCGCAAGAATCCTTTCTTTGCTCGATCCATATTGAACTTTTTCAATATTTTGTCAAGGTATGTGCTTTGTGAAAGTCCTATTAAGCGCCTTGATCTATCTCTATAGATCTTGATGCCTAATATAAGCAGCTTCTCCGAGGTCTTTCATCGAAAAACTTTTATTCAAGTATCCCTTTATGCTATCCAGAAATTCTATATCATTTCCAATTAATAATATGTCATCAACATATAAAACTAGAAATGCTACAGAGCTCCCACTCACTTTCTTGTAAATACAAAGCTTCTCCAAAAGTCTCAGATAAGACCATATGCTTTGATCACACTATCAAAACATTTATTCCAACTCCGAGATGCTTGCACCAGTCCATAAATGGAACGTTGGAGCTTGCACACTTTGTCAAGACCTTTTGGATCAACAAAACCTTCCGCTGCATCATATACAACTCTTCTTCTAGAAATCCATTCAAGAATGCAGTCTTGACATCCATTTGCCAAATTTCATAATCATGAAATGCAGCAATAGCCAACATGATTCGGACAGACTTAAGCATCGCTACGGTGAGAAAGTCTCATCGTAGTCAACCCCTTGAACTTGTCGAAAACCTTTCGCAACAAGTCGAGCTTTATAGACGAGAACATTACCATCAGCGTCGGTCTTCTTCTTAAAGATCCATTTATTCTCAATGGCTTGCCGATCATCGGCAAGTCAACCAAAGTCCATACTTTGTTTTCATACATGGATCCTATCTCGATTTCATGGCCTCCAGCCATTTTATGGAATCTGGGCTCATCATCGCTTCCTCATAGTTCGTGAGGTTCATCATGGTCAAGTAACATGACTTCCGTAACAGAATTACCATACCACAGTGCGGATCTTACTCTGGTAGACCTACGAGGTTCAGCAGAAACTTGATCTGAAGTTTCATGATCAATATCATTAGCTTCCTCACTAGTTGGTGTAGTTGTCACGGGAACCAGTTCTCGTGATGAACTACTTTCCAATAAGGGAGTAGATACAGTTATCTCATCAAGTTCTACTTTCCTCCCACTCACTTATTTCGAGAGAAATTCTTTCTCTAGAAAGGATCCATTCTTAGCAACAAATGTTTTGCCTTCGGATCTATGATAGAAGGTGTACCCAACAGTTTCCTTTGGGTATCCTATGAAGACACATTTCTCCGATTTGGGTTCGAGCTTATCTGGTTGAAGTTTCTTCACATAAGCATCGCAGCCCCAAACTTTAAGAAACGACAACTTTGGTTTCTTGCCAAACCATAGTTCATAAGGCGCCGCCTCAACGGATTTTGATGGTGCCCTATTTAACGTGAATGCGCCGCCTCTAAAGCATAACCCCAAAACGATAGCGGTAAATCGGTAAGAGACATCATAGATCGCACCATATCAAGTAAAGTACGATTACGACGCTCGACACACCATTTCATTGTGGTGTTCCTGTGGCGTTAGTTGTAAACTATTCCGCATTGTTTCAAATGTAAACCAAACTCAGAACTCAAATATTCTCCTCCATGATCGATCGAGAAACTTTATTTTCTTGTTACGATGATTTTCTACTTCACTCTCAAATTCTTTGAACTTTTCAAATGTTTCAGACTTGTGCTTCATTAAGTAGATATACCCATATCTGCTCAAATCATCTGTGAAGGTGAGAAAAAACGATATCCGCCACGAGCCTCAATATTCATCGGGCCACATACATCTGTATGTATGATTTCCAATAAATCTGTTGCTCTCTCCATAGTACCGGAGAACGGCGTTTTAGTCATCTTGCCCATGAGGCACGGTTCGCAAGTACCAAGTGATTCATAATCAAGTGATTCCGTAAGTCCATTAGTATGGAGTTTCTTCATGCTTTTACATCGATATGACCTAAACGGCAAGTGCCACAAATATGTTGCACTATCATTATCAACTCTGCATCTTTTGGCTTCAACATTATGAATATGTGTATCACTACTATCGAGATTCAATAAAAATAGACCACTCTTCAAGGGTGCATGACCATAAAAGATATTACTCATATAAATAAAACAACCATTATTCTCTCGATTTAAATGAATAACCGTCCGCATCAAACAAGATCCAGATATAATGTTCATGCTCAACGCAGCACCAAATAACAATTATTTAGGTCTAAAACTAATCCCGATGGTAGATGTAGAGGTAGCGTGTCGACGGCGATCACATCGACTTTGGAACCGTTTCTGCGCGCATCGTCACCTCGCCCTGGCTGCTCGCTTATTCAGTAGTCCTGCTTCGAGTTGCAAATATTAGCAATGTAACCAAGATCAAATACCCAGTGCTACTACGAGCTCTAGTTAGGTACACATCAATAACATGTATATCACATATACCTTTGTTCACTTCGCCATCCTTCTTATCCGCCAAATACTTGGGGCAGTTCCGCTTCCAAAGGACTACCGCTTGCAAGAGAAGCACTCGATTTGTGCTTAGGTCCAGACTTGGGTTTCTTCTCTTGAGCAGCAACTTGCTTGCCGTTCTTTTTGAAGTTCCCTTCTTCTTCCCTTTGCCCTTTTCTTGAAACTAGTGGTCTTGTTGACCATCAACACTTGATGCTCCTTCTTGATTTCTACCTCCGTGGCTTTCAAAGATCGCGAAGAGCTCGAATAGTCTTGTTCATCCCTTGCATATTATAGTTTATCACAAAGCTCTTGTAGCTTGGTGGCGATGATTGAAGAATTTCATCAATGACACTATCATCGTGAAGATTAACTCCCAATTGAATCAAGTGATTGTTATACCCGCACATTCCGAGTATATGTTCACTAATGTAACTATTCTCCTCCATCTTGCAGTTGTAGAACTTATTGGAGACTTCATATCTCTCAATCCGGCATTTGCTTGAAATATTAACTTCAACTCTGGAACATCTCATATGCTCCATGACGCTCAAAACGCCGTTGAAGACCGGTTCTAAGCCGTAAAGCATGGCACATCGAACTATAGAGTAGTCATCAGCTTTGCTCGCCAGACGCTCATAACGCCGTCGGCCACATCAAGAAGCAGTTGGCACCCAGCGGTGCTTCCGGGACGTAACTCTTATGTGCAGCAATGAGGATAATCCTCGTGTTATGGACCCAATCCGTGTAATTGCTACCAACATCTTTCAACTTTGCTTTCTCAAGGAACGCATTAAAATTCAACGGAACAACAAAGACGAGCCATCTATCTACAAACAAACATAGACAAGCAAGATACTATCAGTACTAAGTTCATGATAAATTTAAGTTCAATTAATCATATTACTTAAGAACTCCCACTTAGAGACATCTCTCTAGTCATCTAAGTGATTACGTGATCCAAATCAACTAAACCATAACCGATCATCACGTGAGATGGAGTAGTTTTCAATGGTGAACATCATTATGTTGATCATATCTACTATATGATTCACGCCGACCTTTCGGTCTCCGTGTTCCGAGGCCATATCTCGCATATGCTAGGCTCGTCAAGTTTAACTCGAGTATTCTCGTGTGCAAAACTGGCTTGCACCCATTGTAGATGGACGAGAGCTTATCACACCCGATCATCACGTGGTGTCTCTAAGACGATTTAACTTTGGCAACGGTGCATACTCAGGGAGAACACTACTTGATAATTTTAGTGAGAGATCATCTTAAAATGCTACCGTCAATCAAAGCAAGATAAGATGCATAAAGGATAAACAGCACATGCAATCAATATAAGTGATATGATATGGCCATCATCATCTTGTGCTTGTGATCTCCATCTCCGAAGCACCGTCGTGATCACCATCGTCACCGACGCGACACCTTGATCTCCATCGTAGCGTCGTTGTCGTTACGCCATCTATTGCTTCTACAACTATCGCTACCGCTTAGTGATAAAGTAAAGCAATTACAGGGCGTTTGCATTTCATACAATAAAGCGACAACCATATGGCTCCTGCCAGTTGCCGATAACTTCGGTTACAAAACATGATCATCTCATACAATAAAATATAGCATCATGTCTTGACCATATCACATCACAACATGCCCTACAAAAACAAGTTAGACGTCCTCTACTTTGTTGTTGCAAATTTTACGTGGCTGCTACGGGCTTAAGCAAGAACCAATCTCACCTACGCATCAAAACCACAACGATAGTTTGTCAAGTTGATGCTGTTTTAACCTTCGCAAGGACCGGGCGAGCCACACTCGGTTCAACTAAAGTTGGAGAAACCGACACCGCTAGTCACCGTGTGCAAAGCACGGCGGTAAAACTAGTCTCGCGAAGCGCACGCGTAATGTTGGTCCGGCCGCTTCATCCAACAATACCGCTGAACCAAATTATGACATGCTGGTAAGCAAGATGACTTATATCGCCCACAACTCACTTGTGTTCTACTCGTGCAAATAACATCAAACCATAAAACCTAGGCTCGGATGCCATTGTTGGGGAACGAGTAATTTCAAAAATTTCCCACGCACACGCAAGATCATGGTGATGATATAGCAACGAGGGGAGAGTGTTGTCTACGCCTCGTGAGACCGAAGCGAAGCGCTGACGCAACGTAGAGGAAGTAGTCGACGTCCTCCCGGTCCGACCGATCCAAGCACCGTTACTCGGCACCTCCGAGTTCTTGACACGCGACAGCTCGATGACGCACCCTCGATCTCCAATCCAAGAGAGGCTCCGAGGGGAGTTTCACAAGACGATGGCGTGGTGACGATCTTGATGTTCTCCTGTTGCAGGGCTTCGCCTAAGCACCGCTACAATATGGCCGAGGTGTAATATCGTGGAGGGGGGCACCACACACGGCTAAGGAACGATCAATGATCAACTTGTGTCTTCTAGGGTGCCCCTACCCCCGTATATAAAGGAGGGAGGGAGGAGGTGGCCGGCCCTAGGGGGACGCGCCATGAGGAGGGGGAAACCTACTCCAAGTAGGTTTCCCTCTCTTTTCCTTATCTTATTTGGAGGGGGAAGGAAGGAGTACTAGTATTAGGAAGTAGTACTAGTTGTAAGAAGGAAGAGAGGGGGAAGGAGAAAGGAAGGGGGCGGCCCCCTCCCCAATCGGATTGGGCTTGGGGCGCGCCTCACTCACTCCTTCTCTCTTCCTCCTACATGGGCCCAATAAGGCCCATATACCTCCCGGGGTTCCAGAACCTCCGGAGCTCCAAACTTCTCCGGAACCTTTCCGGTGTCCAAATATATCCGCACAATATATCAATCTTTATGTCTCGACCATTTCGAGACTCCTCGTCATGTCCGTGATCATATCCGGGACTCAACAAACTTCGTACATCAAAATACATAAACTCATAATATAATTGTCATCGAAACCTTAAGCGTGCGGACCCTACGGTTCGAGAACGATGTAGACATGACCGAGGCATGTCTCGGTCAATAACCAATAGCGGGACCGGATGCCCATATTGGTTCCTACATATTCTACGAAGATCTTTATCGGTCAAACCGCACAACAACATACGTTGTTCCTTTGTCATCGGTATGTTACTTGCCCGAGATTCGATCGTCGGTATCCAACACCTAGTTCAATCTCGTTACGGCAAGTCTCTTTACTCGCTCAGAATACGTCATCTCATAACTAACTCATTAGTTATATGCTTGCAAGGCTTAAGTGATGAGTATTACCGAGAGGCCCAGAGATACCTCTCCGACAATCGGAGTGACAAATCCTAATCTCGAATTATGCCAACTCAACATGAACCTTCGAAATACCTGAGAGCACCTTTATAATCACCCGATTACGTTGTGATGTTTGGTAGCACACAAAGTGTTCTTCCGTACACGGAGTTGCACAATCTCATAGTTGCAGGAACTTTGTATAAGTCATGAAGAAAGCAATAGCAAGATACTAAACGATCAAGTGCTAGGCTAACAAAATGGGTCATGTCAATCACATCATTCTTCTAATGATGTGATCCCACTAATCAAATGACAACACATGTCTATAGTCAGGAAACATGACCATCTTTGATTAATGAGCTAGTCAAGTAGAGGCATACTAATGACTATATGTTTGTCTATGTATTCACACATGTATCATGTTTCCGGTTAATACAATTCTAGCATGAATAATAAACATTTATCATGATATGAGGAAATAAATAATAACTTTATTATTGCCTCTAGGGCATATTTCCTTCACTCTTGGCTAGCATTGTAATCAGTAGGCTCATTATATTTCCCAGAATCAGTCCCCTCCTTTTTCTGCTGGTTTTCTTTCTCATTGTCTTCAAGATCCATATTGGCTAATTCCATTTCATATTCCTCTCTGTTGGAAGCCTCTTGTGCTAGCCTCTGGATTTCTTCTTGCTGCTTCCTACTTAACTCCTGCAATTCCTTCTACATAGTTTCCAGCTCCTTGATTCTTTTCTCACTTTTTGCCCAAGTGCATTGTTTCTGACTTTGTCTTCCTCCAAATTTTTTATTTTACTGAACATGATTTCACTTTCTTTTTGCCATTTCCTTCTTTCTGCAACCATCTCATTTTGCCATTGTATCATATTTTCTTCCATTTGTGATCTCATTTTCTCAATTTTCCCATTTATCTCCTCACTTTGTTTCACGGACAAGCACCCCAAAGAAACCCCTTTGTATTCTGTGTCTTCCAGCTTAGTTCTCTTCCTATTTTCCATCTCTTCCTCTCCCACTTCTAGGATATTGTTACTGTCATTCTTCCTTTTCTCTTCCTTGTACCAGCCAATTTCCACCACCTTCTCAGCTTCTGCCCCAATTCTGAACATAAGGAGATCAGGGGGAGTGATCTCCACTTGAGAAGGGATTTTATCCACATCTCTAATTCCACATTTTACTCTAATTTTCTCTTCATTGATAGTGTCCATGCCAATTTCAAGCACAGGTCCAACTGCAGCAACAACCTCACAGATGCCTAGGAAATGTCTAAAACAATCAGGGACCTTGGTCAACTTGATCCAGATTGTGTGCATTTTTCCAACAGCCTGATGATCTAGAGACCAGGGTTGTACTTTGATCACCACCCCTGTCCCTAGCAAGTTGAAATCATTGAACTTTGCCAGCTCCACTAATTTTGCCTTGTTGGGAAATCTCATCATGTATCAATTTTTCCAAACTCCCTCACTCTCCATTGCCACCCCAATCAAACATTTCTCCCAAAGCATTCACAAGCTCAGTCTCATTAATCTGTCCTTCTCTTATGACCCCCCAAGGGATTGGTGTGCTCAGCTACCATGACATCTTTATAACTTTGTACCAGAAGGATTCCTAAGCCTTTAGCAACATATCCCACATATTTTGGTACTGGCTTAACTTGTTTCAGCAGATTGCATTCTCTAGTTATGTGATTATCTCTGCCACAAATCAAACAATGTCCTACCCTACATTCCTTGGTGGTGTGTCTAGGGTCCTTGCATTTACCACAAACCTGTTTACTAAACTTGTCAAAGCCTTTCTTGTTATCATCAAAGCTTTGTTGCCAACTATTTCTCCCTCCCTGTTTCTTCAGTTCTAGACCAGCCACCTGTTCAGCCCCCTTGTCAGCTCTTTGCTGCCCTTCTCCCCCTCTTTCATCCTTCCTTTGGATATCTTTCCTAGGCAGATTTCCAGACTGATTCCCAAGCATCCCCTCTACCTGAATTTTCTCACTGTTCTTCATCCCCTGCACTAACTGAGAAAGCAGAGAAGTCAGCAGCAACTGCTGTTAATTTTGATCTGACTGAATTATCTGCTCCTTGTTCCTGTCTTTTTCCAGCACAGCACCTCCCGCATCTCCACTGGTCATTCTTGCGATCTCTTCCCCTCCATCCTTTTTCCCTGCCTTAGCTTGCCAAACCAGATTCTCTCCATTCCTCTCAATCACAGAGTCCTCTTCTTCTGAATCTCTGCCAACTCCATTCCCAGCACCAAATCGGCCATCTCCTCTCCCAAAACCACCAGATCTCCCTGGGAAGGCATGTCTGCCTCCAATCCATCCCCCCTATCTGCATGGCTGAATCTTCCTCCTATGTGTCCACTTCCTCCTCTTCAATTGAATCTATGGGCTCCAAACCCTCTCCCAAAATTTCCTGACATCTCTCCTTCTTGTGGTGGTGAGGGGAGGAGAGGGGGAAACCCTAAGAGGAAGGATTGGTCCCCTCTCATCTCTATTCCCTCTTTTATACCAGCCAGGACCCTCTCCCCCTTTTGGGTTGGGCTGGGCTCCAAACCACCAGGCCTCCACCACGGCAGGCCCACATCCATATCCAGATTCAAATCCTTCCCCACTGAGCCCCCAAAAAGGATCAGGGGTCTCAACTTCTCCTCAGGACTAATTTTTCTCAACTTTCCCTCTTTTGGAGCCAAATGGGCTGCAATTGGGGTGTTTTGAACTTCAATTTCACCAAAATCCAGATCCTCATCCCCAAACCAAGGGATTATGGGATGTATATTGTTTTTTTTCATATGCTTTTGCACAATACGAGCATCTGAAGGAAATATGCCCTAGAGGCAATAATAAAGTTGTTATTTATTTCCTCATATCATGATAAATGTTTATTATTCATGCTAGAATTGTATTAACCAGAAACATGATACATGTGTGAATACATAGACAAACTTAATGTCACTAATATGCCTCTACTTGACTAGCTCATTAATCAAAGATGGTTATGTTTCCTAACCATAGACATGAGTTGTCATTTGATTAACGGGATCACATCATTAGGAGAATGATGTGATTGACATGACCCATTCCGTTAGCTTAGCACTTGTCGTTTAGTATGTTGCTATTGCTTTCTTCATGACTTATACATGTTCCTACAACTATGAGATTATGCAACTCCCGTTTACCGGAGGAACACTTTGTGTGCTACCAAACGTCGCAACGTAACTGGGTGATTATAAAGGAGCTCTACATGTGTCTCCAAAGGTACATGTTGAGTTGGCGTATTTCGAGATTAGATTTTGTCACTCCGATTGTCGGAGAGGTATCTTTGGGCCCTCTTGGTAATGCACATCACTATAAGCCTTGCAAGTAATGTAGCTAAAGAGTTAGTTACAGAATGATGCATTACGTAACGAGTAAAGAGACTTGCCGGTAACGAGATTGAACTAGGTATTGAGATACTGACGATCGAATCTCGGGCAAGTAACATACCGATGACAAAGGGAACAACGTATGTTGTTATGCGGTTTGACCAATAAAGATCTTCGTAGAATATGTGGGAGCCAATATGGGCATCCAGGTCCCACTATTGGTTATTGACCGGAAACGTGTCTCGGTCATGTCTACATAGTTCTCGAACCCGTAGGGTCGGCACGCTTAACGTTTCGTTGACGATATAGTATTATATGAGTTATGTATATTGGTAACCGAATGTTCTTCGGAGTCCCGGATGAGATCATGGACATGACGAGGAACTCCGGAATTGTCCGGAGATAAAGTTTGATATATGGGATAATAGTGTTTAATCTCCGGAAGGGTTCCGGAATTCACCGGAAGGGGTTTCGGATGTTTCCCAAAATGTTTGGGTACGAGAACACGTTATTTGGGCCAAAGGGGAAAGCCCACAAGGTTTTTGGAAAGCGCAAAAGGAAGTTCTGCGGAGTCTAGGGGCCAGACGTCAGGGTCCTTGGCGTCTGGCCCCGGAGTCCGAGAAGGACTCTTGCCTTTCGGGTGAAACCGACTTTGTGGAGGCTTTTACTCCAAGTTTCGACCCCAAGGCTCAACATATAAATAGAGGGGCAGGGCTAGCACCAAAGACACATCAAGAAACACCAAGCCGTGTGCCGGCAACCCCGTCCCCTCTAGTTTATCCTCTGTCATAGTTTCCATAGTGCTTAGGCGAAGCCCTGCGGAGATTGTTCTTCACCAACACCGCTACCACGCGCGTCGTGCTGCCGAACTCATCTACTACTTCGCCTGCCTTGCTAGATCGAGAAGGCGAGGACGCCATCGAGCTGAACGTGTGCGTAACTCGGAGGTGTCGTGCGTTCCGTACTTGGATCGGTCGGATCGTGAAGACGTACGACTACATCAACCGCGTTGATAAACGCTTCCGCTTAGCGATCTTCAAAGGTATGAAGATACATTCCCCCTCTCGTTGCTATGCATCACCATGATCTTGCGTGTGCGTAGGATTTTTTTTGAAATTACTACGTTCCCCAACAACATCTACACCAGTAAACTTAATTTCATCACCCAACCTATCCCTTTTCTTATCCCAATTCTCCTTTTCATGATCCGAACTAGCAAAAACGGAGGAGGTCCTATACCAATCCTCACCCTTCTGAGATTTAGGCCCTTTTCGAATTCTATTCCTATTATCAAGCCTCCCCCCAATTTACTTCTACTGTTTGTATCATCTGCCTCAATCGAAGCAGTAGACACCAGATATTTCGCAGCTTTGACCATACCTGATTCGAAGACGAGGGCCTCCCCTCCCCCTCCTCCTCGGAGCCCTCACCATCCAGCAACCAGAAGCGATTGCCAGCCGGCGAGCGCCCTACTAGCGGCGGGAGGGAGCAAGGAGGCGAGGCGAACGCCTCTGGAAACACGGGGAACGGCGAGGGAGTGAGGTCGGGGTCGAAGGCACCCTGGCCCTCCTCCGTGGCGACACCGCCACCTCCTCCTCCATCTCTTCGAGCTCCGCATCCTCCTCGATCTTGATCGGAAGCCACCTGGATCCAGGAGCAGGGATCCCCATCACCACCGCCTGCGGTGGCGCCTGAGGCGCCGGTGGCGGTGCCCTTGGCTGGATCAGGCGGTAGCGGAGGGAGCGGAAAACCTTCCACTTCTCCCTCTGCTCCGGAATCAGCGATTCCGCCCCGAGCATCGCCCACAGGATCACCCCCATCGCCGGCTGGCGGTCGTAGTTGGGGAAGCACATGAGAATCTCCTCTCCGCGCAGCTTGTCCCTCACCATCTCCGACGCGTCGTTGAGGGATTTCGCCGTTGGAAACCACCGGTCGATCTCCTTCAACCTCCCCATCAGGACCTCGTCGCCGTTGGACAGCGCCCACATCTGCTGCTCGCGCGTTGTCATCGAACCCTAGCTCTCGCAGCGGCGGGGCGCGGTGGTTTTTGTGGATGAGATTTGTGCGGTGTGAAGTGGAGGAGAGCCGAGGCGACGGCCTAATAGCCCCTCTCCCCTCCCCCCGCTCGCCATTACGCACCTTGAAAACCACCCCAGCGTCGCCCCATCGGTCAGCCGCCGCAATTTTCGCGACGTGGCACGGGAACGCCACCCTCTGGCCCACCCGCCACTCCGCGCCGCCCACCCATCTGCACGCATCCACCACCACCCCCCTCGTCGTCGATGAGCTCCACCCGCTGCCCTTTGCCGGCGTACGTGGCCGTGGCGCTCCGGCACCGCCGTGCAGAAGTCCGGCACGAACACGCACGGGAAACGTGTACCGCACGGAGACGTGTTCATTTTTTCTCTCAATTAGGCCCAGTATAGCTAAAAAGAAGAAATTAGGCCCGTGCATTCCACCGTGCCCGCCTGCACCGCGCGGCTGAGACCAGCGTGGCACGCTCGGCGTCGTGAGACGGGCGGCGCGGCACGTTCCGGCGCGTGCGAGGCCAGCGCCGCCACGCGCGCAGGCTGCCATGCTTCACCGCCGCCCGTGGTACTTTCAGGATCGCCGTACAGTGGCGCCACCAATCGTGAAGGCCGCTCGGGCTTCACCGCGCTCAGTGCGGGATGCCCGGCCTTGATCTTTTCGGGCTCGCCGTACAGTGGCGCCACCACCGCCCTTGCCGGGGCCGCGTCGCTGATTAGCCGGCGAGCGCGGCGAGATTCCGTCACGCATTCCACCTCCCGGCTCCGTGGGTGTTCGCCTGTTCGGTGCAGTGCTCCTCCCCTCACAGGCGGCCACACGCGTCACCCGATCGCACGGCAGACATCATCAAGTTGACCGAGGGAGAAACGGAGAGGGGACCGGACGCGACGGGACACGACGCAAGTTGACCACCTAGCGATGGTGCCACTCGTGACAGTAGTAATAATAGCACTAGATTACAACATATAGCACGATAAATGGTTGACAGTAATATACACAGGCGCGATAAATGATTACAAATATATATCCTCTCTACGTGCACATTGCTGCCACGGTACGCATACATACGGTGATAAATACGTGCGAATCAAAAATAATGCACGGCGAATCATCAAGGAGTAGAGGAAGTCGGCATCAATGCATACCAAGCGCAATACACAGGCGTGATAATGAAGTGAATTCCCTGCCACTATCTCCGTTCTAATTATATATATCTCCTGATGATATGAATGAGCACCGAGCACGGCACACACTCTACTGCTCTCCTCCGCGAGCATCTGTCTACTTTTAGGAAGGCATTTCTTTCCAAGAGTATCTGGGGTGACCAAATACGGTGGCTGAGTGAGCGCGGGGGATTGTGAAGCTGAGATGGGGGATCGTACTCTTGGCAAAGGCAGGAAGTGCGTCCCCTCGCCGTCGGCGGCGGCGGCGGTCAGGAACGCCGTGCTTCTCCTGGCCGCCGTCGTGTTCGTGGGGTGGCTGATGATGTGGGCCATGCTGCCGACCAGAACTTACAGCTCGACATGGGCGCCGAAGCTTGCGGCGCTCACCGGCTTCGGGAAACAAGGTAGTCTTTCTTTCTTCTTCCTCTCACGACTTGCTGGAATTGCACCGTTGTCAGTTTTCACGAGGTACTTGTTTCTTTTGTTCATCAATGGTTCTAATGTTTTATTACAGGGATTAGGATGACGGTGTACGTCTTTCCAGTGCTGTTCGTGTACGTCGTGGCGTGCGTTTACCTGCATTTGCAGCAGCAGAAGGGGGGTGACCCTGACACCCAGCGCCGTACCAGGTATGGTCAATTTTTTCCGGCTAAAAACAAGGAATATTTCGCATGTAGCCACAGAACAAACGACGGAAATTCCTGATGATTTGCTTATGTTTAGCACGAGAATGGCAGCCTGGAGGAGGCCCGTGCTGGTGAGAGGCCCGCTGGGGATCGTGACGGGCATAGAACTGGCTGTCCTTCTCATGTTCATGGCGCTCCTCGTCTGGTTCTACTACGCGTACGTCACCGTCGAGTTCTCCAAGCTACGCGTCAAGCCAGGCCAGAAACTGTAAGGAGCCACACGCACGCAGCCGGTCGACACAAAATTGTTGCTGTAATTCTGATGGTGAAACAAGTGCGTGCAAACTGACGTGCGTGCGTGCGCGCAATTGGTGTTCTCAGGTGGCAGGCGGAGCTGGAGAAAGCGGCGAAGCGGCTCGGCAGTGTCGGGAGCTTGTGCTGTGCGCTGCTGTTCCTGCCCGTGGCACGCGGCTCGTCGCTCCTGCCGCTCGTCGGCCTCACGTCGGAGGCCGGCATCAAGTACCATGTCTGGCTGGGGAACATGGCCATGGTCATCTTCACCGCTCATGGGCTCTGCCACGTCTTTTTCTGGGCATCCACTGATCAGATCCACCTGGTACTCCCCTCAGGTGCAACCAAGTCTTCAAGATTCAGAGTAGGGTTGGGAGGGACTAACTTGGCACGCTCCTTGTGACCCAGATGACGAAATGGGCAAGGGCGAGGGCCTCGAACGTGGCCGGGGAGCTGGCCTTGCTCTGCGGCCTCGCGATGTGGGCGACGGCGCTGCCGCGCATCCGCCGCCGGATGTTCGAGCTCTTCTTCTACGCGCACCACCTCTACATCCCCTTCATCGTGTTCGCCGCGCTCCACATGGGCGTCCTCGTGTTTTGCTACGTCCTGCCCGGCGTCTTCCTCTTCGCCGTCGACCGGTGCCTCCGCTTCCTGCAGTCGCGCGCCCGCGTCCGCCTCGTCTCTTCCCGCCTCCTGCCGTCCGGGGCCGTCGAGCTCAACTTCGCCAAAAGCCCCAGTAAGCAACGTCGATATCCATGCACGGAGGGTTACGAGGCAACGACAGGAAAAATGTGCTGACAACTTTGTCGCAGGTCTGAGGTACAATCCCACGAGCACGCTCTTCGTCAACGTCCCATGCGTCTCGCGGCTCCAGTGGCACCCTTTCTCGGTGACGTCGAGCAGCAGCCTCGAGCCGGACACGCTGAGCGTCGTCATCAAGAACAGAGGCGGGTGGACGCAGAAGCTGTACGAGACGGTCTCGTCTCTGCCCCCGTCGGGTGGCCACCTCGGCGTCTCGGTCGAGGGGCCGTACAGCCCGGCCGCCGGGTTCACGCACTTCTTGGGCCACGACTCGCTGGTGATGATCAGCGGCGGCATCGGCATCACGCCGTTCATCTCCGTCATCCGCGAGCTGGTTTACCAGAGCGCCATGGCAGAAACGGCGTCCATGCCGAGGCTCCTCCTCGTCTGCGTCTTCAGGACGTCGGCCGAGCTCGACATGCTGGACCTCATCGTCCCGGTCTCCGGCGGCCTCTACGGCACCCCCAGCCTTGACCTGCGCATCGAGGCCTTCGTGACGAGCGAGAGCGAGCCCCGCGCCGGCAACGACGCGCACAAGCGGCCTTGTCAACAACTCTGGTTCAAGCCGTGGCCGTCAGACGCGCCCGTCTCCCCCGCGCTCGGCTCCAACGGCTGGCTCTGGCTCGGCGCCGTCGTGTCCTCGTCGTTCGCCGCGTTCCTCCTGCTCGTCGCCGCGCTGCAGCGGTTCTACATCTACCCGGTTGACCGAGACAGCAACCACGTGTACCCGTGGGCGGCCAGAACTATGCTGAACCTGCTGTTCCTCGGCGCCAGCATCGCCGGTGTCACCGGTGCGGCGTTCCTGTGGAGTAAGCGGAGGAGCGCCAGGGAGGCCAAGAAGATAAAGAGCGTGGACGGGCCGACGCCGGCGATGTCGCCGGTGTCGTTGCTCCACTGGGCAGGTGGAGGCGGCGTGGAGAGGGAGCTCGAGATCTTGCCTGCGCAGCCTCTTGCGCAGGCTACCAATGTGCACTTCGGCCACCGTCCAGATCTCAAGAGTAAGCTCTACCGTGCACATTTCATTTTCAGACGTGCATTTGGTTTTGTTTAGCTCTGCCAATTTGTGAGAAAAATGGTCGAACTGAATTGTGTAGGGATGCTGCTGGGAATTCACGACGAAAACGTTGGGGTGATGGCCAGTGGTCCGTCGGGGATGCTTGAGGAGGTCGCGACTATCTGCTCGTCTGGGCTGGCGAGCAATCTGCATTTCCAGTCTATAAGCTTCACCTGGTGAACAACCAATTCCGAGCATCTAGCTCAAGAGGAAGAGGCTTTGGTTCTACTTTCTACTAGTTCGTACATCATCGTAGTCTGTTGTGTAGGTATTTTTCTTGTTTGCGGGTAAATGTTATGTACCTATTATTCTCTCGTTTCTATGACTATCACCATTTCTCTAGCTCGAAACATGCTTTCACCCTCCTTTAAGTTAATATAAGAAACAAACGATTGAACTCATACAAGATGACGAAGAATTCCTTTTACAAAATTGATAAAAAAAACCCTGCGGCTAGGAACCATCCGACTGATAATAAATGAATTTAAGCCGCCTCGCAGGCTGTAGGATCCCCGATCTCCGACCCTGCAGTATTGTGCTCCCGCAAACTGGAAGTTGCCATAGCGCCCACAAACTGGAGTCATCACAACACCCGTCCGTCGGATCGCCGGTTGAAACAGCCCTCCATCGCAAAACAACAACTACCCCAGCCAGTGGCGCAACACCTTGTTCGTCGGAGCGCCGGTTGCAGCAGCTCTCTGTTGTAGCACCGGGGGCATAAGGATGCTCCATCGTAGCTCCGTCGGAGCACCGACAGCCCCGACGCTACTCCATTGCAACTCCATCACAGCACCGCGCAGCCTGGCGGTGCTCGACAACTCCTCGCAGCAAAAGTGATGCTGCAAATCCCCATTGCAGCATTGGCGATGCTCCACGGCGATGTTCTGACGATGCTCTATTGCAGCTGCACAGGCGGTATTCCGGCGGCTCGATGATGTTCCATTGTGATGACCCACAAGTATAGGTTATCAGTCGTAGTCCTTTCGATAAGTAAGGGTGTCGAACCCAATGAGGAGCAGAAGGAAATGACAAGCGGCTTTCAGCAAGATAATTGTCGGTAACAGATAGTTTGATAGCAAGATAATTTGTAACGAGCAATAAATAGCAATAGTAACAATAAGTGCAGCTAGGTAGCCCAATCCTTTTTATAGCAAAGGACAAGCCGGAACAGTCTCTTATAGTAAGCAAAGCGTTATTGAAGACACACGGGAATTTATCTAGTCAATTTCATCATGTTGGTTTGATTCGTGTTTGCTACTTTGATAATTTGGTATGTGGGTGGACCGGCGGTTGAGTGTTGTTCTTACTTGAACAATCCTCCCACTTATGATTAACCCCTCTCGTAAGCATCCGCAACTAGAAAGAAGAATTAAGATAAAATCTAACCATATCATTAAACATATGGATCCAAATCAGCCCCTTACGGAATAGCGCATAAATTAGGGTTTAAGCTTTTGTCACTCTAGCAACCCATCATCTAATAACTACTCCACAATGCATTCTCTTAGGCCCGAAGATGGTGAAGTGCCATGTAGTTGACGTTCACATAACACCACTAAGGGAATCACAACATACATATCATCAAAATATCGAACGAATATCAAATTCATATGACTACTTATGACAAGACTTCTCACATGTCCTCAAAAACAAAAGTAACTACTCACAAAACATATTCATACTCTAGATCAGAGGGGTATTGAATAGCATAATAGATCTGAACATATAATCTTTCACCAAATAAACCAGCTAGCATCAACTACAAGATGTAATCAACACTACTAGTCACCCATAGATACCAATATGAGGTTTTGATACAAAGATTGAACACAAGAGATGAACTAGGGTTTTGAGATGAGATGGTGCTGGCGAAGATGTTGCTGAAGATTGGTCCTCCCAAAGTGAGAAGGTTGTTGTTGATGACGATGTCTTCGATTTCGCCCTTCCGGAGGGAAGTATCCCTGGCGGAATCGCTCCGCCGGAGAGCAAAAGTGCTCCTGCCCAAGTTCCGCCTAGAGACGACGGCGCTCCGTCCCGAAAGTCCCCTTGTCATTTTTTCTAGGGCAAATGACCTTATATACCAGAAGATGGACACCGGAGGATGGCCAGGGGGTAGGCGCGCCCCCTCTGGTATTTCTTTTCTCTAATATTTTTTAATATATTCCAAAATATATATCCTTAAATTTCAGCTCATTTGGAGATGTGCAAAATAGGTATCTCTGACATAGCTTTTTTAGGTCCAGAATTTCAGTTGCCGGTAATCTCCCTCTTTGTGCAAACCTTGCATATTATGAGATAAAAGGCATTAAAATTACTCCACAAAGTGTTATATTGAATAAAAACACTATAAAAAACAGTAGGAAAACATGATGCAACATAGCCGTATCACATTGCAGCACGAATGATGACCCCGACAGCCCGGTGATGCTCCATCATAGCGACGCGCGACCTCCCAAATGCTCCATGGCAGTAGCGATGACTCACTGTGGTGCTGCAGTGTCGCTGCGGTCACAAAAGTGGTTTTCCTCCCCTCAAAGCACTGTGTGTGGCCTGATGCAGCGATGGTGTCTGACGGCGCGCGTTGGCTTGAGCAAAGGGAATGTTGGCGGAGCGGCACACGAGCAGGTTTAGGTAGGACGGCAGGAAGGAAGTTGTCGAAGTGGAAGGAAGCTGCTGACGAGATCCATTAGGCAGGGCGAACTGGTGAACGCATGTGGGGATGGAAGAATGTGTGGATGTGCATCGCTGCATGCCTGCGTGAAATAAGGCCATATATATATATATATATATATATATATATATATATATAGAGAGAGAGAGAGAGAGAGAGAGAGAGAGACTAGTAGAAAAGGGGGCAATGGTCTGGCCGGCTAGCCCATTAGTCGATTCGGTCAGCCTGTAACCGGACCAATGGGGCATTGGACCGGTTAAGAGCCCCGAGGCCGGCCGGCCACGTGGGCCATTGGTCCCGGATTCGTCTGGACCTTTGGTCCAGTTGGTGGGACAAACGGGACCAATGGGCCTCGCTCCCGCCCACCACCATTGGTCGGTTGGTGGCATGAACGGGACCAAAGGCTGCCCTTAGTCCCGGTTCATGCCACCAACCGACTAAAGGGTTGGTCCTGTTCATGCTGAGTTTAGTCCCACCTCGCCAACCAAGGGGCCTGCACGGTTTATAAGCCCCTCCCTCTCTGCCATGTTGAGCTCCTCTCAAAATGAAAATAGATGCCCTTATACAGGGAATTTAACCTAAATTCATACTGAATTTCTCTGAAGTTAGTAGAAATTTATTATGAATTTAGGTTGAATTTTCTATAAGCGCATCTATGCTCATTTCGAGTAGTTTTTATATAGTTTTTTCTTTTCTGCTATATTTATTTTTTTCTTTTTATTTCGAGTTGTAATAACTCATTAAAATAAGCATCTATGCTCATTTTTTAGTAAAGTTAATCACAACTATTTTTTCTTCTATTTATTTCTGAATTGTAATAAGTCATTAAAAATAAGCACCTATGCTCATTTTTTAGTAAAATTAATCACAACTATTTTTTCTTCTATTTATTTCGAGTAGTTTTTATATAGTTTTTTCTTTTTGCTATATTTATTTTTTTCTTTTTATTTCTGTGTAATAACTCATTAAAAATAAGCATCTATGCTCATTTTTTTAGTAAACTTAATCACAACTATTTTTTCTTCTATTTATTTTTGAATTGTAATAAGTCATTAAAAATAAGCATCTATGCTCATTTTTTAGTAAAGTTAATCACAACTATTTTTTCTTCTATTTATTTCTGAGTAGTTTTTTATATAGTTTTTTCTTTTCTGCTATATTATTTTTTTTCTTTTTATTTCTGAGTTGTAATAAGTCATTAAAAATAAGCATCTATGCTCATTTTTTTAGTAAAGTTAATCACAAATATATATTTTTCTATTTATTTCTGAGTTGTAATAAGTCATTAATAAGCATCTATGCTCATTTTTTAGTAAAGTTAATCACAACTATTTTTTTTGAGTTGTAATAAGTCATTAAAAATAAGCATCTATGCTCATTTTCTAGTAAAGTAATCACAACTAATTTTTTTCTATTTATTTATGAGTAGTTTTTATATCGTATTTTTTTCTTTTCGCTATATTTATTTTTTTCTTTTTATTTCTGAGTTGTAATAAGTCATTAAAAATAAAAAGAGGTGCAATCTTTCGTTAATTAGCTTCAAGCCTTTCGAATAGTGTAAAGCGTGACGCACACACACTCGTGCAGTCTACCCTAATCCTCAAGGCTTGAAGCTAAACAACGCAGTGAGCATTGAGCCTCTTCTTCATCGCCTCTGCGCTCAGGCTTATAAACCGTCATAATGCCTCTCGCTTGGCGAGGTGGGACTAATTAAAAACAGTGCGTAAAGAATCAACTAAAAAACAGTGCAGAAAATAAATAAGTAATTAGACAGGTGCATTGGCACGGTTGGTGGCACCAACCGCACCAATCCCCTCTTTGGTCCCGTTGGTGGCACCAACCGACAATGTCTTTACTTTGTCCCGTTTGAGCCACCAACCGACCAAAGGTCTTCATTTCCGCCTTTGGGTGTTGAAAAGAGCCTTTGGTCCCGATTAGGCACCAACCGACTAAAGGCTACATTGGTCTGGTTTGTGGTCTTAACCGACCAAAGCATTTGCTATATAAGTAGCACTTAGCGCCATCCTCCTCTTCCGACTTCTCTCTCCTCCTCTCCCAACACCGCTGTCGCCGTCATTCCCATTCGACGCCGCCGCCGCCGCCCGCCGACGCCGTCGCCGCCGCCCGCCCGCGCATTGCCCGCCCGCCCGCCGCCCATGCCGTCGCCGCCATGCCTGCCGCCGACGTCGCGCTGCTTGCGCTGCTTGCTGACTGCCGCCGCCATCGCCGACGACGCCACAGACCATATGCCATCGCCACCGCCCCTGTCCGCCTCGACGTCGCCAGACTGCCGTGCCAGGTTGCTGACGCCTGCCGCCTCGCCAAGACTCGCCGTCGCCGTCGCTTTCGCCGTCCGTGAGCAATTTTTTTATTTTTGTTAGATTTTTTTGTAGTTCATAGTTTTTTTTGTTAGATTAGATTTGTAATAATTTAGATATGTAGTTCATATTGTGTAATTTAGACTGTGTAATTAATTTGTTCATATTATGTTAGATTTTTTTCTGTTAATAGATTTTTTGGTGATATTATTGTTGAATATGCATGTTTAGTGATATTATTGTTAATAGATCTTTTTGTTAGATTGGATGTGTAGTAATTTAGATATGTTGTTCATATTGTGTAATTAATTTGTTCATATTATGTTAGATTTTTTTCTGTTAATAGATATTTTTGGGTGATATTATTGTTGAATATGCATGTTTGGTGATATTATTGTTAATAGATCTTTTTGTTAGATTAGATGTGTAGTAATTTAGATATGTAGTTCATATTGTGTAATTTAGATTGTATAATTAATTTGTTCATTTTTAGTAAGTACTATTTTATTTTATTTATAGTAAGTGCTTCATATATAGTTGAACTAGCTAGTTGATTTAATAAACTACTTTATTTTATATATATAGAAGTAGTTTGTTTTTAGTAAGTACTACTTTATTTATTTATAGTAAGTGCTTAGTAGTTGAACTAGATAGTTGATTTAATTAATAAAACCACTTTATTTAACTATATATAGAAGTAGTCCTCAAGATCGACGTCGGCGATGTTTATCCCAACATCCTCGCTGCCGCCGACTCGGCGGTGGAGGCCTGCTTGATCAGGGCCATGTTCGGGACTGGGCTCCGCCGGGTTGGTATTGGGAGGTGCTACCTTCCGGGTGAAGGAAATATGCCCTAGAGGCTATAATAAAGTTATTATTTATTTCCTTATTTCATGATAAATGTTTATTATTCATGCTAGAATTGTATTAACCGGAAACATAATACATGTGTGAATACATAGACAAACATAGTGTCACTAGTATGCCTCTACTTGACTAGCTCGTTTATCAAAGATGGTTATGTTTCCTAACCATGGACAAAAGAGTTGTCATTTGATTAACGGAATCACATCATTAGGAGAATGATGTGATTGACATGACCCATTCCGTTAGCCTAGCACTTGATCGTTTAGTATATTGCTATTGCTTTCTTCATGACTTATACATGTTCCTGTAACTTTGAGATTATGAAACTCCCGTTTACCAGAGGAACACTTTGGGTGCTACCAAACGTCACAACGTAACTGGGTGATTATAAAGGAGTACTACAAGTGTCTCCGAAGGTACATGTTGGGTTGGCGTATTTCGAGATTAGTTTTTGTCACTCCGATTGTCGGAGAGGTATCTCTGGGCCCTCTCGGTAATGCACATCACTATAAGCCTTGCAAGCAATGTGACTAATGAGTTAGTTGCGGGATGATGCATTACGTAACGAGTAAAGAGACTTGCCGATAACGAGATTGAACTAGGTATTGGATACCGACGATCAAATCTCGGGCAAGTAACATATCGATGACAAATGGAACAACGTATGTTGTTATGCGGTTTGACCGATAAAGATCTTCGTAGAATATGTAGGAGCCAATATGAGCATCCAGGTTCCGCTATTGGCTATTGACTGAGAATAGTTCTAGGTTATGTCTACATAGTTTTCGAACCCGTAGGGTCCGCACGCTTAAGGTTTCGATGACAGTTATTGAAGGAAATATGCCCTAGAGGCAATAATAAAGTTATTATTTATTTCCTCATATCATGATAAATGTTTATTATTCATGCTAGAATTGTATTAACCGGAAACATGATACATGTGTGAATACATAGACAAACATATAGTCACTAGTATGCCTCTACTTGACTAGCTCATTAATCAAAGATGGTTATGTTTCCTAACCATAGGCATGTGTTGTCATTTGATTAATGAGATCACATCATTAGGAGAATGATGTGATTGACATGACCCATCCCGTTAGCTTAGCACTTGATCGTTTAGTATTCTCGCTATTGCTTCCTTCATGACTTATACATGTTCCTGTAACTATGAGGATTGTGTAACTCCGTTTACCGGAAGAACACTTTGGTACTACCAAACGTCACAACGAATCGGGTGATTATAAAGGAGTACTACAGGTGTTTCCGAAGGTACATGTTGAGTTAGCATAATTCGAGATTAGGTTTTGTCACTCCGATTGTCGGAGAGGTATCTCTCGGCCCTCTCGGTAATACTCATCACCCAAGCCTTGCAAGCATGTAACTAATGAGTTAGTTATGAGATGACGTACGAACGAGTAAAGAGACTTGCCGTAACGAGATTGAACTAGGTATTGATACCGACGATCAAATCTCGGGCAAGTAACATACCGATGACAAAGGAATAACGATGTTGTTATGCGGTTTGACCGATAAAGATCTTCGAGAATATGTAGGAACCAATATGGGCATCCAGGTCCCGCTATTGGTTATTGACCGAGACGTGTCTCGGTCATGTCTACATTGTTCTCGAACCGTAGGGTCCGCACGCTTAAGGTTTCGATGATGCTTATATTATGAGTTTATGTATTTTGATGTACCGAAGTTTGTTCGAGTCCCGGATGTGATCACGGACATGACGATGAGTCTCGAAATGGTCGAGACATAAAGATTGATATATTGCACGGATATATTTGGACACTGGAAAGGTTCCGGAGAAGTTTGGAGCTACCGGGAGGTTACCTGAACCCCCGGGAGGTATATGGGCCTTATTGGGCCTATATAGGAAGAAGGGAGAAGGAACAAGGGAGGGGGGCGCGCCCCCCCAGCCCAATCCGACTGGGGGGGCCGGCCCCCCTTCCTTTCTCCTTCCCCTCTTCCTATTACTACTACTAGTACTTATTCCTAATACTAGTACTCTTTCCTTCCTCCTCCAAATAAGATAGGAAAGGGGAAACCTACTTGGAGTAGGTTTCCCCTCCTCTATGGCGTGCCCCTTGGGCGGCCTCCTCCTCCCTCCCTCCTTTATATACGGGGTAGGGGGCACCCTAGAACACACAAGTTGATCATTGAGATCGTTCCTTAGCCGTGTGCGGTGCCCCTCCACGATATTACACCTCGGTCATATTGTAGCGGTGCTTAGGCGAAGCCTCGCGACAGAGAACATCAAGATCGCCACCACGCCGTCGGTTGATGGAACTCCCCTCGGCGCCTCGCTGGATCGGAGATCGAGGGTGCGTCATCGAGCTGTACGCGTGTCAAGAACTCGGAGGTGCCGGAGTAACGGTGCCTGGATCGGTTGAACCGGGAAGACGTACGACTACTTCCACTACGCTGTGTCAACGCTTCCGCTTCGGTCTATGAGGGTACGTAGACAACACTCTCCCCTCGTTGCAATGTCATCACCATGATCTTGCGTGTGCGTAGGAATTTTTTTTGAAAATACTACGTTCCCCAACAGTGGCATCCGAGCCTAGGTTTTTATGGTTTGATGTTATATGCACGAGTAGAACACAAGTGAGTTGTGGACGATATAAGTCATACTGCCTACCAGCATGTCATACTTTGGTTCAGCGGTATTGTTGGATGAAGCGCCCGGACCGACATTACGCCAGACGCTTACGCGAGACTGGTTTTACCGCCGTGCTTTGCACACACGGTGACTAGCGGTGTCTGCTTTCTCCAACTTTAGTTGAACCGAGTGTGGCTACGCCGGTCCTTGTGAAGGTTAAAACGGAGTCTATTTGACAAACTATCGCTGTGGTTTTGATGCGAGGTGAGATTGGTTCTTGCTTAAGCCCGTAGCAGCCACGTAAAATTTGCAACAACAAAGTAGAGGACGCCTAACTTGTTTTTGCAGGGCATGTTGTGATGTGATATGGCCAAGATGTGATGCTATATTTTATTTTATGAAATGATCATGTTTTGTAACCGGTTATCGGCAATCGGCAGGAGCCATATGGTTGTCGCTTATTGTATGAAATGCAACGCTCTGTAATTGCTTTACTTTATCACTAAGCGGTAGCGATAGTCGAGAAGCAATAGATGGCGAAACGACAACGATGCTACGATGGAGATCAAGGTGTCGCTACCGGTGACGATGGTGATCATGACGGTGCTTCAAGATGGAGATCACAAGCACAAGATGATGATGGCCATATCATATCACTTATATTGATTGCATGTGATGTTTATCCTTTATGCATCTTATCTTGCTTTGATTGACGGTAGCATTTTAAGATGATCTCTCACTAATTATCAAGAAGTGTTCTCCCGAGTATGCAACGTTCGAAAGTTCTTCGTCTTTGAGACACCACGTGATGATCGGGTGTGATAGGCTCTACGCTCAAATACAACGGGTGCAAAACAGTTTCACATGCGGAATACTCAAGTTATACTTGACGAGCCTAGCATATACAGATATGGCCTCGAACACGGAGACCGAAGGTCGGCGTGAATCATATAGTAGATATGATCAACATAGAGATGTTCACCATTGAAACTACTCCATCTCACGTGATGATCGGACATGGTTTAGTTGATTTGGATCACGTGATCACTTAGATGACTAGAGAGATGTCTGCCTAAGTGGGAGTTCTTAAGTAATATGATTAATTGAACTTAAATTTATCATGAACTTAGTACCGATAGTATTTTGCTTGTCTATGTTTGTTTGTAGATAGATGGCTTGTCTTTGTTGTTCCGTTGAATTTTAATGCGTTCCTTGAGAAAGCAAAGTTGAAAGATGATGGTAGCAATTACACGGATCGGGTCCGTAACTCGAGGATTATCCTCATTGTTGCCTGTAAGAGTTACGCCCCGAAGCACCGCTGGGTGCGTGCTCTTGCTGATGTAACCGACGACGTTAAGAACGCCTCTGGCGAGCAAAGTCGATGACTACTCTATAGTTCAGTGTGCCATGCTTTACGGCTTAGAACCGGGTCTTCAACGACGTTTTGAACGTCATGGAGCATATGAGATGTTCCAGAGTTGAAGTTAATATTTCAAGCAAATGCCCGGATTGAGAGATATGAAGTCTCCAATAAGTTCTATAGCTGCAAGATGGAGGAGAACAGTTCACAAGTGAGCATATACTCAAAATGTCCGGGTATAATAATCACTTTATTCAACCGGGAGTTAATCTTCCGGATGATAGCGCCATTGATGTAATTCTCCAATCATCGCCACCAAGCTACAAGAGCTTTGTGATGAACTATAATATGCAAGGGATGAACAAGACTATTCCCGAGCTCTTCGCGATGCCGAAAGCAGCGGAGGTAGAAATCAAGAAGGAGCATCAAGTGTTGATGGTCAACAAGACCACTAGTTTCAAGAAGAAGGGCAAAGGGAAGAAGAAGGGGAACTTCAAAAAGAACAGCAAACAAGTTGTTGCTCAAGAGAAGAAACCCAAGTCTGGACCTAAGCCTGAAATCGAGTGCTTCTACCGCAAGCGATCGACATCGAAGCGGAACTGCCCCAAGTATTTGGCGGATAAGAAGGATGGCAAAGTGAACAAAGGTATATGTGATATACATGTTATTGATGTGTACCTTACTAATGCTCGCAGAGCACCGGGTATTTGATACTGGTTTTGTTGCTAACATTTGCAACTCAAACAGGACTACGGATTAGCGAAGATTAGCTAAGGACGAGGTGACGCGCGTGGGAAATGGTTCCAAAGTCGATGTGATCGCGGTCGGCACGCTACCTCTACATCTACCATCGGGATTAGTTTTAGACCTGAATAATTGTTATTTGGTGCCGCGTTGAGCATGAACATTATATCTGGATCTTGTTTGATGCGAGACGGTTATTCATTTAAATCATAGAATAATGGTTGTTCTATTTATATGAGTAATATCTTTTATGGTCATGCACCCTTGAAGAGTGGTCTATTTTATTAAATCTCGATAGTAGTGATACACATATTCATAATGTTGAAGCCAAAAGATGCAGAGTTGATAATGATAGTGCAACATATTTGTGGTAATCGCCGCTTAGGTCATATCGGTGTAAAACGCATGAAGAAACTCCATACCGATGGACTTCGGAATCACTTGATTATGAATCACTTGGTACTTGCGTAACCGTGCCTCATGGGCAAGATGACCAAAACACCATTCTCCGGTTCTATGGAGAGAGCAACAGATTTGTTGGAAATCATACATATGTATGTATGTGGTCCGATGAATGTTGAGGCTCATGGCGGATATCGTTATTTTCTCACCTTCACAGATGATTTGAGCAGATATGGGTATATCTACTTGATGAAGCACAAGTCTGAAACATTTGAAAAGTTCAAAGAATTTCAGAGTGAAGTAGAAAATCATCGTAACAAGAAAATAAAATTTCTACGATCCGATCGTGGAGGAGAATATTTGAGTTACGAGTTTGGTTTACATTTGAAACAATGTGGAATAGTTTCGCAACTCACGCCACCTGGAACACCACAACGAAATGGTGTGTCCGAACGTCGTAATCGTACTTTACTTGATATGGTGCGATCTATGATGTCTCTTACCGATTTACCGCTATCGTTTTGGGGTTATGCTTTAGAGATGGCCGATTCACGCTAAATAGGGCACCATCAAAACCGCTGAGACGACGCCTTATGAACTATGGTTTGGCAAGAAACCAAAGTTGTCGCTTTCAAAGTTTGGGGCTGCGATGCTTATGTGAAGAAACTTCAACCAGATAAGCTTGAACCCAAATCGGAGAAATGTGTCTTCATAGGATACCCAAAGGAGACTATTGGGTACACCTTCTATCACAGATCTGAGGGCAAGATCTTCGTTGCTAAATTCGGATCCTTTCTAGAGAAGGAGTTTCTCTCGGAAGAAGTGAGTGGGAGGAAAGTAGAACTTGATGAGATAATCAGATCTACTCCCTTATTGAAAGTAGCTCATCACAAGAACCGGTTCCTGTGACGACTACACCAATTAGTGAGGAAGATAATGATATTGATCATGAAACTTCAGATCAAGTTTCTACTGAACCTCGTAGGTCTAGCAGAGTAAGATCCACACCAGAGTGGTACGGAAATCCTATTCTGGAAGTCATGTTACTAGACCATGATGAACCTACGAACTATGAGCAAGCGATGATGAGCCCAGATTCCGCAAAATGGCTAGAGGCCATGAAATCTGAGATAGGATCCATGTATGAAAACAAAGTATGGACTTTGGTTGACTTGCCCGATGATCGGCAAGCCATTGAGAATAAATGGATCTTTAAGAAGAAGACCGACGACGATGGTAATGTTATCGTCTATAAAGCTCGACTTGTTGCGAAAGGTTTTCGACAAGTTCAAGGGGTTGACTACGATGAGACTTTCTCACCCGAAGCGATGCTTAAGTCTGTCCGAATCATGTTGGCTATTGCTGCATTTCATGATTATGAAATTTGGCAAATGGATGTCAAGACTGCATTCTTGAATGGATTTCTAGAAGAAGAGTTGTATATGATGCAGCTCAAGGTTTTGTTGATCCAAAAGGTGTCGACAAAGTGTGCAAGCTCCAACGCTCCATTTATGGACTGGTGCAAGCATCTCGAGTTGGAATAAACGCTTTGACAAAGTGTGATCAAAGATATGGTTTTATATGGACTTTTGGAGAAGCTCAGATTTACAAGAAAGTGAGTGGGAGCTCAGAGCATTTCTAGTTTTATATGTTGATGACATATTGTTAATTGGAAATGATATAGAATTTCCGGATAGCATAAAGGGATACTTGAATAAAAGTTTTTCGATGAAAGACCTCGGTGAAGCTGCTTACATATTGGGCATCAAGATCTATAGAGATAGATCAAGACGCTTAATAGGACTTTCACAAAGCACATACCTTGACAAAATTTTGAAAAGTTCAAATGGACCAGCAAAGAAAGGATTCTTGCCGTGCTACAAGGTGTGAAGTTGAGTCGAACTCAATGCTCGACCACGCAGAAGATAGAGAGAAAATGAAAGATGTTCCTATGCTTCAGCCATAGGCTCTATCATGTATGCAATCTTGTGTACTGACCGACGTGTGCTTAGCAATAAGCTTGGCAGGTAGGTACCAAAGTAATCCAGAGTGGATCATCGGACAACGGTTAAGAACATCTGAAATACCGAAAAGGACTAAGGATATGTTTCTCGATATGGGGGTGACAAAGAGCTAGTCGTAAATGGTTACGTCGATGCAAGCTTTGACACTGATCCGGACGATTCTAAATCGCAAACCGGATACATGTTTATATTAAACGGTGGAGCTGTAAGTTGGTGCAGTTCAAAACAAAGCGTCATAGCAGGATCTACATGTGAAGCGGAGTACATAGCTGCTTCTGAAGTGGCAAATGAAGGAGTCTGGATGAAGGAGTTCATTTCCGATCTAGGTGTCATACCTAGTGCATCGGGACCAATGAAGATCTTTTGTGACAATACTGGTGCAATTGCCATGGCAAAGGAATCCAGATTTCACAAGAGGACCAAGCACATCAAGAGACGCTTCAATTCCATTCGGGACCAAGTCCAAGTGGGAGACATAGAGTTTTGCAAGATACACACGGATCTGAATGTTGCAGACCCATTGACTAAGCCTCTCTCACGAGCAAAACATGATCAGCACCAAGACTCCATGGGTGTTAGAATCATTACTATGTAATCTAGATTATTGACTCTAGTGCAAGTGCGAGACTGAAGGAAATATGCCCTAGAGGCAATAATAAAGTTATTATTTATTTCCTCATATCATGATAAATGTTTATTATTCATGCTAGAATTGTATTAACCGGAAACATGATACATGTGTGAATACATAGACAAACATATAGTCACTAGTATGCCTCTACTTGACTAGCTCATTAATCAAAGATGGTTATGTTTCCTAACCATAGACATGTGTTGTCATTTGATTAGTGAGATCACATCATTAGGAGAATGATGTGATTGACATGACCCATCCTGTTAGCTTAGCACTTGATCGTTTAGTATTCTGCTATTGCTTCCTTCATGACTTATACATGTTCCCGTAACTATGAGGATTGTGTAACTCCTGCTTACCGAAGAACACTTTGGTACTACCAAACGCCACAACGAATCGGGTGATTATAAAGGAGTACTACGTGTGTTTCCAAGGTACATGTTGAGTTAGCATAATTCGAGATTAGGTTTTGTCACTCCGATTGTCGGAGAGGTATCTCTCGGCCCTTCGGTAATACTCATCACCCAAGCCTTGCAAGCATGTAACCGATGAGTTAGTTATGAGATGACGATTACGGACGAGTAAAGAGACTTGCCGTAACGAGGTTGAACTAGGTATTGGATACCGACGATCAAATCTCGGGCAAGTAACATACCGATGACAAAGGGAATAACGATGTTGTTATGCGGTTTGACCGATAAAGATCTTCGAGAATATGTAGGAACCAATATGGGCATCCAGGTCCCGCTTATTGGTTATTGACCGAGACGTGTCTCGGTCATGTCTACATTGTTCTCGAACCATAGGGTCCGCACGCTTAAGGTTTCGATGATGCTTATATTATGAGTTTATGTATTTTGATGTACCGAAGTTTGTTCGAGTCCGGATGTGATCACGGACATGACGAGGAGTCTCAAATGGTCGAGACATAAATATTGATATATTGGACGGATATATTTGGACACCGGAAAGGTTCCGGAGAAGTTTGGAGCTACCGGAGGTTACCGAACCCCGGGAGGTATATGGGCCTTATTGGGCCCATATAGGAAGAAGGAGAAGGAACAAGGGGGGGCGCGCCCCAGCCCAATCCGACTGGGGAGGGGCCGCCCCCTTCCTTTCTCCTTCCCCTCTTCCTATTACTACCACTAGTACTTATTCCTAATACTAGTACTCTTTCCTTCCTCCTCCAAATAAGATAAGGAAAAGGGGGGGGGGAAACCTACTTGGAGTAGGTTTCCCCCTCCTCTCTGGCGCGCCCCTTGGGCGGCCTCCTTCTCCCTCCCTCCTTTATATACGGGGTAGGGGGCACCCTAGAACACACAAGTTGATCATTGAGATTGTTCCTTAGCTGCAGCGGTGCCCCCTCCACGATATTACACCTCGGTCATATTGTAGCGGTGCTTAGGCGAAGCCTCGCGACAGAGAACATCAAGATCGCCACCACGCCGTCGTGCTGACGGAACTCCCCCTCGGCGCCTCTGCTGGATCGGAGATCGAGGGTGCGTCATCGAGCTGTACGCATGTCAAGAACTCGGAGGTGCCGGAGTAACGGTGCCTAGATCGGTTGAACCGGGAAGACGTACGACTACTTCCACTACGCTGTGTCAACGCTTCCGCTTCGGTCTACGAGGGTACGTAGACAACACTCTCCCCTCGTTGCAATGTCATCACCATGATCTTGCGTGTGCGTAGGAAATTTTTTGAAATTACTACGTTCCCCAACAATTATATTATGAGTTTATGAGTTTTGATGTACCGAAGGAGATCGGAGTCCTGGATGAGATCGGGGACATGACGAGGAGTCTCGAAATGGTCGAGACGTAAAGATCGATATATTGGACGACTATATTCGGAGTTCGGAAAGGTTCCGAGTGATTCGTGTATTTTTCGGAGTACCGGAGAGTTACGGGAGTTCGCCGGGGAGTATATGGGCCTTATTGGGCCATACGGGAATAGAGGAGAGAGGCCGAAAGGAAGGAGGCGCGCAGCCCCCCTCTGGTCCGAATTGGACAAGGGGCGCGGCCCCCTTTTCCTTCCTCCTCTCCTCCTCTTTCCCCCTTCTCCTACTCCAACAAGAAAGGAGGGAGTCCTACTCCCGGTGGGAGTAGGACTCCCCTTGGCGCGCCGCTCCTAGGCCGGCCGCCCCCTCCCCCCTTGCTCCTTTATATACGGGGGCAGGGGGCACCTCTAGGCACAACAACACAAGTTGATCTTCGTGATCGTTCCTTAGCCATGTGCGGTGCCCCCTTCCACCATATTCCACCTCGGTCATATCGTCGCGGAGTTTAGGCGAAGCCCTGTGCCGGTAGAACATCATCATCGTCACCACGCCGTCGTGCTGACGGAACTCATCCCCGACACTTTGCTGGATCGGAGTCCGGGGATCGTCATCAAGCTGAACGTGTGCTGAACTCGGAGGTGCCGTACGTTCGGTACTTGGATCGGTCGGATCGTGAAGACGTACGACTACATCAACCGCGTTGTCATAACGCTTCCGCTTATGGTCTACGAGGGTACGTGGACAATACTCTCCCCTCTCGTTGCTATGCCATCACCATGATCTTGTGTGTGTGTAGGATTATTTTTGAAATTACTACGTTCCCCAACAGTGGCATCCGAGCCTAGGTTTTATGCGTAGATGTCATATGCACGAGTAGAACACAAGTGAGTTGTGGGCGATACAAGTCATACTGCTTACCAGCATGTCATACTTTGGTTTGGCGGTATTGTGAGATGAAGCGGCCCGGACCGACATTACGCGTACGCTTATGTGAGACTGGTTTCACCGTTACGAGCACTCGTGCTTAAAGGTGGCCGGCGGGTGTCTGTCTCTCTCACTTTAGCTGAATCGAGTGTGGCTACGCCCGGTCCTTGCGAAGGTTAAAACAGCACTAACTTGACGAACTATCGTTGTGGTTTTGATGCGTATGTAAGATCGGTTCTTGCTAAACCCGTAGCAGCCACGTAAAACTTGCAACAACAAAGTAGAGGACGTCTAACTTGTTTTTGCAGGGCATGTTGTGATGTGATATGGTCAAGACGTGATGCTATATTTTATTGTATGAGATGATCATGTTTTGTAACCGGTTATCGGCAATCGGCGGAGCCATATGGTTGTCGCTTATTGTATGAAATGAAAATGCCCTGTAATTGCTTTACTTTATCACTAAGCGGTAGCGATAGTCGTAGAAGCAATAGATGGCGTAAACGACAATGATGCTACGATGGAGATCAAGGTGTCGCGCCGGTGACGATGGTGATCACGAAGGTGCTTCGGAGATGGAGATCACAAGCACAAGATGATGATGGCCATATCATATCACTTATATTGATTGCATGTGATGTTTATCCTTTATGCATCTTATCTTGCTTTGATTGACGATAGCATTTTAAGATGATCTCTCACTAAAAAATTATCAAGAAGTGTGATAAGCTCTACGTCCATCTACAACGGGTGCAAGCCAGTTTTTGCACACGCAGAATACTCAGGTTAAACTTGACGAGCCTAGCATATGCAGATATGGCCTCAGAACACAGAGACCAAAAGGTCGAGCGTGAATCATATAATAGATATGATCAACATAGTGATGTTCACCATTGAAAACTACTCCATCTCACGTGATGATCGGTTATGGTTTAGTTGATTTGGATCACGTGATCACTTAGATGACTAGAGAGATGTCTGTCTAAGTGGGAGTTCTTAAGTAATATGATTAATTGAACTTAAATTTATCATGAACTTAGTCCTGGTAGTATTTTGCAAATTATGTTATAGATCAATAGCTCGCGTTGTTGCTTTCATATGTTTATTTTGATATGTTCCTAGAGAAAACTGTGTTGAAAGATGTTAGTAGCAATGATGCGGATTGGATCCGTGATCTGAGGTTTATCCTCATTGCTGCACAGAAGAATTATGTCCTTGATGCACCGCTAGGTGACAAACCTATTGCAGGAGCAGATGCAAACGTTATGAACGTTTGGCTAGCTCAATATGATGACTACTTGGTAGTTTAGTGCACCATGCTTAACGGCTTAGAGTCTGGACTTCAAAGACGTTTTGAACGTCATGGACCATATGAGATGTTCCAGGAGTTGAAGTTAATATTTTAAGCAAATACCCGAGTTGAGAGATATGAAGTCTCCAACAAGTTCTATGGCTAAAAGATGGAGGAGAATTGCTCAACTAGTGAGCATGTGCTCAGATTGTCTGAGTACTTCAATCGCTTGAATCAAGTGGGAGTTAATTTTCCAGATAAGATAGTGATTGACATAATTCTCTAGTCACCATCACTAAGTTACTAGAACTTCGTGATGAACTATAGTATGCAAGGGATGACGAAAACGATTCCCGAGCTCTTCGTGATGTTGAAATCGACGAAGGTAGAAATCAAGAAAGAGCATCAAGTGTTGATGATTGACAAGACCACTAGTTTCAAAAGAAGGGAAAAGGGAAAGAAAGGGAACTTCAAGTAGAATGACAAGAAAGTTGTCACTCCCGTGAAGAAGCCCAAAGCTGGACCAAAGCCTGAAACTGAGTGCTTACACTGCAAAGGACTGGTCACTGGAAGCGGAACTACCCTGAACATTTGGTGGATAAGAAGGATGGCAAAGTGAACAAGGGTATATTTGATATACAGATTATTGATGTGTGCCTTACTAGTGTTTATAGTAGCCCCTGAGTATTTGATACTTGTTCGGTTGCTAATTAGTAACTCGAAACAGGAGTTACAGAATAAGCAAAGACTAGTTGAAGGGGAAGTGATGGTGAGTGTTGGAAGTAGTTCCAAGATTGATATGATCATCATCGCACACTCCCTATACTTTTGGGATTAGTGTTAAACCTAAATAAATGTTATTTGGCGTTTGCGTTGAGCATGAATATGATTTGATCATGTTTATTACAAAATGGTTATTCATAAATCAGAGAATAATTGTTGTTCTGTTTACATGAATAAAACCTTCAATGGTCATACACCCAATGAAAATAGTTTGTTGGATCTCGATCGTAGTGATACACATATTCATAATATTGATGCCAAAAGATGCAAAGTTAATAATGATAGTGCAACTTATTTTTGGCACTGCCGTTTGGGGCATATCGGTGTAAAGCACATGAAGAAACTCCATACTGATGGACTTTTTGGAGTCACTTGATTATGAATCACTTGGTACTTGCGAACCGTGCCTCATGGGCAAGATGACTAAAACACCGTTCTCCGGTACAGGAGAGAGCAACAGATTTGTTGGAAATCATACATACAGATGTATGTGGTCCGATGAATGTTGAAGCTCGTGGCGGATATCGTTATTTTCTCACCTTCACAGATGATTTGAGCAGATATGGGTATATCTACTTAATGAAACACAAGTCTGAAACATTAGAAAAGTTCAAAGAATTTCAGAGTGAAGTGGAAAATCATCGTAACAAGAAAATAAAGTTTCTGTGATCTGATCGCGGAGACGATTATTTGAGTTACGAGTTTGGTCTTCAATTAAAACAATGTGGAATAGTTTCATAGCTCACGCCACCTAGAACACCACAACATTATGGTGTGTCCGAACGTCGTAACCACACTTTATTGGATATGGTGCGATCTATGATGTCTCTTACTGATTTACCACTATTGTTTTGGAGTTATGCATTAGAGACAGTTGCATTCACGTTAAAAGGGCACCATCTAAATCCGTTGAGATGACACCATATGAACTGTGGTTTAGCAAGAAACCCAAGTTGTCGTTTCTTAAAGTTTGGGGCTGCGATGCTTATGTGAAAAAGTTTCAACTTGATAAGCTCAAACCCAAATTGGAGAAGTGCATCTTCATAGAATACCCAAAGGAAACTGTTGGGTACACCTTCTATCATAGATCCGAAGGCAAGATATTCGTTGCTAAAAATGGATCCTTCCTAGAGAAGGAGTTTCTCTCGAAAGAAGTGAGTGGGAGGAAAGTAGAACTTGATGAGGTAATTGTACCTTATCCTAAATTGGAAAATAGTTCATCACTGAAATCAGTTCCAGTGATTCCTACACCAATTAGTGAGGAAGCTAATGATGATGATCATGAAACTTCTGATCAAGTTACTACAGAACCTCGTAGGTCTTCCAGAGTACGGTCCGCACCAGAGTGGTATGGTAATCCTATTCTGGAAATCATGTTACTAGACCATGATGAACCTACGAACTATGAGGAAGCGATGATGAGCCCAGATTCCGCAAAATGGTTTGAGGCCATGAAATCTGAGATGGGATCCATGTATGAGAACAAAGTGTGGACTTTGGTGGAGTTGCCCGATGATCGGCAAGCCATATTGTATAAATGGATCTTCAAGAGGAAGACAGATGTTGATAGTAGTGTTACTATCTACAAAGCCAGACTTGTTGAAAAAAAGGTTTTTGACAAAGTTCAAGGTGTTGAATACAATGAGATTTTATCACTCGTATCGATGCTTAAAAGTCTCTTCGAATCATGTTAGCAATTGCCACATTTTATGAAATTTGGCAAATGGATGTCAAAACTACATTCCTTAATGGATTTATTAAAGAAGAGTTGTATATGATACAAACAGAAGGTTATGTCAATCCTAAAGGTGCTAACAAAATGTGCAAGCTCCAGCGATCCATCTATGGACTGGTGCAAGCATCTCGAGTTGGAATATACGCTTTGATAAGTTGATCAAAGCATATAGTATTATATGACTTGCGGTGAAGCCCGTATTTACAAGAAAGTGAGTGGAGCTCAGAGCATTTCGATACTATATGTAGATGACATATTGTTGATCGGAAATGATATAGAATTTCGGATAGCATAAAGGATACTTGAATAAAAGTTTTTCAATGAAAGACCTCGGTGAAGCTGCTTACACATTGAGCGTCAAGATCTATATAGATAGATCAAGACGCTTGATAAGATTTTTCAATGAGTACATACCTTGATAAATTTTTGAAATAGTTCAAAATAGAACAGTCAAAGAAGGAGTTCTTGCCTGTGATGAAAAGGTGTGAAGTTGAGTAAGACTCAAGACCCGACCATGGCAGAAAATAGAAAGAGAATGAAAGTCATTCCCTATGCCTCACCATAGGTTCTATAAAGTATGCTATGCAATGTACTGACCTATTGTATACCTTGCTCTTTATTTGGCAAGGGAGTACAATAGTGATCTAGGAGTAGATCACTGGACATTGGTCAAGAATATCCTTAGTGAGGACTAAGGAAATATTTCTCGATTATGGAGGTGATAAAAGAGCCCGTCGTAAAGAGTTACATCGGTGCAAGCTTTCACACCGATCCAGATGACTCTAAGTCTCAATCTAGATACATACTGAAAATGGGAGCAATTAGCTAGAGTAGCTCCGTGCAGATCATTGTAGACATAGAATATTTGCAAAATACATGCGGCTCTGAATGAGACATAACCGTTGACTAAGCTTCTCTCACGAGCAAAACATGATCACACCTTAGTACTCTTTGGGTGTTAATCACATAGCAATGTGAACTAGATTATTGACTCTAGTAAATCCTTTGGGTGTTGGTCACATGACTATGTGAACTATGGGTGTTAATCATATACAGATATGAATATTGATGTTAAATCACATGGTGATGTGAACTAGATTATTGACTCTAGTGCAAGTGGGAGACTGAAGGAAATATGCCCTAGAGGCTATAATAAAGTTATTATCTATTTCCTTATTTCATGATAAATGTTTATTATTCATGCTAGAATTGTATTAACCGGAAACATAATACATGTGTGAATACATAGACAAACATAGTGTCACTAGTATGCCTCTACTTGACTAGCTCGTTTGTCAAAGATGGTTATGTTTCCTAACCATGGACAAAAGAGTTGTCATTTGATTAACGGAATCACATCATTAGGAGAATGATGTGATTGACATGAACCATTCCGTTGGCCTAGCACTTGATCGTTTAGTATATTGCAATTGCTTTCTTCATGACTTATACATGTTCCTGTAACTTTGAGATTATGCAACTCCCGTTTACCAGAGGAACACTTTGGGTGCTACCAAACGTCACAACGTAACTGGGTGATTATAAAGGAGTACTAAAGGTGTCTCCGAAGGTATATGTTGGGTTGGCGTATTTCAAGATTAGGTTTTGTCACTCCGATTGCCGGAGAGGTATCTCTGGGCCCTCTCGGTAATGCACATCACTATAAGCCTTGCAAGCAATGTGACTAATGAGTTAGTTGCGGGATGATGCATTACGTAACGAGTAAAGAGACTTGCCGGTAACGAGATTGAACTAGGTATTGGATACCGACGATCAAATCTCGGGCAAGTAACATACCGATGACAAAGGAACAATGTATGTTGTTATGCGGTTTGACCGATAAAGATCTTCGAGAATATGTAGGAGCCAATATGAGCATCCAGGTTCCGCTATTGGTTATTGATCGAGAATAGTTCTAGGTCATGTCTACATAGTTCTCGAACCCGTAGGGTCCGCACGCTTAAGGTTTCGATGATGCTTATATTATGAGTTTATGAGTTTTGATGTACCGAAGGAGTTCGAGTCCCGGATGAGACCGGGACATGACGAGGAGTCTCGAAATGGTCGAGACGTAAAGATCGATATATTGGACGACTATATTCGAGTTCGGAAAGGTTCCGAGTGATTCGGTATTTTTCGAGTACCGAGAGTTACGGAATTCGCCGGGAGTATATGGGCCTTATTGGGCGATACGGGAATAGAGGAGAGAGGCCGAAAGGAAGGAGGCGCACAGCCCCCCTCTGGTTCGAATTGGACAAGGGGTGCGGCCCCCTTTTCCTTCCTCCTCTCCCCCTCTTTCCCCCTTCTCCTACTCCAACAAGGATGGATGGAGTAGGACTCCCCTTGGCGCGCCCCTCCTAGGCCGGCCGCCCCCTCCCCCCTTGCTCCTTTATATACGGGGGCAGGGGGGCACCTCTAGGCACAACAACACAAGTTGATCTTCGTGATCGTTCCTTAGCCGTGTGCGGTGCCCCCCTCCACCATATTCTACCTCGATCATATCGTCGCGGAGTTTAGGCGAAGCCCTGCGCCGGTAGAACATCATCATCGTCACCACGCTGTCGTGCTGACGGAACTCATCCCCGACACTTTGCTGGATCGGAGTCCGGGGATCGTCATCGAGCTGAACGTGTGCTGAACTCGGAGGTGCCGTACGTTCGGTACTTGGATCGGTCGGATCGTGAAGACGTACGACTACATCAACCGCGTTGTCATAACGCTTCCGCTTACGGTCTACGAGGGTACATGGACAATACTCTCCCCTCTTGTTGCTATGCCATCACCATGATCTTGCGTGTGCGTAGGAATTTTTTTTGAAATTACTACGTTCCCCAACACCGGGGGACGTAGGTTGGTGAGGAGGTAGCCCGTTGTTGACCCGATCCTTGTTTGGTGGCGGTTGCATGGGCCAGTGACGGTGTTGAGGCTTCCGGACACCGCGGAGGTGGTACGCCACCGTGTCAGCGAGGAGGACAAGCACGTCCGTCGCTACATGGTTGCATTGAGGGCAGGTTCGACAATACCGGCAGGTTCTTGAGGATCTCACCGAGCTATGATCCTGTGATGGTCCCTTATCTTTGGGTGTCCACCGCCCGCGTCGATACCCGTCGGGCGCTACGGTTCTAGTTGTATTAGTGATGCTATATTAGTGATAATATTCGACGATGTACGGACACCAAGAGATGATGTACTTTTGCTTATAATTATTGAATGCATGCTAATTTGAATACTACTTTATTTTATGATTTGGTTTTGCTTATTTTATGATTTGGTTTTGCTTATTGAATTCTCATATTGGATAAGTTCTCCTTCATTCCCATGTGCTAGACAATTTGGTGTAGTAATGTACTCGGGAATGAAAGGAGGAGCTACGTACATCACCGATAGTCAAGCCTTGATTAATAATCTAGTTTAATATTTGAATTATGAACATAGACCGGAAATGTCGTACTCGGGCAACGAAAACCGCCAGGGGGAGTGCGACTGGTGCCACGACGACCGAGGTATGTGTGACAGGTTCATTGAGCTGGACGAAGATCGGCGCTTCAGCATTAAGCTCGAGGAGACCTTCGATGTTCATACGGTACGCAATGACGACAATAGTTTTTTTCGTAATTAAGCATGACTTCAACTATTTTAACGTGTATTTTTCATCTTTTCCAATTCGACTAGCTTATCCCATGCTTTGCAAGACGCTATGTCTTGGAGAGGATGGGTTTTGAAGACCATGAAAGTTTCGAAACCAAAAAAATTATCCTAAGTACCCATCATGGTGTGGATTTTCAAGTAAAGCTGTACAATGCTCAGAGTGTAACCCATTTTGGTTGCAAAAATTGGAAATCACTTTGCAAGATGTATGGTCTTGATGAGGGTATGCTTGTCACCATGGATCTTGGTGATCCTACAATCGAGCAAGAGAGACCTTCGATTTGGGTCCTTGTGGATACACCTCCAATTCTTCCCCCATGTGAGCTTAACATAGTTATTAAGTAATTTATATTGTTTATTTCAAAATAGTTGACAACTTATTTCCATTGACAGCTTATTTTCATTCCTCAAAGAATGTGCGGAAGATGGTAGTGCACGTGTCAATATCCACAATCAAACTCCTCAACATTATGGTCAATACGTGCCACTAGTGCACGTGTTGAACTACGGTAACTACCATGGAGATACCCTGGTAAGATTTTTTACTATTACGACATTCGTGCATCTTTTTGCACACTTCTAAACTAGTACATCATTGCTAACTACGAAGTTATTACTATGTTTTTCAACAGATAATCCCGAATGATTGTGTGCCTCATCTGATGTATACGCACAGTACCCTTCATGTTTTGAACATACAACCAGGTCTTCCTACGAATCTCAATTGTCCATACCGGGTTTCTAAAAGAAGTGGAGACATGACAATCAAAGAATGGAAAAAATGTAAGGACAGTCGTAAGGAGCTTCTTGGAAGCAAAAGGCAGCGAAGGGCAAGAATTGGAGACAGGATGATCGCCATTTTTCATAATGGAGAGTCAGGGTCTATATTGTTTTATGCTATTTTACCTTAAGGGTGTTTAGGTCCTACCTGATACTGATGATCATGTGCTAAGAACAATTATGTAGGGCTGGGTTCGGTGACTATGAGGATGATGATTGTATGACTTATTATTAATAACGAGTAGAAATTGTATGATGATGCATGATTAGTAGGACTTGTTATTATATATGATGATGTATGATGCGAGCATGCATGAGTTGTTATATCAGCGGGTGAAATGAACATAGCAGCAGCGTTGGTAAACCAAGGACGAAGATATAAGAGAGGACACTTCTCTCTATTAGCTAGCTAATAACAACCTAAAAATAACACCCAAAACCCCTAAAGCAGCCACTTTTCTGAAAAAAACATGGACTTTTGGTCCCGGTTGGTGCCACCAACCGGGACCAAAGGCCCCCCTGACTGGGCTCGGTGGACCGGCCAGGTGGAGGCACATCTGTCCCGGTTCGTGTTTGAACCGGGACTAATGGGTGGATGTGTTAGTAACGACCCATTAGTCCAGGTTCATGAACCGGGACTAAAGGCCCTTACGAACCGGGACTAATCGGTGTTTTTCTACTAGTGAGAGAGAGAGAGAGAGAGAGAGAGAGAGAGAGAGGTGCTGGCCTTGCATAGAATACTCGGGGTTATGTTTTCACCCTTAATGGAGGTGCGGTAGTATGGAAGAGTTTCAAGCAAAATACTATTGCAGATTCCATGATAGAAGCAGAGTATATTGCAGCTTCAGAAGCTCCGAAGGAGGTGGTCTGGATCAAGAAGTTTCTGGAAGAAGTTGGTGTGGTCCCAAGTGCAATGAACCCAATGGCGCTCTATTGTGATAATAGTGGTGCCATTACTCAAGCAAAGGAACCAAGATCCCACATGAAGACCAGACATATCAAGCACAAATATCACATTATTTGACATCATGTCGAGAAGGGTTTTGTGACGGTTCTCAAGGTTCATACAAATTTGAATGTGTCAGACCCAATGATGAAGGCTCTACCACAAGCAAAACATGAGCAACATCGAAGAGCCATAGGTGTTATAAACTAGATTATTGACTATAATGCAAGTGGGAGACTGTTGGAAATATGCCCTAGAGGCAATAATATTGTATTATTATATTTCCATTTTCATAATTAAGAATTTATATTTCATGCTATAACTGCTATGATTCTGGACATGCGATTCAGTGGAAAACTCACATGCATGCTTGAAAAATGGTAAAATAAAGATTCCTGGTCTTGCCTCTAAGACTGGCTCAACTCTCATGTAAGCACAAGAGCAAGGAGTTCATCAACAACACACCATCTATTACCTTTTGGAGAGTGGTGTCTCCTAGATTGGTTAGGTGTCACCTGGGAGCCTCCGACAAGATTGTGGAGTTGAACCAAGGAGTTTGTAAGGGCAAGGAGATCGCCTACTTCGCGAAGATCTACCCTAGTGAGGCAAGTCCTTCATGGGTGATGGCCATGGTGGGATAGACAAGGTTGCTTCTTAGTGGACCCTTCGTGGGCGGAGCCCTCCGTGGACTTGCGCAACTCTTACCCTTCGTGGATTGAAGTCTCCATCAACGTGGATGTACGATAGCACCACCTATCGAAACCACGCCAAAAACATCTGTGTCTCCAATTGCGTTTGCACACTCCAATCCCATCCCTTTACTTTCTTGCAAGTTTCATGCTTTACTTTCTGCTGCCCATATACTCTTTGCATGCTTGCTTGATATGTATTGTGAATGGTTAAACTTGTGCTTAAACTCCACATAAACTTGAAAAACTTTAAAATTGCCAACTTCGTGTGGTGAGGGTCTATTCACCCCCTGTCTAGACACCTCTTCTCGATCCTTTCAATTGGTATCAGAGCTTTGGTCTCCATTGCTTTGGTTTAAACACTATTGGAGGAAGATGGATGAGTCTACTTTGGGGAGTCTTAGACATAGAGTGCCTATACTTGATGGAGAGTAATTTCATGAGTGAAAAAATGAGATGCTTGTGATTTTCAATGAATATCATTTGAACAAGTACATTAGTAGCCCTTGTGCACCTCATGTTGATCCTATGCATCCTACCCTTGATGAGTCCATTGACATGATTCGAAATCTTAGGAATGTTAATCTTATCACTAGAGGTTTGCCTAGAAACTTGATTGGTGGAGATTTCTTGAGGAACGATTTCCAAACTATTCCTTGCAAAATCTAGATGAGATTCTTCAAAGTCTATTGCCTTGAGTAAGATGAATTTCAATGATCCTAAGTTTGGTGTTTGTCTATTTGAGCTTACCAATCTTATGCGCGCCAAAGGAGATGCTGGAATTATTAGCAATATTATTTCCGAAGCTATTAGAATTCAGAAAGATAATCACTGTCAAAATCATTTATCTAATGAATCACCTTCTCTAGGATTGATCCACCACATGACGATGTTGAACATGGATACTATGATGAGGATGATGATAGTGACTATGATCTTTATGATGTAATGAGACACTTTGGTCTTATGGCAAATCTTCGGGGATACATGGCAGGAGGAAAGGAATGGGTCCTTGATAGTGGATGTACCGATCACATGACCAGAGATAAAGATATGTTTCGTGAGCTTGGTGAAAACGACGGCCCTCAAAAGTATGTCACTTTTGGTGATAACTCAAAGGGTAAGGTGGTTGTCCTAGGTAAGGTGGCCATCTCACATGATAGCTCCATACAAAATGTCATGCTCGTTGAATCTCTTGGCTATAATTTGCTTTCTGTTTCTAGACTAGCTGACTTTGGTTTCAATGTCCTATTTACCAAAGTATATTGCCAAGTGTTTCGTAGAGATAATCATAAAATGGTCTTTACCGGTATACGTAAAGGTGATCTATACATTGTTGATTTCACTAAAAAGGCTCAACCTAGAACTTGCTTAATTGCTAAATCTTCTAAAGGCTGGTTGTGGCATAGGCGGTTAGGTCATGTGGGCATGCGAAACCTTGCTAAGCTTATTAAAGGTGATCATATCCTTGGTGTTAAAGAAGTCATATTTGATAAGGATAGACTTTGCAGTGCTTGCCAAGCAGGAAAACAGGTTGGAGGAAGCCACCCCGTGAAGAACATCATGACCACAAGGATACCGCTCGAGCTACTTCACATGGATCTTTTCAGTCCCAACGCTTACAAAAGTCTCAGTGGAAACTCGTTTGGCTTAGTTATAGTTGTTGATTTTTCAAGATTTATGTGGGTGTTCTTTCTCGATGATAAACAGGTCCAAAAGATCTTCAAAAACTTCGCTAGGAAGGCCCAAAATCAATTTGAAGTGAAGATCAAGAAGGTTCGCAGCGACAACGGAACGGAGTTCAAGAACGCCAATTTGGACACCTTTCTTGACGAAGAAGGGATTTCACATGAGTTCTCGACTATGTACACACCTCAACAAAATGAGGTTGTTGAGAGGAAGAACCGGACGCTCATCGAAATGGCAAGAATGATGCTTGATGAGTACAAGACACCAAAGCACTTTTGGGCGGAAGCGGTTGAGACAGCTTGTCATGCGACAAATCGCTTGTATCTCCACAAGCTACTCGGCAAGACGGCATACGAGCTACTCACCGGTAACAAACCCCAAGTTGGATACTTTTGAGTATTTGGCTCAAAGTGCTACATTCTTGATAAGCATCGTCGTTCTAAATTTGCTCCCAAATCTCATGAAGGTTTCCTACTTGGTTATGGCTCAAACTCTCACACATACCGTGTCTACAACAATTTCATCCGAAAGGTTGAAGAGACGGTAGATGTGAAGTTTGATGAATCTAACGGCTCACAAGTAGAGGAATTGCCAATTGATGTAGGAGATAAAGACCCTTCGGAAGTAATCCAAGACTTGTCTAATGGCAAGGTTCATCCAACGGAGGTGAAGGAGAGTACCTCGTCCGTCCAAGTGGAAGCTTCTACCTCACGGCAAGGTGAACCAAGAGTTGACATGGAAGCATCCACAAGTGGGACACACCAAGATGAAGAGAACGAGGAAGTACACCAAGATGAACCGCATCAACCTCCTCCACCACGACGAGGGAACGACAATGTCAACAATGAAGAAGGCCAAGAAGAAGAACGAGGTGATGAAGAAGATGTTCCACCTCGATCAAAGCAAAATCTCTCACGAGTTCGAGCAAGAGTTGCTAGAGACCATCTTGTCGAGCAAATCTACAATGATATGCAAACCAGGAGAATCACTCGCTCTAAATCTCGTTTGGCTAATTTTTGTGAACATTATTCATTCATCTCTAGCATTGAACCCATGAAGGTTGAAGAAGCATTGGAAGATCCGTATTGGATAAATGCCATGCATGAAGAGCTACACAACTTTGAGAGAAACCAAGTGTGGACATTGGTCGAGAAGCCTGACAACAACCACAACATCATCGGTACCAAATGGGTGTTTTGCAACAAGCAAGATGAAGATGGACAAGTAGTTCGCAACAAAGCATGTCTCGTCGCCCAAGGCTACACTCAAGTCGAAGGTATGGACTATGGTGAGACATATGCCCCCGTTGCTAGACTTGAGTCCATTCTCATCTTACTTGCCTATGCTAATCACCATGATATCACTTTATACCAAATGTACATTAAAAGTGCCTTTCTAAATGGTGAAATTGAGGAGGAAGTTTATGTTAAACAACCTCCCGGCTTTGTTAATCCTAAGAAACCCAATCATGTTTACAAACTTCACAAAGCTCTTTATGGTCTTAAACAAGCTCCTAGAGCATGGTATAAATGCTTGACCAAGTTCCTTACTGAAAAAGGCTTTGAGATTCGAAAAATTGATTCTACTCTTTTCACTAAAAGGGTTAATGGAGAATTATTTGTGTGCCAAATTTATGTTGATGATATTATATTTGGATCAACTAACACTCATTTTAGTGAGAAGTTTGGGAAGCTTATGTCAGAGAAGTTTGAGATGTCTATGATGAGTGAACTCAAGTTATTTCTTGGTTTGCAAATCAAGCAAACAAAGGAAGGTACCTTTGTCTCTCAAACGAAGTACACCAAGGACTTGTTCAAAAAGTTAAGTATGCAAGAATGCAAAGGTATGAGTACACCCATGCCTACTAGTGGACATCTTGACTTGACTAAAGATGGTGAACCCGTTGATCAAAAAGTTTATGGCTCTATGATTGGTTCATTATTATATCTATGTGCCTCTCGTCCCGATATTATGCTAAGTGTGTGCATGTGTGCACGATATCAAGCGGCCCCTAAAGAATGTCATCTTAAGGCTGTGAAAAGGATAGTGAGATACTTAATACATACACCAAAATTTGGCATTTGGTATCCTAAGAGGTCTTCTTTTGATCTTGTTGGCTACTCCGATTCGAACTATGCCGGATACAAGGTTGATAGAAAGTCCACTTCGGGTACTTGTCAATTTCTTGGTAGATCCCTTGTGTCTTGGTCCTCCAAGAAACAAAACTCGGTATCCTTATCCACCGCCGATACATTGCTACCGGTTCATGTCGTGCTCAATTACTTTGGATGACCCAAACTCTTAAAGATTATGGGATATATTTGAAACATGCTCCTTTGCTTTGTGACAATGAAAGTGCTATTAAGATTGCTCACAATCCCGTGCAACATTCTCGAACTAAGCACATCAAAGTTCATCATCATTTCATTCGAGATCATGTTGCTAAGGGTGATATTAACCTTAAGCATGTTCGTACCGGCAAGCAATTGGCGGATATATTCACTAAACCACTTGATGAGAAAGTGTTTTGCAGGTTGAGAGGTGAATTGAACATCATTGATGCTTCAAACTTGGAGTAGGAACTCCATTTGGATACATGCAAGACATGAGCCTATGACTAATCCTTGATATTTCTCTTATGATGATAATCTTATGTCTTGGGTATATTTGCACCTTGCATGTTATCTAACCCTTGTAGGTACTTGGATGAATCAACATGTATGAGATTGCAAATCACTCACATCTTGAGCAATCTCTACATCACCAAGTCTCTACATTTTGGTGGTTGAAGACAAGGAAGCATGAAACCCTTCAAATATATCCTTTGACAAAATCCTATATCAAATTTCATGATTGTCATTTTGGATACACAAGTGCTATTCCTTGCAAAACTAATCCATGTAGGTAGATGAACTCCAATTACAAGTGGTGCTCCCAATGAACTACATCAACCTTGAGCATCCCACACAAGCTCAACTACATGATCAAGATCGACACCACCACCCAAGGTATGTTATTCCATCTTAGAGAAGCTTTACCCCAAGACATGGGTCAAAGTAGCTCAACAAGATGTGAATACATCAAAATGCTTAAACGAAAAATGGCAACCCCATTTTAAGCTTAAACGATGAGTATGACCTATGATCAAGTGTCTTCACTTGACTCCTAAGTCAATATACTCTAACATAGGTGACTTTGTCGCCGACCAATTCTAGATGAAGTTCTCTAGTGTTTCTCCTTGTTCTTGCATTTGTCTCATGCATATTTATTTCCCCTTTAAAAAAACTTCATCTAGATTTCTTATTTTTTTATTTCTATTCTGCATTTTCTTTGCATCCAATTCTTTGCAAATCCTTGTGAGATCTTATTTGCTTAGTGAGCTGAGGTGACTAGTGCTTTTTCTCTGTGATGAACTCAGACAAGCTGACTTGCCTCTTTTGGTCAAACCAAAACTTTTCGGTGCCACCGAAGGAAACAACTCGGTGTAGCCGATCTCAACGCTGAGAAACACACACTGTCATTTGCATCCTGCACATTCTGTTCCAGCTCAGCATCATATTCTATATGCTGCTTTGCCATGTGACTCAAGGACCAAACCTATTTTGACTCACATTCCAGAAGACCCTTCTTGAAAATTGATGTCAAAGGAGGAGAGAGAGCTCACATCAAAGCTTAATAATACCAAAAGGGGGAAAGAGAGATATATAATCACATCAAAGAGAGACCCCAGTTGCTTGGTATACAAGAGGAGAGAATTTACATGTCTTTAGAGGGGAAAGACATGTTCATGTTGTTTTTGGGTTTGCTTTGCTCTGATTTTCTATTCCCTATCTTCTCCCAATATCCCATATAAGATTCAAGGGGAGCAAGACAACTAAGGGAAGGAAATCTTCGAATTCATTGCATATCTTTACCTTTGGGGACATGTCTACACTCAATAGAGTACCTAGTACTCACTCTATACATGTCATCCTAATCTTGGTACTCTTGTGGTTTGCTGCTCTTGCTCTGCTTAGTAGATGTTTCTATGTTGTCTAACCTTGTTTACTCAGTTTCATGTCTTCTAAAGCTAGCTCAAGACCAAGTATATGCATCTCACTCATGCGCATGAGGATCTCTTGCTGATGTACATATTGTTTGCAAGGACTCATGTGCATGAAGGTACTTTCTCATATTCACACCATTTACTCTGATGCATATAGCCAAGATACATGTAACTCATTGCTTGCTCTATCATGATTATGCACTCACATGATCTTATGTTCCATATTTGCATGATTGCATACCTATGGGGAGCCTATGCATGTTACATGTCCTTCCAAAGTTTTACCTGCCTTTCTCTATATCTTTATCTAAAGCTCTGATGTATGTTGTCATCAATTACCAAAAAGGGGGAGATTGAAAGCACAAGTGCTTCCTGGGTGATTTTGGTAATTAATGTCAACATATCTCTTGTTGGACTAATACTTTTATCTAGTGTATTTCAGGTAAGCCCAACAGTGGAGTGGCATGGACAAGAGGATGTGGAACCCCTTCAATATGCTAAGGACAAAGGATTGTCTCAAGCTCAAAGCTCGGGACTCTACATTTTCTATTTCAGTGATCCAAGATCACACTGAGTCCATAGGAAAGCCAATACTATTAAAAGGGGATGAGGTGTTGCTTAATGGCTTGCTTGCTCAAAGTGCTTAGTGATATGCTCCAAAGCCCTCAACCACTTTCTCATATCCATATATGTCCCAAATCAAAAGTCAAACTCGGCCCCACCGATTTGATCCATCCGGCGCCACCGAGTTCAGTTGACATAGCCACTGCCAGAAACCCTAGTCACTTCGGTCTAACCGATGGGATCTCGGTCTCACCGAGATGGGCTTGCAAACTCCCTGTTATCTACTGCAATATTTTCGGTCTCACCCAGAAAGTGTAATCGGTCACACCAAGTTTGCCTGACCAACTCTCTATTTTGCTTATTACCAAATCGGTCCCACCGAGTTGTCTAATCGGTCAAATCGAGATTAGGTTTTACCCTAACCCTTGCACATCGGTTTCACTGAGTTGATCATATCGGTCCCACCGAAATGCCTAACGGTCACATTATGAACTAAATTGGTTCGACCGAGTTTTCTGATTCGGTCTTACCGGGTTTGGTGAATTGTGTGTAACGGTTAGATTTTGTGTGGAGGCTATATATACCCCTCCACCCTCTCCTCATTCGTGAGGGAATCCATCAGAACGTGCCTACATTTCCAGCATTCATTTTCTGAGAGAGAACCACCTACTCATGTGTTGAGGCCAAGATATTCCAATCCAACCATATGAATCTTGATCTCTAGCCTTCCCCAAGTTGCTTTCCACTCAAATCATCTTTCCACCAAATCCAATCCTATGAGAGAGAGTTGAGTAGACTACCATTTGAAGCACAAGAGCAAGGAGTTCATCAACAACACACCATCTATTACCTTTTGGAGAGTGGTGTCTCCTAGATTGGTTAGGTTTCACTTGGAAGCCTCCGACAAGATTGTGGAGTTGAACCAAGGAGTTTGTAAGGGCAAGGAGATCACCTACTTTGTGAAGATCTACCCAAGTGAGGCAAGTCCTTCGTGGGCGATGGCCATGGTGGGATAGACAAGATTGCTTCTTCGTGGACCCTTTGTGGGTGGAGCCCTCTGTGGATTCACGCAACCGTTACCCTTCGTGGGTTGAAGTCTACATCAACGTGGATGTACGATAGCACCACCTATCGGAACCACGCCAAAAACATCTGTGTCTCGAATTGCATTTGCACACTCCAATCCCATCCCTTTACTTTCTTGCAAGTTGCATGCTTTACTTTCCGCTGCCCATATACTCTTTGCATGCTTGCTTGATATGTATTGTGAATGGTTAAACTTGTGCTTAAACTCCACCTAAACTTGAAAAACTTAAAAACTGCCAACTTTGTGTGGTGAGGGTCTATTCACCCCCATCTAGACACCCTTCTCGACCCTTTCAACATGACAACTCCTTATAGCCGATTGTTGATTGTACTATTATCAATGCTCTAAGAGCATCTACAACTGTAGGTTGCAAATCTGGGCCCTCAAATGTGTATGGACGCGCCCGCGGGCAGTGACTGGACGGGCCTGAAAATTTACCATTTGCACCCACATACCCTATTTCCAAAACGCTTATTACATGCAGTGCCATGCACGACAATCATCACGTGCGTCTTGGTTCGGTTGGGCTGTCAAAACACACCGACAATTGCTCATAATTGAGTTTTTACACCCGTATTAGTCCACCTCACCTCTCGTGACGAGCTAGTCGATCGACTTAAATAGCCGGGTTTCTATGTGGACACAGAAGATTCATAGTCAGAGTCTATCTCTTCTACTAGGGAAACATTCATGTCCGTATTGCTTTTTATGAATCACAATTTGTCGAAAAAAATTGATGAACAAAATAGAAACATTATTGTCACTCCAGTAGGGGTATCAACGTACATGAACGAGACAAACTTGAAAATCAATGAACAATCATCAGTTAATGAAATGCAGTTTAGTGTCAAGTTATCTTGCTCACGCAACGATAATTGATAGACCTACACAACAACACAGAAGCTTTCCGCCATGCGCCGGCGTGAATATTTAAGCCGGCCGACATAGTCTCGCCCGATGATGTGGGAGTAAAATTTGGGTGCATCGACGAGAGAGGACAGAGCTTCAGTCGCTGCAGGTAGGACCGCTACGACCTGCTGCGGGGTGGACGGACGCGCCCTGGCGTCCCCATGTCCGGCCCATTTTTGGGTTGGATATGAGGGGTGCCAGTCAGCTCGAGCGTCAGAGGCCCGTTTGAGGCATCCGTCTGGGTCAAATTTTTGTGACCAGTCAGTGATCAGGCTGGTTGCCGGGACGTTTAAGGCAGATTTGGGACGCCCGACTGTAGATGCTCTAACTATCTAGAACGCCAAAACTTGGCCATGGCCTCGTCACCAAGTGTGATCTCCTTGCAGGCCGCAAAGATATCCCTGGCACTTCGCGAAACAGAAAGGGTTGTACCAACCCATGGCTGAGCCATTTTGATGCAATGAAGCGGGAGAGCAAATACATCACCTTAGAGAATATTTAGCTGACCTCCTAGAAAATTGAGTAAACCATCAAGTAAACTTAGTGAAGTAAATTTTTTACTTCTCTATAGCTACTCGGACCCAGCCGTTCCCCTAAACTTAGTAGAGTTAAAAAGATTGCATAAGTTTTTTATCCTAGCCACATAAACTTCAAACACTTAAACAAGACCTTCTTCCATGAGCTTCTGCCAGTCGCCAAGGTAGAAAACTGGAACAACATAACTGATTTCAACCAAACCTCCATGCTCACTGGTACTTTGACGTCACTATAGGTAGGTCTCCGTGGGTCTTGGGCAAGACGACTTCGGTTCACACCTGAAAGTGCTTCCAAAGGCACCGGCTCCCAATGGTGAAATTCTTGCCGAAAGCACAACTACATGCTGGCACAGAAAGACCCCTTGGTTCTGGCACACTTTTTCAAGCAGGGGTAAACAGATCTAGTTAGGAAGCCGGAGATGGAAGAGAGGGTGTCGTGTCGGGTCTACAATCGGGGCAAACAATGGATGCTCGGGGTTGTTTTCTATTTACATTCCCGTCTCTTAGAAAGAGCCGCTAAATGATCGGACCAGACAGGTGCAGGGAGTAAGTCAAAATAGAAAAAACTCACATTGGGTTTAGGGATAATCAGGCTCGAACTGATGACTTCCACCACGTCAAGGTGAAACTCTACCGCTTAGTTATATCCCTTCCCCGTCCCATCGAGAAAAAGAATTAACGAATCCTAAGGCAAAGGGGCGAGAAATTCAAGACCACTCTTCCTCCGGGCTTTCTTTCCGCACTATTATGGATAGTCAAGTAATGGGAAAAATTGGATTCAATTGTCAACTGGTCCTATCGAAAGTAGGATTGACTATGGATTCAAGCCATCGTTGGAGATAGTTCTAAACCTAGGCCAAAACAAACTGGTGCATGTAGTTTACTGAAACCCTTGAATTCGGAATATGGGAAAGTCGCCCCGGGTTGGGGGACTACTCCTTTTATGGGGGTCGCAATGGCTTTATTTGCTATATTCCTATATATCATTTTGGAAATTTATAATACTGGTCTCACCGCTTCCTTCCTCAATGATAGCGGGACCTCTCAACGGCGGCATTGAATACCTAGATCGAATTAGAGTTTACGTCGCCCACCCTGAACAAATAGAATAGGAGACGTGGGCCCACCAAAAGGCCTCATCTCCAAAGACCGCCTCGTGAGGCGTCCCTCTCGTGGTTCACCCCCCGAACAAGCACCACTCGGGGGGGGCTACAAGCCCAAAACCTTCGACCCTTCTTTCTATATGGGGGGTGCTCATTTATCATTCAATTAGTGAAGTATAAATTCATTTGATTTCCCGATATTAATATTAATCAAATTAGCAAGCATATTCTTTTAGAAAGAAAGCCCTTTTCCATTTTTAGCAAAATTCTATAATCAAATACGCAGTATTTACAGAAAAGAGACTTCATTTATTGGGCATAGTCGGACAAGTGGGTAATGTTGGGGTGAACCAAAAAAGTTTGGGTAGAGCCGGATCTAAGTGTTGGCTAGGTAAATGCCCCATATAGTAAGAGGGGAAGGTGGGGATGACGTCAAGTCCGCATGGCCCTTATGGGATGGGTACAACCCTGGCACAACGACGCAATTATCAGGGGCGCGCTCTACCATTGAGCTAATAGCCCGTCCCGCGGTCCTCCCAAAGGGAGGCCTGCTACCTTGAAGTAAAAGTGGTCGCCCTAATGGTCACTCTCAAACTCACTACTTGAGTGACGAAAGTCACTTGGGGGCAGTCACCAGATCTTCTTTATGGAGGTGGGACCGGGGACTTCCTCAGCAAGATTAAAACATTTAGATTTTTAAAAATAAACATGCACAACATTTTAACCGTTAACAAGCATATAGTTTCATGGATCGAGATATTCAAATTAAAACATTGAAAGTGCAACTAATCCCCGTGTGGTTTTGGTAATTCATAACAACATATACCTTATTGAACTAATGTCCATTCATGATAAATATTTCAGGATGTTCAATGATTGACATGCCAAGGACTAAAGATGTGGACCCCTCAAAATGCTAAGGAAATGGATTGGCAAAAGCTCAAGACTCTGCATTTTTGGTTAAGTGATCCAAGATCACATTGAGTCCATAGGAAAGCCAATACTATTAAAAGGGGATGAGGTGTTGCTTAATGATCTACTTCCTCAAGTGCTTAGTGATATTGCTCAAACCCTCAGCCACTTTCTCCATCCAAATATGTCCAAACCCTCAATTCCAGCTCGGCCCCACCGATACTTCCTATCCGAAGTCATTGAGTTCATCTGGACTTAGCTACTGCCAAAACCCTAACAATTCGGATCCACCTATATGAATCTCAGTCACACCGAGATGGCCTTACCGTCCCTCTATTGCTTGTTGCAATTGTTTTTGTTCCACCAAGAATTGCAATCGGTCTCACCGAGATGGCTTGACCAATTATCTGTTGCCTTATTGCTTCACTTCAGTCCCACCAAAATGATGCAACCGGTGCCACCGAGACGACGTTTTCCCTAAGCCCTTGCACATTGGTTCCTTCGAGTTGTTCCCGTCGGTCCCTCCAAGATTCCCAATGTTCATATTTTTACACAGATCGGTGCCATCAAATTTTCTGATCGGTGCCACCGAGATGGGTCAAAAATGTGTAACGGTTGGATTTTGTGTGGAGGCTATATATACCCCTCCACGCCTTCTCCCTCATAGAAGAGAGCCATCAGAAAGTGTGTACACTTCCATCATTCATTTTCCGAGAGAGAACCACTACTCATGAGTTGAGATCAAGATTTTCTATTCCTACCGTTTGAACCTTGATTTCTAGTCTTTCCCAAGTTGCTTTCCACTCTAATCCTTCTTTCATCATAGTCAAATATGTGTGAGAGAGAGTTGAGTGTCGGGGAGACTATCATTTGAAGCACAAGAGCAAGGAGTTCATCATCAACACACCGTCTATTACCTTTTGGAGAGTGGTGTCTCCTAGATTGGTTAGGTGTCGCTTGGGAGCCTCCCACATGATGTGGAGTTGAAACAAGAAGTTTGTAAGGGCAAGGAGATTGCCGACTTCGTGAAGATCAACCCGAGTGAGGCAAGTTCTTCATGGGCGATGGCCATGGTGGGATAGACAAGGTTGCTTCTTCGTGGACCCTTCGTGGGTGGAGCCCTCCGTGGACTCGCGCAACCGTTACCTTCATGGGTTGACGTCTCCATCAATGTGGACGTACGATAGCACCACCTATCGGAACCATGCTAAAAACCTCCGTGCCCCTATTGCGTTTGCCTTCTCCAAACCCTTCCCTTTACTTACATGTGAAATATTTTAAATTCCGCTGCTATACTCTTAGACTTGCATGTGTATGGTGTTACTTGACTTGTCATAATTGCTAAAATCTGCCCACAACTAAAATTAGAAAAATGATAGATTTTTATTTGATCAAGTAGTCTAATCACCCCCCTTAGACATACTTTCGATCCTACAAACATGCATCGTTCATCTTCTCCGGCCAACTCCTCTTCGGCCACCTCCTCTTGACGACCCCACACTGAATCATAATTGAGGTCATCAAGCCCAAGCATATGAGACGCCTCTAAATTCACCAAGAATTCAGCCGTGTTCATCTCTGCATCATGACAACAACATCAACAAACACCATCAATATCGGCTACCAACAATCACCTCAAAATACATCGACCGAAATGAAGTAGGCATTTCCTCACTTGGCAGTCGATGCCATTTTTCGGCTATCGCAGCCGGAAGTGCTGAAGCACTGGTAGTAGGGGTGGCCAGAGACGCCGCACGAGCCACCACACAGGGGTGAGGGGCCGTAGTGGCCTTCTTTTTCTTCTTCGCGGCCTCCTCGGTGAGGGGACTTCGCCGCCGACGATTTCCTAGCTCCCGTGTCACCGCAAGGAGCAACGGGAGGGTAGCTTACCATCGCCGGAGACGCATATGCCATCCCGCCGACCTTGGTAATGCAACAGCTGGCGGTGTGGTGGGTTGCAGAAGATTTTCAACCCTCAACCATTTTTCGGCGCGGGCGGCGGCGCGGGGGTGGTTTCCAATGATGATGCGCCAGCGGTGGTGAAGGGTCTTGGCCACCCATTCCGGCAATGGTGGCAGTCATCGGTGGTGATTGAGACGGGTGGGGAGCCGACGGCAGGAAAGGTGGAGTCACGCGGACGAGAGAAGAGGGAAGGGAGAAGTTTACTTGTCCGCACGAGGGGCTAAGTGTTTTTAGGCGTCACGGTGGGAATTTCGGCGGAGGAATATTTTTTGTACTCCCTTGTCAGATTTGGTACTTCATTTAGATCCGGTTTAGTGGGGTAAACTAGAAATTTTACTCCATTGAAGTAGCTTTTTAGTGATCGGCCAAAGGTTCTTAGCGTATTTCTAACCGATCCTCTACAGCCGATTAGTGGAGTATATTTAGCTTTTTACTCCACTAAGCGGCACCTAGCCGACCCCCAATCCAGCCTAACGAAGTATAATTTCACTTCTCTCCCTGAAAATTTCCCTATTTTACTCCCTCTTTGCTCCGCCGAGTCAAATGTCACGACTCTCCTCTGCTGCCTCTACCTTCCCTCTCGCGCTGCATCTTCGCACCCGCTGCCCTCCTACCCCTTCCCCCTCCCGGCCGGCCGCCAGGGAAGCCTTGTAGGCCTCCGCCACTGTCCTCCACCACCACCTCGTCCCGCTGCCGACCAAAAAGGGATCTGTTGGTGCTGTCGCCGCCGCTGGATTTGGCGTTTCCAGCCACCAACGGCTGTGCCTTGCCATGGATTGGCCAGGAAGCGGCCCACACAGGCTCTTCCTCTAGCCACTCTATCGCTCCCGTCGTCGGTTCGCCGGGAAATACACGACCGGTCGTCGCCCGGGCTCGGCGCTCGCGCAGCGGCTCACAGCTGCCAGTCATACAGTGCGACAACTGCACACGACAAGTGGTGCGCCGAATTTCTACCACACCGAAACATCTCGGATGGGTGTTCTTCAAATGCACAAACAATGGGGTATGTGCTTGTTTTAATTCGGCTTTTCACCGGATTCGGTTCAATGTCGGTAGCTCATTGATGCCCATCTATGTGTGTAGGATGATGGATGCCCGTTTTGGTATTGGGAAGAAGAATACATCGATCTATTGATAGCATGAAAATTAATAGATGTTCGTGCACTCGGTGTTACAACAGAGGCTAAAGATGAGACTAGATGTGAGAAGAAATTACAAGGGAAGGAACATCTACATCTTTAGTATAAAGAAGAAGAATGAAGTATGCAAGATCGAAACAAATCAATAGTGAAGGCATCGAGAAGATATTAATCCAACTAGTGTGAGCAGCTATGGAAGTTGGATATCTTCTAAAATGTCTAATTCTAGTACTTGTTTTCTTTGATCTTGCTCTTCTAGCAAAGAATTGATAATTATTATTTATTCCAATGTCACTGAATGAAATAAAGAAGTAAAGAAATGTGTTTCGCTGGCCGAAATTGAAATGCAAATGAAAAAAAATTACTCCGCTAACTTTAAGGGATCGGGTAGGTCCGGCCAAAACTTAGTGGAGTATATATACTCCACTAAGACTTTCACTCTGTTAATTTTTAGGGGATCGGATAGAGTTGGTCTTAGGCCAACTTCACTGCGCGACCCCAAACGGACGTCTGTTTTGTCCGGATTCTGTCCGTTTGGGTAGGGCAATGGGGTCATGTTCGGGCAGTTTCCGGGATGCGGTGGCGGTGCGCCCAGCGCGCGGACGCAAACCGGCCGCATCTTGTCCGTGTGCACATTTCTTTGCAAGTCCTTAAACTTTTTTTATCATTCATTTTTGGTACATGACAATACATCATTACATTTTGACTAGTAAAGTAAGGCCAAAGAAAACAAGAACCACAAGAATACATTTGAGAAGATACCCAACTTCCATAACTGCTGCCTTGAGTTGGGTTAGAGCCTTCTCGATGCACCCATTGTTGATCTGTGAAGGAGGCTTGATGTTGCACCCTCCTTTCTTCTTCAAGCCAGAAGTTGACGTTGCTTCCTCACACGTAGTATCGTGCCTTGTTGCTTCTTCGCACGTAGTATCGTGCCTAGGCTCTAATCTAGCAACAAGTGCACTTGTCTCATCTAAAGCCTCTAGGCTAGCTAAAAGGGCACGAACATGTACTACATTTCGCTCTATCAATATATCGATGTACTCTTCTTCCCAATACCAAACTTGCATCCATTCTACACAATAAAACTTAAAGTTAGCACCACTAGTCTAATCCGAGAGCACAAACCGAAACTAAAAAGAGCACATACCCCATCGTTTAAGCACTTGATGAACACCCATCCGGGATGCTCCGGCGTTGTAGACACGCGGCGCACGACCATCCTTGAGCAGTGGTCGCACTTGATGAGGGGCAACGGTGCGCCGACGAGCTTTTGGCCAAGCACCGAGGCCGGCCGACCGCCATTCGAGTATCTGCCGGGGACCGACGGTGTAGATCCGAGCGGCTAGAGGACGAGCCACTGCCTGCATGTGGCCTTGCGGCCCTGCCAGGGCCTTCCGGCGAGGTGCCCGGCCAGTCCATGGCGCGGCCCGGCCTCCCACAGCCGGGCGAGCTCAAGACTGACCGGATCCGCCCCAAATCCGGCCGGCGGATGCGCAAACCAGGTGGCCGTGCTTGGGTAGCTTGGCAGCGACGAGGAGAAGGGGCTGGGCGAGCGCGCGTCCGAGTTGCACGGCTGCAATGGCAGCGGGCGGCGGCGGCGGCGAGGGGAAGAGTGGGGAAGAGTGGAGAAGAATGGAGTGGATGCGGCCGGAGGGAGGGAGGAGGGCGGATAGAAGGCCCGTCCTGTGCCACCGACGGACGGGTCAGGGGAGGACACGCGCAAACGGCCGGCGCGTCCGCGTGGTGTCCGTTTCACCCCAAAAGCGGCGCAACCTTGGGCCGCGGATGGGTCGAAAGCGGACACAAAACGGACAAAAGTCCATTTGCTCCCGCGCGCTGGGCCGCTCCATTTGTCCGTTTTACCCCAAACGGACGGGTCCCGACAGGATGTGGCCGCGCGGTGGAGTTGGCCTTACCGTCTGCGTTGTTGTAGCTATTCTGGCACGTTTGCTGCAACATGTAAACGAGGCAATATGGATTCACAAGGAAATAAAACATTGCACAGCATCAGACTTCGAAATTTGTTCAGTCTGAAAAGTTCTCACACAAAAGACTGCTACATTATTCAGATTTCGTAGTACTTGCCAGACAACTACAGCAACATGATGTCTACAACCTCCGAGTATATACACGGCCAGGCTCCGAAAAGTAACCAACTCAGCGATCAAACAAGCAAGCCCCCTGCACAGAATTGTGAATTTTATGTCACTACGGCATCATCGCGGAATAGCAGAGAAGAACATGGGCAACGTCTGCACATACCTGGCGACTCATTTGCTGTCTTCATCACTAGAAGAAGTCTGAAAAAGCGAGAGCGCGATCAAGGGGCCTAGAACCGGTGGCAAAGGAGGCGGCCGGCTGAAAGCGACGAGGGGCTCGACGTTTTCATCCTTTGGGAGGACAGATTCAGTAGGGTTGATCTCCTTCTTGTTCTTCTGGGGAGTAGTAATCGTCATCAACCCTGTTCAACAGAAGGTGAAGAAGTAAGGCGCCAAGCTGGTTCTTGAAACTCTCAAGCAAGGCAAACTGAGGGTGGATCTTGACGTACTTGCAAGTCCATTTCCGGGTTTGATTTGTCTAGTTGCAGTTTCCACTAGAGACTTCGCACTCCCCCTCATGGAATCCGTGCGCTCGCTGCCTGCAATCTCTACTCAACGAACAGATTCATGGGAATAAGCATGCAACAAGTGATATGTTTGGTATCTCCAAAGGTACCAGGAATATATATATACGGTCAATTATACAGAAAGGGTCATGCAGACAGAACAATTAACCTTGCACAGAAATTCAGAGAGCAACAAGAAACGGGCCAAGTTGGCGACGAACAACAAAAACTTGGAGGCATCAACAAAACCATGAATTAGCACACCCCTTCCTAAAATTTCGATTATACCGTCCCTTCATGAATTTTCCGGAGTCTCATTTCCATGCGCACAAACGCATATCCGTTGCGTCTCAAATGAACAATCAACCGAGAACAGAAACAAGAGAAATCTGAGGTACTAACAAATTATAATCTCCCGCGCAAGAGATGCAGGTGGGATGCAGCAATACCGGACCTACGACTACGAAAGCACGGATTTGAATCGTGAGGGATCGGGAAGCCATACCTCGATCTCGTTGCGCAGGAGAGTCGTATGAAATGATGATGGCGTGCCCTTGATCTGGGTTATGGAGGATAGGCGAAACATCTGGAAATTTCTCGGGGGAGACCAGAGTCATCTTTTCGCTGGCAGACCATATGGGCCGGGCTTATCTCAATGGAAGAGCCTGATCTGTGTGGACGGCCGTATATCTAACTGAAATAAGTCTTACCGGCCCGTGAGACAGGGAGCTCCTATACGGCGCATTAAGCGCCGGTACAGGCAACTGGCGCCCACTGTCGCTATCTGGTGGGCCGGCCCAGGAACACGCAGAGAAAAAAGTCCCAAAAAATCTGCTCCAACAGGATTCGATCTCGCACCGTTTAGTTACAACGCAGCGTGCCTAACCAGTACATCTACTACAACATAGTGATTAATTACAGCGCGAGGTATTTAACAACGATACTAACCGCACTATTTCTGGTACAAACAATTTAGAAAGACGTGATTTTTTGGAAAAGAAAAAAATCACGAATTAGAAAAAAGTTCATGTCTTCAAAAACTTTCACCAAATTTTATAAAAGATCACCGTGTATTACATAAAATTTCATTGTATTAAGAAAAATGTTCATTGTATATTATGAAATTTGTTCACCTTTGCATATAAAAATGTTCGTCATGTATCATAAAAATGTTCATCGTATATTATGAAAATTTTCAACGTTTTTACTAAATGTTGAATGCATATTCAAAAATTGTTCGACACATATAATCATATTGTTTCAAAAATGTTCATCTTGTATTATTTAAAATGTTCGATGGATATAAAAAATGTTCAGGATATATATATTGATTTTTTCTATTTTGGTTTTGGTTATTCAATGAGTATACAATTTTTCACTATGTTTCTTAATTGTGTTCAGTATATATTACACAATGTTCAATGTGTATTCGCAAATTGTTCAATGTATTTTCACAAAATGTTCAGTACGTGTCCGAAAATTCTATGTATGGTGAACAATATTCAAATACACGTTGAACATTTTTTTTAAATACAATGAACTCCTTTTGAATGTACGCTGAACAAAATTTCTATACATGATGAACATTTTTTATACACACTGAACATTTTTCAAAGTTCATCAAATTTGACAATAGTTCATCAAATTTGAAAATGTTCATCAATTTTGAAAGAAAGTTCATCAATATGAAATAAAGTTACAAAATTGAAAAAAAATCTCGCGCTTAGCAGAAAAGAAGAAAGAAAGAAAAGAAAATAAAAACAAAAACAAAAACTCTTTCCACGAAAACAGGAAATAGAAAAAGGTTAAAAGCCTGTCAGTTAACATGAATTGGTAGGTTAGCCGAGTGGTTTGGCAAGCGCGCCTGTAGTCGTGAGATCCCTGGTTCGAAACATTGTTCTCGCCAGAAAGTTTTTTGCGTTTTCAAAATCAGAAAAAAGAAATGGGCCGGCCCAGTGCGGCGGGAGGGTGTGCGCCCGATTGCATATATGCCTAAAACGAGCGCTTAAGGCGCCGTTTAGGATCTGCCCGTGAGACACTAGCCCTTATCATAGTTGCACCGATCTGTGTTTATTACAAATTAATCCAAGCATTCGAAAAAAAATGTTAAACAAGTATTTGAAAAATATTAACCAAGCATATAAAAACTGCTTAATCTATATAGAAATATGTTGACCATGCATTCACAAAATGTTAAAGTTGTTTTTTGACAAGTGTCGGCATCCCCCCGTCCCCCGCGTCGCCTCCCGGGGCGGCTCGGGCGGAGACCAACCCCGCCGCCACAACCCACCACCCCTCCTCTCCTCCACTCCCTCGCCGCCGCCGAATGACGCGGCCGGACTATCTTGCGGCAATGGCGGGCTCTCCGCCCGTGATGGCGCGGTCGAATCTTGGATCTTGGGCGGCGGCCCGGCCGTGGCGGCGGACGGCGATATTGTGGCTGCGGGCGGGCGGCGGTTGGGCTCGCGACGCCCGGTCTCCCCATGGCGTGGTCGGTGTGAGAGGGCTTGGAGCTCTGGATCTCGGCGCTGGCGGCTCCCCGATTTGTCTCTCGCTCCACTTGGTGTGGCTGCGCGGGGCCTTGGTGGAGCGATGGGGGCCGATGGGAGGGGCTGGCCATTGCTGGATCTAGCCGGGCGTGGTCGAATTCGGCCGGACAGCGGTGGTTTCCTGCTGCGGTCTTGTCTCCACGTGGTGCGGTGACTACAGCGCAGTGGAGCGACCTCTTGTCCCTGGGCCTGGCGTGACGATGTTGGTCTACGGGGCGGCGACCCCGGGATGGTGGTTGATGTGTCGGCAGCTGTGGAGTGCGCGTGGGCGACGAGGCGGCCGCGGTGTTCTTGGTGGAGGGAGGCTCATTTGGCTCGGCGACGAGGCCTGGTGGTGGTCCTTGCATGGCGATGGCGCGATTGTTGTGCTGGGGTGCGCGGGTCAGCGGAGGTGCTGGTTGGCTTTGGTTGACCGCGTGGGAGTGGTGGTGTTGTTGATCCGGGCGAAAGCTTGGTTGGCGCTTACTGGCCAGCGGCGGCGGCGCTCGTGGGCGTCGCTTTCCTCCTTGGAGGCATCGTCGTGGTGATTGGTGCACTTCAACTCTCGGGTCAAGATCTCTGGGCGAAAGTCAGGATCATGGTTGGATCAGACGGCGGCGTCGTCTCCAACGTCGTTTTCCCTCCTGGGGGCGCCGTCTTGGAGATCTTGGTCCCTTTTGTGCTTTCTACAGGCTGGACGTGCAAGGCACCGCGATCGGAAGGTGCCCGGCCGGCGGTGAGGTTGGTGTGGCGTTGCGACGCGTGTGGCAACGATGATGTTGGTGAGAAGAGCTGAGTCGCGGCTTGTCCTTTTGATGTCGAAGGTCCGGGGCGTCAATGGGTGTGCCCATGCTGGTTTCTGGCTGTGACAAAGAAGTCGGAACTGCGGTCGGCAGGGCTGCTGCGGCAACGATGACTCCATGAGGGCGGTTTTCAGCAAGCGGTGCTCTCCGGATGTTGCGTTGGATTAGGTCGGTGCGAGGCTAGCAACTTTCTCGTGTGAAGCTCGTCAGCAAAATCGGAGCTGCCATGTCCCCGACGCTGCGGTCGACTGTTTGGCGTTGTTGTGGCCAGGTCGTTCGCGTTTGCCCCTTTGGGGTTTGTATCTAGGTTTTCGCCTGGTTTTCCTCTAATTAACTGGGCAACTCTCTTCTTCTTAATCAATGAAAATGGCAAAATCTTTTGCCTCGTTTCAAAAAAAAAATGCGTATAGATCTGTTGACCATCCAATAATAAAAGTAAACTTGTATTTAAAAATGTTAATCAAGCATTTACAAAAATGTTATATGTTTATAAAAAACTGTCTACCATGTACTTAAAAAATGTTAATCTAGTATTTGAAGAATGTTAATCAAGGATTTTTAAAAAAGATTTAAAATGTATATAGAGAAAACATTGACCTTGTATTAGAAATGTTAATCTAGTATTTCAAAAATGTTAATCAAGCATTTAAAAAATGTTTATAGAAAAAACGCTGAAGATGTATTGAAAAATGTTAAACTTGTATTTAAGAAAATGTTAATAAAGAATTTTAAAAATAAAAGTAAAAATGTTTATAGAAAAATGTTGACGATGTATTGAAAAATATTAATTTGGTATTTGAAAAATATTAATCAATCATTAAAAAATGTTAAATGCATATTGAAAAAAAATATTTTTTTGCGAAAGATATAAAAAATGTTGACCATGTATTCAATAAATGTTAATAATGTACTTGAGAAGCATCAGATATATACCAAAATGTTTATGGAACAACCATGAAAACCTGAAAGAGAACAAAAGAAAACAAATGAAAAACGTGGAAAAAAAACAAACAAAACCGAAGAAAAAAAACTAGACAAAAACAAAAAAGAAACATAAAACCAACGAAAAACAAAGAAACAAAGAACAATAACTAGAGAAAAACCAGTGAAAAACAAGAAAAAACCCCTAGAAAACTAGTGGAAACCAGGCTCTTTTTCTTTTACAAGGTTGTGACCCACGAATTAAACACGAACCGGATGGTGACCCTGTGGCTAGGCAACTACCCTTTTTCTCTAGTGTATTTCATTTAGTATGAATGCTCCGACCCGTAATTGTAGACGCTTTAGCGAGATTGAAGGAAGACTCGCGATAAGCGAGATATCGCCTTTATGCTAGTGGTGAGACCTAGGGAACCCTCGCAGCAAGGCAGCTCGAGACGGGGCGGGCCCAGGTGCGCTGGAGGCAACATCCTCGTTTTTCTGTTTTTCTGTTTTCTTTTTTCTATCATTTATTTATTTTTCTACTTTCGTTTACACTTCCAAAAATGCTGTACATATATTACAAAATATACATTACATAATGTTTTGCAAAATGTTCAATATTTAAAATGTATACAAAAAATATAGTGTGTGAAAAAACTTGATCACGTATTTAAAAAATGTTAATCAAGGTTTTGGAAAAAATGTTGAACAAGAATTTGAAAACTGTCAATCAAGCATTTAAAAAATGTTGACCATCTATTAAAAAGATGTAAAATTGTATTTAAAAAGGTAAAAATGATTAGAAAAATTGTTGGTCATGTATTGATAGAATGTCAAACTTATATTTGAAAATGTTAAATGTGCATAGAAAAAATATTGACCGTATATTAAAAAAATAACTTGTATTTTAAAAATGTTAAATGTGTAGAAAAAACATTGACCATGTATTAAAAAATGCTATTCTGGTATTTAAGAATGTTAATCAAGCATTTAAAAAATGTTAACAAGTATTATAAAGGTATTAGATATATACGAAATATGTGTATAGAAAAACAATCCCAAGAAAAACAAAGAAACCTGATGAAAAGGAGAAAAAAAGAAAGTCGAAGAAAAAAGAAAGAAAACAAAAACCCACTGAAAACCGAAAAGAAATAAAGAGAACCAAAGAAAAACAACGAAAAAAGAAAGAAAAAGAAAAAATGAGTGACAACCGAGATAAACCCATGACGGCTTTGTTTGCCCACAAGTTATTGGCCTAGCAGCGATTAAACGGCTAAACAACCGATTAATCTGCATGACAAGCCAATTAATTGGCATGACAGGTCAATTAGTCGGCCTAACAAGTTAACACGACATATAAGTGCTATTCGATTCAGTCACCCTATGAGTAGCGATTAACTGACATGTAAACTAATTAATCGGACTAATTCTTGAACAATGCTTATCGTAACTCGGAAGCTTTTCCTTTGTTTTGTAGATTCATTTATTTAAAACGTTTTATCTCTTGAACCGCGTATTCAAATACTGAATGTTTTCATTGTTTACACTGTTGGATTTCTCACATCGAGGTCTTTAAAACCGAATTGCATGTTAATAGGTTTTGATGAAATAATTTCACAAAAAACAAGGGAAGACCGAAACCCGAAAAAACAAATACCGAGAGTAAAATAAAAAAATTAAAAGCAAAAAATCCCGGAACCAAAAAAATGGAAGAGACAAACGGAGGCGAGAAGCACGGTTGCAGGTTTGACTAATGTTTTGGGAAGCACAAGCTCTGCTTTTCCCATTTCCGAAAAAATAGGTTGTGCTTCTCCTTTTGCCAAAAAGGATGAAATCTATTGTAAAAGTTCACCGGAGTAAAGCATCTCTAAGATGATAAAAATGACACTGAGATTCTGAGACTACCGAACAACCTTTGTTGTCGTCAGAACGAGCTACCAACGCGATGTTGTCGCCGCTCCCCTACTGGAGCCTGTTTGACCTTGTCGATGAGAGCCAGAAGTCTTCGTGCATGTGCCATTGAGGACCAGCGCCCTGGAACCGCAATTGTCGCCGTCGAACCTTTGCATAGATCTGAAGTGTTTGACACCAAATCTCACAACATGACGAGAAACTCTAACCTCACTGCCCTTAGAGACGGTAGGAATATACATGCGCTGGAGCTCCGCCGACTATGTCCATACGGACGAACTCGAGGGTGCTCGGAGCTTGGAAGACAAACTCGAAGAAGAAGCGTCGCTATCAACCCGAGTGCCACACATGTGAGGGCTAAAAAAAATCTAGCCTAAACTACAAATCGGAGCGGAGGCACCGGGATTCTCTCCATGCCACCGGCCGCCGGAGCGGCGGGCAGAGGAGAGGTGAATCCAAAAACTCACCGGTGAAGTCTGGAGGGAAGAGTTTGAGTTAAGGGATGAAACAAGATATAAGTAATCCCACAGACTTTGCTTTTTGTAGAAGCATGGTTGTGTTTTTCCCTTTTCGAGCAGAAGCACAAATTTGCATCTTATGGAAGCACATGTTGTACTTTTCGTGAAAGCAAATATATGCTTCCACGAGGAACACAATTGTGCTTCTCCTGGAAGCATATTTTCCCGAGAAGCACATATGTGCTTCGCAAAAATAAATTCCTCCAAAACCCAGGGAAAATGAGGAAAAAATCTAAAAGAAAAAAACTCTAAAAACCCCATCTAAAATCCGCATACATAAAAAAACTAAAATTTGAAGGGAGCGCAAAGCACGCGACACATCGTGGCGGCTGGATGCACCACTTGGCGCGCTCTCAGACCACCAAGGTAACCCATGCAGGAGCCTCACGAGGGTAACAGTTCGTTAATTGGTCTCCCATTTCTTGCCCATAGCCAGGAGTAATGCGGTGGCGCGAGAGAGTGTGCCATCCTAGTACTGTAATATCTTTGGTTTGAGTGTTTTTTCTCTATGTTATTTCTTATCGGGTTTCACAATTTGCGTTGGTTTTTATTTGGTTTTCTTAATCGCTCTTTCTTTTTTAATTTTATCATTTTTTTATTTTAACATACCTTTTATACACATTATATATTTTTGGTATACATTAATATTTTTATGCATGTACAACATTTTAGATTATTAGTATTTTTTATAATATATGTTTAATGTGTACTTCCTTTTCTTACACATGGTACATTTTATACACGCCTATCAAATACATGATTAATATTTTTCAAATATGTATTTTCAACCTTTTAAAATGCATGTTAAATGCTTTTAAAATACATTTTTAATTTAATTTTTGAATTATACAAATATTTTTGTAAACTATGTGAATTTTTTACATTGTATATACCATTTTTAAATGGCACAAATACTTTTTGAAATGCGTGAATAATTGGAAAATGTATCATACATTTTTAATGTTATAAAACATTTATTTTGAATTACACAAACATTTTACAATGTTTATCATTTTCTTAAAGTGTCACATACATTAAAAAACGTGAGAACATCTTTTAAATGCTGCAAACATTGTTTTTTAAAGCTATCAATATTTTTATAAACTACAGTAACAAAAAAATAGATTACAACAATATTTTTCGAATTCATGATTTTATTTTTTAAGTAATTTGATCTTTCTTGGATATATGTATTTAGAATATCTCTTTCGTAAATATGAAACGGAAAATAAAGAAAAATGAACTAACATGCAGGGAGCTACTCCCTCCTTTCGAAAAATCTTACATCCATTTGAGAGACAAGTTTGGGACAAGTTTTTTTGGACGGAGGGAGTACTTGGGAGGGCCCAATAATCGGGGAGTGAGAGCCGCATGTAGTGTCGTTTTCTTTCTTCCCATGGAAGAAAGAGGATCCTTTGACTAGGTTTCTCGTGCCTCCCGCCTGTTTCGCCGTCGGTCTACCTCATCTTCTTTGGTCTTAGGTCTATGGAGGTGCAATGCATCCCCACCCTTGCCGGCGGAGGGCTCCATTTTTCCATGCTTATTTGATTTTTGTTAGGATTTGTGCCTTGTTCAGAGAGGCGAGGCGGCGGCGGTTCTATGGAGATGAAATAAGGTTCTCCCTTCTAGTCCCCATCCCGGTGTTGTTTCTAGCATCGTCGAAGGGCGTTGCTACTTGTGAGTTGCATTGGGATTTCCTCGAAGAGGAGAGGATGATGTAGTACAATAGAGATAAGTATTTCCCTCAGTTATGAAACCAAGGTTATCAATCCAGTAGGAGAACTGATGACCCACAAGTATAGGGGATCAGCCGTAGTCCTTTCGATAAGTAAGGGTGTCGAACTCAACGATGAGCAGAAGAAAATGACAAGCGGTTCTCAGCAAGGTAATGTCTGCAAGCACTGAAATTGTAAGTAACGAGTAGTTTGATAGCAAGGTAATTTGTAACGAGCAAATAATGGTGACAGTAACAAAAGTGCAGCAAGGTAGCCCAATCCTTTTGAGGCAAAGGACAAGCCAAAACGGTCTCTTATGATAAGCAAAGCGTTCTTGAGGGTACACGGGAATTTCATCTAGTCACTTTCATCATGTTGGTTTGATTTTTGTTCCCTACTTTGATAATTTGATATGTGGGTGGACCGGTGCTTAGGTGTTGTTCTTACTTGAACAAACCTCCTACTTATGATTAACCCCCTCGCAAGCATCCGCAACTATGAGAAAAGTATTAAGAATAAATCTAACCATAGCATTAAACTTTTGGATCCAAATCAGCCCCTTACGGAATAGCGCATAAACCAGGGTTTAAACTTCTGTCACTCTCACAAACCATCATCAAATAACTACTCCACAATGCATTCCCTTAGACCCAAATTTGGTGAAGTGTCATGTAGTCGATGTTCACATGAACCACTAAGGGAATCACATCATACATACCACCAAAATAACGAACACATATCAAGTTCACATGATTACTTGCAACAAGATTTCTCCCGTGATCTCAAGAACAAAAGTAACTACTCACAAATGATAATCATGCTCAAGATCAGATGGGTATTAAATAGCATAATGGATCTGAACATATAATCTTCCACCAAATAAACCATATAGTAATCTACTACAAGATGTAATCAACACTACTAGCCACCCACAAGTACCAATCTATAGTTCCGGTACAAAGATTGAACTCAAGAGATGAACTAGGGTTTGAGAGGAGATGGTGCTGTTAAAGATGTTGATGGAGATTGCCCTTCCCAAGATGGGAGAGTTGTTGGTGATGATGATTTCCCCCTCCGGGAGGGAAGTTCCCCCAGCAGAAACGCTCCGCCGGAGGGCAAAAGTGCTCCTGCCCAAGATTCGCCTCGAGACGGCGGCGCTTCTTCCTGAAAGTTCTCTCCTATTTTTTTCTTGGTCAAAATGACTTATATACCAGAAGATGGGTACCAGAGGTAGGCCGAGGAGGGCACAACCCACCCTGGCGCGCCCAGGTGGGTTGTGCCCACCTGGTGGGCCCCCTCTAGTAGTTACTAGATCGGGTTCGCGCCGTGGCGCGAGGGTGCCGGTCAGAACGTTTAGACAAAACATGTGACAATTTGTCGGTAAGAGCCCAGGAATAGCATGTCTAGACAACCAATTGTTTTAGAAGCAAAACATAATGGGACTGAAGATGAGCATCAGGTTATAAGACAGAATCAAGCTCGGTGCTTTCATACGACCAGAGGTAAAACACAGGACCATACATTACTTTTTACTACAGAGAGATAGGAATTAAAATCTGAAATCTATACATGCCTTGTTCAGAACAAAGTGAAAATAGCAACATACCACCAAGTGGTACCTTCCACTACAAATACAACAACGGGAATCTAAAGGCAGATATCGAGGTTGGAACAAGCAAACCATCAAACAATTGTAATGACGAATTAAAAGTAACCGTCACAGGAGACTTGCTGCCCAGACATGTCTTGTGATGGTAAATTGCAGGGGCAGCTTTAGAGCTTGCAACATGAGGGAAAAAAATGTGGGAATAGGGAATCGCCATTAGATAGTCATCATCCCGTAGAGGAAAGTGAAGGATAATATAATTGTTTTACAAAAGGATATGCATGCAAGAGTACTGCTGCTGTAAAACTACTGAAACTACTCCATAGAATTAATAGAATTAAGATGATCTCCTGGAGTAGTTCAAGCAATACTGGAGTAGTTCAAGATACTGAATCTTGGTGCAGCACTAAGCATGAGATACAATACTCCACAAAATTAACACAATCAAGAAAGTATAAAAGCAAGTTAACAATCTAACAAGGCAAGTTTCAGTACTGCACCAAGTCAAAATCTACTACAATCTTTAAGCTACTGAATATTCCAAAACAGTGAAGTGAAGTTCCATGTTAAGCTACTGCAATCTTTCTCTTAAATCTACTCATGCATCTGTGGAACTTAACAGTATTCATTTAAGAATGGAGTAAATTAACTTGGCAGTATGCAAACTTTGAGTAAGTTGACTTGGCATTATATTGAAATTCCACTGCAGTCTTTAAACTACTGTAACCAGTCGGAAATCTACTGAAACCCCCCAAAAAAGTTCATCTTTTGTACTGAGTACCTTGCGGATGGCGTCGCAGCTGGCGAGGACCTCCTCGATCTGCGTGCACTTCCTCGCCGGCTTATTCTTGTCATCCTCGCTGGCTTCCTCGAGCTTGGTCTTGGCCTTGCCGGCGGCACCGGGCTTGGACTTGGGCTCCCACTTCCACTTGTGATCAAAGTTGACGTCGTTCGGGGGAGGCGAGCTCCGCCTCCCACTTGAGAGCCCGGTCCCGCCGTGCGGCTCCGCCTACCATGCTACCAAAGCCATAAGTAGCATATCAAAAGACAGTTCAGGTCCCAAGCACAATTGCCAAGGAAACAAATGAAACATATTTATTATGTGAGCAGCCCTATGCATCAAGAAAAACTATACAATTTAAAAGACCCACTAATGCTTCGCCACCATTTCAAACAGCATGATTAGTCCGCACTGGACAACCTCTATAACCCAGATATAGAGCACATATAGATCACAACATAGGCCATATCATCGATAGGAATAGTGTACGTGTACATGTAAAATGCAAGCGAGACACGAAACAACATCCATAGCGGGCATACTAAATAAGATAGTCAAGTATCAAATTACATTCGCCAGCAACCAAGAGCTAAATAAACGAAGGCCAATACTGATCCTAGAACCAACAGCGACGGGTGTTTCACAAGCACCACATTAAATTTTTCCGTGGATGGCAATAACAGAACATCATATCATAGACAACATGGCACGACAAAAGAGACGATATACCTAGAGAGAAGCTTCACCATCTATCCCACGTCGAGACGCCCACTCGCCAGACCATCACTGCGAGGGAACACATAACCAACACGCCATGCCCTATAAAAACATAGGTTCAAGTAAGAGCCAAACCATGTACAACACACGAGGCAGTTGATGATAGAAAAGGTACTTAGCAGACACACCAAAACTATAGGCTACCTAAGGGCGTTTGATCTAAAGCTTGGCACTTTTAGCCACAGAGGGCTCGGCTTCGTCTGCCGCCAGGTCTTCAGTTGATTTGCTTCAATAACAAATGAAAATTATGTGAAAGAAGTAAGAGATGATGCATATACTGTCAAAACCTGCATCAAACCTCGAGGTAGCAGCAAGTTCATCACCGGGACCAGCGGAGCTGCCATCCATTTTTGCGAGTCCCTAGCAGGTATAAACAGATATACATCGTCAATCGACCACCAAACAATCTTGAGAATAGGTGTGGATGAATCTTCACCAAGCAAATGAAAGGAAATACCTGAGCATACCCATCGGAAAACAAAAGTTTACGCAGTCCAGACTTATGTAGACCACTTGCTGGCACTTTCTTTACACCGACACTACAGGTTACAGATTCAACAAATACACAACATGCATCAATTACCAAGCATAAAAGGCAGAAGAAAACTACAAACAACACAGGGCACTGAGCTAGAGAAACTATATACCTAGGCATCCAAAAGAACCATGTCAGTGTGTTTGATAGGACCGTTATCAGTGGTTCCACGATGCTGCCACAAATGCGAAACATACACACAAACAGTCCAGTTCCTGTTCCCAACAATAAAAGCCTGCAGACCAGCCACCGCCATCTAGATTGGCAACGCGCCTTGGCGCGAGGGTGCCGGTCCCAGCGATGTGCCCAAGCAAGTAATGGTAAAGTTAGTAGCAAGTTAGGCTCACCACAATTGTGTTGGGTCGGAGTTGAAGAGGGAGGTAGGGATGTTGGCCTGCTCCTCTCAATGATATCAGATATAGCCTTTCATCTCAATGTATTATTTAGTTATGTTACATGCATAATGAGATACAAAAAGAACATGTAATATACAAAAAAGGGAATGCAGCAATAGCGGAAAGACGTCAGTTTGAGGCTATTAGGAACATGGGCTCAAGTGTAGTTTAAAATTGAAACAACTAAATGTACTTTCTCCCTCCCTCTCCCTCCCTCTGTGTGAAAATTACAGAGCTAGAAGATATCATCATAGATGGTATGACATAAAGAGAAAACAAGGACCAAAGCGCATGCCACTTATGCATTTTATCTACAATTTGAATATACAAAGAAGAAAGAGTGGATGCCAGTATTAGTGTAGAAAAGGATCTAATAATTCTCCAACACACAAGTAGCCTAAGCAATATATTTACAGAACATGCATATATATAGAACTTAGTAAGCATTTTCTTATTACTGATTAGAGTAACCATAGCATAAAAGGTTTTTAGATATTGTGAATCATATTTTTCTCAACCTTAATAGTTTCAGGATAAAATTAGAAGTCTTTGAAAACAAATTGTTGGTTGCGCTACTTTGACATCCTTCTTATATGGAACTTACTCTTACTCTTAACCAGATTAAGTTAAGGACCAACAACAAACAACAAAAGATCAAGAACAACTCATATGCAATAAAGATATAAGAGAGAAGAGATCTATACATAAGACAACTATAAACACCGGAGCATAAATAAGCAACACCTTTAAATCAAATAAAAAGGGTTCAGGGTCCATTGCATAGTGGGCTCAGATTCGCCTTTCCTCAATCATATTACCTACCCCGTCATCTCTTATCACCAGATCAATTTGTTTATACAGTTGAGCTGCCCTGGTTATCACTCAACAAGAATGACCATCCAAGGACAGAACAACAGGTATAACAAGATCAAAAAAGACTCTAGAGACACGAGGGAGGATCCAACTTGATACCCACAGGTGCCTCGGTTGCTCAAAGGCACACTTATTTCAGCCACGACAATCATCATCGCCCTAGCAAGAATGGCTTCCTACCGATGGGGCACGTGAATTACAAGTGAGGCATAGGATTTTTATAGCGGGAGGTAACTATTCATTCCTACAGTTACCCCTCTCCGATCCGGCGTCCCAGCTCCTCCCACCTCTAGATCCAACGGCCGAAAATACATCAAGCGGACAGATCCAACGGCCAGGAATCCAAATCGCTGAGGAGGCTCGGTGAAAGCTTCGTCTCAAATAAGCAACACCTTTAAATACAAATAAAAAGAGTTCAGGGTTCAATGCATAGTGGGCTCAGATTCGCCTTTCCTCGATCATATAGCCTACCCCCGTCATCCCTGATCACCAGATCAATCAGTTTATACAGTTGAGCTGCCCTGGTTATCACTCAACAAGAATGACCATCCAAGGGCAGAACAATAAGTATCACAGAATGAAAAAGGATTCTAGAGACAAGAGGGAGGATCCAACTTGATACCCACAAGTGCCTCGATTGCTCAAAGGCACACTTATTTCAGCCATGACCAATCATCATCGCCCTAGAAAGAATGGCTTCTGACCGATGGGGCACGTGAATTACAGGCGGTGGCACAAGACATTTCACCGCCGAGTAACTATTCATTGATACAGGAGCTCGGGTTCGATCTGACGGCCAACGTCCTCCAGCGCCTCGATCCAACGGCCAGAAATGCATCAAGGAAACGCAATGGACAGCCAGATCTTCCTAATCGCTGTGAGGGCTTGGTTATCCCCGCGGTTCTTATTTCTGGATGGTTATTAGTATCACTCATCAAAAATGACCGTGCAAGGACAGAGCCACTAAAATAGAATGTGATCAAAGCGGGTCAAAGAAACAAGGAGGAGGGGGGGTCCAACCTAATACCCACATGTGCCTTGATTGCTCGAGAGCATGCCTATATCAACCATAACTGATCATCATATCCCTGACCATGTCCCATATACAGTAGCCAAAGCAGAGGAGCAGGAGGAAGATGGAGCTCACTGAAGCGGCCAAGGAGGCGAGGAAGTGATGTACATCCAGGAGCACCACCAGGGGCAGAGATGACCGGGGCACAAATTTTGATGTTTCCAGTTCTGATGTCATGCAAATGAAAAGGTGAGATTGAATGAGAATAAGTCAAACATTCAGTCGAAGACAACAGTGTTTGCTACATACTCTATAATTGACTACCTAGCTAATGATGATTGCCTATCTTCAGGCTTCGCCTTTTACCTTGAGCTCACACCAAGATTACCTGCAAAAATAGTAGATATGCATTTCAGTGCTAAGGCAAAGACAAAGAAAAGAAAAATGAAAGAAGAAGGAAGAAGAGAAAGAAAAGGAGATAGCTACAATCCAAGGAAGGAATGCCTAACACCGCACCCAAAGCGAAATAAGAGGTAGAAAAGACGACAGAATCCAAGCTAAAACAATACAGATCAGACCCACGGTGCACTCCCACACACCAACCATTCACTCTTTTCTTTTGTAAGCCACGGAAAAACCAGTTCTAAAGGCGAACAAGTTATAGAAACAAACCTATAGTTAAATTCAATGGCTAAAACCTAGAGTTAAATTCAATGGCTAAAACCCTTCTCTCTCTCCCATCAAGTCCAAGCAAGGCAGCACAAAAGGCCACAGAAAAACAGAACCATGTTCTGATAATTAAATGTGAGCCTTGGCGCGCCCTAGTCAGGCCAGTGGATGGTTGGGACGATAAAATTGCATGTATGAACAAACATTAAATACTGAAGATGATAAAAACAGGGAAAGAGAGAACAAATAGAGAATGCATTTTCGTCATTTCCTAAAACAACCAATCTAAATGAAATATTAAGCAAATCTCTGGAATGAAATTTCGAACCAAGATGTCCTGATATGGCAGAAGGTCAAACATAGGCCTATATGAAATAGTAACTACATGCAAATATCAAACATACAATATATGATTTAGAGATGCATCAGTTAATAAGCAGTATTGTCTACATGGACACCGCGTGACGTAGAGGGGCATCATTGATCTCACTCACGTGTTGGACACCATATCCGTCGCCGCCATGAGCCGCTTGACGCCGAGGGAGAGAGGGGCCGAGCAGCTGCGGGAGTGGCAGCCTCCGCTCCTCCTAGCTATGGGGACGCTCGAGCTCGACGGGCGAGTGGCACAATATGTACGTCCATTTGACCATACAAAATTAATTCCATGAATGTAGAAGTCAAAAGAAATCAAAATAAAAAGATAAGAAAAACAAACATACAGCTACAAAGATGAGCAGAGCTAGATCAAGGAAAAGTAACACAAGCCTAAATCAGTATATTGCTAAAGTAAGTTTAACAGAAACATCAGTACCACTATAGCAATATTTTGGACCAGATTAAACTAAAGCCCACATAGTTTATTACCCGAAACTTCCTGGCAACACATCTATAATCCTAGCCAATAATAATTCAATCGGCCATGTCAATTCAGAGCAAAGAACACAGGCATCAACCATCCATGTGCAAACAAAAAAATCCCACCCCTAGTAGGATCTACACAAGAAACAAAAAGAAACACCTATAACCCACAAAAGAACAAACCAGGAAAGGAGCCCACAAAAATCCAACCAGGGGATAATACCTTTTGCCTCTACCAGAAAGAAGACAACAAAGAGATACATCCATTGGCTAAACTACATACCAATCAAATCTAGCGCAAGAGGAGCTTACCCATCTTCTTGTTCTTCCCGCGCTTCTCCGAACGAATGGCGGCGGCTCGGGTTGGAGCAGAGCTTCAGGGTAGGGGAAGGCGGATAGCCAAGGAGGAGAACGAGCACCGCTACCGTGGCGGATGGAGAGGCGGCCGTCGGTGAGGAGGACGAGCGCCGGAGCCGTGGCGGATGAAGAGGTGACCTCCGACGAGGCTTGTGGCGCCCATCGTCCCCGAGGAGGTTGGACCGCGCCGCCCACGCCTCTGGCAACCGCGGTGCGAATCCGCGGAGGCGCGCCCACAACCGGCAACGCCCTCTGGCGGTGATGCGCGTGGCGGCCGTGGACGGGGAGGATGGCCAGCGAGGAGTGGTGGCTAGGGTTCAATCGGGGACGGGGCGAGTGGGCGCCTGGGAGAAGACGTGGTGCGGGGTCGCGGGGAGGAGAGGAGGCAGCGGTGACGCGAGAAAGGGAGTGAGGCGGCTAGGGTTTCACCACGGGCGGGGGGGGGGAGGCGGCGGGCATCGCCACAGCGAAGCGGGCGGGCGGGCGGGACGACGGGCCACGGTCATCGGCCACGGCCACGCGAGCGGGAAGGGCGGGACGACGAGGCCGCGGTCATCGGCCATGGCCACGGCAAGTGGGACGGTTGGGGCGGGGCGGGCGAGACGGGGCGAGCGATGTGGCGGGGCGAGCGGCTGGGAAGGGAAGAGAAGTGGCGGCTAGGGTTCTACGGGAGGAGCTGGCATTTATACCCAATAGTGAAATGACTAAAATGCCCTCGAGGGGGCGCTGGAATTACGCGCGGTGGCACGAGATCTTTTACAGCGGGAGGTAACTATTCATTGCTACAGTTACCCCTCCCCGATCCGACGGCTCAGCTCCTCCCACCTCTGGATCCAACGGCCGAAAATGCATCAAGCGGCCAGATCCAATGGCCAGGAATCCAAACGGCTGAGGAGCCAGGAGGATCCTCCTCATTCTTATTTCTGGATTTGCTCCAATAATTCTCATTTATTCCATAAAAAATCCCTGTGAAGCTTCAACTCATTTGGAGTTGTGCAGAATAGGTGGCCAGGCGTAGCTTTTTCAGGTCCAGAATTCCAGCTGCCGGTATTCTCCCTCTTTGTATAAACCTTGCATATTTTGAGAGAAAAGGCATTAGAATTACTCCAAAAAGCATTATTATGCATAAAAACATTGTAAATAATAGTAGAAAAACATGATGCAAAATGGACGTATCAACTCCCCCAAGCTTAGACCTCGCTTGTCCTCAAGCGAAAACCGAAATCGAAAAACATGTCCACATGCTTAGAGAGAGAGGTGGTGATAAAAACAAAATACAGACATAAAAGCATCATGTATATTATTATAACAGCAATAAACTTTGACATAAAACTTTATCATAGAACTTTTATCATATAACTTCTCATGAATAAGTAACAATTCATCACAACATTGAAGTATAAGGCATAAACTCTATTGAAAACCAACAAAGTATGTTCCCGGTCAACTTTGCAACTACAATTCATCATCTTTTCAGGGAAGGGTCACGTATCAGAGCCTTTTGGCAAGTCCACATACTCAACTATTATATAGTCTTCTATGATTGCTAACACTCACCTCATACACATGAGCAAAAAGTTTCAACCGGACCCATAGAAAGATAGGGGCTTATAGTTTTCGCCACCCAACATATTCACCTCAAGGGTAATGTCAACAATAATAACTCATGCGACCCATATCTAACTGGATATATGTGCCCAGATCTTTCCTCACCACATGATGCTTGCCAAAAAAGAAAATAAAAAGGAATAGAGGGAAATACTTTGACTCTTGCATAAAAGAAAATAGATAAAAGTAAAAGATAGGCCCTTCGCGAGGGAAACAGAGGTTGCCATGCGCTTTTCGTTTGTATGCTCAATCTCTTAATGCAAAAGAACATCACGTTATATTGCCCCTTATGATAGCAGCCTTTATTATGCAGTCTGTCGCTTTTACTCTTTGCCATCACAAGTGTTGGAGATATGCCCTAGAGGCAATCATGTGATAATGATATTTCCATATGTATTCATGAGTCCTTTGTATTGTCCTTGAACATCATCAATGATATATATCAATAAGTATGTGACTTGTTTGTGGAACTATGTATTGTATGATGATTGTTCTAATGGTCCCTAGTTGATAAGGTTATGCGAACACATATCCTTGACTAGTATACGACTTGGTTGATAACTATGTTTCACAGGTCATGTGCATGGAGATGCTGAACCGATAGTATGGGCTCGGGGATGGAAATCACCGAGTTGGACATACCCACTTTGAGACGCGGCGAGATATAGTCATCTGTTAGTCTCAAGTACAATGTCTATGCCATGTCCTATACCTGAGGTCCTTGCATGTTCTCGGAATGAGGATCGACTCACTTAGGGTCTATCAAATGCTACTCCGTAACTAGGTAGTTATAAAGGTAGCTTTCGGGTAAGTTGTGAAACATGCCACGAGACATGGTTGACCAAGATGGGATTTGCCCCTTCTATTTGGAGAGATATTCTCTGGGCCCTCTCGAGCGATCAGATTCGGAAAGCATGGCCATGCGACCTGGGTTAAGTGTTAACCGAGTTCGAGAATCTGTATCACGGTTTCGAGAAGAGAGGCCGAGCTATCACAAGGGTGACAAGTACTCGCCTTGAGATCGACAACAAATATCGTGAGGCAAAAGGAATGATGCATATGACACATTGTCAAGGTTCGTCAAACGACTTTACGCACACATGGGAGTTGGCACGTTCTTCTAGGAGCCGCTACCAACTATCGACTCTGGTCGTGTCCATGTGTACGTGAACCTATAGGGTCACACACTTAAGGGGCTGCAGCCCGTATGGATTGGATCCGAGTGGAAATGGGCGCAGACTCCTAGTGGGCTCAAGTGTTGAGCCCACCTCGGAGGTCTATATAAAGGGGAGTGGCTGCACCACTTAGGGTCAATCTTTCCAACCCTCGATAGCCGTCACCACTCCCCACGCCCATGACATGTGACCGGACCTAGCAGTCCACCGCCCGCCGCTGCACCCCGCATGTGTGGATACCTTGGAGGCATCGCATCTGCGGTGCTTGGATGAGCCGTTCGAGGGAACCGCGAGGCGCCGTTCGCGGGAGATCACCGTCCGCGGGTCTTTGCTGTTCGCGGGAGATCAACAACAAGAGGAAGAGACGGGCCGAGAGATCGACCACACGCATTTCCAACTCTACTTCCGCTGCGGTGACTGCGCGTCTAGTGGTAAACCCGATCTCGTAATCTATTTCCAGCAGCATGATGTTGGGTGCGCGATAGAAAATTTTATTTGCCGCTAGCGTAGCGTACCGTGTGTTCCAACAGTGGTAGCAGAGCCTCCGCTGTGTGGTGATAGATTTGATGATATGCATATGAGATATGTAGATCGGTTTTGGTGTGGGTCGATGAGATCGGCCTCGCACGTCCATGTTGAAGGGTGGTTTCATGATCTTGTTTCCATGATCGTGACACAGAGGTCGTGACACAAGTTACCCCTACCGGTCGGTATCCGCCATCAGGGTAGACAGTGGAACGTAAATCCAGATGCAGCACGTGAAGATCAATGAGATTGATCAAATCGGAACATAGATCAACATCGTGGAATTATGATTTCCGCAATGCTGAAATCTGTTGGAGCAGTCTCGGTAAAACGGTTGTAACTTTTGCATACGAACTCCGTTTTTGCTGCACGACCTGTCAAACTGAAGCTAATGAAAAGTTGGATTAGTGGCAAAATTTTGGGACGAGATTTCGGCGCTTCTGGCTAGGCCAAAATCCTCTTGGAAAATAGAGTTTTGAGAGGTTTTATCTTTGGCGATAGAACGTCTGACTCGTTTTTGCAGGGAATGCTTGTGATTTGGTATAGCCCATGAATGTTGCTTGTGTATTATTGTTTCATGACCTGCGTTTCATGAGTGCAGCAACCGGCAGGAGCCATATGGTTGTCCCATTATTGTATTAATGACCTGCATGTCAACATGAGAAGCCATGTAATGTAATTTACTTTCTGTAGCTATAAGTTTGTAATAGCATAGTATCATATGTAACACTTGGCGGTTGACACCATGGCATGGAGATGGAGATCACCACGAGAACAACCATGCATGGTGATGGATATCACCATGGGCAGACCACGCACGTGGAGATGGAGATCGCCATGCGCCGTGAAAAGGGGGCTATACCATATCACACATATATAAACTGCCTGTGAAAGTTTATCCCTTTTATGCACCCTTCTTTTGCATGATAGATGTTTTAAGTAGGGTGATCCCTCAAAGAATGTCAAGTATAAATGCCTTCCCAATTGCTGCACCTTCACATGTCAAGTATATTTAGTGGTGGGCCTATAAAATTAGGGTGCCACTAGATCTCCTTGAAGTGATGGGTTTGTGTCAGACACTTACACGCGAAGTATTGGTTAACTTGTTGTGGCTATCAAAACAGTTTTGGGCCACGAGGCATAGGAGTTGGCGAGGCATGAGATGTCCCCAACAACAGGAGTCGTATGGAAATACGATTAGCAAGAGTTTCTTACCGAGTGATCTTGTCTTCTAGCGGTGATGCAAAAGCTCACTAGTTGACATGTTTATCTTGGATCTTGAATCACTAAGTATCAACCGAGGGATGTTGATTTTAGTGGGAGTAATGATCTTATTAAAATGTTTAATATGAATTACTCTTCATGATTACATGTCTTAGTGTTTTGCATATTTCTGTTCTAGATAAATGGCGCCACCTGCTCAAGTTACCCCTTTTTTTGTTGAAATCAATCGTGGAAAAAGATAAATTGAACGGAACAAACTTTACCACCTGGTATAGAAACCTGAGAATTGTTCTTAGGAATGAGAAAAAGGAACAAGTTCTAGAGAATCCACTTCCAGAGGAACCTGCCGATAATGCTAATGCCACAACCAGAAATGCCTACCAGAAACTCGTTGATGAGTCAAACGAGGTCAGCTGTCTCATGCTGGATTCTATGGATGCCGATCTGCAGCAGCAGTTCAAAAATATTGAGGCTTTCGATATGATCGAGAACCTCAAGAGCATGTTTCAAATGCAGGCTAGGACCGAAAGGTTCAATGTCTAGCGATCCTTGATGGATTGTAAGCTGAAAGAGGGTGATCCACTAAGCCCACGTGATCAAGATGATCGGATACATGCAAGCTTTGGATTGGTTGGGCTTCCCACTGAGGGACGAGTTGTCCACAGATACAATTCTGGGTTCTCTTCCGGATAGCTATGGCCCATTCATCTCGAACTACCATATGCATGGGATGGAAAAGAAGGTCACTGAATTGCATGGGATGCTCAAAGTGGCAGAGCAAGATATCAAGAAAGGTACACATCGTCAAGTGTTGATGATGCAGAACTCGGCTAAGTTCAAGAAGAGCTAGTCCAAGAAAAAGGCTAAGGCAAAGGGCAAAGAGAAGGAGGCAAATCCAACTGCCGCCGCTGCGCCTAAGTCAGGGACGACCTCGAGGAGTATTTGCTTTCATTGCAAGGAACCCGGACACTGGAAAAGGAACTGCAGCAAGTAGCTTGCCGAGAAGGGCAAGAAGACTGGAAGTATGACTTCTTCTTCAGGTACACTTGTTGTATATGTTATAGACATTTATCTTGCTGATGTTTCTAGTAGCTCGTGCATATATGATACCAGATCGGTTGTTCACATATGCAACTCGATGCAGGGGCTAAGCAGAACTAGGAATGTCGCAAGAGGAGAAGTTGACATACGCGTCGGGAATAAAGCAAGAGTTGTTGCATTGGCCGTAGGCATTATGCAACTTAATTTACCTTCAAGATTTGTAATCGAACTTGATAATTGTTATTATGTTCCTGCTTTGAGTTGAAACATTACTTCTGCCTCATGTTTGATGAGACAAGGTTATGAATTCAGTATTAAGGACAATGATTGTTCTATTTACTTGAATAATATGTTTCATGGCTTTGCACCCGTTGTGAATGGGTTATTTATCCTAGATCTTGAAGGTGAATCAGTTTATAACATAAATGTCAAGAGGCACAAGCCTAATGAGATAAATCCGACTTACATCTGGCATTTTCGACTAGGACACATTAGTCAAAAGCGCATGAAGAAGCTCCATGATGATGGAATTCTAACTTTGTTTGATTTTGAATCATTCGAGACATGCGAGTCTTGCCTACTCGGTAAGATGACTAAGACTCCTTTTGCAAAGAGTTGCGAGAGGGCGTCCGAGCTGCTGGAACTTATACATAGTGATGTATGTGGACCAATGAGCACGATCGCCAGAGGTGGTTTCCAATACTTCGTGACTTTTACCGATGACTTGAGTAGATATGGATATGTCTACTTGATGATGCACAAGTAAGAAACTTTTGAAAAGTTCAAGGAGTTTTAGAACGAAGTAGAAAATCAACTCAGCAAGAAAATCAAACTTCTACGATCTGATTGTGGCGGTGAGTATATGAGCCAGGAGTTTGACGATCATCTGAAGAGTCGTGGAATAGTCCCACAACGGACTCCCCCGGGTACGTCATAGAGAAATGGTGTGTCAGAACAGAGGAATCGGACTCTGTTAGACATGGTCCGATCAATGATGAGTCAGTTAGATTTACCCTTGTCATTTTGGGGGTATGCTCTAGAAACTGCAGCTTTCACACTAAATAGGGTACCATCTAAGTCCATAGATAATACACCATATGAGATATGGACTGCGAAGAGTCATAGTTTGTCTTTTCTGAAAGTTTGGGGATGTGAAGCATATGTCAAGCAACTCTAGTCGGACAAGCTCACACCCAAATCGAACAAGTGCATATTCATGGGATATCCAAGGGAAACCTTGGGATATTACTTCTACAACCGTGAAGAGGGCAAAGTGTTTGTCACTCGACATGGAGTTTTCCTTGAGAAAGAGTTTCTCAATCAGAAGGCTAGTGGGAGGACGGTTTGACCCAGAGAAGTTCGAGAACCACACGTGGATGTTCCAGTAGGTGATTCTGTCACAACGGAATTATTCGGAGAACCCGTGGTGGAGTCTACGCCGGTTCCATGGAGGTTGGAAAGGTTACGCAATTTGCATGACTGCAATGTGTTGTTCTTGGAGAATAACGAGCCAACTACATATGGGGAAGCAATGGAGAGCCCTGATTCCGAGTTATGGCTTGAGGCCATGAGATCCGAATTAAAATCCATGGATGACAATCAAGTTTGGAACTTGGTTGATCTGCCAGATGGTGTTCGAGCCATTGAGTGCAAGTGGATCTTTAAGAAGAAAACTAATATGGATGGAAATTTCACAGTCCATAAGGCTCGACTTGTCGCTAAAGGTTATCGACAAGTTCAAGGAGTTGACTACGATGGGACTTACTCACCGGTAGCGATGCCTAAATCAATTCGGATCATTCTTGCTATAGCAGCATATTTCGACTATGAGATATGGTAGATGGATGTCAAAACGGCTTTCCTTAATGGAAATTTAACCAAGGATGTGTATATGACACAGCCCAAGGGTTTTGTCGATCCAAAGAAGTCTAGCATGGTAGCAAGCTTCAGAGATCCATTTATGGATTAAGGCAAGCATCTCGGAATTGGAACATTCGTTTTAATGAAGCGGTCAAAGAGTTTTGCTTCATCAAGAACGACTGTGATCACTGTGTATTCAAGAAGGTCATTGGGAGCTTAGTTGCATTTCTGATCTTATATGTGGATGCCATATTATTGATTGGAAATGATGTTCAAATGCTTGAATCTGTCAAGGCCTCATTAAAAAAATAGTTTTTTGGTGAAGGACTTGGGAGAAGCACCTTATATTTTGGGAATAAAGATCTATAGAGATATATCGAGAAGGCTTATTGGATTAATCCAGAGTGCGTATATTGACAAGGTGTTGAAGCGGTCCAACATGCAAGATGCTAAGAAGGGTTTCTTGCCCATGTCTCATGGCTTTAGTCTTAGCAAGACTCAGAGTCCTTCGACTCCTGATGAGCGAAGATGCATGGATGGGATTCCATGTGCTTCAGTTGTTGGGTCCATCATGTATGCTATGGTATGTACGCGTCCGGATGTTAGCTTTGCTCTTAGAGTGGTGGGAAGACCAGGCTGATCCAGGTGAGAGTCACTGGACATCGGTTAAGAATATCCTTAAGTACTTGAGAAGGACTAAGGATATGTTCCTGGTTTATGGAGGTGAGGATGAGCTTGTTGTAAAGAGTTACACCGATGCTAGTTTCCAAACCGATAGGGATGATAGTCGATCTCTATCTGGGTTTGTGTTCCTTCTGAATAGAGGAGCAGTGAGTTGGAGGAGCTCCAAGCAAGATACAATAGCTGATTCTACAACAGAGGCCGAGCACATTGCGGCTTCTAAAGCTGCAAAAGAAGGTGCTTGGGTGAAGAATTTCATTTCTGATCTTGGTGTGGTTGAGGGTGTGTCTAAGCGATTGGACCTCTATTGTGATAATAATGGTGCCATTGTGCAAGTCAAGGAACCACGGAACCATCATAAAACCCAACACATGCTCAGGCGTTTTAAGATTATTCATGACATTGTCGAAAGAGGTGATGTAAACATATGCAAGGTGCACACGGATGCAAATGTTGCTAATCCATTGGCGAAGCCTCTCCCACGGCCGAAGCATGAGGCGCACATGAGCTCCATGGGCATATGAAGCCTAAATGATTGACTCTAGTGCAAGTGGGAGACTGTTGGAGATATGCCCTAGAGGCAATCATATGATGATGATATTTACATATGTATTCATGATTCCTTTGTATTGTCCTTGAACATCATCAATGATATATATCAGTAAGTATGAGACTTGTTTGTGGAACTATGTATTGTATGATGATTGTCCTAATGGTCCCTAGTTGATAAGGTTATGCCAACACACGTCCTTGACTAGTATACGACTCGGTTGATGACTATGTTTCACGGTCATGTGCATAGAGATGCTAAACCGATAGTATGGGCTCGGGGATGGAAATCACCGAGTTGGACATATCCACTTTGAGATGCAGCAAAATATAGTCATCTGTTAGTCTCAAGCACAATGTCTATGCCATGTCCTAGACCTGAGGTCCTTGCATGTTCTCTGGATAAGGATCGACTAACTTAGGGTCTATCAAATGCTACTCTGTAACTGGGTAGTTATAAAGGTAGCTTTCTGGTGAGTCGTGAAACATGCTGCGAGACATGGTTGACCAAGATGGGATTTGCCCCTTCTATTTGGAGAGATATTCTCTGGGCCCTCTCGAGTGATTAGATTCGGAAAGCATGGCCATGCGACTTGGGTTAAGTGTTAACCTAGTTCGAGAATCTGTATCACGGTTTCGGGAAGAGAGGTCGAGCTATCACAAGGGTGACAAGTACTCGCCTTGAGCTCGACAACAAATATCGCGAGGCAAAATGAATGATGCATATGACACATTGTTGAGGTTTGTCAAATGACTTTACGCACACATGAGAGTTGGCACGTTCTGCTAGGAGCCGCTGCCAACTATCGACTCTGGTCGTGTCCATGTGTACGTGAACTTATAGGGTCACACACTTAAGGGGCTGCAGCCCATATGGATTGGATCCGAGTGGAAATGGACGCAGACTCCTAGTGGGCTCAAGTGTTGAGCCCACCTCGGAGGTCTATATAAAGGGGAGTGGCTGCACCACTTAGGGTCAATCTTTCCATCCCTCGATAGCCGTCGCCACTCCCCACGCCCATGACGTGTGACCGGACCTAGCAGTCCGCCGCCCGCCGCTACACCCCGCATGTGTGGATACCTTGGAGGCATCGCATCTGCGGTGCTTGGATGAACCGTTCAAGGGAACTGTGAGGCGCCGTTCGCGGGAGATCGGAACAAGAGGAAGAGATGAGCCGAGAGATCGACTACACGCATCACCAACTCTACTTCCACTGCGGTGACTGCGTGTCTAGTGGTAAACCTGATCTCATAATCTATTTCTAGCAGCATGATCTTGGGTGCGCGGTAGAAAATTTTATTTGGCGCTAGCATAGAGTACCGCGTGTTCCAACAACAAGTTCGTACAACGCTCAATTTTCTCTTACACTAAATAATCCAACACTTTTAGAAGCAATTTTTATTTCCTTTTTGCTCCGATGACAACTTACTTGAAGGATCTTACTCAATCCTTAGGTAGGTATGGTGGACTGTCAAAACAATATATGGGTTTAAGGGTTTTTGGATGCACTAGTAGTATCTCTAATTAGTGCGGAATTTTCGGCTAAGCACCACATGTTGAAGGATCTATGACAATATAACTTCTATGTGAATATGAACAAATATAAATCATTACGTTGTCTTCCTTGTCCAACGTCAACAATTTTGGCATATAATATTTTAATGGGGGATCACAATCACAAATGATGTCCAAGATAGTGTATTTGCATGTGAATCTTCTCTTCCCTTATTAACTCTTTCATTAATTGCATCATTGACCAATGCTATGTTTGTAAATCTCTAATGAAATTTTCTACGTATACTCTTCCTTATGTGATGTCATTACTTACCATATGATCTTTTTCATTTATTTATTTTATTTTTATTGAACATGAAATTAAAGAAAACAAAACTCAAACTAAACTTTATTATATATCTCGCACACGATTACGAAGATAGATCGCTAAGCAAACACTCAAAAAGAAAGGATCGAACTAAACTTTTATTCATCTAAAGCAAAAGATAACTATGGATCAAACTAAGATAAGTAAATGCAAAAGATAATGGAGGTGATACGATACTGGGGCACCTCCCCAAGCTTGGCACAAGCCAAGGGGGTGCCCATACCCGAAACTATTTTCCTTTGGTGATGAAGAATGAGGTGGTGGTGATGAAGTAGTAGCAATCTTATCCTCGGGTTTCCATGGCAAGGGCTCACCATCATAAGAGGAGGAGTGAGTCTCATGGGTCCTGCAACTAGCAGCCAAACTTATACCTTTAAACCATGCCTCATATTCAAAGACTTGGTTTTGGAGATCATAGATCTGGCTTTGGAGGAAGTTGATTTGCTCGTTGAAGGTGAAGACGATGTCCTTCATGGACTTGCCATCCACCTTGAGATCATGCGTGTAGTCCACGATCATGAGGTGATTGGCAGTGAGTCCACGTTCCACCATCCCCTTGCACCGGAAGACTTCCTGCTCCCTAGCTTCAAGCCTAGCCTCCACGGATCCCATCCCCTTGGGACCTTCACTACTGCAGGATGCTGCTAACGCGACACTATGATCAGAGACCCTTCGAGAAACTGTGTGCGATGCAATAATCGCAAACGGTTGTGTAAGAGAACCGTAAAAAATGTCCAAAATGTTTGCGATGGCGGATGCATCAATCACGGTTCAGATTTTAGTTGCGTGTGCGATGCACGGCATACTGTTCAGTTCAATTAACTGTTTGTGATGAGGAGGAACAAAAGAAACGGGCAGCTAGATGAAGGCGTGTGCGATACACAACATACGGTTCACTCGGATGAACTGTTTATGATTAGCCAACACAAAAGAAACGGTCAGGCAGATCAAGGTGTGTGTGCGATATACAGCATGCGGTTCACTAGGATGAACTGTTTATGTTGAGACAAGAGAATAGAAATGGTTCAATATAACAAGATGTGTGTGATTCATGGCAAACAGGTCTATAATCAGAAATGTGTGGGAAGACTAACAACACAGACGATTCCTGTTAACGAGCCGTGTGTGTTGTGAGCAAACGATTGCTGGTATACAATCGTCAGTGATTGATGAAATCATCACCGACGGGTTCCCTTGTTTAGTCCATGTGCGATGTGATTTGCTCTATCTACAGAGCATCAACAAATATACTTAAAAAGGCAGCATTGCATAACCAAATTAAGCATACAATTAGACAAGTGACTAGACAGATAACATTTTCACACACCAAAGTAAGCAATTACATGCATACTAAACTAGGAGAAACGAGGATCTAATCATCTACTTCTTGTTCCGATGACGCTTGCCATTGCTCTGCTGCCGGCTGGATCCCTGCCCGTTTTGGGGAAGGAGGCACTTCCTCATGTCAACGATCTGCCTGTACATGTCGTAGCACGTGTACGCCTCCTTGGCCGCGTACACGACTTGATCTTTGTCGAGTTTCTCCATCCAGGCCGAGTGCTAGGCACGCTTGTCATTGTTGCAGGAATCTTTCATGTCTCTGTAGTAGGGGTCGACGATGGCCTCGGCAAGGTGAACCAGTGAGTCCTTCTCATGCTCCTTGCTGCCCCAGATCTTGTATCGGCCCTGGATGTCGACAAGATTCTGGCAGGCGATGCCTAAATTCTTGAGCACCTTGACATCGTTGGTGATGTCGATCATAGAGAACATGTAGTGGGGGCTATTGACAAACCTGGCGAAATGCTCGCAAGGCCTTGTGGCCAGGCAGTAGTGGTAGACGAGGACGTGGTGTCCCACGCACATCTGGGCAACGGCGACCTTGGGACGAGACCCAGCATGAGCGCGGTTGTGCTTGATGTCGAACCCGACCACCTTGTACTTCTCGTCGGCAAGCAACGGCTCCATGATGCGAATGGAGTGCTCCACCCAGACCAGGTGGTTGGTGTACACCACCGAGAGCTCCTCGAACCTTCGATGGGTGTCCACCATGGCATGGATGGTGAACTGCTACTCGTCGTCGGCAGTCGCTCGGAGCACCATTGGAGCCGCGCAGGATACTCTCTAAGAATTTGTCGTGGTGGGTGTGCTTCTTGCAATGGTGGGCGCGATCGAAAGGTTGAAGAGACACAGGGGTTAAATAGCCACTGTAACAAATGGGGGCCAGCCGGCCTGTAATCGTCACGTCTTGTGGCGACGTTCATAGCAGAGGATTCCAGTGCACGCTTGACAACACCGCACCGCAGTGAGGATTCCAGTGCATGCTTGACAACACCGCACCGTAGTTTGACCACGCGTAGGCTCGAAGAGGTGCCAAATGTATCGTCAATGAGCCTATTCCCGTGCTACTTTGCAGTTTACCGTGCAAGCTTCCCGCCCGGCTTGGTTTGCCACGCATCGGCTAGAAGAGGGACAAATCATGGGCGTTTATTGGCAAAAAGCTTTGTAAAAACAAAATGTGTGGAATGACTTAGGTCGTAAGTTTACCCGTGGGTGATGAGGTCACAGTTACATAGAAGGGTGATGATGGACACTCAAGTGCGATAATTAATTCTGCGCTCTACAGGGCACACGGTGGAAGAAACCAACTGTGTGCAATAATTTCCAAGATCGCAGTCGAGTTAGCTATACAGACCGTGTGCTGTGAGATCGACAAGGTAAAAAAATTTCAGAATGGTTAATAAAATCAAATCTAAGGCCATTGCATATTAAGTTCAAAATAGTGCTACCAATATACGAGTCTCATACGATGCCAGTTCAACGATTGTACCACAAAGGCTCAAAATATTACAAGGTTCAAATTCCAGAGTTATATGGCTCAAATTCGAAGATTACAAGGTTCAAACTTGTATTAGAAATGAAATTCAGCTCATCATCTGCAAACGCTTGCGCTGATCCGCTGAACATGGATATCAGAGAGGTTCGAACTAATATTACCACTTCTAAGTCTGGTTTCGAAACCTCATAATTTTCGCAAAGGGGTCAGCCACTGAGAAGTCATGTATGGGGTTGACACGATGAGTTCCGATTACTCTGTCATCTGAAGTTCCAAAATGAAATTCAGCATTTTTGGAGCCTATTCCATCCTACCGCATGCGCCGGCACTGATCAACAAACCATTCATTTTTCTGAAATAAATGTAGGGAAAACCTCATTACCTTTAGCACCCTTGCTCTGACAACAAAGAACCTGTCAAATATAATCTCCGGTAAGGTCCCTCGGTAGGAGTTCAAAGTAATTTATGAGAGATGCAGATCTAGGCATTCGATGCGATTGTTATACTATATCACATTATCCAGCATTGGGCCTAATCTCATTTGCAAAAGAAGAAAATGTGTTAGTGCCTAGATGCAGTTTTGAACACTACTACAGGCCTATTTGGTTTGCAGGATTTGTAAAATGCACTAACATGCCATCTTTGATCTGACATGATTAACATGGGTATTAACATGCCATCTTCCATCTTCACAAGATGTTGGAGTGGATGAAAAGTTCCCTAAGAAAACTAGTACAGATGAATCCAAAGGAGAAATGCATATGGATTATAACCATATGGATCAAGCATTGTCATTGTAAACTTGGAAAAGGAGACATGTATGTACTGAAATCCTCCAAAAGAATCCTTCAGAAAGCATAGTACATTGTCATTGTAAACTTGGAAAAAGGTGTCACAAATTGAACTCCCTTATGGTTAACATTTAACAGGAAAGGAACATCACCTCGATATATATTTTCTCCAGGCACGGGAAGCATCTCAGGAAAGTGAGAACTTGCTCTAGGTTGGGGCCGATAGATTCTAGTGCCAAGACCTTCACTGTGCGCAGGTTTGCGGTCAGGCTTGTCGGAATCATTTTTTGAATGACAGACGAACAAACATCTTCAAAATTAGAAATAATGTTAATTTGTAGAAGGAGAAGTAGAAGGCGGTTGTTGTACCTGAACGGGTGTGGATCCAATAACAAGTTTAGAGTATTGTCAGACGAGTAGCCCAACATTGTCAATTTCGGCGCAGAAATGACATTGATTCTTGTTGGACCTACTTGATCAAGTACAAGTAATCTCTCAAGTGTAGGTGTGTCCTCGATGACCATACTGTGGTACACATCTTGTGATGTCTTCCTGTCGAACCAGCAACACACATGAATAGTCCGGAGAGTCATGGAGGTGATGTGGAATGTACTCAACCCATTGATCGCCTGAAGACGAAGGTACTAGAGTGCAGTACAGCCACGAAGCAGGCGCTCCATGTCACCATTTGAGAGGCAGACGGCAACGAGCTCGAGGTGCTTTAGTCGTGGTAGAATAAGAGCAGGCGTGTCATTAAGGGGGGGATGGCACTTCCTGAACTTGGCGACGCGCAACATGGGCGCGAGGCGGAGCGCGGACGTTGGCAGCAAGCGCATATGCCCATCATCAAAAGTGAGCTTCTCGAGATGATCTAGGGCAGGGGATCCGAACCAGTCATCAAGCTTGGCTCGGTCCCTGTCGTTGGAACGAAACTTGCCCATTCTAAGGCCTCTGGTTGGGCCAGGGTGACTGCCGAGGATCTTGGAGAACGCATCCAAGATTTTGCGATAGCCATGGCAAAGCTCATGGGTCTCGATGAGGTCGAGAGGGGTGAAGTTCCATAGGGGGCGCCACCACCTGGAAATGATGTTTGTCCGTGCCCCCCATTTGATTGGGAGGAGGGAGATGATGACTGTCAACATATCAGCGGGGAGGCTGCTGATGAAGTCTATGCCTGCTGGAGTCGCTTGCGGTTCTTACTTGCCCCGCCTCCGCTTGTTGGCAGGCCCGTTCTCCACCTTTGTAGTTTGCTTGTCAACAATGCTTTCTGATAGAAATGAGAGTACAAGGAATATTTAGTTAAAACAGGGCAATAGAAAAGTGTATTGATAACTAGAAGTTATTAGGTAGGAATATAGTAAGAAAAGGGAATAAAAATTGGTTGCTTAAATACTACACAATTCATTTAACATTGCTGGGTAAGTCAACATGCAGATAGTTGAAATGAAAACTTACTTCGAACAAACTCAGGACGGATGATTTTGTCGGGGAAGTTAGCATATATCTCATGACCAGGCCCTTTTATGTGCAGTCCAATTTTAGTGCTAGCTTTCAGTACATAAAACTTAGAAATTTCTTTCCAAAAGTCAGCGCCAAAATAGGAGTCACCACGTTCATCAAGTAATACAGTAGCAACGATTGTAAATCCATGGTTTGTGTGCAGTATGACATCCGTGCAGCCTTTATCTATGTAAAGGGAAAAATTGTGCACTACATAATCTGTTGCATAGCAAGGGATGCGCTGCAAAAAAATGGTAGGATTGTTAAAGAAAATATGGTAACATGCAAATATGGGCCCAAATTGAAAGAACTGTACATCAGTTGAAATCGAAGGACAAAAATCTATAATTAAATAGATAGGGTAAACATGATGTCATGGAAATATGAGAGTAATCGACAGAACAATACATCATTAATTTGCCTAATATAGAAAGAAGAGGGGAAAATCCCCTTTGACGTATATGGTGCATGTGACACCTTTTATCCAAATGTAGCAATATTTAGAATATCTTCATGAAAGTAGGCCATGCCAACCGATTTAGGGTGAGATTGAACATACCGCACACATGCTCAAGTAATCTGATACGATGAGATGGAATCTTTGGCGGAGGGTGCAAGGTCCTGATGTGTCGGCGCACTGTACACTCTACGAATGAAAGAAAACCCTCAAATCAGCACGAATAAAAATGAATTCACGGCGATTTCTGCCGGGTGATTAAAGGAGGCAGATGAAGTGGGACGAGAGATGAGATAATATCTCATTAAATTAGTTATATTACCTTGTCTTCCATGAGAAAAAACCCTTAGTACGGTAGATTCCCCAACCGAGCGGAGTTCGGTCGACCGTGAGCAGCGTTAAGAAAGTCGATGGCGATAGGCGGCGGCAAGCGGAAGTGGCGCAATGCAATGGGTTTGCCGGCAGCCTGGCGGCGACAGGCATCAATCTAAGTGTTACCGCCGTGATAGGTGGTGCCATGCATAGACGCAGAGGAGCTTGTGCAGGTGTGAATGGGGACCAGAGGCATGGGGTGGCGGGCAGGGGTGAGGGTTTTTGTGACATGGGGGTGGCGAGGGTTTTCTTTTTTCTTTTTTGAATTGGGTGGTGAGGGTTTTCTATCCCACAACGAATTTTGGAGGCAACGGTTTGCTAGAGCAAACCATGTGTGATTGACGCAAGAAGAAAAACAAAAGCCATTGCACACGGTTCCAATTTTGGGAACCGTGTGTGATTGAAGCAACAGGCAAAATGAAAGTCATTGCAACCTCCGTCCTAGTTTATTGGTCCCCTCTGTAATTTGTACCAAATTTCGACCAAATATTTGACTAAGAAATGTTTATGCATGTCACCAAAAATTATACCATTGAACACTATGTTCAAATACGCATCCAACGATATAATTTTTGCTGACCTGCACTAACATTTTGTCAGTTAAATCTTTGGTCAATATTTAACACAAATAACAAAGGGGACCAATAAACGAGGACGGAGGTAGATTCCATCAGCCAAACTGATTGCATCCATATCCCACAGTTAGACATAAGTAAACATAGATTAAACATACTCAGACATAGATAACAAGCGTACACGCACACAAACGTAGTTCAACCGTCATTAAGCATGCTCAAGCGTACATATATAGTTCGATCCCACTTCTCATCTCACAAGCCGACATGATCCTGAAGCTTCTCCAGGTACTCGGCGTACGCGCCGTGCTCCACCCTGCGAGCATACTTCTTCTTGAAGGAGCCAACGGCCCGTCCTCTTGCATGCGCCAGAACACTTTGATACGCGTCATCAAGCTTGTGGTTGCAGAATGGGCATCGATAGCCGCTGTTCCAGGTCCTAATACGCCTGTTATGCATTCGCGCATAAAGCTCCCTCAGGATTTGCCTCTTGTACCTCCTTTGGACATCTTCATCCTCGCTGTCCACATCGTCAGACAGCACCTATACAAATAGTAAAAAATGTGGCATCAAATTAATGGTTACAAACTAATCTCTAGCGAACATTTGGCAGTTGCCAAAAATTGGCATCAAATCAATGATTACATGTCGTGGACTAGGATTAGGAATTTATGGCTATTTATTTATACATATCCAGAGATTATGGTTCGATTTTTAAGCACATTCGTCTATGAACAGACCAATCTTGAAGAAAATAATGGCACAAACATATGTAGGTCATTCAAAATCAATTGACAAGTCTTGTCTAGGAATTATTAGCACGAACACTAACCCTAGTCGGATTACTAGCATAAATCATTTCCACAGATGAAACAACTAATCACTTATCACTTGTACCATTCAAACAATCAATATACTACACAGATCTAACAAAACTTACTCAGACTTCATGGATTGGGAGAACATAACCATAGGATTTCTATTCCAAAAGGGGGGAGGCAGGAGTAAGAAGAGAAACCCTGGGATCTATTTGACACACAAATGGGTATAGATGACTAACCAGTTGTCCGTCATCATGGAGTTGTCGCCGGAGTGGTCGTCGGAGTCGTCGCCCGAGTCGTCACTAGAGTCAATGTGGAACTCCGCCTCCGGCTGTGGAAGCTCGACGCCATCAACGACGGCAACCTCTATCTCCATCTCCATGCCGTGCTCTGGTGCTTTAGCAGCCCCGGCGTCGCCACTCCCTCCGATGGGGCGCTTCGATGGCATCCTCATACACTGACGACTTTGATGACTGGTGTCGGTGTCAAAACCGGCGGATCTCGGGTAGGGGGTCCCGAACTGTGCGTCTAGGCAGATGGTAACAGGAGACAAGGGACACGATGTTTTTACCCAGGTTCGGGCCCTCTCGATGGAGGTAAAACCCTACTCCTACTTGATTGATATTGATGATATGGGTAGTACAAGAGTGGATGTACCACGAGATCAAGGAGGCTAAACCCTAGAAGCTAGCCTATGGTATGATTGTTGTAATGGTTGTTCGTCCTACGGACTAAAACCCTCCGGTTTATATAGACACCGGAGAGGGCTAGGGTTACACGAGTGTTACAATGGTAGGAGATCTACATATCCAGATCGCTAAGCTTGCCTTCCACGCCAAGGAAAGTCCCATCCGGACACGGACGAAGTCTTCAATCTTGTATCTTCATAGTCTTGGAGTCCGCCGACGATGATAGTCCGGCTGTCTCGACACCCCTAGTCCAGACTCCTCAAGAGCTCTGAACCAGGCTTCAATGGCGATGAGTCCGGCGCGATATTGTTCGGCATTGCAAGGCGGGTTCCTCCTCTGAATAATTCATAGAAGATTGTGAACACCAGATAGTGTCCGCTCGCAAAATAAATTCCACACTCCACCGTAGAGAGAATAATATGTACACAAGTTCAATCTGCCGACGATTTTGTGGCATGATGTCACACCACAACCAAGCCTTTACTTGAATCGTTTTTATTATACCACCTCGGTAGCGTTTAAGCGGTTTACTTGGCACGCCTTGTCGGGCGAGATCGTGTTCCCCTTATTCCGGATTCTCATCAATACGGACGTGGGTAACCCAACCACGCCATTGATGGTGGCGCTTGGGAGATAAGCGAGTTTTACCGGGCTGGTGGGGACGATAGTCTTCGTCCGCCCATATATAAGGGATAAGGATCCACCTTTTACCCACGCCTTCTTCCTCCTTTGCTTATCCATCTCCGCAAGACTTGAGCTCCAGCGCCCAAGTTCGCACATCTCGCCTCAACCTTCTCCACCATGTCCGGAGCGGGAGGCAGTGGATGGCCTCCTCCGCTACGGAGGGGCACATCAAAGGCTGCGCGACGCGGATACTGCCCAATGACATCGCAAGACCGGCCGCCCGACAAGGGCAGCTCATCCCCACCCCAGCCCCATGAGAGGGTGGTCTTCCTTCCCCATTTCCTCCATGGACTGGGCTTTCCACTTCACCCCTTTGTCCGGGCTCATGTTCTACTACGGCCTAGATTTCCACGATCCGCGCCGAACTTCATCCTCAACATCTCGGCATTTATCGTCGTGTGCGAGGCCTTCCTCTGCATCCAGCCCCACTTCGGCTTGTGGCTCAAGACCTTCAATGTCAAGCCGAAGGTAGTGAAGGGGAATCAGGCGGAGTGCAGAGGCGCCATGTTGGGTAAGATACCCAATGTCGTCTGGCTCGAGGGTGCCTTCGTGGAAACCATCAAGGGATGGCAATCGGGGTGGTTCTACATCACCGAGCCGCGTGACCCTAAATGGGTAGCGGCCCCAATTTAGATCTGGAATCCCCACGCGGCTCACCTCTTGGAAGGAGAGTGGCCTGACCTGGGGTGATTCGGAGGAGCTGACCGGACTCCAAGCTTGTATCCAGAAGCTGGTGAACAAGAAGCTCAAGCTTGTCAACGTGGTCCAAGTCATGCTCATCCGCCGGATTCTCCCGTGCCAAGAACGGGCATTTAAATTGTGGGAGTTCAATCCGGCACAACACCAAACCTTGAGTAGGCTCTTCGACACTAGGTACGAAGATGCCTGGAAGGTGCTCTTCAAGGGCGCCGAAGCTCCCGCATCCGCCACTGAAGATCGCGGATTTCGCTCGCAGCGTCCAACTGACGAGGTAAGTGATTCTACCCCTTTACGGGACACTTCTTTTTAATAGTTCGACCTTACGCGGGATTTAATCTCCCTTTTCCTTTGACAGGACTGGATGAAGAAGGCCGAGCAGATCATCCGTCCGGCCCCATGTCGAAAACCCAGAGACGCCTGCCTAGCGGGTTGCTGGTTCCGCACCGCATGTGGTGCCGAGAAGAAGGCCAAGAAGGAGGCCACGGTACTCGAAGAGTTCCAGCCAGTGTCCGATGACTCCGAGGCGGACTCCTCCCCCGAAGGCAAGGAGGAGAAAGAAGACTCTCCCCTGGAGGGGGGGAGAGAGGAAGAGGAAGGCTTCCCCAATGGGGGAAGCCGAGGGGTCCAAGAGGGGAAGGACCCTTCCTCCGGACAGCTCCGCCAATGCCAACGACGGCGACAAGGAGTGGCCCTCAAGGGCCAAGCCCCTGGCAAGATCGTAAGTATCCGGATTCCTGAGTGATTTGTAATTCCTTTTTCGTGCCACGTAGTGTCCTTCTGATGCCGCATACTATCCGTAGCCCGGCCGAGGAGGATCTTCCCGCTTCATCCAGCGGGTCCTTGGCCCCGTCGGATGTTGATTCCATTCCGACCGCCTCCACCCCTCGCGAAGCTGAGGACGCCGAGGTGGGATCCCAGGAGGGGACCCGCCAGGAGGGGGAGGCTCCGGAGGTGCCACAAGGCAACCTCCCGGACTTCGTGCCGGACTCCGCGTCGGAACCCGCAGTGGTTCCGGAGTCCGGCAGGTGGCCCCTTCGCAAGAAGGGCAAGACCGTGACACCGGCAGCCTCCGTCCAACCGGAGGCGCCGGACAACTTGTTGGAGGCGCCAACGGCGCTTCCATCAGGAAGAGCACCGCACTATCATGAGTGCGGTGATTCAAGGTTCAGCTCGCCAAGAGCGGGCTGAACGGCTCGCAGAGCCTTCTAACAAAGCTTTGAGGTAAGAAGTTTAAAATATGTAATGTGATACCGCATAGACAAGAGTTTCGATGCTCGGTTCGTGTTCGGAAAGAAAAACCGGACCGAGGATCTAAAAAAGATATACGCAGGAGTGCTAAAAATTATGTCAATATGGGTTTGCAGGCTGCGTTGTTGACCTCTGCCGCACTGACTGCGGAGGTCGGTGCTTATAAGCAGAACCTCGAGCGGTCTGAGCAAGAGCTCGGCCTTGCCAAGAAGCAGCTCGAGGACAAAGAAGGTGAGTAACACCACTTTGAAATTTATACCTTACAGAAAAGGATTTTGGTTGCAATAGAAATAACAAGGATAACATGGGTACTGCAGGGGCCACGAACGAGGTGGCGACCCTGAAGGAGGCCGTGTCCGCAGCCGAACGCAATGTGGCCGCGGAACAGGCGGAGCGAGAGAGGCAGGGGGCGTGGGTGGCGGAGGTGCGGCAAGAGCTCCAGGCTCTCATGGAAAAACATGAGAGTTTGGAGCGCGACTCGAAGACTCGAGAGTCCGAGCTTGCCTCGGCTCTTGAAAGTGCCTAAGCCGCCAAGGCCGAGGCCCATAAGTCCCTCCAGGAGATTGAGGCGATGAAGAAGATAGCGGCGGGTAAGGCATTTTTCATGCAAAGCAAGCATGTGAATGTAAATTACCTGTTACTTACCCGAATTCGGAACTCTCCAGGGGCGTTTGCAGATCTGCCTCGCAGCGTGTCCGATGCCGCCGCATTCTACCGGGCTGAGGAGGGGAGCTCAACAGAGAAGGTCTTCTGGTCTGAGTACGCTGAGGCCGGACATCCGATGCCCCCTAGCGACTAGCTGAAGCAGCTGGTCGAGCTTCACAAGGTAGCCGAGCAGGCCATGAAGGGCCTCATAGTCCGGATGTGGCCTGGAGAGGCCATGCCTGGGAGCTACTTCGGCCTCGTGCGGCGGCTGGTGGATGCGTGCCCCTGGGTGGAGGTCATCAAGCGCTCCGCCTGTATTGAAGGTGCCCGCCGGGCCCTTGCCCACGCAAAGGTGCACTGGGGCAGGCTAGATGCTGAGAGGCTTCTGACGGATGCGCCACCGGCGGGCAAGGAGTATCGTACGCCCGAAATGTACTATAAGACTGTCCTGAAGGGTGCCCGCAAGATTGCGGATGAGTGCCCCAGAGATGTAATTTTTGAGTAGACTCACAATGTGTTATCCTGTGCGCTGAAAACTTTGTTCATATGCGCTAAGCAACGCTTGTTGGATTTAAAATATTACCTTCTGTGCGGCCGTTTATCAAATCTGAGAGATGGCAAGTCATCGGCTTCAGCCCCCATGCCACGAGTGCTGGGGTGTTCGGGATAAACTTGGGCGCTCTTGTTCCCATTTTTGGGTCCATCTAGGAGGCGCCAACACAACGAACAAGGCAACCGGACTTATAATGCTTGAACACTCTCACTTAGCCATAGAATTCTACAATTTTAAATTTCGCGAAGCCCCTAGTGTTCGAAGACCGAATTGGGCGCTATCCACGCCTTTGGCTGGACACAGCCGTTCCTCGCTCTAAGCGGCATAAGTCTTTATGACTCAAAAGACCTCTCGAACAGCGACCAGCTCTCGCCTTTATCATGACAGTCGGTTTTAGCTTTCCACCGAGGCGCCGCCTAACTCAACCGGGCGCAATCGTAGTGGTTCTCCCAAGGCTACCTTAGCCGACGGAACGGAACGAAGGTACCAAAACATGGGAGCCGGGCAAACCCAACTATTGACCCAAGACATGATTCGGAGCCGATGCATATAGTGCTATAAGTTCGGGGTGCCGCACTTGTGAAAGTGTTCGGACTTCACACTATAATGCGGGGAACATAAGCCCCTGGTGTATTCGGCCGTACCAAATTGTACGGATGCAAGATGTCATAAGTGAACATATATATAAATAAAGGGAATGCAATTATAAGCAAAAAGGTGATGCATTGTTTATTCAAGGAATTCTGCCATGAGTGCAGAACGATACAAATAGTGTGGTAGGCAAGGGAGTGGACTATTTTAAACATGTCCCCCTCCAGGGGTGGGCTGTGGAATGGTGTAATAAACAGATTTAATGCTCGTAATGGAGACCACCTGAGTTTTCGTCGTAGCGCTTGTTCCTCCTTGGCTGCTGCATCGTGGGTTCGGCTGATCTACTGCCGGACAGGGCCTCTTGTAAACGGAGTCCTGTGGATAAAATAAAAAAAATAAAAAAAAGGAAAAGAAAAAGAGCGACACACTTAGGATCCCCTGGTGCGGTTGAGCCGCACTCTGGGCCCGTCGTGGTCGTGTCCCTCCCCCTATGCCCAAGGTATCTCGAGAGCGTAATGATGTATGCGGGGAGCTTGTCTTACAATCATGTAAGGGCTGGGGTAGGGGCCGCATTGCTACGCGTGCTCGGAACGTGCCAGGGGGTCTTGGTGTATGTTACTCCGGGCGCGTTTAATCATGTCCGATCTTTTAACGGCCGGACTCGAATATTGCCTTAAGAGGCTGTTCTGAACTTCTGCCGCGAGAGCTGCTGTGTGTTCCTCCGTTCGGAGGGAGCGTTCAGTGTTTCCGTTGACCGTGATGACTCCACGAGGGCCTGGCATCTTGAGCTTGAGGTATGCATAATGCGGCACGCGCTGAATTTTGCAAACGCGGTTCGTCCGAAAGCAGGCATGATAGCCGCCATGAATTGGACTATGTCAAGATTAACTCCTCACTTGAAAATTATCCGGGATCCGAAGACCACTTCCGGTGTGACCGAGCTCTGCATAGCTTTGCCTCGACACTGGTATGACGCTTTGAAGGTCGTCTTTGTAGGTTTAATCCTTGAGGGTCTATGCCCATCTTGCGACCGTATCCTAATAAAGCAGGTTCAAAGTTGCTGCCGCCGTCCATGAGGAGTCTAGTGAGGTGAAACCCATCGACGATTGGGTCTAAAACCACGCGCGAATCCGCCATGGCGGATATCGTGGGTGGTCCTTCGATCAAAAGTGATCGGGCAAGAGGACCATGGATTGAACTTGGGCGATCGCTCCATCGCATATACCTCCGGTGCACGCTCGCTCCCTCTTGGGTATGTGGGTTGCGATATCATATTTACCGTCCGCACTTGTGGGGGGAAACCTTCGTCCTCTCATCGTTTGGTGTCGGGTCTCCTCCTCGTCATCGCTATGCAGCCCCTTGTCATTGTTTTTGGCAATTAACTTGCCTGCCTGCTTGAATACCCAACAATCTCTGTTGGTGTGGTTAGCTGGCTTTTCGGGGGTGCCATGTATCTGGCAAGAGCGGTCGAGTATTCGGTCCAAATTGGACGGACCCAGAGTGGTTCTTTTGAATGGCTTCTTCCGCTGACTGGGTTTAGAGCCTCTGAATCCGGCGTTGACTGCCATGTCCTCATTGTTATAGCCGTTAACGTGGCGTTTGTTTTTGTTTCGACGCGACCTGCCATTGCGGTCCTTAGTATCCGGACTGCCAGCATTTTTGCTGAGGTTGTTGCTGCGAGCTAGCCAGCTGTCCTCTCCCGCACAGAAGCGGGTCATGAGTGATGTGAGGGCTGCCATGGATTTCGGCTTTTCCTGTCCTAGGTGCCGGGCCAGCCACTCGTCGCGGATGTTATGTTTGAAGGCTGCGAGGGCCTCTGCATCCGGATAGTCGACGATTTGATTTTTCTTTCTTAAGAACCGTGTCCAGAATTGTCTGGCCGATTCGTCTGGCTGCTGAATTATGTGGCTTAGGTCATCGGCTCGGTGGTCGCATATATGTGCCCGGAAGTTGTCGAGAATGCGGCTTCCAGGTCCTCCCAACACCCAATTGACTCTGCTGGCAAACTGTTAAGCCAATGCCGAGCTGGTCCTTTAAGCTTGAGTGGGAGGTACTTGATGGCGTGGAGATTGTCGCCGCGGGCCATATGGATGTGAAGGAGATAATATTCGATCCAAACCGCGGGGTCTGTTGTGCCATCATAAGATTCAATGTTCACGGGTTTAAACCCTTCAGGGATTTGATGATCCATTACTTCGTCTGTGAAGCATAGTGGATGTGCGGCGCCTCTATATTGAGCAATGTCACGACGTAGCTCAAGAGAGCGTTGTCTGCTGTGTTCGGCCCGGCCGAAGCTGCTGTATCCGGCGCGACGGTAGTCGTCGTGTGTCGTGGGGCCCACGTGATCCGTAGATAGATCTGGATTGTCTTGCCTTGTCCTCCAATATATCCCGCAAGTCAGGCGCATTCCCCCATGGCTTCGTACTTTTCGAGTGGTGCCGGGGTACGGTTCTGATGGAGGGCCTAGATGCCTCTATGTCGCGACCACGGGGTGGTCGGTCCGCCAGATATGCTACGGTGATGAAGGTTTGTACGCTTCCTCCTCTAGTCGGGGAGCAACTTGCGTTTTGGGTAGCTTTTGAGGGCGCTCGAGTTCATACTCTTCGCCGCGAGGACCTCGGTCCATCCGTCGGCCACTGGTCTTGATCAGCTTGAAGCTGTTGCTGCTTTTTCTTTAGGCTGTTCACCGTGGCCATTAGCCTGCATTTAAAACGCTCTTGTTCGACGGGATCCTCGGGCACGACGAATTCGTCGTCATTGAGGCTTGCCTCGTCTTCGGAGGGAGGCATGTAATTTTCGTCCTCCTCCCCGCCGCTCTCCCGAGGGCTGGCTACTCCGCCCTCCCTGTCTGAATCTTGCCGGAGGGGTTGTCTTCGCACTCTCCGGGTGTTATTATCTTGTGCCGACTCTCCTTTACCGTGGGCGGATTTAGAGCGCGCCATTGTCGTCGGGCGCTATTGTTTCTTAGAAGAATCCGCCTCGCTGCTTCTTCGCCGCCCCATCCTTTGGGGTGTCCACCATATATATGTCGATGACGAGGTGGTCTTCAAATTGCCTCGTGGGCGCTGGTTTCTGATCGCTCTCCGCATCGCCGCCCATACCGCCGATGTCTTCGAGTCATAGTCTAGCATGTCGGTTAGATCATCGGCGGTGGCTACAAAGTGGGTGGTGGGTGGGCTTGAATTTCTTCGCCGTCCGCATCTCAACCGCCCCGACCGCAGTCCGCCAGGTTCTCCGATAACGAGATATTTTAGCTAATTTAGGATGTTGCCAAAGGGTGAGTGCCGAAGATGTCCGCGCGGTGAACTCCATGATCGGGCGCCCAATCGGATTCGATTGGCGGGGCGCAGGAGGTTCACCGAGTCCGCGCCGGAGTCACGAGCTTTATAAGGGACAAGGTCAGATTCGCCCATCGCCATGGAAGTTGCAGCCCCGAGGCGTGTCCAGCCACCTGTCCTCGACCTGCGGGTCGGCTCCAACTATGGGTCGAGCGACTTGTGTGCGGCCTCCGTGGTATCTTGTCGGCGGCAGAGCTAGATCATGCCCATCGTGACAATGCGGCATGCTCACCGTGGCTCGACTCCATCAAGATCAAGTCTCCGCGATGTCACCGTGAAGTTTAGGCTTCCAAACCCGACTGATGGCAGGGCGAAGCTCGATCCGCTCCAGATGGCCAAGTGAATTATTCGCAGCCGGGCCGCCGAACACGAAGATCTGTCCGGGAGAAAAGTCTCACCCGACGGCGTTGTTGTTGATTGAAGAAGCCATCAAGCCTATCGGTGACGGCTACGCAGGAACTCTCAATGAAAGCACCAATGTCGGTGTCAAAACCGGCGGATCTCGGGTAGGGGGTCCCGAACTGTGTGTCTAGGCGGATGGTAACAGGAGACAAGGGACACGATGTTTTTACCCAAGTTCGGGCCCTCTCGATGGAGGTAAAACCCTACTCCTGCTTGATTGATATTGATGATATGGGTAGTACAAGAGTGGATGTACCACGAGATCAAGGAGGCTAAACCCTAGAAGCTAGCCTATGGTATGATTGTTGTAATGGTTGTTCGTCCTACGGACTAAAACCCTCCGGTTTATATAGACACGGAGAGGGCTAGGGTTACACAGAGTCGGTTACAATGGTAGGAGATCTACATATCCATATTGCCAAGCTTGCCTTCCACGCCAAGGAAAGTCCCATCCGGACACGGGACGAAGTCTTCAATCTTGTATCCTCATAGTCTTGGAGTCCGACTGACGATGATAGTCCGGCTGTCCGGACACCCCCTAGTGCAGGACTCCCTCAACTGGGAGTGGCATCGAGGATGCAAGCAGAGAGAGGGGATTGTGTGTGTGGCGAGGATGGGGGTGCGGCCGCTCGGGCGCACCATTAATATGGAGTAGTGGGAGAAACGCGGGCGGTGGTCAAACCACTGGCTCACCTCCTGGTGAGCCTGCGCACCGGACTGCTGGCATGCCTACCATTGTTTCGCATAGCTACTCGTAGTGTCCCGATGACACTATGCAGTGAGCACGCCTCCGTCAATTCACACACCTGCACGCACGCCTCCCGGTCTGCCTGCACGCCGGACTGCTCGCATGCGTCCCGTCAATTCACGCCTGCTCGCACAGTACACGGGTCGTGTGGCGACATGTATATTGTTTTTTCTATTTGGATGATTAATGATGCTGCTTTATTTTTTGCTTAACCGAAGCATGACACGTATCCATTGTTGGTCTAACGCTCACGGTTCGAATAAATAGTCCATTTGGGATATTGGTTCCCAATTATTAATAATCTCCCATTTGTAATTAGATAAAGATTACATCAAAACTTTTCTCAAATTTGACAAAAAAAATTACAATGCAACTTTGTATTGGTGCCCATATGACAACACGGTAAGTTTCATGAACTTCAAATAAGTTTTGGATGTACTAAAATTTAAAAATCAAGATTCTCATTGTTTGAAATTTGCTGCACAAGGAGTAAACATGCACCCAGTGAGACACATGTGTTTTTGCAATCCATTTAGGTGCACTGTCACGTGTACATGTAGCTCGAATTTGATTTTTGCACATTATACCCGTAGAAAATCAATCAATTAATGTACTAAAACGTCTTAATGATCTCTGATTTTTTTTGAAATTAAAACGTCTCTCCTCTGGTAATATATATATGTCCACCGCGTGATAATTAATTTAACATGCATCGTAGTTGCGGTAGATTCGCGGTGTGTGTGTGTGGGTGTGTGGGTGGGTGTGGGTGTGTGCGTATGGGGGTGACGAGTGGCTCGCAGTACACTACAAGTTGTGAGCCAGCGTGTGGGTTGGCCGTTTTGTTAGGCAGGCCAGTGCCACATCAGAATCTTGAATTCGTAATTTAAAACATTACACAACCCTTTCATACGTACATGTTTTGGCCACATGCAGTCGATGGTTGTCCTACACGACACTCGATACTCGCGTATGACGCTTTCTGTGGGCCCGCGAGGTCGTCGTCCATCACTTTGACGAACAGCCAGTAGTGAGATTAATTTGACCAGCAAGGTAGAATCTTTTTTGTTTGTGTTATGGTGGTATATAGTACGCGTCGAAGAGGTGGGAGGGGACTAGCATATATACATACATATATATACTATACGTGTGCGTTCGTGAACAAGTACACCTCACTCAGTGTTAGGACTTCTCAGTTTCCGAGGCACGTGCCACATCAAAATTGTGAAAATTGCTATTCAAACATCACATAACACCTCTTTGCGCCACATGCATGCATATGGTGGTTATCCTAGCTAGGACACTCACTTGTGATGCTTCCATCTATGCGCCCACGAGGCCATCGTCGATGCATGTGCATCACTTCGACCTACATCGGGAGAGATTAATTAATTTCACCATCGATGAGGATTCTTTTTGGGTTATATTATGGTACGAGCATATAATATGCGTCGAAGAGGGGGAAGGGACCATCATATGTAGTACGCTTCAGGAACCTCACTCTGTGTGTGGGTGGATGGTTACGGTTTTTTAGGCATGTGTGGCACATCAAATTTGTGCATTTTATGTATTATATCGACATATGTTTGGCCCACTTGCAAAGCGATGGTGGTTGTCCTCTCACACCCACTTAAGCGGTTATCAGCGATATCGATGCTTTCCATTTGTGGGCCCGCTTGGTCCATCACTACTTTCTGCCTGACAATGAGAGTGGTTAATTTGACTTAGGAGGGGGTTATTTTTTTGCTTGTAAATACTGTGTGTGTGTGTGTGTGTGTGTGTGTGTGTGTGTGTGTATGAGCACACACGCATGCATGTGTACGCATGAATCCCTCCCATCGAGTCGAAGTGGCTAGTACAATGACACGTCATGAACCGATCTCGCTCTGTGTGGGGAGAGTGTACGATTTTTGATGCACGCACTGCATCAATGTTGTGAAATGGTATTCAAACATGCATGCATGCATCACCTCCATACATATGCATGTAGTGGTTGTCTTCGAATGATACACTCCCTCGTGTGGTTATCGGCAACAAGCCTTTATATTCGTGGGCCCGCGTGGACATCCATGATCACCTTGACCGACAACAAGATAGGTTACCATGGCGGATTCTTCATTTGGTTCATGTTATCGTAGTATAGTTCATGGTGAGATTCAGACCTAATTAAAGTTTGAGAGTATATAATATGCACGCATGCATGCATGAATCCCCGTTATCGGCTTGAAGTGTGGTGTAGCATACATATGCATCATCAACCTAAACCTCACTCAGTGTGGGGATTTTTAGTTCGAAATCACGGTGCCACATCAAAGTTGTTCCATTGTGTACTAAAAAACACACCTAATCCATACATATGTTTGGGCCACACGCATGCATTGGTTGTCTTTGGGGACTAGCTAGCTACTTGCGTGATTATTGGCGAGCTAGCCTATCTGCGGTCGCATGGACGACCATCACTTTGACCAGCTACAAGAGAGAGGTTGTACGACCAAGGTGGATTATTCTTGGTCTGTTCTATGATCAATCTTGGTGAGATGCCTCCCTGGCCCACCGACTTAAAAGTGTGTGTGTGTGGGTGGGGGCGGGGGCTGCTACTTTGCACTTTGCTAGGTGAACCTCGGTTGGGGGGCATCATAGCTTAGGATTCCCTTCATGCCGACACGAGGGGGGGCTGCTAGCTACTTTGCAGCTTGCTAGGTGAACCACGGTTGGGGGGCATCCATTCATAGCTTGGTATTCCCTTCGTGCCGACACAAGGGAGGGGGGCTGCTAGCTTCTTTGCACTTTCCTAGGTGAGCCTCGGTTGGGGGGCATGCATTCATAGCTTAGGATTCCCTTCATGCCGACACAGGAGGGGGCTGCTAGCTACTTTGCAGTTTGCTAGGTGAACCACAGTTGGGGGGGGGCATCCATTCATAGCTTAGGATTCCCTTCGTGTCGACACGAGGGGGGGCTGCTAGCTACTTCACACTTTGTTAGGTGAGCCTCGGTTAGGGCGGGGGGTGGGGCATGCATTCACAGCTTAGGATTCCCTTCGTGCAGACACGAGGGGGGCAAGCAATATCGTGCGCTTTGTGAGATAGGTGCGACATCAAAGTTGCATTTGGTATTTGAAAATCAAACCACCCTTTTCGTCCATATAAATTTGGTCCACATGCAAGTGTGTTCGTGTTCTGACCCTCTCCCGCGTCATTTTTCACCAAATTTATGAACATTAGACAAGTCGGATGACGCAACGGACACGGTTCACTCAAACTAACCGTGTGCCACGCCGGTGCCCTTGTCACGCACACATCCGCACAGTACATTGAGCTCCACGAGGCTCCCCCTCTACAAAATATCTGCCCGCCTCGAGGTTTTTCTGTTTCATAACACACGGTTGTTATCTCCGGACCGCGTGCAATGTTTCTTCTTCCCAATCCCACAGCATCCCTAGAAAATATCTACCCGCCTCGAGGAGGGTTTTTGTGTTTCATAACACACGGTTGTTATCTCCGGACCGTGTGCAATGTTTCTTGTTCCCAATCTCGCCTGCCCCTAGAAAATATCTGCCCGCCTCGAGGGTTTTTCTGTTTCATAACACACAGTTGTTATCTCCGGACCATGTGGGATGCACCATCATCAAAATTTTCATTAGCCCCGACATTTCACTCCCGCGTTGTAAAATTTTCAGTACCCGCGTCATTTCCTCAAACACACCCTCGCCCCCCTCCACAAACACACACACACACAAAAAAACCTCCTCAGGCGCGCTCGCACACACACACACACACACACACCCCTTACCTTGCTCGAAACCCTAGCAAGGTCCCCGCCGCCGCCGCGAGACCTCCATTGTCAACATCTGCCGGTTTGCCCGTGCAGCTTACCCACCGATCTCCATACCAAGGCCGCCCTGAGTTTCTTAGATGATGCCTGCCAAAAGCCCCTTTTCCCCCATATCCCCATCCCCATCCCCCACTCTAGAGCGTCGCAGCCTAAGCCCGGCTACGCTTCCCATGGAGCTCGAGGAGCGACTAGCCCAAAAGAGGTGTATCGCGGTCTCTTCGCCCGACGTCGCTGAGGAAGCTGACGAACATTACTGGTGGCAGGAACTCAAGCAGCGGGCTAGAGTATGCGGGCATGTCTCTTCCGCCGGCTATGGCATCGAGGTCATGGACAGCGACGGCCTGATGCGAGCTATGTCACAGGTTAAGTGGCCACCCGCAACCCCTCGGGTTCAACCGCCGTCGATCTCATGCATGGCCCCGCCGCTGATCTCCTCTAGCTCGTTGTCAACAACTTGCCATCCTACATTGCCATTGAGTCTCTTTTGTCTTTTCTGAAGGACACGTTCTGCAACGCTGGCTTGGGATCCATAGCTTCCAAGTCAGACCTCATTGACGGCGACCACGAGGATGGCACCCTCTCCGGCTCTTCCAAGGGGAAAGAGCCCATATGCTCTTCCAAGGGGAAAGAGCCCGTCTGCGACATCAGGGAGGGCACCCTACAGCCATGCTCTTCTAAGGGGAAGGAGCCCATCTGCGACAACATGGAGTGCATCCAGGGTCCGTTCTATTCCCACGAGAACGAGCCCATCTATGACAAGCGAGGAAACCCATGATTTGTTTTGCCATGCCTCTTTACAGGGGGGAACCCATGATTTGTTTTGTCGAGTCCCTTTTGTAGTGTAGTGAGAATATGTCCAGTTTTAATTGCTATATTGGGTTGTTTGCAGTATGCCTTGTTTATTTCAGTTGTTCACAATGCGATGCTCTGTATGTGCAATTATTTACTGTGCAGTACATTTCATCAATCCAGTTTTAAACATACCGATAGGAATGCATATATTTGCTTGTTGTTAAGCCTGTTATAGCTAGCATATGCCTCTTTTGAAGTTTTTTGATTGTTCTGTTGTTTGTAGTTAGTATATGTCCAGTTTCAAATGCTATCTTTGATTGTTCATAGTATGCCTTGTTTATTCTAGTTATTGAAAACGTGATGTTCTATATGTGCAAGTATGAATTGTGCAGTTCAATTTCATCAGTACCAGTTTCAACAATACCACTATGGCCCTGTTTGTTTCGGATTCTGGGACCAGATTCAGCTTTGCCAGTGAAGCCGAATCTGGAATCCAAAACAAACAGCTATTTGGAATTAGCTTTGCCAATGAAGCTGAATCTGGATTTGGGTCATTTTTAGTGCAATTCCTGAAGCACCTCAAAGTGTACTTCGGTGGTGAAGCTGATTTGCAGAAACAGCTTCGCCAATCGGGTTTAATCCATAGGTGATTAAAATCAAGCGAAGCTGAAACAAACAGGCATGAATGACTACATTTGGTTGCTGCATCTTGTAGTTAAACACGCCTTTCCATTTTTATTTAACAATAACCAGTGTACTTAGACCGGCACAATACCAGTTTGAATGACTATGTTTGCTTGTTGTTAAATGTTAGGCCTGTTGTAGTGAACACACCTTTTCACTTGTTTTGCTTTACTAGCGTGCTTAAACCTGCACACTGAAGCTATCTTTTGGAGATTATTTTGTCTGCCATGGATAATTTTGGTTGATGTTTAGTCTGTTGTGCTTAACATGCTTCTCGATGTCCCTACACAGGACAATTTTGGGAACGACAACTATTTTCCATTGAGGTTAGTTTCATCCCATGGCTTATATACGCTCAGTGTTCAGGATATCAGTAGATGGTACCATATAGGCCGGGGGCTGATAAGGGACTAACCGGTGAATCGGACTTTTAACTAAATATATCTGCAACCCATTTATCGTTAGGTTAACCAGGGCCATATGTAATATATCTGAGGCTACATAGCAACATGCAATGTACTTAATGTCTACATATGCAATCCTAGGCTACATAGCAACAAGGAAGAGTGTTACCTTAATGTTCTGATGATGTCTAGATACACGTAGAAGAGCAGCAACAACAATAACAACAACATAGCCCTGTTTGGATACTCAACTTAGCTTAGAGGTTAGAGTTAGTTTCTAGCTCATGACTAACCCTGCACTAACTCCATCCAAAGAGGTGTTTGGATGATAGGATTAGATACTTAGATTGACAATAAATGCACTAGGAGAACTAGCTCCAATTATCACCTCTTAGGTTGGATAGTTTTTTTTGGGTGGGTTATAGATGCAACTAGCTCAAACTAGCCCTCATGTTTAGATATACTTTAGGGCTATTTGAGCCCGAACTAGCTCGAACTAACTCTAACTCATGGATACAGCAACAATTAATCAGCCGATAATTTGTAAAAATGCAATAAACTCCTTCTGGCCCATAATATAAGATGTTAATTCATCTAATATGTGAGTATATTAGATGTTATAAGATATTTTATAAGAGTGTTGTACTACATCGTTGTGCAATCGGTGTTTATCTTCTAATGTTAACTTGGTGCTTTTAGGTACATATGTCATTGGTAAAGATCCGCGCTTCGACCCTTTCTGCGTATGGGGAAATGAGATATCGATGAACTAGCATCAAGTGAGGAAGATGATAAATATTTTTAGTAAAATGGGTCAAAAGATGGCAATTAAACTATTTTTTTACACTTTATCCAATATAACAGCGAACTGCATGATGGTAAGTAAGAACTCTGCAACCTTCTTTTTACTGCCCATAATGAGTTGTGTTAGACGACAATGTATGAATCTTTTTCCTTTGCAGTTGTTCCCAAAGCAGTTTTCTAAAGATTACCTCTCAAACTACATTATTGGTGGGCATGCAAAGGTTAAAGTATTTCTACCAGATCACGATGATTATCTAGATGTTTCCATGAAGACCGTGAAGGGTGGGCGGTCGGCCATCACAAGGGGTTGGACTAGAGTCGTGTGTGCCTTATGCATGGAGGAGGGCACAATATGGGTATTCCGCTTCACCTTGTTCAGCAACTAGAATGCATTCCGCCTCTTTCTTTACCGTCTTTAATAGTATAAGTATACAACTGTGGTTCATCATTCTTTATTTGGTTCTTATGTAATTCTTGATGTGTACCTATGAATCAAATAATTCATTGGTTGTCTGAACCTGATGGATATGAATAAAGCTATAGCATACATTCAATTTCAATTTCAATTTCAATTTGATATAGCAGCAATTAAAATACGGTGAAATTATGCTCTCCAGGTTGTTACAGAACACACGGTTGGGAAAATACAAACGTTTGCGATATACACCATAATCCGAGACGGTTCACAGAGAGGAAACATGTGCAAGGGTGCACACAGTTGCCATTTGGAAAGCATGTGCGATGTCAGACAATATCACCAACGGTGCTGGCAAACTAAACATTTGCGATAGTTTCCTTATCATACACAATTTGCAACCATGAACTATTTCTGATGAAGTATGCATCGTAAACATTGCACCACAAAATAGCGTGTGCGATAGTTGTCGTGTACGATGATGTTACGACGGTCCAACGTTTCGTAATCCTATCTGACACTCATACGACGATTAGCTAATCTTCTTAATTAGTTATCACATATGGTTTGTGAAAAGCGAGTGTGTGTGATTGTATGCTTATCATACACGTTCTATAATAGTGAACCATTTGTGATGGGCTGAGCATCGTAAACGTAGCACCACAAAACCGACTGCGATGGCAACGCGACCACAAATGAAAAGGAGTACTGTAGGGTCCCTATCCCAACGGTTTCTGGGTCGTGTGGGAAGGACCCCCTAATCGCCCACACCACTAGGTGACGGTTCCAAATGCCGTCGTGGAAAGGGGTTTAAAATCGTTTGTATAGCACCGACGCGTACCAGTGCTTGCACATCGCGGATGTCGATCACCCCCTCACGCATCTAGATAGTTTGAGGGTGCTGGATCACCTCCCGCAAATATGGGTTGATGACATTCTCGAAGAACTTGTCCTTGGAGGAGCTCGAAATGGCCATGGTGAACTAGATCTGTCAGAAAACAGCAAGGAAAAGAAAACAGAAGATTTCTCTGTGATACGGTGGTCAATAGGTTCGGGGGGTATACAAAGATTTTTTTATCTTGGGAAACAAGCAAAAGGTAGAAAAACAGAGTACGGAAGGTAATCAAGGTGGGCACAACCCACCTGCGCGCGCCAGGCCAGAGTTGCCTTCCTGGTAGTTTCTTATTTTCCCAAAAAAAATTATATTCCAAAATGGACAGAAAATATTTCTATGGATTTTTTGGAGTCCGTTTACTTACCGTATCACGTACCTCCTCTTTTTCACGATCCAGGAGTGTCCCGGAAGGTTTCTTTTATGTGTTCTTCCGGTGTCATAGTTTAATATTGCTTTCAACATTAATGGACGTACCTGAGATATAATGTTCTTTTCTTTGCCTGTTGACAACCTTCGGCTTAGTACCTTCGGCATTATTTATTTTGATGGCTCCGGATAGATAAACCTCCTCGATAACATATAGTCCTTCCCATCTGGAGAGAAGTTTGCCTGCAAAGAATTTGAAACAAGAGTTGTACAGAAGAACATATTCTCCAACTTTAAACTCACACTTTTGGATTCTCTTATCATGCCATCTTTTAACTTTTTCTTTAAATAACTTGGCATTTTCATATGCTTGGGTTCTCCATTCATCTAGTGAGCTAATATCAAATAACCTCTTTTCAGCGGCAAGTTTGAATCATAGTTGAGTTCTTCAATTGCCCAATATGCTTTATGTTCTAACTCAAGAGGAAAATGACAAGCTTTTCCATAAACCATTTTATAAGGAGACATACCCATATGATTTTTATATGCTGTTCTGTAAGCCCAAAGTGCTTCATCTAATTTCTTAGACCAATTCTTTCGGGATCTATTGCCAAGTTCAACTTGACCACTAGACTGAGGATGATAGGGTGATGTAATTCTATGGTTGACATCATATTTAGCAAGCATTTTATGGAAAGCACCATGAATAAAATGTGAACCACCATCAGCCATCAAATATCTAGGGACTCCAAACCTTGGTAAAATGACTTCCTTAAGCATTTTAATAGAGGTGGTGTGATCAACAGTACTAGTTGGAATAGCTTCTACCCACTTAGTGACATAATCAATAGCAACCAAATATGTGTATACCCATTAGAGGAAGGAAAAGGTCCCATGTAATCAAATCCCCAAACATCAAATGGTTCAATAGCAAGTGAATAATTCATAGGCATTTCTTGACGCTTACCAATATTTCCAATTTTTTGACATTCATCACAAGATAAAACAAACTTACGGGCATCCTTGAAGAGAGTAGGCCAATAAAAACCAGATTGCAATACCTTGCGAGCAGTTCTATCTCCCGCATGATGTCCTCCATAAGATTTGGAGTGACATTTCCGTAGGATTTATCCCTGTTCATGCTTAGGTACACAATGTCTAATAATACCATCTACTCCTTCTTTAGAAAGATGTGGGTCATCCCAAAAGTAATGTCTTAAATCGTAGAAGAATTTTTTTTCTTTTGTTGGTACATGAAACTAGGTGGTATGTATTTAGCAACAATATAATTAGCATAGTCAGCAAACCAAGGAGTGTTATGAGAAACATTTATTGCAGCTAATTGTTCATCAGGAAAGTTATCATTAATAGGTTGTGGGTCATCAAGAATATTTTCTAACCTAGACAAGTTATCAGCTACGGGGTTCTCAACTCCTTTTCTATCAGTGACATGTAAGTCAAATTCTTGTAGCAAGAGAACCCACCTAATGAGTCTAGGTTTAGCATCTTTCTTTTCCATAAGATAGTTTATAGCAGCATGATCGGTGTGAACAGTCACTTTAGAATCAACAGTGTAAGATCTAAATTTGTCACAAGCAAACACGACTGCTAAAAATTCTTTTTCAGTAGTAGCATAATTGCGTTGGGCACTGTCTAGAGTTTTACTAGCGTAATTAATAACATTTAATTTCTTACCAACTCTTTGTCGTAGAACAGCACCAACAACATAATCACTAGCATCACACATAATTTTAAAAGGCAATTTCCAATCAGGTGGTTGAACAACAGGTGCAGAAATTAAGGCTTTCTTAGGTGTTTCAAAGGCTCCTAAACAATCATCATCAAAAACAAATGGAACATCCTTTTGTAAATATTTGAAGAGGCCTAGAAATTTTAGAGAGATATTTAATAAACCTCCTATAGAAACCAACATGAACGAGGAAACTACAAATACCTTTGATATCTTTGGGACATGGCATTTTCGCAATCGCATCAACCTTAGCTTTGTCCACTTCAATACCTCGTTTAGAAATTTAATGTCCCAAGACAAGACCTTCATTAACCATAAAGTGGCACTTCTCCCAATCCAAGACAAGATTAGTTTGCTCGCATCTCTGAAAACTCGATCAAGGTTGCTTAAGCAAACATCAAAAGAAGTTCCGTAAACGGAAAAATCATCCGTGAAAACCTCAACAATCTTTTCACAAAATTCAGAGAACACATCTTTGAAAGGTAGCAGGTGCATTCAATAAACCAAAAGGCATACTTCTATAAGCATAAGTTCCGAAAGGACAAGTAAAGGTAGTTTTCTCTTGATCAGGTTGTGTAACAGGTATTTGACAAACCCAAAAATATCCATCAAGGAAACAAAAATGTTTGTGCTTTGATAATCTTTCTAGCATTTGATCAATAAAAGGCAGAGGGCAATGATCTTTTCTAGTAGCTTTATTTAATTTTCTAAAATTGATTACTGTTCTATAACCAGTGATAATTCTTTGTGGAATAAGTTCATTCTTATCATTAGGAACAACGGTAATACCTCCCTTCTTAGGGACACAATGAACATGACTTACCCATCTACTATAAGCTATAGGATAGATTATTACTGCCTCTAGAAGCTTCAATATTTTAGTTCTTACGACTTCTTTCATTTTGGGATTTAAACATTGTTGGTGATCAACAACGGGTTTGGCATCAGGTTCCATATTAATTTTGTGCTGACAGAGAGTGGAACTGATGCCCTTAAAATCATCAATAGTATATCCAATGGCAGCTCAGTGCTTCTTCAGAACCTTCAATATTCTTTCTTCTTCCTGTTCTGAAAGGTTAGCACGAATAATAACATGATATATCTTTTTCTTGTCAAGATAAGCATATTTCAAAGTTTCTAGCAATTGTTTTAATTCAAACACAGGATCACCTTTAGGTGGAGGAGGACCTCCTAGAGTTTCAATCGGAAAATTGTGTTTAAGCAGAGAATGTTGTTCAAAGAAAATTTTATCTATTTCATTTCTTTCATGTAGATGCATATCATTTTCATGGTCTAGCAAATATTGTTCTAGACGACCAGTAGGAGGTATGACAATAGAAGCAAGACCAATTATTTCATCCTTACTAGATAATTCTTTCTTATGATGTTTTCTACTAAACTTGGAAAAATTAAACTCATGAGACTCGTCACCAAAACTAACACCGACAATTTGTTTCTCACAATCTATTTTAGCATTACCAGTGTTCAAAAAAGGTCTACCAAAGATAATGGGACAAAAGTCATCTTGTGGGGTGATACGTCTCCAACGTATCTATAATTTTTTATTGTTCCATGCTGTTATATTATCATTCTTGGATGTTTTACAATCATTTTATAGTCATTTGATATCATTTTTTGGTACTAACCTATTGACATAGTGCCCAGTGCCAGTTGTTGTTTTCTGCTTGTTTTTTACATGCAGGAAATCGACACCAAACTTTTTGTGGATTTTTTTGGACCAGAAGACATCCAGTGGGCCAAGAAAGCACCCTGAGGGGAGCTCCGAGGGGAGCACAACCCACCAGGGCGCACCTGGAGGCCCAGGCGTGCCCAGGTGGGTTGTGCCCACCTCGGTGTCCTCCTGCATCGCCTCTTTGCTCTATAAATACCCCAATATTCTAGAAACCCTAGGGGAGTCAATGAAAATCAATTCCAGCTGCCGCAGAGTCCAGAACCACCAGATCCAATCTAGACACCATCACGGAGGGGTTCACCACTTCCATTGGTGCCTCTCCGATGATGTGTGAGTAGTTCTTTGTAGACCTACGGGTCCGTAGTTAGTAGCTAGATGGCTTCCTCTCTTCTTATTATCAATACAATGGTCTCTTGGAGATCCATATCATGTAAGCCCTTTTCGGTGTGTTTGTTGGGATCCGATGAACTTTGAGTTTATGATCAGACCTATGTTTTTATCCATGAAAGTTATTTGAGTCTTCTTTGGTCTCTTATATGCATGATTGATTATAGACTCGTATTTCTTCTCTGATATTTGGGTTTTGTTTGGCCAACTTGATATATTTATCTTGCAATGGGAAGAGGTGCTTTGTGATGGGTTCGATCTTACGGTGCTTGATCCTAGTGACAGAAGGGGAAATGACACGTATGTATCGTTACTATTAAGGATAACAAGATGGGATCAATTTCTACATAAATACATCTTGTCTACATAATGTCATCATTCCTATTGCATTACTCTGTTTTTCCATGAACTTAATACACTAGATGCATATTGGATAGCGGTCGATGTGTGCAGTAATAGTAGTAGATGCAGGCAGGAGTCGGTCTACTAATCTTGGACGATGCCTATATAATGATCATTGCCTGGATATCGTAATGATTATTTGAAGTGCTATCAATTGCCCAATAGTAATTGTTTTCCCACCGTTTGCTATTTTTCTCGAGAGAAGCCACTAGTGAAACCTACGGCCCCCGGGACTCTTTTCATCATATTTGCCTTTGCCATATATTTTGCTTTGCTTTTGTTTTCACATCTATTAAACCAAAAATACAAAAATTCCTTTCTGCAATTTATTTATTTTGCAATCTATTTATCCTATCTATCTGAACTTTATCACGTCTTCTCGCCAACTTGAGGCATCGTTACCCGAAAGGTATTGACAACCCCTTTAACACGTCGACTTGCGAGTATTTATTATTTGTGTGCAGGGGTTGTTTACGTTGTGTTGCTTGGTTCTCCTACTGCTTCGATAACCTTGGTCTCATCACTGAGGGAAATACCTACCATCGCTGTGCTGCATCATCACTTCCTCTTTGGGGAAATACTGATGTAGTTCAAGCAGGCATCAAAAAGAATTTCTCGCGCCATTGTCGGGGAGGATCTTCAACATCAACCAGGTTCCTAATCACAAATCTCATATCCTCGCAATTTACATTATTTGCCATTTGCCTCTCGTTTTCCTCTCCCCCACTTCACAAAAATTTGCCGTTTTATTCACCCTTTTTTCATTCGTTGTTTTCTTGTCAGGTCTGTTTTTGAGTGCAATTGAAAGTGCAACTAATCCCTGGGTGGTTTTGGTAATTCTTAACAACATATATCTCATTGAACTAATGCTCTTTCAAGATGATCATTTCAGAAAGTTCAATGATTGGCATGGCATGGACTAGAGATGTGGACCCCTCAAAATGCTAAGAAAATATATTGGCAACAAGCTCAAGACTCGACATTTCCTTTTTAGTGATCCAAGATCACATTGAGTCCATAGGAAAGCCAATACTATTAAAAGGGGATGAGGTGTTGCTTAATGGCTTACTTGCTCAAAATGCTTGGTGATATGCTCAAAAACCCTGAACTACTTTCTCATTTGCACATATGTCCTAAACCTAGAAGTCAAACTCAGCCCCACCGATTTGATACATCCGGCGTCACCGAGTTCATTAGACATAGCCACTGCCACAAACCCTAATCAGTTCGGTTTCACCGATAGGGATTTCGGTCTCACCGAGATAGGATTGCAAATTCTCAATTTCCCTTTGTAACGTTTTTGTCTCACCGAAATGAGCGGTTGGTCCCATCGAATTCGCAATGCAAACTCCCTGTTTCCTTTTCGTAAAGCTTAGGTCCCACCAAAGTGAACGAATCGGTCCCACCGAGTTTGCCTGACCAACTCTCTATGTGCCAATTACTGAAATTGGTCCCATCGAGTTCATGTGATCGGTCTCACCGAGATTACGTTATGCCCTAATGTAGGATCAAAAGTATGTCTAGAGGGGGGGGGGTGATTAGACTACTTGACCAAATAAAAATCTAGCCTTTTCCCAATTTTAATTCTTGGCAGATTTTAGCAACTTAGCACAAGTCAAGCAATCAACCTACACATGCAATTCTAGGAGTATAGCAGCGGAATGTAAAACAATTGCATATGAAGGTAAAGGGGAGGAGTTTGAGGATGCAAACGCAATTGGAGACACAGATGTTTTTGTCATGGTTCCGATAGGTGGTGCTATCGTACATCCACGTTGATGGAGACTTCAACCCACGAAGGGTAACGGTTGCGCGAGTCCACGGAGGGCTCCACCCACAAAGAAGCAACCTTGTCTATCCCACCATGGCCGTCTCCCACAAAGGACTTGGCTCACTAGGGTAGATCTTCACGAAGTAGGCGATCTCCTTGCCCTTACAAACTCCTTGGTTCAACTCCACAATCTTGTCGGAGGCTCCCAAGTGACACCTAGCCAATCTAGGAGACACCACTCTCGAAGAAGTAAAAATGGTGTGTTGTTGATGAACTCCTTGCTCTTGTGCTTCAAATGATAGTCTCCCCAACACTCAACTCTCTCTCATAGGATTTGGATTTGGTGGCAAGAAGATTTGAGTGGAAATCAACTTGGGGAAGGCTAGAGATCAAGATTCATATGGTAGGAATGGAATATCTTGACCTCAACACAAGTGTTGGTGGTTCTCTCTCAGAAAATGTAGGTTGGAAGTGTAGGCATGTTCTGATGGCTCTGTCCATGAATGAAGAGTGGGTGGAGGGGTATATATATAGCTCCACAATAAATCTAACCGTTACACACAACTTACCAATCTTGGTGGGACCGAATCGTGAAACTCGGTCAGACCAATTTAGCAAATAATGTGACCGTTAGGATTTTCTGTGGGACCGACATGTCAACTCGGTGGGACCGATACGGTTAGGGTTAGGGCATAACGTAATCTTGGTGAGACCGATTACACAAACTCGGCGAGACCGATTTTGGTAATAAGCTAACTAGAGAGTTGGCCAGGCAAACTCGGTGGGACCGATTCGCTCATCTCGGTTGGACCGAAATGTTAAGAAAAGGAAATAGTGAGTTTGCATTGCAATCTCGGTGGGACCGATCGCTCATCTCAGTTTGACCGAAACGTTATGAAGGGAAACAGAGAGATTACAATCCCATCTCGGTGAGACCAAGATCCCTATCGATGTGACCGAAAAGACTATGGTTTGTGGCAGTGGCTATGACATCTGAACTCGGTGGCGCCGGATAGATAGTTTTGGTGGGGCCGAGTTTGACTTTTGGTTTGGGACATATGTGGATGTGAGAAAGTAGTTGAGGGCTTTGGAGCATATCACTAAGCATTTTGAGCAAGAAACACATTAAGCAACACCTCATCCCTCCTTGATAGTATTGGCTTTTCCTATAGACTCAATGTGATCTTGGATCACTAAAATAGAAAATGTAGAGTCTTGTGATTTGAGCTTGAGCCAATCCTTTTGTCCTTATCATTTTGAGGGGTACACTTTCCTCATCCAAGCCATGCCAATCATTGAGCTTTCCTGAAATATTTATCTTGAGATAGCATTAGCTCAATGAGCTATATGTTGTTAGGAATTACCAAAACCACCCAGGGATAGTTGCTCTTTCAATATCCCCCTTTTTGGTAATTGATGACAACATATAGATCAAAGCTTCGATAAATGATAATAAGATTGAAAAACATCATTGCTTTGAGAAGTATGTGATAAGTAAGAGCTCCCCCTAAATTTCTGCACTAGTTAAAAATTTGTTTTGGACTGCAAATGCACAATGAGTTAGGATCATGGGTCACTCTTCCATGTCACATACATCTTGGTGGAGCACTCAAAATAATAAAAATTAAACACATGCACTCATCACCAAGCAAAGTGAATGATCATATGAGGATATAAGAGATAATACCATCCAACAAGCATTAAGGGTAGCATAGCATATGATCAAACATATGATCGTCCAAGTATCTCACAAAAGGCATACAATATCAAGCAAACACACAATAAAAAGTTCAACCACCAAAGGGAGATAAAAAGCAACACTCTCCCTCGAAGCCTATGATCTATACATTTTTCTCCCCCTTTGGCAAAAAGTTACTAAAAAGTTCAAAAATGCATAATGCTAAACGACTCTCAGGCTTGATCTTCATGAGGTGGTGTAGAGATGAATCCAAGGACGAAAGCATTAGTCGATGTAGCTGGAGCTGGTGGAGTGGGTGCTGGAGCTGGAGGCACTGAGGCTGTGGCAGCTGGTGCAGAAGATGTAGCTCTGGTGTCTGGAATAGGCACTTCAGCAGATATCTGTCCTCTGGGCACTCTAGCAAATGCATCTGTGGTAGACTTGCCCTTCTTCTCCTCCACATCCTCCTGAAGTTGCTCAACTACAGTTTGGATCTCAGTAACTTTGACATCAAGAGCATAAAACTTCTGCTCTATGATTCTCTCCAAACTCTCCTAGTTTTGAGTCAGGGTGGCCAAGCCCTTCTCAATCCTCAAGGTGGAGGCAATCAAGTAGCCTAGTTGTTCTTGCTTGCTCCTCAGGAAAATTTGAGATGCCTCTTCAGCAGTTGGCATCTTTGCAGCTTTGTCTGCCCTTGCTTTCTCTCTCGTTTCTTGTGCTTGCACAGATGATGGATCCTCCTCATTCATCTCAACAGTGTTATCTTCAAATTCAGGGTATAGGGGTAGATGCTACTTATCCAAAAGATATGTGCCCGTGCCCATCTTTGAGTTGATGAGCTCCTGAATGTGTGGAGCATACCCACAACTCCTTCTGATCAGCAGCAGTCCTCTTGATTGTTTCCACAATCAGGCTCATGACTTTGAATTTCTGAGGTATATCAAACAAGTGCAGCAAGTTGATAGCATGACCTCTGATCATCTTGTGATCTCCTGACTTGGGAAGTAATGTGTGCCTAAGTATCCAGTTGATTGTAGGCAGACTAGACAACAAGTAGTGTACAGATCCAAGCTTGTGAGTTTCCAAAGCTTTATCTGGGATCTCTCTGTACTTGTGAGCCATAGTGTTGTGGTCTTTCTTCTTCTCTGCATACAAATCCAAGTCATCCTTAGATTCCTTTGGGGCATTGATCAACTCAGCCCATTCTTCAACTGTGGATTGGTACCTGGTACCTTCAGACATCAAGACAATCTTCCCATCTGGGTAGAAGCGAGTTGTGGAGTAAAACTTCATGATGAGCTCATCATTCCACTTGCTGAGCTTCTGGGCAACAAAGTCATCGACTCCACAAGACTTGAAGCTGTCATAAACTCCTGGACAGTGAGCTTCATTCTTCTTAATGTACTCCCAGTTGATCCATCTCATATCACACACAATGGGCTTCTTGTCAAGCAAAATTGTTTCATAAAAGTCCTGTTGCTCCTTTGTGTGGAATTTGTAGTCAATTGTTGTCCTTCTCCTCACATCATAAGGATCTGACTGTCTCCACAATCTCAATCCACCATCCTTTCTGATATGCATGTCTTCTGCAGCTGGATGAGCATCATTGTGATCAAGAATCTTGGGCTTCAACTTTCTCAAAACAAGAGAATCATCATCTTCTTCAGCAGCTTCAGGCACTGGGGCCTTGTTCTTCTCAGATGCAGGAATACTTCTTGTGTTCCTCTTGGGTTTAGACTTATGAGCTGGTGCAGCAGCCTTGGGAGCAGACTTGGGCTTTGATGGAGCAGCCCCTGACTCGATAGCATCTCCCATGAGCTTTTGAGCTTTAGGAGCTGGTGCAGCATCTTCTTCCTCTTCTCCTTCATCATCAGAGTCTCTCCTCATAGAGGGCTTGCCAAGTACTTTGGCAGTAGTGGTTCTGACCCTCTTCTTCTTCTTATCTTGGCCAGCAGCTTCTTCACCAGACTCAATGGTGAACTTCATGGTTTCACCAGTGGCAACCTTCCTAGGTTTGAATGTGGGCACTCTCTTGGCAGGAACTTTCTGTTCATGCCTGGCTCTGTGGTAGCAGCTGTGCCATACTCCTTTTTCAGCACCTTCTTCTTAGAAGTGGCCTCATCTTCAATAGCCACATAGTCCTCATCTTCAAAATCTGAGGTTTTCTTCTTCCTTGTCCTGGTGGCTGCCTTTGGCAAATTGCTGGGTGTCCTCCTGCTACCCTCATCTGAGGTACTGGAGGGAATAATGCCCTCACTTAACTATCCTGGCTGCTCAGATCTGTTTTGGCTATCACTTTGATCAGACATATTGCAAACTTACTGACAGCAGACCCTGTGAATAGATATAGATGAGGTAGAGAGGATGAGCAACACAAAGCACAGAGATTTTTGCAAAACAATTGAGTTAAAACTTAGTTTTAGTTTTCCACATAAAGCATTTCGGAGCTACCGATTTGTAAACTCGGTGATACCGAAGCAACTTTTGGAACCTAAACTAGTGAACTCGGTCAGACCGAGTCACAGTTTGGTGGCACCGAGACTGCTAGGGTTTCACAAAGAATCAATCTTGGTCACACCGATTTGCAATTCTCGGTCAGACCGAGAATCACATGTGCAATGGCCTGAGCTAAATCGGTGAGACCGATTTCTACAACTCGGTCGGTCCGAGATGAATCCGGCGGAAACCTAACCCTAAATTTTCAAATCAAATCTAATATATGGAGTGTTTTCGCTAGATAGAAAGATTTCAAAGGTGGCAAGATTCATGGCAATGCAATGTGCTAGGAATCAGAGTTAAGTATAGCACAAAGTTTCAAGTCCATACCCTAGTTCGGCGATGAACTTGCTACCACGGCAATGCCGGGGCAGAATGCCGTTGACAGCGGCAGATACCTGCGGCGGGAGGTTGCTAGCGACGAGGAGGACGATCCGGAGACCCGAGAAGGCAGAGTAGGGTATGCGCGGGCGAAGGGGTTTCGGAAAAATTTCCAAACTTTTACCCTGGGGTAATATAGCCTGACCCTGTCGGGTGACCAAGTGGAACAACTCGGTGGCACCGAGATGCAAAACTGCAAGCAGTTACTGCAATGTGACCGAAGAGTTCTAATTGGTTGCACCGAGGTTGAAAACCTAGATCAACTTAGTGATCTCGGTGTGACCGAAAATGGTGAATCGGTTAGACCGAAATGCACAAAGAGGTTTTGGAATTTTAAGTCTATGATGAATCGGGGACTCCGAGTGCTCCTCACACAGAGTGGTTCGAATCTGACTTGATCAAACTTTGTGATGTAGCATGAATAGAGTTTGAGACAAGAAAAGCATAGATAGCCAGAGAAGGTTCTTAGGCATTCTTGTCCATCCACTTGGCAAAAAGAAAAGAAACCAGACACTCAAAACAAAAAGTGGATGTCCTTGAATGAGTAAAATATGCAACCAACATGCTTACACAATAAAGTGGCAAATGAAAATGTGGCAAAGCATGCACAACCAATACTGTCATCTATCAAACAATTGGCTATGACTAGGTCATCTATATATGAGTATATTGACTTAGGAGTCAAATGAGAACATTTCATCATGGGTCATACTCATCGTTTAAGCACAAGTGAGTTTACCACTTTACATAAAGCATTGTTGTTTTCACACCATTAGAGTTGCTTTAACTCAATACTTAGAGTAAAGCTCCACCTAGATGTGAGATCCTCCCTAAGAGGGATGAACTAACCTTGGGTTTTGTCGATGATGACTTCATGTAGGTGTTGAAGATGTGGATGCTCAATGTTGATGTAGATCATTTGGAGCAATCCATTGGAGTGAGTTGCAGTTTCAATACCTACACGGGTTAGTCCCACAAGGAACAAACAAGGATATCCATAGACATAGAGTGATGCATACACAAGATGATGTCCATGAAAGCATTAGGTTACCTTGTCCCTTGTCTTACCAACAAGAGGGTTTGTGACTCCTTGAACTAGTGCAAGATGTGGAAGTTGATTGCACTTGTCCTTGCCAAAATGATATGAGTGAAGTATGTTGGCGGAGTCACCCTCAAGAACTCTTCTAGTTCTTCTTCTTTGGGATCCACGTCATCTTGACAGGAATCCTTGGATTTGTAGTTATACTTGTTGAAGTAGAACTTGATGTAGTCTTGGGAACCCACTTGACCATGGCCTTAGGAGCTTCTTCAAATGCATAAATCTCCTCTTGAAGCTTGTCCTTGCCCTTTTGCTTGTGGTCTTGTGGTGGAAGATCATCTTGAGCTTGTGTCCCTTTGAAAGAAGTAGGATCATACTTCTCTTGTTGAGGAACAAACTTCGTCTTGGGGTATTGATCTTCTTCCCACTCAACTCCATTGGCATTGAACTTTCATTCAAAACCAACACCTTGATTCTTCCGGTGCCTTCCTTGCTTGCGTACAATTTCCTCGAATTGCTTACTCCCGGCAAGGCTCTTGTAAACACCTTTCTCTATAATTCCCTTCAATAAGCTATTTTCTTGCTCAAGTGTAACTTGGCTAAGAGAATCATTAGTGGAATCAAGAGAACTACTAGAGGCAACAACATTGGGTTTAGCATGATTATTGTTACTACTAGAAGAAGAATCTTTCTTGTTCTTGTTACTAGACTTGACTTGTGGCATGTAAGTAGATAAGAGCAAATGCTTGGCAATGTAAGAAGAACTTTTCTTGAGAAGATCATCATTGATTGCCATTAAAAACTCATGCTCTTGCTCAAGGTTGAGCTTTTCAAAGCGTAGCTTTTCATGAGTCTTTAAAAGTTCTCGATGATCTTCCAAGATAGTTTCATGAGCTAACTTAAGAGTGTTTAGTTCTTTAGTTAGGTGCTCAATCTTCTCCTTATCATTGTCATTCGTTTTATCTTGATTAGCATGATTATTTGACGTTTCATCGTAGTATTCATCACTAGAGTTCTCAACAAGTAAATCATCATCATCTAACAAGTCATCTTCATCACTATTGAAATTAACATACTCGGGGTGTGATACCTTTGGGCCTTTAGCCATGAAGCATCTTCCAAGTCCTTCATTTGGTGAGTCAAATATGCCGTAGGAGTTGGTTGACACAAGTGCTAGACCGGCAACACCTTCATCTTGAGTATATTCGAAGTCGGAGTGATAGCTTCTCTTGGAGTGATTGTCAGAGTCGGAGCCGGATACCCATTCACCAACATGAGCTTGATGTCTTCGTTTTGTGTAGCTCCTTGATGACTTGTCCTTCCTTTCCGAATCCTTGCTTCTCCGGGAAGTTCTTCATTCATACGGATCATCTCTACTCCTTCTTTCTCTTGATGGTGATTCTTCTCTTCTACTTCTTTTTGGAAAATCTTCTCTTCTTTTGTAGGGAGCTGTACACTCATTGGAATAGTGTCTGGGTCTTCCACAATTGTAGCAATTATGCTCACGACTAGAAGATCTTTTTTCATTGTAGGACCTTGACTCGGAACTTCTTTCCTTGCTTCTACTCTTGTAGAACTTGTTGAAGTTTTTCACCATTAGGCTCAATTCTTCATTGAAGGTTTGTTTCTCACTTGATGATGTGGGAGCTTCACATGAGGCTTTGTAAGCACCACTTGACTTGTTGTGGAGCTCCTCCTTATCCTTGAGTGACATCTCATGAGCAACAATTCTTCCAATGACTTCCGTTGGCTTGAGATCTTTGTAATTGGGCATCATTTGGATCAATGTGCACACAGTATCATATTTTCCATCCAAGGCTCTTAGGAACTTCTTGATGATGAATTTGTCGGTCATCTATTCACTTCCTAAGCCGTCAATCTCATTTGTGATGAGAGCAAGCCTATGGTACATTTCAGCGACACCTTCACCATCCTTCATTTTTAACTTGTCAATCCAATTTGGATTCCTTGACGGAGTCGGTACCTTCGTGCTTGTCAATCAAAGTATCCCAAATTTCCTTTGCATTCTCAAGACGACTGATTTTGTTGAATTCTTCGGGGCACAATCCGTTGAAGAGGATATCACAAGCTTGAGCATTGTATTGCAGCATCTTCAACTCCTCCGCGGTAGCTTCACGGTTTGGTTCTCTCCCATCAAGGAATTCACCTTGCAATCCAATACACACAATAGCCCAAACGGCGGGGTTATGTCCAGGAATATGCATTTTCATCTTATGCTTCCAACTAGCAAAATTAGTACCATCAAAGTAAGGACCTCTACGGTGGTAATTTCCCTTGCTAGACACCATACTCTCCTAGGTTGCGAAACCAAGGCTATGACCACAAAAAGCTATGGAAATCAAAGCAAATGGAGACCAAAGCTCTAATACCACTTGTAGGATCGAAAGTATGTCTAGAGGGGGGTGATTAGACTACTTGACCAAATAAAAATCTAGCCTTTTCCCAATTTTATTTCTTGGCAGATTTTAGCAACTTAGCACAAGTCAAGCAATCAACCTACACATGCAATTCTTAGAGAATAGCAGTGGAATGTAAAACAATTGCATATGAAGGTAAAGGGGAGGAGTTTGAGGATGCAAATGCAATTGGAGACACGGATGTTTTTGTCGTGGTTCCGATAGGTGTTGCTATCGTACATCCACGTTGATGGAGACTTCAACCCACGAAGGGTAACGGTTGCGCGAGTCCACGGAGGGCTCCACCCACGAAGGGTCCACGAAGAAGCAACCTTGTGTATCCCACCATGGCCGTCGCCCACGAAGGACTTGCCTCACTAGGGTGATCTTCACGAAGTAGGCGATCTCCTTGCCCTTCCAAACTCTTTGGTTCAACTCCACAATCTTGTCGGAGGCTCCCAAGGGACACCTAGCCAATCTAGGAGACACCACTCTCCAAGAAGTAACAAATGGTGTGTTGTTGATGAACTCCTTGCTCTTGTGCTTCAAATGATAGTCTCTCCAACACTCAACTCTCTCTCACAGGATTTGGATTTGGTGGAAAGAAGATTTGAGTGGAAAGCAACTTGGGGAAGGCTAGATATCAAGATTCATATGGTAGGAATGGAATATCTTGACCGCAACACAAGTGTATGCGGTTCTCTCTCAGAAAATATAGGTTGGAAGTGTAGGCATGTTCTGATGGCTCTGTCCACGAATGAAGAGTGGGTGGAGGGGTATATATAGCCTCCACACAAAATCTAACAGTTACACACAACTTACCAATCTCGGTGGGACCGAATCGTGAAACTCGGTCGGACCGATTTAGCAAATAATGTGACCATTAGGATTTTCGGTGGGACCGACATGTCAACTCGGTGGGACCGATACGGTTAGGGTTAGGGCATAACGTAATCTCGGTGAGACCGATTACACAAACTCGATGAGACCGATTTTGGTAATAAGCTAACCAGAGAGTTGGTTAGGCAAACTCGGTGGGACCGATTTGCTAATCTCGGTTGGACCGAAACATTACGAAAAGGAAACAGTGAGTTTGCATTGAAATCTCGGTGAGTCCGATCGCTCATCTCGGTTTGACCGAAATGTTACGAAGGGAAACAGAGAGATTACAATCCCATCTCGGTGAGACCGAGATCCCTATCAGTGTGACCGAAAAGACTAGGGTTTGTGGCAGTGGCTATGACATCTGAACTCGGTGGCGCCGGATAGATAGTTTCGGTGGGGCCGAGTTTGACTTTTGTTTTGGGACATATGTGGATGTGAGAAAGTAGTTGAGGGGTTTGGAGCATCTCACTAAGCATTTTGAGCAAGAAACACATTAAGCAACACCTCCTCCCTCCTTGATAGTATTGGCTTTTCCTATAGACTCAATGTGATCTTGGATCACTAAAATAGAAAATTGAGAGTCTTGTGCTTTGAGCTTGAGCCAATCCTTTTGTCCTTAGCATTTTGAGAGATCCACTTTCCTCATCCAAGTTATGCCAATCATTGAGCTTTCCTAAAATATTTATCTTGAGATAGCATGAGCCCAATGAGCTATATGTTGTTAGGAATTACCAAAACCACCCAGGGATAGTTGCACTTTCACCTGACCCTAGCACATCGGTTCCACCGAGTTGATCGTATCGGTCTCACTGAAATGCCTAACATTCATATTTTGACCTGAATCGGTTTGACCGAGTTTTACCATTCGGTCTCACCGAGTTTGGGAATCTGTGTGTAATGGTTAGATTTTGTGTGGAGGCTATATATACCCCTCCACCCTTTCTTCATTCTTGGAGAGAGCCATTAGAACATGCCTACACTTCCACTACTTATTTTCTGAGAGAGAGCCACCTACTCATGTGTTGAGACCAAGACATTCCATTCCAACCACAAGAATCTTGATCTCTAGCCTTCCCCAAGTTGCTTTCCCCTCAAATCATCTTTCCACCATAGCCAAATCTATGAGAGAGAGTTGAGTGTTGGGGAGACTATCATTTGAAGCACAAGAGCAAGGAGTTCATCATCGACACACCATCTATTACCTTTTGGAGAGTGGCATCTCCTAGATTGGTTAGGTGTCACTTGGGAGCCTCCGTCAAGATTGTGGAGTTAAACCAAGGAGTTTGTAAGGGGCAAGGAGATCGCCTACTTCGTGAAGATCTACCCAAGTGAGGCAAGTCCTTCATGGGCGATGGTGATGGTGGGATAGACAAGGTTGCTTCTTCGTATACCTTTTGTGGGTGGAGCCCTCCATGGACTCGTGCTACCGTTACCCTTCGTGGGTTGAAGTCTCCATCAACGTGGATGTACGATAGCACCACCTATCGGAACCACGCCAAAAATCTCCGTGTCAACATTGCGTTTGCTCCCTCCAAATTCCTCCCATTTACTTTCTTGCAAGTTGCATGCTTTACTTTCCGCTTCTTATATACTCTTTGCATGCTTGCTTGAATTGTATTGTGATTGCTTGACTTGTGCTAAATTGCTAAAATCTGCCAAGAATTAAAATTGGGAAAATGCTAGGTTTTTATTTGGTCAAGTATTCTAATCACTCCCCTCTAGACATACTTTTGATCCTACAAGTGGTATCAGAGGTTTGGTCTCCATTTGCCTTGATTTCCATAGCTTTGGTGATCATAGCCTTGGTTTCACAACCTAGGAGAGTATGGTGTCTAGCGAGGGGTACCACCGTAGAGGACCTTACTTTGATGGTACTAATTTTGCTAGTTGGAAACATAAGTTGAAAATGTATATTCTTGGACATAACCCCGCCGTTTTGGCTATTGTGTGTATTGGTTTTCAAGGTGAATTCTTCGAGAGAACCGAATCGTGAAGCTACCGTGGAAGACTTGAACATGTTGCAATACAATGCTCAAGCTTGCAATATCCTCTTCAACGGATTGTGCCCCAAAGAATTCAACAAAATCAGCCATCTTGAGAATGCAAAGGAAATTTGGGATACTTTGATTGATATGCACGAAGGTACCGACTCCATCAAGGAATCCAAGTTGGATGTGCTTCAAAGTCAACTTGACAAGTTCAAAATGAAGGATGGTGAAGGTGTCGCTGAAATGTACTCTAGCCTTGCTCTCATCACAAATGAGATTTTTGGCTTAGGAAGTGAAGAGATGACCGACAAATTCATCATCAAAAAGATCTTGAGAGCCTTGGATGGAAAATATGATACTGTGTGCACTTTAATTCAAATGATGCCAAACTACAAAAATCTCAAGCCAACCGAAGTCATTGGAAGAATTGTTGCTCATGAGATGTCACTCAAGGATAGAAGAACTTCACAACAAGTCCAGTGGTTCTTACAAATCCTCATGTCATGCTCCTACATCATCAAGTGAGAAACAAGCCTTCAATGAAGAATTGAGCTTAGTGGTGAAGAACTTCAACAGATTCTACAAGAGTATAAGCAAGGAAAGAAGTTCCACGTCAAGGTCCTACAATGGCAAAAGATCTTCTAGTCATGAGCAAAATTGCTAAAATTGTGGAAGACCCGAACACTACTCCAATGAGTGTATGGCTCCCTACAAAAGAAGAGAAGACTCACCTAAAAGTAGAAGCAAAAGGGAAGAATCACATCCAAGAGAGAGAAGGAGTAGAGATGATCGCTATGAACGAAGAACCTCTCGAAGAAGCAAGGATTCGGAAAGGAAGGACAAGTCATCAAGGAGCTACACAAAACGAAGACATCAAGCTCATGTTGGTGAATGGGTATCCGGCTCTGACTCTGACCACCACTCCAAGAGAAGTTATCACTCCGACTCCGAATATACTCAAGATGAAGGTGTTTCTGGTCTAGCACTTGTGTCAACCAACTCCTATGACATATTTGATTCACCAAATTAATGATTTGGGAGATGCTTCATGGCTAAAGGCCCCAAGGTAACACACCCCGAGTATGTTGATTTCAATAGTGATGAAGATGACTTGCTAGGTGATGATGATTTACTTGTTGACAACTCTAGTGATGAATACTATGATGAAAATGATATTAATCATGCTAATAAATATGAAATGAATGACAATGATAAGAAGGAGATTGAGCGTCTAACTAAAGAACTAAACACTCTTAAGTTATCTCATGAAACTACTTTATAAGATCATCGAGAACTTTTGAAAACTCATGAGAAGCTATGCTTCGAGAAGCTCAAGCTTGAGCAAGAACATGGGTTCTTAAAAGCCATTAATGATGATCTTCGGAAGAAAAGTTCTTCTTACATTGCCAAGCGTTTACTCTTATCTACTTACATTCCACAAGTAAAATCTAGCAAGAAGAACAAGAAAGATTCTTGTTCTAGTAGTAACAATAATCATGCTAAATCCAATATTGTTGCTTCTGGTAGTTCTCTTGATTCCACTAATGATTCTCTTAGCCAAGTTACACTTGAGCAAGAAAATAGCTTATTGAAGGGAATTATAGAGAAAGGTGCTTACAAGAGCCTTGCCGGAAGTAAGCAATTTGAGGAAATTGTACGCAAGCAAGGAAGGCACCGAAAGAATCAAGGTGTTGGTTTTGAACGAAAGTTCAATGCCAATGGAGTTTAGGGGAAGAAGATCAATATCCCAAGACGAAGTTGTTCCTCAACAAGAGAAGTATGATCCTACTTCCTTAAGGGAACACAAGCTCAAGATGATCTTCCGCCATAAGACCACAAGCTAAAAGGCAAGGACAAGCTTCAAGAGGAGATTGATGCATTTGAAGATGCTCCAAAGGCCTTGGTCAAGTGGGTTCCCAAGACTACATCAAGTTCTACTTCATCAAGTACATCTACAACCCCAAGGATTCCCATCAAGATGATGTGGATCCCGAAGAAGAAAAACTAGAGAGTTCTTGAGTATGACTCTGCCAACATTCTACACTCATATTCATTTTGGCAAGGACAAGTGCAAACAACTTCCACATCTTGCACTAGTTCAAGGAGTCACAAACCCTCTTGATGGTAAGACAAGGGACAAGGTAATCTAATGCTTTCATGGACATCATCATGTGTGTGCTTCACTCTATGTCTATGGATATCCTTGTTTGTTCCTTGTGGGACTAACCCATGTAGGTATTCAAAGTGCAACTCACTCCAAAGGATTGCTCCAAATGATCTACATCAATAATGAGCATCCACATCTTCAACATCTACATGAAGTCATCATCGACAAAACCCAAGGTTAGTTCATCCCTCTTAGGGGGGATATCACATCTAGGGGGAGCTTTACTCTAAGAATTGAGCTAAAGCAACTCTAATGGTGTGAACACACCAATGCTTTATGTAAAAGTGGTAACCCCACTTGTGCTTAAACGATGAGTATGACCAATGATCAAATGTTCTCATTTGACTTCTAAGTCAATATACTCATATATAGATGATCTAGTCATCGCCAATTGTTTGATAGATGCTAGAATGATTGTGCATGCTTTACCACATATTTTATTTGTAATTTTATTGTGTGAGCATGTTGATTGCATACTTATCTCATTCGAGGACTGAGGGAGTCCTAGATTAGGGGGTCCTCGGACAGCCGGACTATATGCTTATGCCGGACTGTAGGACTATGAAGATACAAGATTGAAGACTTCATCTCGTGTACGGGTGGACTCTCCTTTGCGTGGAAGGCAAGCTTGGAAATTCAGATGTGTAGATTCCCTTCTCTGTAACCGACTCTGTGTAACCCTAGCCCCCTCCGGTGTCTATATGAACCGGAGGGTTTAGTCCGTAGGACAACAACAATCATAATCATATGCTAGCTTCTAGGGTTAGCCTCTACGATCTCGTGGTAGATCAACTCTTGTAATACTCATATCATCAAGATCAATCAAGCTGGAAGTAGGGTATTACCTCCATAGAGAGGGCCTAAACCTGGGTAAATATCGTGTCCCCCGCCTCCTGTTACCATTAGCCTTAGACGCACAGTTCGGGACCCCCTACCCGAGATCCGCCGGTTTTGACACCGACATTGGTGCTTTCATTGAGAGTTCCACTGTGTCGTCACCATAAGGCTTGATGGCTCCTTCAATCATCTACAACGATGCGGTCCAGGGTGAGGTTTTCCTCCCCGGACAGATCTTCGTATTCGGCGGCTTTGCACTACGGGCCAACTCGCTTGGCCATCTGGAGCAGATCAATAGCTACGCCCCTGGCCATCAGGTCAGGTTTGGAAGCCTAAACTACACTGCCGACATCCGTGGAGATTTGATCTTCGACGGATTCGAGCCCATGACAGGTACACCCTGCAGTCGCGATGAGCATGACCTAGATCTGCCATCGGACGATATTCAGGAGATCACACTAGCAGCTGCCCTGGCTTTAAATCCAGTGCAGATCGTGCCATCCGAGGACAGGAGGATGGACCCCGCCGTGGAAGCCGCACACTCAACGGCGATAGAGCCGAACACATATTTCACTTCTAATGAGGTTTGTGTCATCGGACCCTCGGACTCATTTCTGACCATAGGCTCCGAACCGCGAACATCCATTCCCATCGGATCTAACTGGGCACCGATCATGGAGTTCAGCTCCGCGGATATCTTTCAGCACTTGCCCTTGGGCGACGTGCTAAAATCATTAAAATCTCTCTCCTTGTCAGGAGACTCTTGGCCGAACTATGTCCGGCTCGAGTTGGAAGTGGACGACGAAGGAATTCGCTACCCACCCACCACCCACTTAATAGACACTATCGACAACTTAACCGACATGCTTGATTTCGACTCCGAAGACATCGACGGTATGGACGACAATGTCGGAGAAGAACAGGAACCACCACCCACAAGGCGCTGGACAGCCACCTCATCATATGACATATATATGGTGGCTGACGGGGTGCGGCTGACCGACCACCTCGTGGCCGAGACAAACCGGCGTATCAGTCCGAACACCAGCCCGCACCCCATCGCCGAACAAATAAAAACACCAAGGCCTGGGGCTACACGCATGACCTGTGAGACGAATTGGAAAACAAAGAAGGACAGTCAAGATCAATCTACGAATCACGGGGGCGCGCCCCAACGCGTGACGATGACCGCCACACCGGATATACTAAATACAAATCCGTCCGGGCCGAATACAGCAGACCAGACTCATCCGAACTGCGTCGCGATGTAGCCCGGCATAGAGGCGCCGCACACACCCTATGCTTCACTGATGAAGTAATGGAGCATGAATTCCCAGAAGGTTTTAAACCCGTGAACATCGAACCATATGATGGGACAATAGACCCCGCGGTATGGATCGAAGATTTCCTTCTCCACATTCACATGGCCCACGGCGATGATCTACATGCCATCATGTACCTCCCACTAAAACTCAAGGGACCAGCTCGACATTGGCTAAATAGTCTGCCGGGAAACTCCGTTGGCAGTTGGGAAAACCTGGAAGACGCATTCCTTGACAACTTTCAGGGCACTTATGTGCGACCACCGGACGCTGATGACTTAAGTCACATAACCCAATAGCCCGGAGAGTCAGGCAGGAAATTCTGGACTCGGTTCTTAACTAAAAAGAACCAAATCGTTGACTGTCCGGATGCCGAAGCCCTGCCTTTAAGCATAACATCCGTGACTAGTGGCTTGCCCGACACCTCGGCCAAGAGAAGCTGAAGTCCATGGCAGCCCTTACGACACTCATGACCCGCTTTTGTGCGGGCGAGGACAGCTGGTTGGCTCGTAGCAACAACACATCAAGAAATCCTGACACTTCAGATGCCAGAGATAGCAACGGCAAGCCACGGCGCAATAGACACAAGCGTCGCAATAATGGCGATAACACCGAAGACACGACCGTTAATGCCGGATTCAGTGGCTCCAAGTTCGGTCAACGGAAAAAGGCATTTAAAAGAAACAATCTGGGCCCGTCCAGTCTGGACCGCATACTCGATCACTCATGTCAAATCCACGGAACCCTCAATAAACCAGCCAACCACACCGACAGAGATTGTTGGGTATTTAAACAGGCCGGCAAACTAAATGCCAAAAACAAGGAAAAGGGGTCGCATAGTGATGACGACGAGGAGCCCCGGCCACCGAACACAGGGGGACATAAGAAATTTCCTCCCCAAGTGAAAACGGTAAATATGATATATGCCACCCATATTCCCAAGCGGGAGTGGAAGCGCGCACTAAGGGACGTCTACGCGATGGAGCCAGTCGCCCCAAAGTTCAACCCATGGTCTTCCTGTCCGATCACCTTTGATCGTAGGGACCATCCGATCAGTATTCGTCATGGCGGCTCAGCCACACTGGTCCTTGACCCTATCATTCACTGATTCCACCTCACATGAGTCCTCATGGATGGTGGCAGCAGCCTGAACCTGCTTTATCAGGATACAGTGTGCAAAATGGGTATCAATCCCTCAAGGATCAAACCTACCATAACCACCTTCAAAGGTGTCATACCAGGTGTAGAGGCATGTTGTACAGGCTCAATCACACTAGAAGTGGTCTTCGGATCCCTGGACAACTTCCGAAGCAAGGAGTTATTCTTTGATATCATCCCCTTCCGCAGTGGTTATCATGCACTGCTAGGACGAACCGCATTCGCTCAATTCAATGCAGTGCCACACTATGCCTACCTCAAGCTCAAGATGCCCGGACCCCGCGGTGTTATAACAGTCAATGGAAATACAGAGTGCTCCCTCCGTACGGAGGAGCACACTGCGGCCCTTGCAGCAGAAGTATAGAGCAGCCTCCTTAGGCAGACCCTCAATTTGGCAATAAAGCCCCCAGACATCGTCAAGCGAGTCCGAAGTACTCTGCAACAGGATCGTTCGGCCCATCTAGAGCTCGCCTAGCAATTCGGCCTCCGTCCTAGTCCCAGTCAAGCAGTGAAATTCGTGTCGCACGTACATAATTACGCACTTAAAATACCATGGGCATAAACGGAGGCACAGCTAGACTGCGGTCCACAATGCGGTTCAACTACCCCAGGACCAGCATAACTTCACCTTTTTCTTTCTTTCAGGTCCCTCTCTTCTGGAGGCTCTTCCAATAACCTGATTATTGGACCCATCACGGGACGGATACACCAAGGAGGCAAGGAGCTTTGACGTACAAGGGAATCCCCAGATGGTCTCTGCTAATGATCGCTATACCTGTCTTACATACCCACACGCAGCTCGCTCTTGGTAAGGGCATGTCAAATTGCCCTATTTGCTTATCGCACTACTTGTATATATACGCCTTGACGTATCATTCAAATAACAATGGAAAATAATTTACATCGTCAGCTTATTACTTCATTTCCTTTTTCCTTGACTGTTTATTTATTACAAATCGCACCTGTACATTCTGGTACGTTCAATTCGCCAGGGGCTTCAGTGTACTCCATAATACGGCGAGAAAGTCCGAACACTTTCGATAGTGCGGCACCCCGAACTTATAGCATTATATGCATCAGCTCTGAATCATGTCTTGGGTCAACATCCTGTGCTTGCTACCCTACGTTTCGCTATATCGGCTAGGGTAGTAAAGGGAGAACTACCGCGATTGTGTCCCGGTTCTTCCGGACGAGCACCTCAGTAGAAAAAGCCGAAAACTGACTGTCATGATGCGGCGAGAGCTGGTCGTTGTTCGAGAGGTTTCAAATCCTTAAAGATTTTTTCCGCTTTATGCGAGGAACCGGTCTTTGTCCGATTTAGGCATGTATAGTGCCCCAAGTTCGGCCTTCCGAATACCAGGGGCTACGCCAAAATTTAAAATTATAGAACTTCTATGGCTAAGTGAGGGTGATAAAGCTGTATAGTCCGATTGCCTTGTTCGTTGCGCTAGACACCTCCTTAAAGGACCAAAAACTTGGATAAAGAGTGTTTAGATTTATCCCGAACATCCCTGTACTAGTTACATGGGGGCAGAAGCCGACAACTGGCCAACTCTCAGATTTTATAAACAGCCGCACATGAGCTAAAATTTTAAATCAACAAGCATTCTATTGCGCAAATGAACTTGTTTCATATTACAGGATAAAATGTATGTATTCATTCAAAGATTACATCCTTGGTACATTGCTCCGCCACAAGGCGGGAGCCCTTCAGGACACTGTCATAATAATTTTCGGGTCAGCAGTGCTCCTTGCCCTTCGGTGGCCCCTCGGTCATCAGTGCCGTGGCGTCCATCTTCGGTCAATGCATCTTTGCACGGGCAAAGGCCATCCGCGCACCTTCAATACAAACCGACCGCTTTATGACTTCAAGTCGGGGGCAGGCACTCAAAAGCCGCTTCACGAGACCGAAGTAGCTACTGAGCATAGGCTTGGCAGGCCATAGCCGGACTATGAGGTCCTTCATGGCCAGTTTGGCTGCCTTGTGCAGCTCAACCAGTTCAGCTGGTGGCTCAAGGGCATCGGATGTTCTATCCCAAGATATTGAGACCAGAACAACTTCTCCGTTGAGCTCCCTTCTTCGGCTCGGTAGAACTCTGCGGCATCAGATATGCTGCGCGGCAGATCTGCAAATGCTCATGGAGAACTCCAAATTCAGGTAAGTAAAAAGAATGTCTCCTTCACATGCTTGCTTTGCATAACGAATGCCTTACCAGCCGCAATCTTCTTGGCTGCCTGGATCCCCTGGAGGGCCTTCTGGGCTTCGGCTTTGGCGTCTTGCATGCTCTGGAGGGCCTTAGCAAGCTCGGACTCTTGAGTATTAGAGTCACGCTCTAAGGACTCGTACTTCTGGATGAAATCCTAGAGCTCTTGCTGGACCTCGCTGACCCGGGCCTCTTGCTTCTCGCGCGCGGCGCGTTCCTTGGTCGCTTTGTCTTTGGCCTTGGCCAGCGCCTTCTTAAGGGCCACCACTTCGGTCGTGGCCCCTATAAAAGTCCATGACGCTTTTATCAGCAGAAACCATTTATCGTTAATAAGTATACAGGAAGGGTATTATGTACCTTGACTTTCCTCCAGCTGCCTCTTCATGAGGACAAGCTCTCCCTCGGTCCGCTCTAGGTCCTGCTTTAGTCCATAGACCTCCGCAGTATGAGCGGCAGCGGCCAGCAGCAGCGCCTGCTTATTCACATAGACATCTTATGTTAGACTCCTGCAAATAGTATTTGATCCTCTATTCGGCCTTTCTTTCTGAAAACCAAACAGAGCATCAGGGGCTACTGTCTACACTGTGATATTCTCTCACAATTTTATTACTTACCTCAAAGCCTGTTAGAAGGCTAGCGCAGGCTTCGGTCAATCCGCTTTTGGCGGACCTGACCTTCTCAATCACCGTACTCATAAGAGTACGATGTTCTTCATCAATGGAAGCGCTGCAAAGCGTTTCCAGCAAGCTGTCTGGTGCCTCTGGATGGACAGAGGTCATCGGTATAGGCGGCTCGCCCTCCTTAGGGAGAGGTGTTGGAAATATGCCCTAGAGGCAATAATAAAAGTATTATTATATTTCATTGTTCATGATAATTGTCTTTTGTTCATGCTATAACTGTATTATCCGGAAATCGTAATACACGTGTGAGCACATAGACCACAATATGTCCCAAGTGAGCCTCTAGTTGACTAGCTCGTTGTGATCAACAGATAGTCATGGTTTCCTGACTATGGACATTGGATGTCGTTGATAATAGGATCACATCATTAGGAGAATGATGTGATGGACAAGACCCAATACTAAGCATATCATAAAAGATCGTGTAGTTCGTTTGCTAGAGCTTTACCAATGTCAAGTATCTCTTCCTTCGACCATGAGATCGTGTAACTCCCGGATACCGTAGGAGTGCCTTGGGTGTATCAAGCGTCACAATGTAACCGGGTGACTATAAAGGTGCATTACGGTATCTCCGAAAGTATCATTGGGTTGACACGGATCGAGACTAGGATTTGTCACTCCGTATGACGGAGAGGTATCTCTGGGCCCACTCGGTAATGCATCATCATAATGAGCTCAATGTGACCAAGGTGTTGTACGGGATCATGCATTACTGATGCGAGTAAAGTTACTTGCCGTAACGAGGCTGAACAAGGTATTGGGATACCGACGATCGAGTCTCGGGCAAGTAACGTACCAATTGACAAAGGGAATTGCATACAGGGTTTTGATCGAATCCTCGACATCGTGGTTCAACCGATGAAATCATCGAGGAACATGTGGGAGCCAACATGGGTATCCAGATCCCGCTGTTGTTTATTGCCCGAGAGTCGTCTCGGTCATGTCTGCATGTCTCCCGAACCCGTAGGGTCTACACACTTAAGGTTCGGTGACGCTAGGGTTAGTAGGAAGACTAGTATGTGACTACCGAATGTTGTTCGGAGTCCCGGATGAGATCCCGGACGTCACGAGGAGTTTGAGAATGGTCGGAGGTAAAGAATAATATATAGGAAGTGGTATTTCGCCATCGGGAAAGTTTGGGTCTCCGTAATGTACAGGACCACCGGAAGGGTCCGGGGTCCACCGGTGGGGCCACCTATCCGGAGGGCCCCATGGGCTGAAGTGGGAGGAACCAGCCCATAGTGGGCTGGTGCGCCCCCAGGCCCACCCCTGCGCCTAGGGTTGAAACCCTAGGGGTGGGGCGCCCACTGGCTTGGGGCACTCCACCCCTTGGCCGCCGCCCCTTGGAGATTGGATCTCCGGGGCGGCGCCCTGGGGCCTATATAAAGGGGGGGAGGGAGGGGGGCTGCAGCACCCATCTCCAAGGCGCAGCCCCTCCCCTCCCCAACACTTCTCCTCCTCCGCAAGCGCTTGGCGAAGCCCTGTCGGAGTAATGCTTCTCCACCATCACCACGCCGTCGTGCTGCCGGTGGAGCTGTCTTCCTCAACCTCTCCTTCCTCCTTGCTGGATCAAGACGGAGGAGACGTCACCCGTCCCGTACGTGTGTTGAACGCGGAGGTGCTGTCCATTCAGCACTTGGACATCGGTGATCTGAATCACGTCGAGTACGACTCCATCATCACCTTGCAAGCTTCCGCACGCGATCTACAAGTGGTATGTAGATGCAAACTCTCTCCCAATACTCGTTGCTTAGATGAACTCATAGATGGATCTTGGTGAAACCGTAGGAAAACTTTTAATTTTCTGCAACGTTCCCCAACAGTGGCATCATGAGCCAGGTTTATGCGTAGTTCTCTAATGCACGAGTAGAACACAATTAGTTGTGGGCGTGGATCTTGTCAACTTACTTGCCTCTACTAGTCTTTTCTTGCTTCAACGGTATTGTGGGATGAAGCGGCCCGGACCAACCTTACACGTACGCTTACGTGAGACCGGTTCCACCGATTGACATGCACTAGTTGCATAAGGTGGCTGGCGGGTGTCTGTCTCTCCCACTTTAGTTGGAGCAGATTCGATGAACAGGGCCCTTATGAAGGGTAAATAGAAGTTGACAAAATCACGTTGTGGTTATTCGTAGGTAAGAAAACGTTCTTGCTAGAACCCAATTGCAGCCACGTAAAAGATGCAACAACAATTAGAGGACGTCTAACTTGTTTTTGCAGCGATTGATCATGTGATGTGATATGGCCAGAAGTTGTGATGAATGATGAATTGTGATGTATGAGATCATGTTCTTGTAATAGGATTCACGACTTGCATGTCGATGAGTATGACAACCGCAGGAGCCATAGGAGTTGTCTTTATTTTTGTATGACCCACGTGTCATTGAAGAACGCCATGTAAACTACTTTACTTCATTGCTAAACGCGTTAGTCATAGAAGTAGAAGTAGTCGTTGGCGTGACAACTTCATGAAGACACGATGATGGAGATCATGATGATGGAGATCATGGTGTCAAGCCGGTGACAAGATGATCATGGAGCCCCGAAGATGGAGATCAATGGAGCTTTATGATATTGGCCATATCATGTCACAACTATATAATTGCATGTGATGTTTATTATGTTTATGCATCTTGTTTACTTAGGACGACGGTAGTAAATAAGATGATCCCTTACAAAATTTCAAGAAGTGTTCTCCCCTAACTGTGCACCGTTGCTACAGTTCGTCGCTTCTAAGCACCACGTGATGATCGGGTGTGATGGATTCTTACGTTCACATACAACGGGTGTAAGACAGTTTTACACAGCGAAAACACTTAGGGTTAACTTGACGAGCCTAGCATGTGCAGACATGGCCTCGGAACACGGAGACCGAAAGGTCGAACACGAGTCGTATGGAAGATACTTTCAACATGAAGATGTTCACCGACGATGACTAGTCCGTCTCACGTGATGATCGGACACGGGCTAGTCGACTCGGATCATGTAACACTTAGATGACTAGAGGGATGTCTAATCTAAGTGGGAGTTCATAATTTGATTAGAACTTTATTATCATGAACTTAGTCTAAAACCTTTGCAAATATGTCTTTTAGATCAAATGGCCAACGCTAATGTCAGCATGAACTTCAACGCGTTCCTAGAGAAAACCAAGCTGAAAGATGATGGCAGCAACTATACGGACTGGGTCCGGAACACGAGATCATCCTCATAGCTGCCGAGAAGCAATATGTCCTAGAAGGACCGCTAGGTGGCGCTCCGTCCCGAGAACCAAGGCGTTATGAACACTTGGCAAGCTCGTGCTGATGATTACTCCCTCGTTCGGTGCGGCATGCTTTACTGACTTAGAACCGGGGCTCCAAAAGCGTTTTGAGCACCACGGAGCATATGAGATGTTCAAGAGCTGAAACTAGTTTTCCAAGCTCATGCCCGGTCGAGAGATATGATGTCTCGACAAGTTCTACAGATTGTAAGATGGAGGAAAACAGTTACGTCGGTGAGCACATCTCGAAGATGTGCAGGTTGCACAACCGTATGACCCGGTGAACATTAACCTCCCGGATGAGGCGGTCATTGTGAGAATCCTCCGATCGCCCCGCCAAGCTACAAGAGCTTTGTGATGAACTACAACATGCGGGGATGGTAAAGACCATTCTGAAGTGTTCTCAACTTTGAAGTCAGCAGAGGCTGAAATCAAGAAAGAACATCAAGTGTTGATGGTCAATAAGACCACTAAGTTCAAGAAGGGCAAGGGTAAGAAGAACTTCAAGAAGGACGGCAAAGATGTTGCAGCGCCCGTAAGCCGATTGCGGGAAGAAGTCAAAGAATGGACCCAAGCACGAGACCGAGTGCTTTTATTGCAAGGAAGGGTCCTCGAAGCGGAACTGCCCCAAATACTTAGCGGATAAGAAGGCCGGCAACACCAAAGGTATATTTGATATACATGTAATTGATGTGTACCTTACCGATTACTCGTAGTAACTCACGGTATTTGATACGGTGCCGTTGCTCATATTTGTAACTCACGGCAGGAGCTGCGGAAAAACGGAGACTGGCGAAGGGACGAGGTGACGGCGCGTCGGGAATGGTTCGAGTCGATGTGATCGCCGTCGACACGCTGCCTCTACATTTACCTACGGGATTAGTTTTAAACCTTAATAATTGTTATTTAGTGCCAAGTTTGAGCATGAACATTGTATCCGGATCTCGTTTAATACGAGATGGCTACTCATTTAAGTCGAGAATAATGGTTGTTCGATTTATATGAGAGATATGTTTTATGGTCATGCTCCGATGGTCAATGGTTTATTCTTAATGAATCTCGGCGTAATATTACACATGTTCATAGTGTGGATGCGAAAAGATATAAAGTTGATAACGATAGTCCCACATACTTGTGGCACTGCCGCCTTGGTCACATTGGTGTCAAGCGCATGAAGAAGCTCCATGCTGATGGACTTTTAGAGTCTCTTGATTATCAATCGTTTGACACATGCGAACCATGCCTCTTAGGCAAAATGACCAAGACTCCGTTCTCCGGAACAATGGAGCGAGCAACCAACTTGTTGGAAATCATACATACCGATGTGTGCAGTCCAATGAGCGTTGAGGCTCGCGGAGGATATCATTATGTTCTCACTCTCACTGATGACTTAAGTAGATATGGGTATGTCTACTTAATGAAACACAAATCTGAGACCTTTGAAAAGTTCAAGGAATTTTAGAGTGAGGTAGAGAATCAACGTGACCGAAAGATAAAGTTCCTACGATCAGATCGTGGAGGAGAATATTTAAGTCACGAATTTGGCTCACACTTAAGGAAATGTGGAATCGTTTCACAACTCACGCCGCCTGGAACACCTCAGCGAAACGGTGTGTCTGAACGTCGTAATCGCACTTTATTGGATATGGTGCGGTCTATGATGTCTCTTACCGATTTACCGCTATCATTCTGGGGATACGCTCTAGAGACAGCTACATTCACTTTAAATAGGGCACCGTCTAAATCCGTTGAGACGACACCGTATGAATTATGGTTTGGAAAGAAACCTAAGTATCGTTTCTAAAAGTTTGGGGATGCGATGCTTATGTCAAGAAACTTCAACTGAAAAGCTCGAACCCAAGTCGGAAAAATGCGTATTCATAGGATACCCTAAGGAAGCTGTCGGGTATACCTTCTACTTAAGATCCGAAGGCAAGATCTTTGTTGCCAAGAACGGATGCTTTCGGAAAAGAATTTCTCTCGAAAGAAGTAAGTGGGAGGAAAGTAGAACTCGATGAAGTACTACCTCTCGAGCGGGAAAGTGGTGCAGTAGCGCGGAAAGCGTTCTGTGATGCCCACACCAAGCCAAGAGGAAAACAATGATGATGATCAAGGTACTTGGATCAAGTTACTCTTGAACTTCAGAGGTCCACAAGGACACGTTCCGCACTGAGTGGTGCGGCAACCCTGTCACGGAAATCATGTTGTTAGACAACAATGAACCTTGAACTATGAAGAAGCGATGGCGGGCCCGGATTCCAACAAATGGCTTTAGGCCATGAAACCGAGATAGAATCCATGTATGAAAACAAAGTATGGACTTTGACAGACTTGCCCGATGATCGGCGGCGATAGAAAACAAATGGATTTTTAAGAAGAAGGCGGACGCGGATGGTAATGTTACCATCTATAAAGCTCGACTTGTCGCTAAGGGTTATCGACAAGTTCAAGGGATTGACTACTGACGAGACTTTCTCTCCGTAGCCAAGCTGAAGTCCGTCCGAATCATGTTAGCAATTGCCGCATACTATGATTATGAGATATGGCAGATGGACGTCAAAACGGCATTCCTTAACGGACATCTTAAGGAAGAGCTGTATATGATGCAGCGGAAGGTTTTGTCGATCCTCGAGCGCTAACAAAGTATGCAAGCTCCAGCGATCCATTTATGGACTGGTGCAAGCATCTCGGAGTTGGAACATTCGCTTTGATGAGATGATCAAAGCGTTTGGGTTATATGAGACTTATGGAGAAGCTGCGTTTACAAGAAAGTGAGTGGGAGCTCTGTAGCATTTCTCCTATTATATGTGGATGACATACTCTTGATGGGAAATGATACAAAACTTCTGGACAGCATTAAGGCCTACTTGAATAAGTGTTTTTCAATGAAGGACCTTGGAGAAGCTGCTTATATATTAGGCATCAAGATCTATAGAGATAGATCGAGACGCCTCATAGGTCTTTCACAAAGCACATACCTTGATAAGATTTTGAATAGGTTCAAAATGGATCAGTCCAAGAAGGGGTTCTTGCCTATGTTACAAGGTGTGAGATTGAGCTCAGCTCAATCACCGACCACGGCAAAAGATAAAGAAGAGATGAGTGTCATCCCCTATGCTTCAGCCATAGGATCTATTATATATGCCATGCTATGTACCAGACCCGATGTAAACCTTGCCGTAAGTTTGGTTGCAAGATACCAAAGTAATCCCGCAAGGAACTTTGAACAGCGGTCAAGAATATCTGAAGTACCGAAAGGACAAAGGACATGTTTCGTTTATGGAGGAGACGAAGAGCTGTCAGAAGGGTTACGTCGACGCTAGCCGACTCAGATCTGGATGACTCTAAGTCACAAACCGGATACGTGTATATGTTGAATGGTGGAGCGAAGAAGCTGGTGCAGTTTGCAAGCGAGCGTCGTGGCGGGATCTACATGTGAAGCGGAGTACATGGCAGCCTCGGAGGCAGCGCATGAAGCGATTTGGGTGAAGGAGATCATCACCGACCTAGGAGTCATACCCAATGCGTCGGGGCCGATCAAACTCTTCGTGACAACACTGGAGCTATTGCCCTTGCCAAGGAGCCCGGGTTTCACAAGAAGACCAGCACATCAAGCGTCGCTTCACTCCATCCGTGAAAATGTTCAAGATGGAGACATAGAGATTTGCAAAGTGCACACGGATCTGAATGTCGCAGATCCGTTGACTAAACCTCTCTCGCGTGCAAAACATGATCAACACCAGAACTCTATGGGTGTTCGATTCATCACAATGTAACTAGATTGGTGACTCTAGTGCAAGTGGGAGACTGTTGGAAATATGCCCTAGAGGCAATAATAAAAGTATTATTATATTTCATTGTTCATGATAATTGTCTTTTGTTCATGCTATAACTGTATTATCCGGAAATCGTAATACACGTGTGAGCACATAGACCACAATATGTCCCTAGTGAGCCTCTAGTTGACTAGCTCGTTGTGATCAACAGATAGTCATGGTTTCCTAACTATGGACATTGGATGTCGTTGACACGGGATCACATCATTAGGAGAATGATGTGATGGACAAGACCCAATACTAAGCATAGCATAAAAGATCGTGTAGTTCGTTTGCTAGAGCTTTACCAATGTCAAGTATCTCTTCTTCAACCATGAGATCGTGTAACTCCTGGATACCGTAGGAGTGCCTTGGGTGTATCAAACGTCTGGCGAATCGGGTGACTATAAAGGTGCATTACGGTACCTCCGAAAGTATCTGTTGGGTTGACACGGATCGAGGCTGGATTTGTCACTCCGTATGACGGAGAGGTATCTCTGGGCCCACTCGGTAATGCATCATCATAATGAGCTCAATGTGACCAAGGTGTTGGCCACGGGATCATGCATTACTGATGAGTAAAGTGACTTGCGTAACGAGACCGAACAAGGTATTGGGATACCGACGATCGAGTCTCGGGCAAGTAACGCACCGATTGACAAAGGAATTGCATACATGGTTTTGATCGAATCCTCGACATCGTGGTTCAACCGATGAAATCATCGAGGAACATGTAGGAGCCAACATGGGTATCCAGATCCGCTGTTGGTTATTGCCCGAGAGTCGCCTCGGTCATGTTCAGATGTCTCCGAACCCGTAGGGTCTACACACTTAAGGTTCGGTGACGCTTAGGGTTAGTAGGAAGACTAGTATGTGACTACCGAATGTTTTGAGTCCGGATGAGATCCGGACGTCTCGAGGAGTTTCGGAATGGTCCGGAGGTAAAGAATAATATATAGGAAGTGGTATTTCGGCCATCGGGAAAGTTTCGGGGTCTCCGGTAATGTACCGGGACCACCGGAAGGGTCCCGGGGGTCCACCGGGTGGGGCCACCTATCCCGGAGGGCCCCATGGGCTGAAGTGGGAGGGGAACCAGCCCATAGTGGGCTGGTGCGCCCCCCTAGGCCCACCCCCTGCGCCTAGGGTTGAAACCCTAGGGGTGGGGGGCGCCCCACTTGGCTTGGGGGGCACTCCACCCCCTTGGCCGCCGCCCCCCCTTGGAGATTGGATCTCCAGGGGCCGGCGCCCCCCATGGGGGCCTATATAAAGGGGGGAGGGAGGGGGGCTGCAGCACCCATCTCCAAGGAGCAGCCCCTCCCCTCCCCAACACTTCTCCTCCTCCGCAAGCGCTTGGCGAAGCCCTGTCGGTGTACTGCTTCTCCACCATCACCACGCCGTCGTGCTGCCGGTGGAGCTGTCTTCCTCAACCTCTCCTTCCTCCTTGCTGGATCAAGACGGAGGAGACGTCACCCGTCCCGTACGTGTGTTGAACGCGGAGGTGCTGTCCGTTCAGCACTTGGACATCGGTGATCTGAATCACGTCGAGTACGACTCCATCATCACCTTGCAAGCTTCCGCACGCGATCTACAAGTGGTATGTAGATGCAAACTCTCTCCCAATACTCGTTGCTTAGATGAACTCATAGATGGATCTTGGTGAAACCGTAGGAAAAATTTTAGTTTTCTGCAACGTTCCCCAGCAAGAGGCTGCCTACCTGAATCCGGAACCACTTGGGTTTTGGGAGCCGTATTCGGCTGGGGGCCAAACTGGCTGCGGCCCCCATTATCGGAGTCCATGGGGGTCTCCCCCCCATGTGCCTGGCGACTGGGATTTTGCCTGGGGGCGTCTCCGGAACTGTCTCCCCTTGGCTTGGTATCCTTCGAGACAACACCTTGGTGTCGTCCGTGGCCCTGGGGAGGAGGCTGTCGGAAGTGAATCGTTGTTCATCGCCGACGGGTGTAGAGATCCCTCTGAAGAGGAGGATATCTCGATGTTGGATTTGGCCGGACTGTAGGTGCATGTCTGGCATGATAAGAAATGATAAAGCAAACATACCGGAAATACTATTGTGTCTGGATACTTACGACTTAGCCAGGGGCTTGACCCTGGGTTCCCACTCCTCGTCGCTGTTGGTGGCTGCGGTGGAGTGATCCAGAAGGAAGGTTTTTCCCTTCTTGGACACCTCGGCCTCCCCATGTGTGGCGGCCTTCCTCTTCTTTCTCCCCCCGGTAGGGGGGGATGGATTTTCTCCTCCTCCTCCTCGTCTTCAGTGGAGGAGTGCGTCTCGGTGTCTTTGGACGTCATGTTTGATGCAACCTTGCGCTAAAGATTTTCTCTGGTCCCCGCGGCCGTCTTCTTGGCCTTCTTCTCCGGCTCCTCATAGGGCGCCGGAAACAACATCTTCGTTAGAAGAGGCGATTCTAGATCTTCATGTAGCGGAGCCGGACAGCTAATCTGCTCCGCTATCGCTACCCAAGCCTGTAAAATTGGCATGGAGGCTTAGATTCCTCCCGCGGATGTGCTGGTAAAAGGCATGTCTTGCAAATATGAAAACTTACCGGATTGGCTCGGCGTTTTGCGCTGAGTCCGCGATCTTCGGTTATGGGCGGTGGTACCTCATTGGCCTTGAAAAGCACCTTCCAGACGTCTTCGTGCGTCGTGCAGAAGAACTCTCGCAGTGTATGGTGTTCGGCCGGGTCGAACTCCCACAGATTGCAAATCTGTCTCTAACACGGAAGAATCCGGCGGAGGAACATAACCTGGACCATGTTGACGAGCTTGATTTTCTTGCTTATCATATTTTGGACGCAGGTCTGAATTCCGGTCAGTTCTTCCGCTGAGCCCCAGGATAAGCCCTTCTCTTTCCAGGAGGTGAGCCGCATGGGGACGCCAGATCGAAATTCGGGGGTCACCGCCCAGCTGGAGTCGCGTGGCTCGGTGATGTAGAACCACCCCAATTGCCACCCCTTCACAATCTCCACAAAGGAGCCTTCGGGCCAGGTGACATTGGGCATCTTGCCCACCATGGCGCCTCTGCACTCGGCTTGTTGGCTGCCCGCTACCTTTGGCTTCACGTTGAAGGTCTTCAACCATAGGCCGAAGTGGGGCGTGATGCGGAGGAATGCCTCGCACACGATGATAAACGCCGAGATGTTGAGGATGAAGTTGGGGGCCAAATCATGGAAGTCCAGCCTTAGTAGAACATTAGTCCGCGGACGAATGGGTGGAGGGGGAATCCTAGCCCACGGACGAAGTGAGAGAGGAATACTACCCTTTCCTGGGGTTTCGGGGTAGGGATGATCTGCCCTTCGATTGGAAGTCGATGCACGATGTCTGTGGATAGGTATCTGGCCTCCCAAAGCTTCTTGATGTCCTCCTTCATTACGGAGGAGGCCATCCACTTGCCTCCCACTCCAGACATGTTCAGAATGTTTTTTGCAGAGAAGTTGAACGCTTGGGCGTTGGAGCTCGAGAATGGATGAGCAGAGAAAGAAGAAGGCGTGGGTGAAAAAGGGGAACCCTTATCTCTTTATAAAGGCAGCAGTCATGTGCCTCCCCACTTGCCCTAGAAACTCGCTTATTCCCCAAGCGCCGTGCTAATGGCACGTTTGGGTTACCCACGCCCGTATTGATGAGAATCCCGTGATAAGGGGACACGATCTCTGCTTCGACAAGACGTGACAATAAAACCGCCTCGCAAGATGTGCAGTAGCGGGTTGAGAAAACAGTTCGAATAATGACCGGGCCACGGTGTGATGTCACGCTATGGAAAAGTTGTCAGCAGATTAGACTCGTGGAATATTGTGCTCTCTATGGTGGTATGTGGAATTTGTTTTGCAGAGCTGGACACGATTCATGTGTTCAAGATCTACTTTGGAGTATTCGGAGAAGGAACCCGCCTTACAATGCCGAAGACAATTTGCGCATCGGGCTTGTCGTCATTGAAGCCTGGTTCAGGGGCTACCGAGGGAGTCCTGGATTAGGGGGTCCTCGGACAGCCAGACTATATGCTTATGTCGGACTGTAGGACTATAAAGATACAAGATTGAAGACTTCGTCCCGTGTCCAGGTGGGACTCTCCTTTGCGTGGAAGGCAAGCTTGGCAATTCGGATGTGTGGATTCCCTTCTCTGTAACCGACTCTGTGTAACCCTAGCCTCCTCTGGTGTCTATATAAACCGGAGGGTTTAGTCCGTAGGACAACAACAATCATAATCATAGGCTAGCTTCTAGGGTTAACCTCTGCGATCTCGTGGTAGATCAACTCTTGTAATACTCATATCATCAAGATCAATCAAGCAGGAAGTAGGGTATTACCTCCATAGAGAGGGCCCGAACCTGGGTAAACATCATGTCCCCCGCCTCCTATTACCATTAGCCTTAGATGCACAATCGGGACCCCCTACCCGAGATCCGCCGGTTTTGACACCGTTAAGGACATCCATTTGTTGCTTTGATTGTTTGGCTCTTCTTCTTTTGCCAAATGGATGGGCAAGAATGCCTAAGAACTTCCTCTAGCTATCTATGCTTTTCTCGTATCAAACTCTGTTAATGCTACATCACAAAGTTTGATCAAGTAAAATTTGAACCCTCTGGGTGAGGAGCACTCGGAGTCACCATTTTGTCATAGACTTAAACTTCCAAAACCTCTCTATGCATTTCGGTATGACCGATTCATCCTTTTCGTTCATACCGAGTTCACTGGGTTGATCTAGGTTTTCAATCTTGGTGCAACCGATTAGAACCCTTCGGTCTCACCGAGTTGCAGTAACCGCTTGCAATTATGCATCTCGGTGCCACCGAGTTGTTCCACTCGGTCACACCGACAGTGTCAGGATATATATACCGACGAGTCAAATTTTGGAAATTCCTCCAAAACCTCTTCGCCCGCGCGTGTCCTGCTCTGCCGCCTCGGGTCTCCGGATCGTCCTCTTGTCGCCAGCGACCTCCCGCCGCTGGTCTCCACTGCCATCAACGGAAATCTTCACCTCCATTGCCGCCGTAGCGAGCTCCTCGCCAAGTTAGGGTATGAGTTCGATACTTTGTTCATTCTTTTAACTCCGATTCTTAGCACAAAGACAATGCCATGTTTCTTTCCAAGTATGAGATCAATCTATCTAGAGAAAACAAACTTTAGATTAGTTTTGGTTCAAAAATTTAGGGTTAGGTTTCCGCCGAACTCATCTCGGACCGACTGAATTGTAGAAATCGGTCTCACCGATTTGGCTTAGGCCATTGCACTTGTGATTTTCGGTCTGACCAAAAATTGCTAATCGGTGTGACCGAGTTTAGGACTTTGTGAAACCCTAGCAATCTTGGAGTCACCGAACTGTGTCTCGGTCTGACCGATTCCACTAGTTTAGACTCCAAAGTTGCTTCGGTGTCACCAGTTTTACAAATCGGTAGCTCCGAAATGCTTTTGTGGAAAACTAAAACTAAGTTTTTGATTCATTCTTTTTGCAAAAATTCTGCACTTTGTGATGCTCATCTGCTCTATCTCATCTACAACTATTCACAAGGTCAGCTCTCAGTTTGCAGTGCAGTATGTCTGATCAGAGTGACAGCCAGAACAAGTCTGAGGAGCAGATGGACCTGAGTGAGGGCACTAGTCCCTCTGGCAGCTTTGGCAAGGGTAGCAGGAGCACACCAAGCAACCTGCTTAAGGCATCAACTAGGCAGAGAAAGAACAAAACTTCAGATTCTGAGGATGAAGACTTTGAAGTTGAAGAAGTCAGCTCAAAGAAGAAGGTTGTAAAGAAAAAATTTGGCACAACCGCTTCCACCAAACCATGTCAGCACAAGAGGGCACCTGCCAGGAGAGTGCCAATGTCAAAGGCCAGAGCATCAACATAAGAGACAATAGAATTTACTCTTGAGGCCAAAGAAGATGGAGATGGCAAAAAGAGAAAAGAAAGGGTCAGGAAAACAGTTGCAAGGGTGCTTGGAAATCCATCGATGAGGAGAGATTCTGCAGGAGAGGAGGAAGCAGAGGATGCTGCACCAACACCCAAGTCTCAAAAGCTGATGGGGGATGCCATTAAGGATGGCAATGGGTAGGGTATGGGCAGGGTAGAGCAATACCATACCCATACCCGTATAGTCAGTGGGTACAAAATTCTACCCATACCCGTACCCATGGGTTTAAAACTTTATCCATACCTATACCCGACGGATACCCGTACCCATTGGGTACCCAACGGGTAGAACAAATACTAGTACACAAGTTGTTCACAATTTTACACTCCTTAATAGCACATTTGACAAAAAAATCAAATATCTTAGCTCAATACAAGTAGATGGGTACACGACTTCTATCAAAATTTAGAAGTCACAACATATTCATAAGTCAATAGGAGTAAACAAGTCACATGACAAATTAATGATTAATTGACAATAACTTAACATTATTTTTACAAGCGGGCAGGGTATGGGTATACCCACGGATACAAGGCTAAACCCATACCCTACCCTTGACTTAACGGGTGGGGTATGGGTACTACCCATGGGTATAAAAGTGTGCCCATACCCTACCCATGCGGGTATGGTACCCGCGGGTACCCGTACCCATGGGTAAAATTGCCATCCTTAGATGCCATCAAGTCCGGGGCTGCTCCTTCAAAGCCCAAGACAGCCCCCAAAGCTCCAGCTCAAGCCTCCAAGACTGCACCCAAGAGAAGCACCAGGAACATTCCTGCTGCAGAGAAGAACAAGGCCCCAGTGCCTGAGGTTGAAGAAGAAGATGATGAAGCCCAAGTGCTAAGAAAACTCAAGCCAAATATACCAGACCATGATGACAATCATCCAGTGGCTGAGAACATGAAAGAAAGAAAGGATGCATGTCTCGGATTGTGGAGACAAGTAGATCCATATGCTGTGAGGAGAAGGACTGTTGTGGACTATAGGTTTCATACCAAAGAACAACAAGGTTTCTATGAGACAGTGCTACTTGACAAGAAGCCCATTGTGTGTGATATGAAGTGGGTTGATTGGAAGTATATTGATGCTAATGAAGATCACTTTCCAGGAGTGCATGAAAGCTTCAAGCTCAATGGAGTTGACAAGTTTGTGGGTCAGAAGTTGACCAAATGGAATGATGAGCTCATTATGCAGTTTACTCAACAGCTCATTTTTATCCTGATGGAAAGATAGTCTGGATGTCTAAAGGTACAAGGTACCAATCCTCTGTTGATGAGTGGGCCAAGCTCATAAATGCCCCCAAAGAAGCTGAGAAAGACATTGATGTCTATGCTGAGAAGAAGAAGGGTCACAACTCCATGGCCAATATGTACAAGGAGATACCTGACAAATCCTTGGAGACTCACAAGCTAGGCTCAGTGTACTACTTGATGTCTGGATTGGCCACAATGAACACTATTTTGAGGCACACCTTGTTGCCCAAATCAGGAGATCACAGTATGATCAGAGGCCATTCCATTAACTTGCTTCAGCTCTTTGATTGCCCCAGAGATTCAAAGTCATGAGTTTGATTGTTGAGACGATCAAGAGAACAGTTGCTCACCAAAAGAGGTCATGTGGGTATGCTCCACACATACAGATGTTGATAAACTCCAAGATGCCCAAGGTGTGTACTTGTTGGACAAAGAGCACCTTCACTTGAAGCCTGATTTTGAGGACAACACTGTTGTCATGAATGTTGAAGATCCAACATCTCTAGAGGCTCAAGAGAAGAGACAGAAATCTAAAGCTGAGAAGGCAGCAAAGATGCCAAGTGCTGAAGAAGTTTCATAAGTGTTCCTCAAGTCAAAGCAAGACCAACTTGGATATCTTATTCAAGCAACCTTGAGAATTTAGAAAGGATTGGCCAACCTAACTCGGAACCAAGAGAGCTTGGAGAGGACATTGAGACAAAATTCTATGATCTTGACTTGAAGGTGACAGAAATTCAAACAGCAGTTGAGGAGCTCCAGGAAGAAGCAGAAGAGAGGAAGGGGAAAGCAACTACTGATGAAGTGTTTCACAAAGTGCCTAGGGCACAAAGATCTAGAGCAGTGCCAGTGCCTGAAACTAGAGCTACAGCATTAGCACCTGCAGCCACAGCTCCAGTTGCCCCTCTAGTGGCAACTCCACCAGCCCCATCAACTTCAACAGATGCTTTCATCCTTGGAGTCCTCTCAACACCACCTCATGAAGATCAAGCTTAGAGAGCCTCATGAAGATCAAGCTTAGAGATGCTTTCATCCTTGGAGTCCTCTCAACACCACCTCATGAAGATCAAGCTTAGAGAGCTGCATAGCACTATGCATTTTCAAGCTTTTTGGTAACTTGTTTCCAAATGGGGAGAAAGTGTATAGATCATAGGCTTCGGAGGGAGAGAGAGAGAGAGAGAGAGAGAGAGAGCTTTGCTTCTTTTGCTACTTATTTGCTTCGCTTGCTTGGTTGATACTTTATGTTTATGTGTGTGAGATACTTTGTATGGTCATGTGTTTGATCATATCATGCTTAAAGCTTGTGCTTGGATGATGATATTCTTTGTCTTTAATGTATGATCACTCACTTTGCCTTGGTGATGAGTGCTTGTTCCTATTTCTTTTATCATTTTCAGTGCTCCACCAAGATGTATGTGACATGGAAGAGTAACCCATGATCCTAATTGGTTGTGCATTGGCATTCCAAAGCAAATCTTAAATAATGCACAAATATAGGGGGAGCTCTTGCTTATCACATACTTCTCAACCCGACGATGTATTTCATTCTTATCATCATTTATCAAAGCTTTGATCTATATGTTGTCATCAATTACCAAAAAGGAGGAGATTGAAAGTGCAACTAATCCCTGGGTGGTTTTGGTAATTCTTAACAACATATAGCTCATTGAACTAATGCTCTTTCAAGATGATCATTTCAGAAAGTTCAATGATTGGCATGGCATGGACTAGAGATGTGGACCCCTCAAAATGCTAAGGACATATATTGGCAACAAGCTCAAGACTCCACATTTCCTTTTTAGTGATCCAAGATCACATTGAGTCCATAGGAAAGCCAATACTATTAAAAGGGGATGAGGTGTTGCTTAATGGCTTACTTGCTCAAAATGCTTAGTGATATGCTAAAAAACCCTCAGCCACTTTCTCATTTCCACATATTTCCTAAACCTAAAAGTCAAACTCGGCCCCACCGATTTGATATATCCGGCGTCACCGAGTTCATTTGACATAGCCACTACCACAAACCCTAATCAGTTCAGTTTCACCGATACGGATCTCGGTCTCAGCGAGATGGGATTGCAAATTCTCCGTTTCACTTCGTAACGTTTCTGTCTCACCGAAATGAGCGATCGGTCCCACCGAGTTCGCAATGCAAACTCCCTGTTTCCTTTTCGTAATGCTTTGGTCCCACCGAAGTGAGCGAATCGGCCCCACCGAGTTTGCCTGACCAACTCTCTATGTGCCTATTACTGAAATCGGTCCCATCGAGTTCATGTGATCAGTCTTATGCCCTAACCCTAGCACATCGATTCCACCGAGTTGATCGTATCTGTCCCACCAAAATGCCTAACATTCACATTTTGACCTGAGTCGGTCTGACCGGGTTTTACCATTCGGTCTCAACGAGTTTGGGAATCTGTGTGTAATGGTTAGATTTTGTATGGAGGGTATATATACCCCTCCACCCTTTCTTCATTCATGGAGAGAGCCATCAGAACGTGCCTACACTTCCACTACTCATTTTCTGAGAGAGAGCCACCTACTCATGTGTTGAACCAAGACATTCCATTCCAACCACAAGAATTTTTATCTCTAGCCTTCCCCAAGTTGCTTTCCACTCAAATCATCTTTCCACCATAGCCAAATCTGTGTGAGAGAGAGTTGAGTGTTGGGGAGACTATCATTTGAAGCACAAGAGCAAGGAGTTCATCATCGACACACCATCTATTACCTTTTGGAGAGTGGTGTCTCCTAGATTGGTTAGGTGTCACTTGGGAGCCTCTGTAAAGATTATGGAGTTGAACCAAGGAGTTTGTAAGGGCAAGGAGATCGCCTACTTCGTGAATATCTACCCAAGTGAGGCAAGTCCTTCGTGGGCGATGGCCATGGTGGGATAGACAAGGTTGCTTCTTCGAGACCCTTCATGTGTGGAGCCCTCCATGGACTCGCGCAACCGTTACCCTTCGTGGGTTGAAGTCTCCATCAACTGGATGCATGATAGCACCACCTATCGGAACCATGCCAAAAATCTCCGTGTTAACATTGCGTTTGCTCCCTCCAAACTCCTCCCATTTACTTTCTTGCAAGTTGCATGCTTTACTTTTTGCTGCTCATATACTCTTTGCATGATTGCTTGAATTGAATTGTGATTGCTTGACTTGTGCTAAATTGCTAAAATCTGCCAAGAATTAAAATTGGGAAAAGGCTAGGTTTTTATTTGGTCAAGTAGTCTAATCACCCCCCCCTTTAGACATACTTTCGATCCTACAACAATCTTGTTGTGAAGTCACCATGAGTGATTTTGGTATGGCAAAACAGATGATGGCCTAACTCCTAAAATGGAGCATACAGGTAATATGGATGCCAAAACTTTTGTCTTGGGGCAAGGGAATTTTATGAGAAAAAAACATATCCAAGAATTTTTCAACCATGTCGTAAAATTAAGTATTGATGATATTCCTATACTTAAAAGGACTAAATCTTATGCGGAAGCTATTTTGGCACTTGTTCTGAAACTTGAAACTAGATTTATCCGTACTCATCCTACCTTGCAAATATTATTCTATGAGTTGCCCGTTATAAAAGAATCCTAAAGCTAAAAAGTTAGCCACTCTTGTTCTGATGAATGAATTTGACTACATAATACGAGAAGCTAGGGAAATCTTTGATTTTTATGGCATGAATCATGAAAAACCCGTGATTGATGAAATTATTTATAGTAGTGATTATGCTTTGAGACACTTGCTTGTAGATAACCAAATCTTTGATGAGAATCTTAGAAAGCAAGTCCCTGCTTTAGATTTGATCCAACAAGTTTTTAATGATGTTAATCAACACTATTCTCGGATCACCGCTAGAAATCAAAGGGGTTATGATAAAAAGCAACTTGACAATGCTAAAGTTTCCATGGATAATGTGTTCTATGTTTTATTTGCAAAACCTCCCGACACGAATACCTCCAAGGAAAACAAGGCTAAGGATGACAAAACTTAGATCCTACGTGTTATGCCTAGCTAGGGGCGTAAAACGATAGTGCTTGTTGGGAGGCAAACCAACTTGTATCTTTTTGATTTTTGGTTTTCTTGTTGTTTTCAATAAATTACACAATTATGCCTCTGGTTAGATGTGTTTTTGTGGTTTAAATTAGTGTTTGTGCCAAGCAACGCATTTGGGATGATTTGGGTGAGAGTTGATTTGATCTTGCTGAAAAACAGAAGCTTTTGCATTCATGAAAAGAATTTTCATAAATCACAGAAACGTGATTTTACTCTCATTCTTTTTGAAAAAGATTAATATACAAATTTATCAAGTCTTCCTAATGTTTCAGAATTTTTGGAGTTTCATAAGTATTCAAAATATCCAGATTGCTACAGATTGTTCTGTTTTTGACAGATTCTGTTTTCTTTGCGTTGTGTGCTTGTTTTGATGATTCTATGGTTTTCTTTGAAGAGTTTTTGCCATACAAAAGTTGTAATATAGTAGATATAATTCAAAAATAAAATATGAATGGGTTTGCAACTGTACTTATAGTAGTGGTTTGCTTTCTTATACTAACGGATCTCACGAAGGTTTTGTTGAGTTTTGTGTGATTGAAGTATTCAAGTTTTTTGTGATCTTACGATGGATGAAGGAATAATGATTAGCAAAAGGCTAAGCTTGAGGATGCCCTAGGCACCCCAAGATAATATTCAAGAAGTTGCAAGCAACTAAGCTTGGGAATGCCCCCGAGTGGCATCCCCTCTTTCTTCTAACAACCATTGGTATTTTACTTGGAACTATATTTTTATTCGTCACATATTATGAGTTTTGCTTGGAGCGTCTTGTGTGATATGAGTCTTAACTTGTTTTGCTTTGTGTTTTAAGTCTTGAATCCTTGCTGGACACACCTTTTTTAGAGAGCCAAAAATTATGTTATGCTTGCTCCTATGCTTCACTTAAATTTTTAGAGCCATGGAATTGTTCTAGTGCTTCACTTATATCTTTTTGAGCATGGTGTGCTTTGTTAGTTTTGAAGAAATGCTCTCATGCTTCACTTAGATTTATTTGGGAGTTGGTAATTTTTTTAAGAAATTATATCTTGCTTCACTTAGATTATTTTGAGAAAAATAAATATTATGATCATGTTCTTCACTTAAATTTGTTTGAGCTTATTAAAAGCAACATATGAAAATAGTCCCAAAGTGATAAATATCCAAGGAGGATATAATAAAAACTTTCATGAAGATCATTGGACAAAATAAACTTGATTCTTAGTAATGGTTCTGAAATATGACGATATGATATGTGAGTCATGTTGATGAGTAATAGTGCTTTAGTAAGAATATTGATGTTAAGGTTTGTGATTCCCTATGAAAGCATAAAACAAGTCCGAGACAAGTTGACCGAAACGATTTTGCATCTACTACTATTACTCCACACACTGACTGCTATCCAGCATGCATCTAGTGTATTAAGTTCATCTAAAAATGGAGTAGCACCTTAAGCAAGATGACATGATGTAGACAAGATAAACTCACATATAAAATAAATCCCATCTTTTTACCCTAAGTAGCAATGATAGATATGTGTCATGTCCCTTTCTGTCACTGGGATTGAGCACCATAAGATCGAGCCCATTACAAAGCACCTCTTGCCATGGTAAGATAAATCAATCTAGTTGGCCAAACCAAACCAATAAATTGGAAACGAAATATGAGGCTATAACAATCATGCATAAAAGAGTTTAGAGAAAACTCAAATAATATTCATGGATAGATCTGATCATAAACTTATAATTCATTGGACCCCAACAAACACACCGTAAAACGTCATTACATGGAATAGATCTCCAAGAACACCAAAGAGAACATTGTATTGAAGATCAAATAGTGAGAAGATGACATCTAGCTACTAACTATCAACCCATAGGTCCGTGGTAAACTACACACGCATCATCGAAGGGCAGCAAGGATGATGTAGAGCCCCCTCCATGATCGAATCCCCCTCCGGCAGAGTGCCAGGAAAGGCCTTCAGATAGGATCTCATGGTTCTGGAACTTGCGGCAGCAGAATAAGTATTTCGTAGACTCCACTCTTGGTTTCACAAATTTAGAGAATTTATAGAGGCGGATTTAGATCAAACGGAGCCACGTGGTGTAACACCCCGGATGCAACTTTCCATATTCGTAACTCTAACTCTTGCCTTTTCCGGAGATGCGATATGATATTTCCTTCGTGGTTGGGTTTTTGTATATTGTTTTGCATATTTCATTCCTATTTGTTTATGCCATGATCATGTTGAGTGCCTTGTCATATTTGCTTCTTGCTTCATGAACACCATTGTTTACATTGCAATGTGCCTTTTGTAATTTTGCATTTCATCATAATCACCATGTGCATCACTTTCTTCATGATGTTGTCATGCTCTATGCATGTTGCATGTGACCAAACCCCTTGCTATGTCTCTCAAATCTACCCATGCATCAACACCTCTTTCTTCCTTCTTATTCTTTTCATTTTTGCTAGTGCCATTTTCTGTCCTCAATAAATGTTCATTCTTTTCCTGTAAATCCTGCACTTTTCCTACATCCTCTCTGCTAATTTTAGGCCCTTTTGAAAGTGTTTTGGTTGGGTTAAAAAATGGCTCAAGTTTGAATTTAATTCAAACTTGAACTGTTTTTATATCCTTAAAAATGCCCAAAGCGATTTATTAAAATTCTGCACAAATTCTAGACTCCAGGGATATTCTCATATATCTCTCCACCCTCTCCATTATTTTTGTGCTTTTCTGTCTTGTTTTCTGTCTGAAGAAAAGAGAAGAAGAGAAGCAGAAGTGGCAACAGCGCAACCCACCAGCACTCTCTCCCCGCAGCCCACCTGGGCCTTACTTTCCCCGGCCCAGCCGAGCCGAACGGCCACCTGCTCCGCTACAGTGCCGTCTCCCTCCTCTGCCTTCAGGAGCGCCAACGCCCTGAGCTCTGCTTCACGGACGTCGAGGCCAGCACGTCCCGCTCCCCTATAAAGCCCCAAGCCCACGCCCTAGGGTTTCCCTCTTTCCCTCTCGCCGCTGCCTCAAGGCCTCTACTTCCTTTGGTTCTTCTTCTTCTTCTTCAAGAACAGAGAGCACCACCGAGAGCTTCGCCGTCTCCTGCTAGGTCGGAGGCCACCACAGTCCTCTCCAGTATGTCCATCTTCTTCGTCGACGTCGACTACGCCCGTTCAGACGTCTTCCCCGAGTCGGATCGCCAAGTTCCACGCCGAAGGCCTCCTCCCCTGCTTCCTCTGCTTCGCGGATCCGAGAATGTCGCCCCGATCGGCGCCTCCCCACGTCGTCTCCTTCGTTTTCCAGCAAGTCCAGGAGCCAAGAGGTCCAAGGCCGATGCGGTCGTCCTCCTCTACGTCGCCTACCTCCCCTGTTTTGTCTTCTTCGCGGAGCCGCACGCCGCCACGATCAGCGCCTCGCTTCGCCCTCTACATCACGCCTTCGGTCCCCTGTCTTGTTCCTCAAGCCCAGGGTGAGCAACCTCGTGTCCCAGCTCGTTCCCGTCAACGATTCTTCACATCATGTCGAGGCCATGTTCGCCTTTCTCTCACGCCCGCACCTAGCGCAAACTCTTGGCGCTCCTGCTTTTGGCCTACCGCGCGCACACCAGAGGATGTTTTCCTCCTCTGCACGCACTGGCGCACGCCGCGCCTTGTCGTTTATTTTGCATACTCCTACACGCACGCACACGCGGCACGCGCAGTAGCCGCAGAGCACCACCCGTGCGGCTCCGGTTGTCTTCTTCGCCATGTCCGGGGCAAGCTGAAGCTCGTGCCCGAACGCCTGCGCATCCACACAGCACGCGTGCACCGTGTGTTCTTCCGTGCTTCGCCTCGCCGCGCCTCTGTACTCACCCAGCCTCGCCGTGCATCGCCCGGGCCGAGCCGAGCCTGCTCGTGCTCGAGCACCTCCGTGGAGCCGTTTGCCCGCGCTCGCCATGCTGCTCAACAATCTCTGCCGCACCCACGAGCGCCCCGACCTGCAAGCCCGACCCTGTCTCTCTGTTATTTTCTCCACTTGGTTCAGGTCCAACGTATGCATCTTCAGCGAGTCCACACGCATCACCAACAGCTGCAAAAGCCCCTCCATGCACACGCGCACCCTCACCTATTTCCGCACCCCCCCGCTGGCGCTTGGTAGCTGCAGCAGGCGCCGTCTGTTGTTACTGTCGCCGGTGAGTTTGACCGTGAGCCATGGCTCCAAAGGTCGCCCTGGTTGGTCTCTGTTCAATTAGCCCTGGCCTTCTTCTTTTGCACAAGCATAGCTGTAGCCTAGTTGGTCGTCGCTCCGCGCCTCCATTCAGGAGACCTGGGTTCGAATCCCAGGCCCACCCCTTTCTGTTTCTCACATGTTTTATTTATTTTTGCCACACACACGCACGCAGGCACTTGGGACCCTCTCACAGCCACATGGGCCGAATCCTCATCTAGGCCGCAGCATTGTGATGCTTCGGGCCCGTGCATATTTTTTCCCAGTCTGTGCATCTTACCATTTTCCAGTGCTTTCTTTTTTACTGAAATGCCCCTGTTTTGTATTGTCAATAACTAAAAATGCATGCATCCAAATTAAACAAAATATATATGTAAAATGTTTAGTTTTTCATCTAGTTTCACATTATGCCACTTTCATCCATATTTAAAATGTTTAAAATGATGTTTGATTAAATTTGCTCAAATGCCATGTTAAAATGATTTATTTCATAACTAATTAACCGTAGCTCCGAATTTAATAAACTTTATATGTAAATGGGGTGGAAAAATGCCTAGTTTAACATTGTCCACTTTATTTTCCTGTTTAACAACATTAAAATATGGTTTAGGCATAACAGTACCAAATCTAAAATATGGACATGAGGATTTTTCTGGAATTGTTGTTTGTTGTTCCGGCCTCATTTAAACTTGCCTAGGTAGGTAGTTTAATTATGCTTCACCTCTTGCCATGTTTAACAACATTTAATATTGCCATGTAGCTTAAACGAGATTATACTAAATATGTCAATGTGGTGTTTTGTCAATATGCAACTCATTGCATTGAGCTCCATTTAACTTGTAGTATTGTTTCTTGCACTTTGCCATGCCATGCCTCATTAAACCGGACATGCATCATACTTGTTTGTGCATCATGCCATGTTTATGCTTGTGTGTTTACCATGTTATTTGCTTCTTTCTGGTTTGCTTCTCTCATTAGCTTCGGTTTCGTTCCGGAGTTGTGAGGATTCGTTCGACTATATCCGATTGTCTTCTTCATGGACTCGTTCTTCTTCCTTGCGAGATTTCAGGCGCGCTACCCTGGATCTCACTACTATCATTGCTATGCTAGTTGCTTCGTTCTATCGCTTTGCTGCGCTACCTATCTTTTGCTCTTCAAGCCTCCCAAATTGCCATGTCAGCCTCTAACCTTTTCACCCTTCCTAGCAAACCGTTGTTTGGCTATGTTACCGCTTTGCTCAGCCCCTCTTATAGCGTTGTTAGTTGCAGGTGAAGTTGAAGATTGCACCATGGTGGACAGGGTTATGTTGGGATATCACAATATCTCTTTATATTATTAATGCTTCTATATACTTGGTAAAGGGTGGAAGGCTCGGCCTTATGCCTGATGTTTTGTTCCACTCTTGCGGCCCTAGTTTTCGTCATACCGGTGTTATGTTCCCGGATTTTGCGTTCCTAACGCGGTCGGGTGATTTATGGGACCCCCTTGACAGTTCGCTTTGAATAAAACTTGTCCAGCAAGGCCCAACCTTGGTTTTACCATTTGCCTCACCACCACCTATACCCTTCCCTTGGGTCGGCCAACCCAAGGGTCATCTTTATTTTAGCCCCGGGCGTTGCTTGTCTAAGTGTTGGTCCGAACCGAAAGCAACTTCTTGAGGGCCACCTCGGGGAAACTCGAGGCCTGGTTTTACTCGTAGCTTGACTTATCCGGTGTTGCCCTAAGAACAAGATATGTGCAGCTCCTATCGGGATTGTCGGCGCATCGGGCGGCTTTGCTGGTCTTGTTTTACCATTGTCGAAATGTCTTGTAAACCAGGATTCCGAGACCGATCGGGTCTTCCGGAGAAGGTCTATTCTTCGTTGATCGCGAGAGCTTGTCATGGGCTAAGTTGGGACACCCTGCAGGGTTTAAACTTTCGAGAGCCGTGCCCGCGGTTATGTGGCAGATGGGAATTTGTTAATGTCCGGTTGTAGATAACTTGACATCAGATCCGAATTAAAACGCATCAACCGTGTGTGTAGCCGTGATGGTCTCTTCTCGGCGGAGTCCGGGAAGTGAACACGGTCTCTGTGTTATGATTGACGTAAGTAGGAGTTCAGGATCACCTCTTGATCATTGCTAGCTTCACGACCGTTCCGCTTGTTTCTCTTCTCGCTCTCATTTGCGTATGTTAGCCACCATATATGCTTAGTCGCTGCTGCAACCTCACCACTTTGCCCCTTCCTTTCCCATTAAGCTTTGCTAGTCTTGATACCCATGGTAATGGGATTGCTGAGTCCTCGTGGCTCACAGATTACTACAACAACAGTTGCAGGTACGGGTTATGCGATGATCATGACGCGAGAGCGATGTTTGCTTGCGTTGAGTTCTTCTTCTGCTTCTTCTTCGATCAGGGGATAGGTTCCAGGTCGGCAGCCTGGGCTAGCAGGGTGGATGTCGTTTGAGCTTCTGTTTGTGTTTCATCCGTAGTCGGATGTTGATCTTATGTAAGATGATGTTGTATTCGTGTGGCATTGTATGCCTGATGTATGTATCCCTATCTATTATGTATTGTTGATGTAATGATATCCACCTTGCAAAAGCGTCTTCAAGATGCGCTTCTATCCTTGGTGGGACCTTCGAGTTCCTTTAGGATAGGGTCGCATCTTGGGCGTGACACGTGGGCCCCACAAGCCACCAGGGCGCGCCCTGGTGCCTTGTGGGCCCACAGTTCATCATTTGGTCTTCTCCCGAAGCTTCTAATGTCTCTTTTGTCCAAAAAAAAATCTCCAAAAAGTTCCATGGCATTTGGACTTCGTTTGGTAATGATATTCTATGAAAGCAAAAACAAGAAAAAAACAACAACTGACACTCGGCACTAAGTTAATAGGTTAGTCCCAAAAATGATATATAATTGCTTGAAAGTATATATAAAACATCCAGGATTGATAATATAATAGCATGGAACAATAAAAAATTATAGATACGTTGGAGACGTATCAGGCTTGTGGTGGTTTGTCTCCGGCGGATCTCGCGGGATTCGACCGGTGTTTGTCTTCGAGGGATCCATGTGGATCATGTATTCATTCATCTGTGTTTGTGTGTCTACTGGTTAGATCGTTTCTATCTACGATTCTCTTCATTGGTGGCGATTGCTGTTCTGGTGCGTTGGTCTTAGGGGGTCTTAGCATGACGACTTACCGACTGTCTAGTACAACAAGGTTTACCCAACTCCAATGAGGGTGGGGCAAAGATGACGGCGCACCTTCAGCTTGCTCCAATGCTTGTAGTCATCGCTAGGTGATCCACGGACCTGGATATTTTCTTTTAACTTTTGGTGTTCTTTCTATTATCTTGACAGATGATGAATATGTCGAAAGCTTTTCATCGCAAAAAAAATAGCAACGGGGAGTGCACCTTGATTGAGGCGAGACCTCCTTTGATCTGGCAACAGTCGATACATATAGCTGCCGCTCCCAGCCTATGCATGATCCATTGTACTTTGGAGTTTGGAGAATGATAAAAATATGTAGTCTTGTAAGTTGCTAAGGGCATATCCAATGCCGACCCACAAACGTCTCCGGTATATGTCCGGTTTTATGTTCAAACAGGGCCCACGGACATGATATTAGCGTGAGCCATCCAATGCTAATCATAAAGTATCCGCTTGGGAGGAGAAAAAGTAGGTGGAGACCATGCATGTGGTCGGCTATTTGTGGTGTCTTGTCCGGTTGGGAGAAGAGAGAGGAGAGAGGGACCATGCATGTGAAGAGAGAGAAAAGAGAGGAGGACCACGCGGAGGCTTTTGGTGGTCAAGTGGATACCGTGCTCCGGTATAACTCCCCCATGTTCGTCTCTGCTTTGCCGGAAAACATACGTCCGAACCACTTCGTGGACCAATGCAAGACCGTGTTGGATTGCAAACTTGAACAAAAATGTCTGGTCGAATATATACCGGGTTTTGAGGGTCTCCCTTGGAGATGGCCTTAGGGCATGGCCAATGCATAGCCCTAGGGTGATGCCTCACATGCCATGTAGGATGGAATGTCAGAAAAAGTAGGTTCAAATGGGGTAGCGTGATCCTCGACAGGAGGCGGGTGCTTGGGAAAAAAAGTGTGGTTTGATGCATAAAGCTGAAAAGGTTGAAGTGAAGAGTACGCATGCATGTGTAGTGAGAGTCTACTTTCTCTTCTTTGATGAGGCCCACTAGTAGTAGCTTGCGTTGTGGGACAAAAAAGATCAGTATAAATGCCTCAAGCTAGCTTTTGTCATGGGGCATCAATATCAATATTCCACCATTGTACATGTCACTAGTAGCATTGTTTCATCCGTCTATGGCCTGTTTGATAGTCAACATTAGGTCCACAGATCCATGGGGTGCATCTTGTCATGTTCAGTAGGCTTGCCAACATCAAAATCTTAGAACCTTAAAGCACTTTCGGGCTATACCTACTAAAAGTGCTTGATTCGATTGTTTTCAGCGAGTCAGGGTTGAGTGATGGCAAAGAGGGCACATAGGTGGCTTTAGGGATACAACTTTGTGCGGCATGATACATAATGTACATCGATACATGAGGTTGCACATGCTCTATTGGTTTAGCTCCTAATCTCATCCACTTATTAGTTCTTTCTAAACTACACAATAGTGTTTCGATTTGGGATATGGTCTATAAAAAAGCATATTGATGTTGTGTTTACATTCAGGCGGTTGGTTAGTAGTTTCGTTCATGGTAAATGTTCAATTTTGCGTTGATGTTTGAAGCTATTTGGACGGATTTTGCCAAATTTGTCGTTCATGGTCGATCATTTGAAATTTCCTTTGTCCAGTAGTTTCATCTTTGCAGTTTCATACGAATTTCTTGTTGGACATTTTCTGTTTCGACGATCGTAAATGAGTATATCCACATCACCCGGTACATATGCATATGTGTGTTATGTTTAATGTCACTCCTTAATCTCTTTCACTTACTCTCTCCTCACACGTCCTCCTACACTAACGCTACCGCCGGTGTCGTTCCTCTCAGCGTCCTATCCCGCATCCTACTGCACTAGCGCCGTCGTTGGTGTCGTTCTTCTCGGCCTTCTGTCCTGACCTACTACACTGGTGTTGTCACCGGCATCGTTCCTCTCGGCCTCCTCTCCAGCGTCCTACTACACTGGCATCGTCGGCGGTGCCATTGCTCTCGCCCTCCTATCTCGCGTCCTCCTATAGTGGCGCCGCCACCGGTGTCGTTCCTCTTGGCCTCCTCTCTTGCGTCCTACTACACAATAGCGGAGGCAGAAATAATTTTCAGGTGTGGCGGAGTTTGTAGAGAGAAAAACCATGTAGTATAATACACCAATGTAAGAGCTCACTACAGTACAAAATTCAGAACGAGTAGACAAGAGGTAACAAGGAGTCGGCCGTAAGTGCAGACATGCAATCAACCCACAAGCTCGGTCCATCAGCTTCCAGGTCAAAGTAGGAGACATGGCTCAGCTTAAAACTTAAAAAATTGTATTGGGCTAATACAATACGTACGTATTTGCAGCAGAGTCTAGGTATGGCGTGCGCCAAACCTCGCCAGATTGCTGGCTTCGCCACTGCTACTACACTGGCATCATTCCTCTCGGCCTCCTCTCCCGCATCCTACGACACTGACAATGTCATGGCGCACTGCATTTCTCCTCATGGACTTTCCCTGCGGCGACGATGCTAGCAACTAGTTCACTATGACGCCGACGGGATTGCTCGCCCGTGACTTTGTGCTCGTCGCGTCGAACACAACGCCGCGGTTACCGTCCACCATAGTCGCTGATGCACTCTAAGTGCCATGTGTAGCTGTTAACTCTTAATCACGTCCAGTGTATGCTACCAAATAACGTGCCTATGCACCTAGCCAACGCAGGCCACCAAACACCAGACAAAAGTTGTGTCCCTAATGTAGCCTACCAAACTATGTGCAGAACATGGTTTTTAGCCTACATTTGCTCAGCATGTCCCAACTCTGCCACAGCTGCAAATGCTTAAAATTCCATGCAAGTAACGAAACAGGCCCCTAGTCAAGGAGCTGCCTACATTTGAACCATAAGCATTCAGGTTGGCAATGGGAAGGCAGACACGGACTATAAGCAGCAGATCTTTACGCCAAGCGCACACAACATGGACCAACTCTTGAGGATGCATTTGTTTACCTGCATTGTTTCTGTCTTCCCTGCAATTGTGGCTCAACTAGGCATGGCTGAATGGATACAGGGTAAAAATCATGCGATGCAAATTGTTTGGTCTCCTGTATTCTCCTCGGCCTGACAGCGAAACAAATACACGAATGGCTGCTTGGTTACAAGAATTTTCTTTCAAAATGCAATGTGATACCGTTTGGTTGTCCACGAGAATGAGTAATCTCACCGTTTATCCATGTGGTGAACATACCTCACATGGAAGGGGGTTTTGAAGGAAGAAGGGAAGAGTTTGCTCGAGGTACAAGAAGGTTGTTTTAGGCGACTCTCAGCCAGGTGGGCAACGTTTGTACAATTAGTAGGGAGATGTACATTTTCTCGTCTACGACCGTCGAAACGAAAAATTTACAACAAGAAGGTCATATGAAACAACGAGATGAAGTTAGTGGTCAAAGAAAATTCCAAACAGTGGACCGTGTGCAAATGTTTGCCAAAACTCATCACTTCATAACATGCACACATGAACACATTTGTGCAGTACACTACAAGATGTGGATCTATTCATCTACGAAAATAGAAAATGCACAAAAAGAAATTTGTGTGAAACATCGAGATCAAGCTAGTGGTCAAAGATAATTTCAAACGGTTGATCGTGTGCGAAGATTTGTCAAAATCCATAGCTTCATCACATGCACAGATGAACACGTTTGCACAGTCCACTAGAAGATGTAGATCTATTCGTCTACGAACGTTGAAACACAAAATGTATGATACAGAAGTCGTGTGAAATAACGAGTTAAAGCTAGTGATCAAAGGAAATTTCAAACATTCGATCGTGTGCGAAGATTTATCAAAATCCATAGGCTCATAACATGCACATATGAATCCGTTTAGCACTCCACTAAGAGATGTAGATCTTCTCATCTACAATTATCGAAACAGAAAACATATAACACGAAAGTCGTGTAAAACAACGAGATGAAACTAGTGCCCATAGAAAATTTCAATTGGTTGACTATGTGTCAAGAATTTAAGAAAGTGTCATCTAAAAAAATACTAAGCATGAACATGAAATTGAAAGTTTACAATCCATGGAATTATAAACCATTCCCTGAACGAAATCGTAACGTTGATGTGCATCTTTTTTGTGTAGAGCTTATTTCGAATCGAATCACCATTGTATAGATTAGAAGCAATTATGTAAAGGTGATTAAGAAAGATTTTTTGAGACAAAAGAGATTAAGGAAGATGAGTGGTACATAAAAGGTGCAAACACCACATACAAGTCGGTTTGTTTGTTGCACCCCTAGGGCCCAATTGGGCTATATGCACACGTCACTCGATGTTATCGATCCATCTCATCATCTGCTGCTCACATTTTCGATGATCAGGAGTTACTAATGAACCTAGTGAAGTGCTGTGCTACACTCCATCAAGTCCATCTTGCGGTTTGGCGGGAGATCAGGAGATAAGGGTTAGTATATGAGGATTTTATGTCGCCGAGCAATCGTGGCGATAGCAACGTAACTATTTCAAACGATGCCGGCGCTAAGTGCTGACGCTGCATGCGCGTTATGTTTATTGATTCTGCTCTCACAATCTAAAGGGACACTCTTGTTTAGAGCCAGCGCGGTGCATTTGAATAAGCCTTTACTGGCGGCTAAGTGTCGACGTGTCGTCGTGCTGGGCTGTGCACGCGCTTGGTGCTCATGCGTTTGACGCACGCAGTGGCGCACGCATGAGCCGATCGAGCGGGCCTGGGATGGGTTATTTTTTTAGTGTTGCGGCGTGAGGAGATTAGTGCTCGGTCGGTTTGAATGATCAAGTGATGTGCGTGCGTGTTCTGCCGCTTAATTGTTCCCGCCACATTCGTCCTCTTCGTGGCTGCGGCATGGACTGGATAAGATAATTAAAATGCTTTTCGGCACGGATGTAAGTACTATCATTGGGTTGCTTGTAATGGGGAAAATGGACCGAGCATGGCGAGGTGCATGGCGTCTCTCAGTCTCAGGCTTTTTTTTCTGAAAAAGTGGACTCCCTGACCTCTGCATCAGAACGATGCATACGGTCACATTTATAGATAAAAAAAGTTTAACAAGGTCTTAAATTCTGGAAACAATAAAAACGGCAAGCTCACAATGAGCCACAACGCCAAAAACAGAAGGCCCAAAAGTCACAACCGACTGACATAACAAAGATAGGTAAACTAATCGCCTATCCTATTACATGACCGTCATCCAAACCGGTTGAAGATATCCCGCGCTACCATCTCCCACCGGACAGATCCAGTAACCAAACGCTCCCTGGCCTTCGTTGGAGTGAGTAAGGACCACATACGGATTAGCGCAGTAGCTCGGAATAAAACCTGCAAAAAATGAATAGTTGTTGTCCTGTTAAAAGCCAAATCATTTCTGCAGTTCCAAATTGCCCATAACAACGCACATACTCCTACACGAATGTGTCTAGCTGTTTCGGACTCTATCCCAACAAGCCACGTTCCAAATAACGTACTGGCCGAATTTGGAGGAGTAATGTTAAAGGCAATTTGCACAGTGCGCCACAAAACTCTCGCCAATGGGCAATCAAAGAAGATGTGCTTGATAGTCTCGTCCCGATCACAGAAACTACACCTGGTAGATCATGTCCAGTTGCGCTTAACCAAATTAACCTTTGTTAAAATGACTTATTTATGCACAAACCACATAAACACTTTAATCTTCAAAGGAACTTTGACTTTCCAAACATGTTTGGAACTAGGAATAACACTAGAATTAATGACATCGATATACATCAACTTGACTGTGAATTCTCCAGACCTAGTAAGTTTCCAACACAACTGATCGGGCTGATGAGCTAGCTGAACCTCCATCAGTCTACTCACCAAATGAAGCCATACTTCCCCACCGGTCGCCAACAAGCACCCTCCAAAACTGAATATTAAGGGGAATGGACTGCATAATCGTTGCAACAAGTGCATCACGTCGTTGAACAATACGAGACAGGGACGAATACTGGAGCGCCAACGGCGTTTCACCAAGTCAAGTATCCTCCCAGAAGCGAGTGGTGTTGCCAGTACCAACAATAAACTTTGTTCTATTAAAGAAGGCAGCTTTGACTCTCATAAGCCCCTTCCAAAATGGCGAGTCAGTTGGTCTCACTGTCACCTGGGACAAAGTCTTGGACTGCAGATAATTACTATGGAGAATCTATGCCCACGTTGCCCCAGTCTCAACTGATAACTTATACAGCCACTTACTGAGAAGATATCTGTTCTTGACTTCAAGATTCTCAATACCAAGGCCCCCCTGGTCCTTTGGTCGACAGATGACATCCCATTTGGCGAGTCGGCACTTTCTCTTTAGTTCATCACTCTGCCAGAAGAATCGGGATCGATAGAAGTCCAGCCTTTTCCTAACCTCAACTGGGACTTCAAAGAAAGATAAGAGAAACATCGGCATACTCGTGAGCACCGAATTAATAAGAATCAATCGGCCTCCATATGACATGAGTTTGCCCTTCCAAAAACTCAGTTTCTTCTCAAACCGATCCTCGATGCACTTCCATTCTCTGTTTGTTAGCTTACGATGGTGAATGGGTATACCTAGGTACGTAAAAGGTAAAGCCCCTAATTCACATCCAAACAATTGCCTATAAGGCTCTTGTTCCTCATTGGCTCTACCAAAGCAGAACAATTCGCTTTTATGAAACTTAATCTTCAATCCGGTCAATTGTTCAAATAAGCATAACACCAGCTTCATATTTATCGCTTTTGCCAAGTCATGCTCCATAAAGATGATTGTATCATCAGCGTGCTGCAGTATGGACACACCACCATCGACTAGATGAGGCACCAAGCCACCCACCTGACCGGCCTCCTTTGCCCTTCCTATCAGAATTGCCAACATGTCAACCACAATGTTGAACAAAATAGGAGGCATTGGATCACCTTGTCTCAGGCCCTTGTGTGTCTGGAAAAAATGACCTATATCGTCATTCGCTTTAATTCCAACACTCCCTTTTTGCGTGAAAGATTCTAACTGGCGTCGCCAAGCTTCATCAAAACCCTTCATGCGTAAGGCCTGTTGAAGGAAAGGCCATTTGACTTTGTCGTACGCTTTCTCGAAATCCACTTTGAAAACAACTCCATCTAGCTTTTTCGTGTGAATCTCATGGAACGTTTCATGAAGGACCACAACCCCTTTAAGGACGTTCCTGTCCGGCATGAAAGCAGTTTGGGTAGGCTGCACCACAGCATGCACGATCTGTGTGAGCCTATTAGTCCCGACCTTGGTAAATTTTTTGAAACTAACATTAAGAAGACAGATGGGCCTGAATTGCTCAATTCTCACAGCCTCTGTTTTCTTAGGGAGAAAGGTTATCGTTTCAAAATTCAGCTGAAAAAGTTGAAGCTGCCCAGAGAAGAGATCATTGAACAAAGGCAACAGATCCCCCTTAATAATATGCCAACACTTCTTATAAAACTCAGCCGGAAATCCATCCGGGACTGGCGCCTTATTATTTTTCATTTGCGATATGGCCTCAAACACTTCTTTCTCAGTAAAAGGAGCCGCTAAAATATCATTCTCCACTGCTGTTAGTTGAGGAACATCCTCAATCCTGGACTCATCCAGAGACACACAGTTATCCTCTGGAGGTCCAAACAGCTGCTTGTAATACTCGGTAATGTATAATTTTAGGTTTTCCTGTCCTAAAATTGTTCCTTCATCTTGTTCAAGCTGAAAGATCCTCTTCTTTATGTGTTTACCATTAGCGATCATGTGAAAGAATTAAGTGTTCGCATCCCCCTAGACTACTCGTCGGACCTTGGCCCGCAACGCCCACTTTAATTCCTCTTCTCGAAGTTCTTTCAGCCTCATCTCCGCGTCAAGCTTGGCATGAAGCTCCGGGGCTGGCAGTACTGTGGTTCCTTTTCGACCTTATAAATCCCACTAAGATGATTAGCCCACCCACGCAGGAAACTTCTCAAATGCCTGATCTTATTCTTCCAGCGCTCAAGCGCAGTCTTCCCTCCTGTAACCTTAGCCCACTCTCTGGCTACAAGATCAAAGAAGCCGTCTCGTTCAAACCAAGCAAGCTCAAAAGAGAACGAGTTTTTGTTTCCCAAATGGGTAGCCTCACCAGAGTCTACAAATAACTGTGTGTGGTCAGAAATTCCACGGGACAGACACTACTAGGGAAAAGCCTAGCAGCAGCGCAGGTTTTGGGCCTATTAGTAGCGCGGGGACCGGCGCTACTTATAAGGTGCTACAGCTAACGTATAGCAGTAGCGCAGGTGCGACCCGCGCTACTATTACGCCCTTTAGCAGTAGCGCGGGTGCCAACCCGCGCTACTACTAATCTCTAACCTCTGATTTTTTTTTGAATTTATTCGAAAAAAAATCAATTTTTTCACTAATTTTCAAATTTCTGAATTATTTTAACCTCAAATCTCTAATCACCCCTCATCGCTGCTCAATTTAATCTCTAATCATTCCAAATCATCTAACTTCCCGGACGGTCGCCCATCCTCTCACTACTCCAGCCTGAGCACGCTTAACTTCCGGGTTCTATTCTCCCTCTCTTCCAAGTCTGCACTTGTTGTTTTCCTGACAATAGTAACCTATTAACCTCAGGAATTTAGCTTGAGCATGAAGTCACACATTTCACTGTTTGAGTTTGAAACTATTGTTCTAAAAATTTAGTAACACTAATATTTTTAGCATAATTAGTTTCACCATAGTTTGACCATAGTTTGACCAGATTTGACCACAATTTGACCATAGTTTGACCAGATTTGACCAAAATTCAAAAAAACTAAAATAATTATTTAGTAACACTAATATTCTTGAATAATTAGTTTGACCATAGTTTCACCAGATTTAACAAAAACTAAAAAAACTGAATTTTTTTTGAATTTTTTTGCCTCCAGATCTTAAAAGCCCTGTAGCTTTTTTCTGTTAGGTTTTTTGCCTCGGATGTAACTTTTCGAGTAGATGATTTTTCATATAAAAAACTTTTTCATCCGAGTTAGTATGCAAAAGTTATGCCCATTTTTACAAATTCTCGACAGATTTTGCAAATAAAGTCGAAATTCATATTTGCAAATTTTCCCAACAACTAGACCACATATCACATGGGAAACTTATTTTCTTTTATTTTTTTTGACATTTTCATCATTCTCTTTTATTTTTTTAAAACTGAAAAGGCGATCCACAGGGGGGGGTAGAGTTTGAAAATGGGACCTTTAGTAGTAGTGCGGCTTTTTACCCCCTCGCTACTACTATGGCACCACTTAGTAGTAGCGAGGGCTAAAAACCAACGCTACTGCTATCAAACTTAGTAGTAGCGAGGTTTTAAAAACCCGCGCTACTACTATGGCATGTCCCGGGGGCACGGTAGAGACCGCTTAGTAGTAGCGAGGTTAAAACCGTTATCTTGCTATCAACTTAGTAGTAGCGAGGTTTAAAACCTGCGCTACTACTAAGTAGCAGTAGCGAGGGTTTTTAACCCTCGCTACTAGTAAGATTCTGTGTATAGGCTTTTCCCTAGTAGTGAGAGCCTGAACTATTACGAAGGGAAACTTCTGTTCCCATTCGACGCTAGCCAACACTCGATCCAACTTCTCAAACGTCGGATTTGGCAGTGCGTTAGCCCAAGTGAATTTTCTTCCCGATAGCTCAATCTCTCTCAGATCCAAACTTCCAATGTTAGTATTAAACATGAACAACCATCTGCCGTCAAAGTTATCATTGTTCTTCTCCTCACGCCTTCTAATGATATTGAAATCACCCCCCACCAGGATAGGAAACTGCTCAGGTTCGCAAATCCTAACCAGATCAGCCAAGAACTCAGGCTTAAGCTCGGGCTGTACGGCACCATATACCGCGATTGAACCCATCGGCCTTCGACCGCACCCGAAACTTGACTGCAAAGTCTCCCATTACCACACTTCAAACCTCGAGCGAATCGCATCGAACTCCGAGTAAGATCCCACCCAATCTCCCTCTCGGTGGCAGGCAATGCCAGTCAAAATCAATACCTCCCGACAAAGTATTTAGAAATTGTGGCAAAAAATTATCTCTACCAGTTTCCGATAAAGCGATAAAATCTAATCGATGCTCGACAGACGCCTCAGCAAGAAACCTTCTTTTAGCCAAGTATTTTAGACCTCTGCTATTCCAAAAGATTCCTTTCATAATTCATCATGGAATTTTTTAGCCGTACGGATCCTAGCACTCCTACGCAATGCGGACACCGGGTACACCTTCCGTTTCCACTTCGTTTGGTAACATTCTGGCTCTGCAACCGGTCCTCACAACCAGTCTCAGAAGGTCTAACCACAACATTCTGAGAAGTATCATCCTCCTCTTCCGACTCAGGTATGGGAGAAATAAGATCCACACAAAAATTATCGAGCACCCTGACCCCCAAAGCATCAAACTCAGAATCACTCATGGGCTTAACCGCCGCTAAGTTGTGAATCATCTCTAAAGCCCGCTCAGCCTCTAAATCCAAGAGACCACTAACAGAATTTGAAATTTCACTAACATTACTACCTAGTGAAACTCCTAATTGATTTGCATTATCAACAATCTCATCATTAGAAAAATACAAAATGGAATTAGAGGTATTAACCGACATACAAGTAGTGACCTCAACGTCACGAAGCTTGGTCGCCCTCATGGCGCACCGCTGCTGAATGTCGTCCACCTCCGGCTGATTCTGGAGACGGCCGCTCAACCGTCGTCCCTCAGAAATCGGATCCGGAATCCCTCCAAACGCTATAACCTCCTCCCGAGAGATCCTGCTTCAGGTGAGGCCTCCTGCCTCACCCCAAACACGAGGCCGGTCAACCTCCAAGGACTCCCCAGCGGTAGCGCCAGGAAGCAGTGAGGCACTCGCCAGCGCCGCAGACGTCGGGCGCGCCCAGCGCACCGGGGGAAGGGAGTGCATGGGCCACCTGCCCGAACCCCCCACCCAGCACCGGAGAGGCGGCCACCATAGGCGCCCTAGGAGAAGAGGGCTCCGAGGCCACCTGCCCCGAGCCCCCTCCTGACGGTGACGCCGCTACTTGAGGAGCGGAGGACGCAACGGGAGAAGAGGGATCCGAGGCCACCTGCCCCGGACCCCCTCCCAACGGTAAGACCGCCACCGCCAAGGCCTCGTCCAGCACTGTAGGAGAGAAGGACACGGGTGCCACCTGCCCCGAGTCCCCTACAGAAGGCGGCCACTGTGGCCCCTGCACCTCGGCAGGAGAAGAGAAACCCGAGGCCGCCTGCCCCGGGACCCCTCCCGACGAAACAACCTCCAACACCGAAGCCACATCCTGAGGAGAGACAACGTGCTGTGCACGTGAGGGAGTGGCCACCTACCGAATCACCTCCTCCTCTCCCCTGACCGAGACCGTCGAAGCCCCAGGAGCAGTGCTCACATCATCCTCAAAAACCAAAGCAGGCAACGCGAGCTCAAAAGCCTCATCCGGCTCCACCCGATCACTCCACAACCTCGGGGGTGCAGAAGCAGGTTCGAAGGACCCAAATCTCAGAGTCGTCGTAGGCACCGAGGAAGGTGGAACCGTCCCATCCCCGGTCGTCATGGACCCGGACCCCGATCCCTTGGACAACTGTCGTCCAGAATCGTCGACCAGAGTCTCCTTCGCTCCCGCTCTGTCATCGCCCTCGTGCATATCCACGTCAGACCCGTTAGCCGCGGCGGCCAACAGACTCTCATCCTCAAACTCAATCACAAGGTTATAAATCTTGCCTGGATAAGTCCACTTGACAACCTCAGGCACATACTCAATGTCCAGAATACTAACCAGAACCGAGCTATCCCGTGAGCTCTGGTAAACGCCATATCCACTCGCTCAGGCTTCCCCACCATAATGCCCAAGCTATCCACAACCCTAGCATCCTGCAACGGCTTGGAGGGAGCCCCGGAGAAACGCAACCACGCATGAGTAAGTGGCTTACCATGAGGCTCCACCTGTGTCCACTCATGAAACTCAAGGATGCAATCTGTACCTGGCACTTTGCACATCCCAAAACTCAGTAGCCTCTGCAAATCCTCCACCGAAGGGAACTCAACCCTAAACATTTTATCCGCGAGACTAACGAGCTCCCACTGGAATTCCCCAAGGGCTAACTCCCAGAGCCTCTGCACAATCTGGGTCTCAGAGACCTCTCCTCTGGTCACCTTGACAATCCCAGTGGTCATGCTCGGGGCCTCATCAGGAACCTCCCTCTCATTAGGAGACTCAAAAAAGTGAGCTCAGAACAGTATACTCCATACATCATAAGCGACGGTGCCTGATCTCGCAGAAGCGGACAGTCCCCCTAATCGTGTGTCGGCTTACAACAAGTATCACATAACAGAGCCACACACTCAGCAATGAAATGACCCTTGTCGCCACAACGATAGCATAACATCTTCTCCTTCTTGCGCGCCCACTTGGATGCCCTATCTGACTCAACCCTGTCCGGCACCTCCACAGACACATCACCCATAACCTCGTTCTCAGGAACCTGAACAATAGGGAGAGCCGTCACAACCTCCATAGCCTGACCGGTCAACACCGGCTCCTCGGCAGCCCCGCCATCGGTCGTCTGCTTGACAACAACGGTCGGAGGCGGTTGTTGTGGACTGTACCGGCCACCTCGACCGCCTCTACCACCACGATGACCGTGGAAACCTCCCCGCTGCCGATAACCCGGGCAAGATGCCCCCTCAACGAAACCACCGGTAGGACCCAGAAACGACCTCTCAGCCGAACCGTCGCTCTGCCAAGCATATCCACGACCTCCACCCATATACGAAGAGCCGCGGTGCTGACCAGCTCCATAGGCATTGTAGCCATCATCCCCCATTGACCCCGGGGCGCAGCCGAAGCACCACCAACGGCGTTGGTTTGCGGCGGCGGAGCCTGCGACAGAACCGGCGTAGTCCGATTCTGAGACGGGCGAGCAACGAAGTGAGGTGGAGGGGCCGACCGAGGCTGCGGACCCGTAGTCACCCCCTGGCTCCCCGGCCCAGGTGGCCTGGGCGGCGTAGCACCCCGTCCCGCAGCGGCTGTTGGGGAACGTAGTAATTTCAAAAAAAATCCTACGCACACGTAAGATCATGGTGATGGCATAGCAACGAGAGGGGAGAGTGTTTTCCATGTACCCTCGTAGACCGTAAGCGGAAACGTTATGACAACACGGTTGATGTAGTCGTACATCTTCATGATCCGACCGATCCAAGTACCGAACGTACGGCACCTCTGAGTTCAGCACACGTTCAGCTCGATGACGATCCCCGGACTCCGATCCAGCAAAGTGTCGGGGATGAGTTCCGTCAACACGACGGCGTGATGACGATGATGATTTTCTACCGGCGCAGGGCTTCGCCTAAACTCCGCGCCGATATGACCGAGGTGGAATATGGTGGAGGGGGGCACCGCACACGGCTAAGGAACGATCTTGAAGATCAACTTGTGTGTTCTAGGGTGCCCCCTGCCCTCGTATATAAAGGAGAAAGGGGGGGTGCGGCCGGCCCTAGGATGAGGCGCGCCGGAGGAGTCCTACTCCCACCGGGAGTAGGACTCCCCCCTTTCCCTAGTTGGATTAGGACTTGGGGGGAGGGAAAGAGGAAAGGGGGGCGCCCCCCCCCCTTCCTTGTCCTATTCGGACTAGGGGGAGGGGGTGCGCGGCCTGCCCTGGCCGGCCCTTCTCTTCTCCCTCATGGCCCACTAAGGCCCATTAACCCCCGGGAGGGTTCCGGTAACCCCCCGGTGTTCCGGTAAAATCGCGATTTCACCTGGAACCATTCCGATGTCCAAACATAGGCATCCAATATATCACTCTCTATGTCTCGACCATTTCGAGACTCCTCGTCATGTCCGTGATCACATCCGGGACTCCGAACAAACTTCGATACATCAAAACTTATAAACTCATAATAAAACTATCATTGTAACGTTAAGCGTGCGGACCCTACGGGTTCGAGAACTATGTAGACATGACCTAGAACTGTTCTCGGTCAATAACCAATAGCGGAACCTGGATGCCCATATTGGCTCCTACATATTCTACGAAGATCTTTATCGGTCAAACCGCATAACAACATACGTTGTTCCCTTTGTCATCGGTATGTTACTTGCCCGAGATTCGATCGTCGGTATCCAATACCTAGTTCAATCTCGTTACCGGCAAGTCTCTTTACTCGTTATGTAATGCATCATTCGGTAACTAACTCATTAGCTACATTGCTTGCAAGGCTTATAGTGATGTGCATTACCGAGAGGGCCCAGAGATACCTCTCCAACAATCGGAGTGACAAAACTTAATCTCGAAATACGCCAACCCAACATGTACATTTGGAGACACCTGTAGTACTCCTTTATAATCACCCAGTTACGTTGTGACGTTTGGTAGCACCCAAAGTGTTCCTCCGGTAAACGAGAGTTGCATAATCTCATAGTTACAGGAACATGTATAAGTCATGAAGAAAGCAATAGCAATATACTAAACGATCAAGTGCTAGGCTAACGGAATGGGTCATGTCAATCACATCATTCTCCTAATGATGTGATCCCATTAATCAAATGACAACACATGTCTATGGTTAGGAAACATAACCATCTTTGATTAATGAGCTAGTCAAGTAGAGGCATACTAGTGACTATATGTTTGTCTATGTATTCACACATGTATCATATTTCCGGTTAATACAATTCTAGCATGAATAATAAACATTTATCATGATATGGGGAAATAAATAATAACTTTATTATTGCCTCTAGGACATATTTCCTTGGTCTCCCACTTGCACTAGAGTCAATAATCTAGATTACACAAGAATGATTCTAACACCCATGGAGTCTTGGTGCTGATCATGTTTTGCTCGTGAGAGAGGCTTAGTCAACGGGTCTGCAACATTCAGATCCGTATGTATCTTGCAAATCTCTATGTCTCCCACTTGGACTTGGTCCCGGATGGAATTGAAGCGTCTCTTGATGTGCTTGGTCCTCTTGTGAAATCTGGATTCCTTTGCCAAGGCAATTGCACCAGTATTGTCACAGAAGATCTTCATTGGTCCCGATGCACTAGGTATGACACCTAGATCGGAAATGAACTCCTTCATCCGACTCCTTCATTTGCTGCTTCGAAGCAGCTATGTACTCCGCTTCACATGTAGATCCCGCCACGACGCTTTGTTTAGAATTGCACCAACTTACAGCTCCACCGTTTAATAAAAACACGTATCCGGTTTGCGATTTAGAACTGTCCGGATCAGTGTCAAAGCTTGCATCGACGTAACCATTTACGACTAGCTCTTTGTCACCTCCATATACGAGAAACATATCCTTAGTCCTTTTCGGTATTTCAGATGTTCTTGACCGCTGTCCAGTGATCCACTCCTGGATTACTTTGGTACATTCCTGCCAAGCTTATTGCTAAGCACACGTCAGGTCTGGTACACAACATTGCATACATGATAGAGCCTATGGCTGAAGCATAGGGAACATCTTTCATTTTCTCTCTATCTTCTGCTGTGGTCGGGCATTGAGTCTGACTCAACTTCACACCTTGTAGTACGGGCAAGAACCCTTTCTTTGCCTGATCCATTTTGAACTTTTTCAAAACTTTATCAAGATATCTGCTTTGTGAAAGTCCTATTAAGCGTCTTGATCTATCTCTATAAATCTTGATGCCCAATATGTAAGCAGCTTCACCGAGGTCTTTCATAGAAAAACTTTTATTCAAGTATCCCTTTATGCTATCCAGAAATTCTATATCATTTCCAATTAATAATATGTCATCTACATATAATATCGAAATGCTACTGAGCTCCCACTCACTTTCTTGTAAATACAAAGCTTCTCCAAAAGTCTCAGATAAAACCATATGCTTTGATCACACTATCAAAGCGTTTATTCCAACTCCGAGATGCTTGCACCAGTCCATAAATGGATCACTGGAGCTTGCACACTTTGTTAGCACCTTTTGGATCAACAAAACCTTCTGGTTGCATCATATACAACTCTTCTTCCGTAAATCCATTCAAGAATGCAGTTTTGACATCCATTTGCCAAATTTCATAATCATAAATGCAGCAATTGCTAACATGATTGAGACAGAGTTAAGCATCGCTACTGGTGAGAAAGTCTCATCGTAGTCAACCCCTTGAACTTGTCGAAAACCTTTTGCAACAAGTCGAGCTTTATAGACGATTACATTACCATCGCGTCGGTCTTCTTCTTAAAGATCCATTTATTCTCAATGGCTTGCCGATCATCGGCAAGTCAACCAAAGTCCATACTTTGTTCTCATACATGGATCCCATCTCGATTTCATGGCCTCTAGCCATTTTATGAATCTGGGCTCATCATCGCTTCCTCATAGTTCGTAGGTTCATCATGGTCAAGTAACATGACTTCCAGAATAGGATTACCGTACCACTCTGGTGCGGATCTTACTCTGGTAGACCTACAAAGTTTAGTAGAAACTTGATCCAAAGTTTCATGATCAATATCATTAGCTTCCTCACTAATTGGTGTAGTTGTCACAGGAACCGGTTCTTGTGATGAGCTACTTTCCAATAAGGGAGCAGGTATAGTTACCTCATCAAGTTCCACTTTCCTCCCACTCACTTCTTTCGAGAGAAACTCCTTCTCTAGAAAGGATCCGAATTTAGCAACGAAAATCTTGCCCTCAGATCTGTGATAGAAGGTGTACCCAACAGTCTCTTTTGGGTATCCTATGAAGACACATTTCTCCGATTTGGGTTCGAGCTTATCTGGTTGAAGTTTCTTCACATAAGCATCGCAGCCCCAAACTTTAAGAAACGACAACTTTGGTTTCTTGCCAAACCACAGTTCATGAGGCGTCGTCTCAACGGATTTTGATGGTGCCCTATTTAGCGTGAATGCGGCCGTCTCTAAAGCATAACCCCAAAACGATAGCGGTAAATTAGTAAGAGACATCATAGATCGCACCATATCTAGTAAAGTACGATTACGACGTTCAGACACACCATTTCGTTGTGGTGTTCCGGGTGGCGTGAGTTGCGAAACTATTCCGCATTGTTTCAAATGTAAACCAAACTCGTAACTCAAATATTCTCCTCCACGATCAGATCGTAGAAACTTTATTTTCTTGTTACGATGATTTTCCACTTCACTCTGAAATTCTTTGAACTTTTCAAATGTTTCAGACTTGTGTTTCATTAAGTAGATATACCCATATCTTCTTAAATAATCTGTGAAGGTGAGAAAATAACGATACCCGCCGCGAGCCTCAACATTCATTGGACCACAAACATCAGTATGTATGATTTCCAATAAATCAGTTGCTCGCTCCATAGTTCCGGAGAATGGCGTTTTAGTCATCTTGCCCATGAGGCACAATTCGCAAGTACCAAGTGATTCCAAAAGCCCATCAGTATGGAGTTTCTTCATGCGCTTTATACCGATATGACCTAAACGGCAGTGCCACAAATAAGTCGCACTATCATTATCAACTCTGCATCTTTTGGCTTCAACACTATGAATATGTGTATCACTACTATCAAGATTCAATAAAAATAGACCACTCTTCAAGGGTGCATGACCATAAAAGATATTACTCATATAAATAGAACAACCATTATTCTCTGACTTAAATGAATAACCGTCTCGCATCAAACAAGATCCAGATATAATGTTCATGCTCAACGCTGGCACCAAATAACAATTATTTAGGTCTAAAACTAATCCCGGTGGTAGATGTAGAGGTAGCATGCCGACCGCGATCACATCGACTTTGGAACCATTTCCCACGCGCATCGTCACCTCGTCCTTAGCCAATCTTCGCTTAATCCGTAGTCCCTGTTTTGAGTTGCAAATATTAGCAGCAGAACCAATATCAAATACCGGTACTCTTTGTTAGCATTAGTAAGGTACACATCAATAACATGTATATCACATATACCTTTGTTCACTTTGCCATCCTTCTTATCCGCCAAATACTTGGGGCAGTTCCGCTTCGATGTCTAGTCGCTTGCATAGAAGCACTCGGTCTCGTGCTTAGGTCCAGACTTGGGTTTCTTCTCTTGAGCGACAACTTGTTTGCTGTTCTTCTTGAAGTTCCCTTCTTCTTCCCTTTGCCCTTTTTCTTGAAGCTGGTGGTCTTGTTGACCATCAACACTTGATGCTCCTTCTTGATTTCTACCTCCGCGGCTTTTAGCATCGTGAAGAGCTCGGGAATAGTCTTGTCCATCCCTTGCATATTATAGTTCATCACGAAGCTCTTGTAGCTTGGTGGCAGTGATTGAAGAATTCTGTAAATGACACTATCCTCAGGAAGATTAACTCCCAGTTGAATCAAGTGATTATTATACCTAGACATTTTGAGTATGTGTTCACTTGCAGAACTATTCTCCTCCATCTTGCAGCTATAGAACTTATTGGAGACTTCATATCTCTCAATCCGGGCATTTGCTTGAAATATTAACTTCAACTCCTAGAACATCTGTAGGATCGAAAGTATGTCTAGAGGGGGGTGATTAGACTACTTGTCAATATAAAAATTCTGCCTTTTGACAAAGAACAGTTTTTGGCAGATTCACAATTATGATCAAGTCAAGCATCACCCTACACATGCAATTCTAGAGTATAGGCAGCGGAAAGTAAATTGCACATGTAGTAAAGAGAGGTGGAGAAGAGCAAATGCAATTTTGGAGACGCGGTGATTTTTCTCGTGGTTCCGATAGGTGGCGCTATCATACATCCACGTTGATGGAGACTTCAACCCACGGAGGGTAACGGCCATGAGTCCACGGAGGGCTCCACCCACGAAGGGTCCACGAAGAAGCAACCTTGTCTATTCCATCATGGCCTCACGCCCACGGAGGGCTAGCCTTACTCGGGTAGATCTTCACGAAGTAGGCGATCTCCTTGCCCTTACAAACTTCTTGGTTCAACTCCACATCTCGACGACGGAGGCTCCCAAGCGACACCTAACCAATCTAGGAGGCACCACCTCCAAAAGGTAATAGATGTTGTAGATGATGATGAACTCCTTGCTCTTGTGCTTCAAATGATAATCTCCCCAACACTCAACTCTCCTCACCGATTTGGCTGTGGTGGAAGAAAGGATTGAGTGGAAAGCAACTTGGGAAGGCTAGAGATCAAGCTTCATATGGTGGGAGTGGAGCAACTTGATCTCAACACAAGGGTAGGTAGTTCTCTTCTCGAAATGTAAGGTAGGAGTGGTAGTTCTTTTCGATGGCTCTCTCCACGAATGAAGAGGGGTGGAGGGGTATAAATAGCCTCCACACAAAATCCAACCGTTACACACATTTGAGCAATCTCGGTGGGACCGAAGTGGACAACTCGGTGAGACCGATAGTTCAAATAATGTGAGCGTTGGGATTTTCGTGGGACCAAATATACAATCTCGGTTAGTCCGATTCGTGCAATGACAAGAGCATGCCGTTTCGGTGGGACCGACTTCATCATCTCGGTGACACCGATTTGATGATGAAGTCATGTAAACTTGGCAACTCATGTTCGGTGAGACCGAGTTGAGAATCGAAAATCCGAGTTTACTAGGGTTTGGCTTATGGCTGAGGTGGTTCATCTCGGTGTGATTGAGTTTGGAATATCGGTGGGACCGAGACTACTTATTAGTGTATATGGCGGTGAAAGTTGCTTGATAGTTTAGGAGATGTATCACTAAGCACTTGAGCAAACGGATCATCATCATAACCTCATCCCTTTTAATAGTATTGGCTTTTCCTATGGACTCAATGTGATCTTGGATCACTAAACCAAAAATGGAGTCTTGAGCTTTTCCAATGCTTGCCTTAGCATTTTGGGGGTCCACTTCTTGATCCTTGCCATACCCATATCAATGAACTCTCTGAAATGATTCTCAAGTAACTATTAGTTCAATGATATATATGTTGTTATTAATTACCAAAACCACCCGGGATTAGTTGCACTTTCAATCTCCCCTTTTGGTAATTGATGACAACATATAGATCAAACTTCGACAAAGGATATAATCAATGAATAATATCGTCGCTTTGAGAAGTATGTGATAAGCAAGAGCTCCCCCTAAATTTGTGCATTATTTAAGATTTGCGTTTGAATGCAAATGCACAATCGATTAGGATCATGGGTCACTCTTCCATGTCACATACATCTTGGTGGAGCGCACAAAATGATAAGAATGAACAGCATGCACCCAATCACCAAGACATGAGTAAATGGTCATACGAGATAGGAATGGCATATGATAAGCATTAAGCACACATTAAAGCATAGTACGACCAAGCACTCATTAAGGTAGAATCAAACGGAGTATCAAACACACTGAATGTCTCGAAAACCAAAAGTATCTCAAAGAAACCGCAAAAGAACGAAAGAGCAAAAGCGCAAAGACAACAGCACTCTCTCTCTCGAAGCCCTATGATCTATACAATTTCTCCCCCTTTGGCAACAAGTTACCAAAAAGTGAAAAAGCATAGAGCTAAGCGTCACTGTGGACTCTGCTTTGGCGGCTCCCGTGCAGGTTGATGTCGGAGTTGATATGACAGACATCGGCGAAGACTTGGTGATGTCTGTCTTTGGAGGAGTGGACACTTTGGAACTGGAGCTGGAGTAGGAGCAATCGCTGGAACTGTGGAGGTCTTTGAAGCTGTAGTCCCGTGTCGATCCCATGGAATAGCAGGTGATCGGGATCCTTTGGGAACCGGAGCATTCTGTCGATGAGAATCTGGACTAAGTCATCCTGCAACTCACGCATAAGCTCGCCTTGTCCTGCTTTGCTTCCTCAATGTCGCCTCGAGCTTGTTGGCGGTCACTTGTACTTGATCGACTTCACGCCCAGGCGTGGATCTTCTCGTCAACAATCCTCTCTAAGCTCTCCTGAGACTGTTCAATGCTGGCTAAGCGTTGTTCAATCCTTTGAGTAGCTTCAAGAATTTGCTCTCCGAAACTCTTTGGTTTAGCTGCTGCTGCTGCTGCTTTGTCAGCTTTGGATTTCTTAGCAGCTGCGATCTTGGCTTGACCTTCAACAGATGTCGGATCCTCCTCATCCATCACAACAACATTGTCTTCATGCTCTGGCTGCAACGGTAAATGTTCTCTATCCAACAAGAATTTGCCCGTGCCAAACTTGGCATTGATAAGCATCTGAATCATGGGCAAATCCACATGACCTTTTCTCGTCATTGCAGTCCTCTTAATGGTCTCTACCATCAAGTCCATCACCTTGAAAGGTGCTCTCTCATCAAGTATGTGCAGCATGTTGATAGAGTATCCTCGATCATGCCATCATCTCCAGATTTGGGCATCAAGGTATGCCTCAAAATGGTATTAGTGGTAGGTAAGCCTGCTGGAGATGGTAGATCGAGCCGAGCTTCCAGTTGCAAATCCTCTGCTGGAACCTCTTTGTACATGTTTTCATGGATTCATGATTCTTCTTTGGAATCCCATATACATCAATATCATCTTCTCGTTGCCTTTGGAGCATTGAATTTCTGCCCATTCTTCAACAGAAGAAGAAAACCTTTGACCCAGTCATCCACATAATCTTTCCATCGGGGTAGAAGTGAGTGTGGCATAAAATTGCATTATCATCTCATTGTTCCAACTGGTCAATTTCGACCTACAAAATCTGCAACTCCACATGCGGTGAAACTTTCATGCACATGTGGAAAGAAATCTCTGTGCTCTTATTTGTCAATGTACTTCCAATCAACATATCGGGTGTATCTGCGACTATGGGCTTCTTGTCCATCAAGACGGTCTCATAGAAGTCCTGCTGCTCTACGGTGTGAAATCTGGGATCTACAAAGCAGTTCTTCTCCTCTCACGGCATATGGGCGGTTTGTCTCCATAGCACGAGACCTCTATCTTTCTAGCTGGTGGCTGCAGGAGGCATGCCACTTGGTGTACTCCTCTCACCATCATCGGATGAGCTACTAGGATCGGGACTAGTGCACGCCTCTGGAATGTCTCGCAATGGGTGTCTCGACTGTTCTCACAGTCACTGGCATCTGACATGGCTGACAACCTGTGAATAGATAAGGTGTAGGCAGAGAAGAAGAGTCATCACAAAATGCAGAAGTTTTTGCAAAAAAATAAAAAATGAGTTCAAATTCTAGTATTAAGTTTTCACAGAAGACATTTCGGTCAGACCGAGTTTAAGGTTCGGTGAATCCGAAGTGTTAAACAGGAGCTTGGCACACCACTTTCGGTTTGACCGAAGTGGGTTTCGGTCCTGCCGAAAACACTAGGGTTTCACAGAATCTTCATTTCGGTCACACCGATTTTGCACAACTTCGGTTGGACCGAAGGGTGCGAGGTAATGGCCATAGGCCAAATCGGTCATACCAAAAATATAAAATCGGTCTCATCGAGATGTGTTCATGAAACCTAACCTAAAACTTTTACTCGAATCTAGTTCAAACGAACCAATCTGTGTACAGGAGGATTTCAATCGTGGCAAGATACTAGGCAATCCAAGCGTGCATTGAATCGGAGATGGGAGCACGAGTGGGATCAAAACTCACCCTAACTTGGTGGAGTTTTTCTCTGGCGGCAACGGCTCGGAGGAGATGGCCGTTGACGGCGACGGAGACTGTGGCGAGGGCGCACAGCGACGGACGGCGACGATCCGGAGACCAAGGCGGCGGCAGCAAGGGTGTGGGGCGAAAGCGTTTGAAGGAGGAATCAGCGGCCCTCGGAATATATACCCCTTATTGTCGGTGGGACCGAGTTGTAAAACTTCGGTGGCACCGAGATGGATAACGCTAGGCGATTATGCACTTGATCACGCCGAAAATCACAACTCGGTTTCACCGAGATGAAAACCTAGATCGATCTAAATGCTTTCGGTTCGACCGAGTTTGAGTGAGTTGGTCTGACCGAAATCAATTAGAAGGTTTTGGAAATTAGCCCTTGACGGATCGGTGGCTCCGAGTGCTCCTCACCCGGAGGGTCCGAAAATGACTTGTTCAAAATTTGTGATGTAAGCATGAATAGAATTTGAGACAAGAAAGCATAGATAGCTAGGGGAGGTACTTAGGCATTCTTGTCCATCCATTTGGTCGAAAAATCAAAACGACCAAAACAACAAATGGATGTCCTCGAATGGATAAAATCATGCATCCAACATGCTCACACAATAAGATAGCAAATGAAATATGTGTCAAACATGCACAACCAAAACTCTAGCAACTAACACACAATTTGTCGATGACTAGGTCATCTTTATATGAGTATATTGACTTAGGAGCCAAATGAGAACATTTGATCATAGGTCATACTCATCGTTTAAGCACAAGTGGGGTTACCACTTTTACATAAAGCATTGATGTGTTCACATCATTTGAAGATGCTTTAGCTCAATTTTTAGAGCAAAGCTCCCCTAGATGTGAGAACCCTTTTAAAGGGTCAAACTAACCTTGGGTTGTCGTAGAAGACTTCATGTAGATGTTGAAGATGTGGATGCTCAATGTTGATGGAGATCATCAAGAGTTGGGAGCTATCCTTTGGATTGGGCACTTTCAATACCTACATGGGTTAGTCCCACAAGGAACAAACAAGGATATCCATGGACATAGATTGAAGTTCACAATAGATGATGTCCATGAAAGCAATGATTACCTTGTCCCTTGACTTACCAACAAGAGGGTTTGTGACTCCATGAACTAGTGCACGATGTGGAAGTTGATTGCACAAGTTTTGCCAAAATGAATGTGAGTGAAGTATGTTGGCGGAGTCACCCTCAAGAACTTTCTAGTTCTTCTTCTTGGGATCCACATCATCTTGATGGGAATCCTTGGGGTTGTAGTTGAGCTTGACGAAGTAGAACTTGGCGTTTCCTTGGGAACCCACTTGACCATGGCTTGAGGTGCTTCAACAAATGCATCAATCTCCTCTTGAAGCTTGTCCTTGCCTTTTAGCTTGTGGTCTTGTGGTGGAAGGTCATCTTGAGCTTGTTCCACATTGGAAGAAGTAGGATCATACTTCTCCTTTTGAGGAACAAACTATAGAGTAGGATATTGACCTTCTTCCCACTCAACGCCTTCGGCGTTGAACTTTCGCTCAAAACCAATTCCTTGATTCTTCCGGTGCCTTCCTTGCTTGCGAACAATTTCCTCAAAGTTCTTGCTTCCGGCAAGGCTCTTGTAGACACCTTTCTCTATGATCCCTTTCAATAAACTATTCTCTTGTTCAAGTGTAACTTGGCTTGAAACATTGTTAGTGGAATCAAGAGAACTACTAGAAGCAACAACATTGGATTTAGCATGGTTATTGTTACTGCTAGAGGAAGAATTTTCTTATGCTTGTCATGCTTAGTCTTAATGGGTGGCAAGAAATTAGACAAGAGAAGTCGTTTGGCAAGATATGAAGAACTCTTCTTTGAAGATCGTCATTGATTGCTTTTAGAAACTCATGTTCTTGCTCTAGAGTGAGCTTCTCGAGCGTAGCTTCTCATGAGATCTTAGGAGCTCTCTATGATCTTCTTGAGTTGTTTCATGAGCTAACTTAAGAGTGTTTAGTTCTTTAGTTAGGCGCTCAATCTCCTTCATAGCATTGTCATTCGACTCTTCTCGACTATAAAGACTACTAGCATGTTCATCATTACTAGGCTCTTTGGATTTATCATGCAAGAGCTCATCTTCACCAAGCAAGTCATCCTCATCACTATCAAGTCAATGAATTCAGGGTGTGATACCTTGGGGCCTTTAGCCATGAAGCATCTTCCAATTCCCTCATTTGGTGAATCAAATAAGTCGTAGGAGTTGGAGTTGGAGGATCGAGAGCAAGACCGCAACACCTTCATCTTGGCTGTAGTCGGAGTCGGAGTGATAGCTTCCTTGGATTGATTGTCGAGTCGGAGCGGAGACCCATTCACCTACATGAGCTTGATGTTTTCTTCTTGTGTAGCTCCTTGATGACTTGTCTTTCCTCTCCGAATCCTTGCTTCTCCGAGAGGGTCTTCGTTCATAACGATCATCTCTACTCCTTCTCTCTTTCGAGGTGACTCATCTCTTGAGCTTCTTCTTCTTGGAGATTCTTCTCTTCTCTTGTGGGGAGCCGTACACTCATTTGAGTAGTGTCGGGTCTTCCACAATTGTAGCAGATTCGATCACGACTAGAAGATCTCTTTTCATCATATGATCTAGACTTTGAGCTTCTCTCTTTGCCTCTATTCTTGTAGAATTTGTTGAAGTTCTTGACCATTAGGCTTATCTCTTCATTGGAAACTAACTTGTCACTTGAGGTTGTGGGAGCATCACTTGTAGCTTTGTAAGCACCACTTGACTTGTTGTGAAGCTCTTCCTTATCCTTAAGTGTCATCTCATGAGCAACAATTCTTCCAATGACTTGGTTGGCTTGAGAGTCTTGTAGTTTGGCATCATTTGGATCAAAGTGCACACGGTGTCATACTTTCCATCCAAAGCTCGAGAATCTTCTTGATGATGAATCGGTCGGTCATTTCTTCGCTTCCTAAGCCGGCAATCTCATTTGTGATGAGAGCAAGCCTAGAGTACATTTCAGCGACTCCTTCACCATCCTTCATCTTGAACTTGTCAAGTTGACCTTGAAGAATATCTAGCTTTGATTCCTTCACGGACTCGGTACCTTCGTGCATTTCAACCAAAGTATCCCAAATCTCTTTTGCATTCTCAAGGCGGCTGATTTTGTTGAACTCCTCGGGACACAAGGCATTGAAGAGAATGTCACAAGCTTGAGCATTGTTTTGCAACATCCGCAATTCTTCCGGTGTAGCTCCGCGATCCGGAACTTTTCCTTCCTCGAAGAATTCACCTTGCATACCAACACAAATAATGCCCCATGCGGCTGGGTTATGACCAAGAATATGCATTTTCATTTTATGCTTCCAACTAGCAAAATTTGTACCATCAAAGTAAGGACCTCTCTGAAAATTACCCTCACTAGGCGCCATACTCTCCTAGGTTGTGAAACCAAGCTTATGGAGTCAATGCAATGGAAACCAATACAATGGAGACCAAAGCTCTGATACCACTTGTAGGATCGAAAGTATGTCTAGAGGGGGGGTGATTAGACTACTTGTCAATATAAAAATTCTGCCTTTTGACAAAGAACAGTTTTTGGCAGATTCACAATTATGATCAAGTCAAGCATCACCCTACACATGCAATTCTAAAGTATAGGCAGCGGAAAGTAAATTGCACATGTAGTAAAGAGAGGTGGAGAAGAGCAAGCGCAATTTTGGAGACGCGGTGATTTTTCCGTGGTTCCGATAGGTGGTGCTATCGTACATCCACGTTGATGGAGACTTCAACCCACGGAGGGTAACGGTTGCTTGAGAGTCCACGGAGGCTCCACCCACGAAGGGTCCACGAAGAAGCAACCTTGTCTATTCCATCATGGCTCACGCCCACGGAGGGCTAGCCTTACTCGGGGTAGATCTTCACGAAGTAGGCGATCTCCTTGCCCTTACAAACTTCTTGGTTCAACTCCACATCTCGACGACGGAGGCTCCCAAGAGACACCTAACCAATCTAGGAGGCACCACCCTCCAAAAGGTAATAGATGTTGTAGATGATGATGAACTCCTTGCTCTTGTGCTTCAAATGATAATCTCCCCAACACTCAACTCTCCTCACTGATTTGGCTGTGGTGGAAGAAAGGATTGAGTGGAAAGCAACTTGGGAAGGCTAGAGATCAAGCTTCATATGGTGGGAGTGGAGCAACTTGATCTCAACACAAGGGTAGGTAGTTCTCTTCTCGTAAATGTAAGGTAGGAGTGGTAGTTCTTTTCGATGGCTCTCTCCACGAATGAAGAGGGGTGGAGGGTATAAATAGCCTCCACACAAAATCCAACCGTTACACACATTTGAGCAATCTCGGTGGGACGAAGTGGACAACTCGGTGAGACCGATAGTTCAAATAATGTGAGCGTTGGGATTTTCGTGGGACTGAATATACAATCTCGGTTAGTCCGATTAGTGCAATGACAAGAGCATGCCAGTTTGGTGGGACCGACTTCATCATCTCGGTGACACCGATTTGATGATGAAGGATTCTGAAACTTGGCAACTCATGTTCGGTGAGACCGAGTTCGAATCGGAAAATCCGAGTTTACTAGGGTTTGGCTTATGGATGAGGTGGTTCATCTCGGTGTGGTGAGTTTGGAATATCGGTGGGACCGAGACTACTTATGAGTGTATATGGCGGTGAAAGTTCTGATAGTTTAGGAGATGTATCACTAAGCACTTGAGCAACGGATCATCATCATAACCTCATCCCTTTTAATAGTATTGGCTTTTCCTATGGACTCAATGTGATCTTGGATCACTAAACCAAAAATGGAGTCTTGAGCTTTTGCCAATGCTTGCCTTAGCATTTTGGGGGTCCACTTCTTGATCCTTGCCATACCCATATCACTGAACTCTCTGAAATGATTCTCAAGTAACTATTAGTTCAATGATATATATGTTGTTATTAATTACCAAAACCACCCGGGGATTAGTTGCACTTTCAACATCTCATATGCTCCATGACGTTCAAAACGTCGTTGAAGACCCGGTTCTAAGCCGTAAAGTAGGGGTGGGCATAAAAACTGATGAACCGAACACCGAACCGAAACCGTAACTGAAAAAACCGAATTTTCGGTTTTTACCAATGATGCAGAAGAATTCGGTTTCTACTCTCAATAACCGAATTAACTTCGGTAAGTTTGGTTTTATTTTCGCTTAACCGGAAAAGATACCGAACAGTGGGTACGCATGTATTCCAGCCAGTTGTACGTCGCTACGGAGCATGCAATCCAGCCCGCGTGCACCTGCGCGACCACATGCGTGCAGGCCCTACAACCAACATGCATGCAAGGCCCAAAGGAAGCTCAGCCACGTGACTGCATGAGCCCATGGGCTTTTTTTTATATTTTTTATTTTAGTCGACTTAGTGGGCTTGTTGGCATAAGGCAGAGCGACCGACCGGCAACCATCATGTTTATTCCCACCTCGTTTGTTTAAGGAGAAGTAGACAACAAATCGTCTATATAATAGGCCATGCGTGAGTGTGTTGGGAAAAGCGCACTATTCACATCTCGGTGTATCGGTATATACCGAAATCGAACCGAAATTTTCGATCAACCGAAATATCGGTTACCTGTTTTGCACTGCCATTTTCGGTTTCCAGTTCAGCAAACCGAATTTAATAAAATACCGAACGGTAAAAACCGAATTTTCGGTTTATACCGAACGCCCAGGCCTAACGTAAAGCATGGCACACTGAATTATCGAGTAGTCATCAGCTTTGCTCTGCCAGACGTTCTAAACATCGTCAGTTGCATCAGCAGCAGGCCTAGCACCCAGCGGTGCTTCCAGGACGTAATTCTTCTGTGCAGCAATGAGGATAATCCTCAGGTTACGGACCCAGTCCATGTAATTGCTACCATCATCTTTCAACTTTGCTTTCTCAAGGAACGCATTAAAATTCAACGGAACAACAGCACGAGCCATCTATCTACAACAAACATAGACAAGAAAAATACTATCAGGTACTAAGTTCATGATAAATTAAGTTCAATTAATCATATTACTTAGGAACTCCCACTTAGATAGACATCCCTCTAATCTTCTAAGTGATTACGTGATCTATATCAACTACACCATGTCCGATCGTCACGTGAGATGGAGTAGTTTCAATGGTGAACATCAATATGTTGATCATATCTACTATATGATTCACGCTCGACCTTTCGGTCTCCATGTTCCGAGGCCATATCTGTTATATGCTAGGCTTGTCAAGTTTAACTTTGAGTATTCGCGTGTGCAACTATTTTGCACCGTTGTATTTGAGCGTAGAGCCTATCACACCCGATCATCACGTGGTGTCTCGGCACGAAGAACTTTCATAGCGGTGCATACTCGGGGATACGGCACAATGGAACCACAGCGCGAGCGTGCAGCGAGGACCCGTCGCAAGGATTCTTTTCAGATTAAGTCCTGCATAAACCTTTCTTCTTGTCTTTTGTTGATCACATCCCACGGTTTTCACCATAACCAACGAGGAGGTGGCGTTTTGGCATCGGCCGCCCGAAATTCTCTTTGTACTGGACACTTGGGGCTTAGGGCATTGTTACGCCCGTTATTATAAAGACCGAACACCTTAGGGAGTGTTCGGCGTCTCGAGATTATGCCTTATATGCATCAGCTCCGAGTCATGTCTTTGGTCAAATGTTGGGTTTGCCGGCTCCTGTGTTTTGCAGCCTTACGTTCCGTATCATCGGCTAACGGCACCGGAAGAACTCACTGCAATTGTGCCCGGTTAATTTGGGCGAGCACCTCGGTAGAAAGCGGCGACTATCATGATATAGCGAGAGACTGGTCAACCACTCGATCGACTATCGGAATGTTTAGAATTCCGCCGCTTTGACGAAGGACCGTTTCTCGGTCAGGCACATACGCGCCCCGAATTCGGAGAGCGCGATGCCCCTAGGGGCTATGTCGTAGCCCCACCTTCGAACTCCTATGGCTAAGTGAAAGTGATAAAGCATTATAGTTCGGTTGCCTCGTTTGCTATGCTACCACCTCCTTTACAGGACCAAGACGTTGGATTAAATGTGAAAACGCGCTATTTTGCAAACACCCCCGCACCATGTGCGTGGGGGCTGAAGCCGAAGACTGCCATCTTTCAGGTTATACACAAGTATACATTAAACGGCCGCAAAGGAGATATTTCAATACTTGCACGCACAAGTACAAAAAGCGCTTATATTATAAACATCGTTTTACAAATCATAAAGTTCATTTGAACACGACATTTTTTGAGCACTGCAACTCTATTACACGAGCACCATGCAGAACTTCCCCAAAATAGTGCTCGGCGGGTAACCGGCTCTCGTCCGAACCCTGGGTCACAACAGCGGTGGCATCCATCTCCGTCCAGTATGTCTTCACACGGGCGAGGGCCATCCGTGCACCCTCTATGCAGGCCGACCGCTTCATCGCCTTGATATGCGACACCGCCCCAAGAAATTGCTGCAATAAGCCAAAATAACTCTTCGGCTTGGGCCTATCCAGCCAGACATGAGCCACGATATCTGTCATGGCAAGCCCGGACAGCCTATTCAACTCAGCCCACTCAGCCAACCGATCGGTCAGCGGAAGTGAACGCTCCGGACTATGAAATTGAGACCAAAACAGCTCTTCCGTCTCGTGATCCTTCTGACATCGGAAGTGCACAACGGCATCTGCCGCACTTGCCGCTAAATCCATATAAGGATACTCCGGACCCCATAGCTGGCCAAGCTGAGCATACTTTGGATCTGTAAACCCCCGGCGCAGCAGAAACGGCCGGCCAGCCACAATATCTCCGGCCTGGCGCAGCTCCTTCTTTATAGCCCGCATTGCAGAACGAGCATCCTTGGCTTTGGCGGTGGCCTTCTTCAGGTCTTCTCGCTCCGCCTAGCGTTCTTTTTCAAGAACCACATAGCGGTCGGTAGCATCTTTCAACTTCACGACCATTTCGGCCATCTCCTCCCTGCTATGGCGGTGAGCAGCCCTTTCGGCTTCTAGCTCTTCGGCCGCCCTTAAGGCAGCCGCATCACTCCTTCTGGCTTGCTCCTTGGCTTGAGCAAGTTCGGCCCGATGGCTCTCCACAGCAGCGGCACCATCTGCGTCAAGCACACATATTATAAGGGGTGGGCTTCGTCTCCCTTACTAGGTGACCACGGAGAAGAAACCTACCTTGCGACTCGTCAAGTCGCCTGTTAACTAGCGCGATGTCCGCATCCACAACATCGAGTTGCCGCTTTAGTTCAGCAATTCCATCAGTCCGGCTAGCCACCGAACTATCCGCCACCTGCATAGGAAGGGCGAAAATCAATACCTGGGATTTTGATCCTCGGCACGATGTCGTTCTCGACACCCTACCGAGTCTCAGGGGCTACTATCTATACAGGGCGCACTTTATGTGTAAAACTGTCAAAGGGTATGACATTTTTACGTACCTCAAACCCCGCCAGCAAACTCCTAACGGCATCACGCAACCCGCCTTCGGCGGATGAAATTCTTTCAATCACCGTACTCATCAGTATACGGTGACCTTCTGAGATAGACGCCTTCTCAAGCAGATCCTTCAGCTCCCCCGGCCGCACACCAGTTGGTGCCGAACTATTCGGCCCTGCCGGACTCGGGGATACCCTCCGTGATGACACTTCAGGCTCGTCCGCCCTATCCGATGGTGCGACAGATGGAGGCGTCTCGCTCTCCATCATCTCCGGACAAAGTTCCCCCGAAGACGAGCTCATCTGAGAAGGACGGAGATCCGAACTGTTGGGGAACGTTGCAGAAAATTAAAAATTTTCCTACGGCTTCACCAAGATCCATCTATAAGTTCATCTAAGCAACGAGTAACGGGAGAGAGTTTGCATCTACATACCACTTGTAGATCGCGTGCGGAAGCTTGCAAGGTGATGATGGAGTCGTACTCGAACGTGATTCAGATCACCGATGTCCAAGTGCTGAGCGGACAGCACCTCCGCGTTCAACACACGTGCGGGACGGCGGCGTCTCCTCCGTCTTGATCCAGCAAGGAGGAAGGAGAGGTTGAGGAAGACAGCTCCACCAGCTGGCCACGGCGGCGTGGTGATGGTGGAGAAGCGATCTCGACGTGGGCCGCCAAGCGCTTACGGAGGAGGAGAGGTGTTGGGAGGGAGGGCTGCGCCTTGGAGATGGGTACAGCAGCCCCTTGCTCCCCCTTTATATAGGCCCCTGGGAGGCCGCCCCTGAGATCCAATCTCCAAGGGGGCGGCGGCCAAGGGGTGGAGTGCCCCAAGCCAAGTGGGCGCCCCACCCCTAGGGTTTCAACCCTAGGCGCTAGGGTGGGCCTGAGGCGCACCAGCCCACTATGGGCTGGTTCCTCCCACTTCAGCCCATGGGGCCCTTCGGGATAGGTGGCCCCACCCGGTGGACCATCGGGACCCTTCCGGTGGTCCCGGTACATTACCGGGAGACCCCGAAACTTTCCCGATGGCCGAAATACCACTTCCTATATATTATTCTTTACCTCCGGACCATTCCGAAACTCCTCGTGACGTCCAGGGATCTCATCGGGGACTCCGAACAACATTCGGTAGTCACATACTTGACTTCCTACTAACCCTAGCGTCACCGAACCTTAAGTGTGTAGACCCTACGGGTTCGGGAGACACGCAACATGACCGAGGCGACTCTCGGGCAATAACCAACAGCGGTGCGGATACCCATGTTGGCTCCACATGCTCCTCGATGATTTCATCGGTTGAACCATGATGTCGAGGATTGATCAAACCCTATATGCAATTCCCTTTGTCAATCGATGCGTTACTTGCGAGACTCGATCGTCGGTATCCTAATACCTTGTTCAGTCTCGTTACCGGCAAGTCACTTTACTCGTACCGTAATGCATGATCCCGTGGCCAACTCCTTGGTCACCTTGATCTCATTATGATGATGCATTACCGAGTGGGCCTACCTCTCCGTCATACGGAGTGACAAATCGATCTCGATCCGTGTCAACCCAATGATACTTTCGGAGATACCTGTAATGCACCTTTATAGTCACCCGATTCGTTGTGACGTTTGATACACCCAAGGCACTCCTACGGTAACCGGAGTTACGATCTCATGGTGAAGGAAGAGATACTTGACATTGGCAAAGCTCTAGCAAGCGAACTACACGATCTTTTATGCTATGCTTAGGATTGGGATTGTCCATCACATCATTCTCCTAATGATGTGATCCGTTATCAACGACATCCAATGTCCATAGTCGAAACCATGACTATCTATTGATCAACGGGCTAGTCGACTAGAGGCTCACTAGGGACATATTGGGGTCTAAGTGTTCACACGTGTATTACAATTTCCGGATAATCTGATTATAGCATGAACAAAAGACAATTATCATGAACATTGAAATATAATAATACTTTTATTATTGCCTCTAGGGCATATTTCCAACATCTCCCACTTGCACTAGAGTCACCAATCTAGTTACATTGTGATGAATCGAACACCCATAGAGTTACGGTGTTGATCATGTTTTGCCTGAGAGAGGTTTAGTCAGCGGATCTGCGACATTGAGATCCGTGTGCACTTTGCAAATCTCTATGTCTCCATCTTGAACATTTTCACGGATGGAGTTGAAGCGACGCTTGATGTGCTGGTCTTCTTGTGAAACCAGGCTCCTTGGCAAGGGCAATAGCTGCGGTGTTGTCACAGAAGAGTTTGATCGGCCCGACGCATTGGGTATGACTCCTAGGTCGGTGATGAACTCCTTCACCCAAATCGCTTCATCGCTGCCTCCGAGGCTGCCATGTACTCCGCTTCACATGTAGATCCCGCCACGGCGCTCGCTTGCGGCTGCACCAGCTTCTTGCTCCACCATTCAACATATACACGTATCCGGTTTGTGACTTAGAGTCATCGGATCCGAGTCGAAGCTAAGCGTCGGCGTAACCCTTCTGACGAGCTCTTCGTCTCCTCCATAAACAAGAAACATGTCCTTTGTCCTTTTCGGTACTTGAGGATATTCTTGACCGCTGTCCGGTGTTCCTTGCGGGATTACTTTGGTATCTTGCAACCAAACTTACGGCAAGGTTTACATCAGTGCAGTACACAACATGGCATACATAATAGATCCTATGGCTGAAGCATAGGGATGACACTCATCTCTTCTTTATCTTTTGCCATGGTGGGTGGTCGAGCCGAGCTCAATCTCACACCTTGTAACATAGGCAAGAACCCTTCTTGGACTGATCCATTTGAACCTCTTCAAAATCTTATCAAGGTATGTGCTTTGTGAAAGACCTATGAGGCGTCTCGATCTATCTCTATAGATCTTGATGCCTAATATATAAGCAACTTCTCCAAGGTCCTTCATTGAAAACACTTGTTCAAGTAGGCCTTAATGCTGTCGAAGTTTAGTATCATTTCCCATCAAAAGTATGTCATCTACATATAATAGGAGAAATGCTACTGAGCTCCCACTCACTTTCTTGTAGCGCAGGCTTCTCCATAAGTCTGCATAAACTAAGCGCTTTGATCATCTCATCAAAGCGAATGTTCTAACTCGAGATGCTTGCACCAGTCCATAAATGGATCATTGGAGCTTGCATACTTTGTTAGCGTTCGAGGATCGACAAAACCTTCCGGCTGCATCATATCAGCTCTTCCTTAAGATGTCCGTTAAGGAATGCCGTTTTGACGTCCATCTGCCATATCTCATAATCATAGTATCCGGCAATTGCTAACATGATTCGGACAGACTTAAGCTTTGCTACGGGAGAGAATGTCTCATCGTAGTCAATCCCTTGAACTTGTCGATAACCCTTAGCGACAAGTCGAGCTTTATAGATGGTAACATTACCATCCGCGTCCGTCTTCTTAAAAATCCATTTATTTTCTATCGCTCGCCGATCATCGGGCAAGTCTGTCAAAGTCCATACTTTGTTTTCATACATGGATTCTATCTCGGATTTCATGGCTTCAAGCCATTTGTTGGAATCCGGGCCCGCCATCGCTTCTTCATAGTTTGAAGGTTCATTGTTGTCTAGCAACATGATTTCCATGACAGGGTTGCCGTACCACTCTGGTGCGGAACGTGTCCTCATGGACCTTCGAAGTTCAGTAGTAACTTGATCCGAAGTACCTTGATCATCATCATTGTTTTCCTCTTCGGTTGGTGTGGGCATCACAGAGCGGTTTCTGCGTTGTACCACTTTCCCGTTCGAGAGGTAGTACTTCATCGAGTTCTACTTTCCTCCACTTACTTCTTTCGAGAGAAACTCTTTCTCGAAAGCATCCGTTCTTAGCAACAAAGATCTTGCCTTCGGATGTTAAGTAGAAGGTATACCCGACAGTTTCCTTAGGGTTTCCTATGAATCGCATTTTTCGACTTGGGTTCGAGCTTTTCGGGTTGAAGTTTCTTGACATAAGCATTGCATCCCCAAACTTTTAGAAAGCGACGACTTAGGTTTCTTTCCAAACCATAATTCATACGGTGTCGTCTCAGCGGATTTAGGCGGTGCCCTATTTAAAGTGAATGTAGTTGTCTCTAGGCGTATCCCCAAAATGATAGCGGTAAATCGGTAGAGACATCATAGACCGCACCATATCCAATAGAGTGCGATTCGACGTTCGGACACACCGTTTATTTGAGGTGTTCGGCGGCGTGAGTTGTGAAACGATTCCACATTTTCTTAAGTGTGTACCAAATTCGTGACTTAAGTATTCTCCCCACGATCGATCGTAGGAACTTTATCTTTCGGTCACGTTGATTCTCTACCTCACTCTGAAATTCCTTGAACTTTCCAAGGTCTCGGACTTGTGTTTCATTAAGTAGACATACCCATATCTACTTAAGTCATCGGTGAGAGTGAGAACATAACGATATCCTCCATGAGCCTCAACGCTCATTGGACCCACACATCGGTATGTATGATTTCCAACAAGTTGGTTGCTCGCTCCATTGTTCCGGAGAAGCGGAGTCTTGGTCATTTGCCTAAGAGGCAAGGTTAGCATGTGTCAAGCGATTCATAATCAAGAGACTCTAAAGTCCATCAGCATGGAGCTTCTTCATGCGCTTGACACCAATGTGACCAAGGCGGCGATGCCACAAGTATGTGGGACTATCGTTATCAACTTTACATCTTTTGGCATCCACACTATGAACATGTGTAATATTACGCTCGAGATTCATTAAGAATAAACCATTGACCATCGGAGCATGACCATAAAACATATCTCTCATATAAATCGAACAACCATTATTCTCGGACTTAAATGAGTAGCCATCTTGTATTAAGCGAGATCCGGATACAATGTTCATGCTCAAACATGGCACTAAATAACAATTATTAAGGTTCAAAACTAATCCCTTAGGTAAATGTAGAGGCAGCGTGCGGCGGCGATCACATCGACCACGGAACCATTCCCGACGCATCGTCACCTCGTCCTTCGCCAGTCTCCGTTTATTCCGCAGCTCTCTGCTGTGAGTTACAAATATGAGCAGCGGCACGGTATCAAATACCGGGAGTTACTACGAGTCTTGGTAAGGTACACATCAATTACATGTATATCAAATATACCTTTGGTGTTGCGGCCTTCTTATCCGCTAAGTATTTGGGCAGTTCCGCTTCGATGACCCTTCCCTTGCAATAAAAGCACTCGGTCTCGGGCTTGGGTCCATTCTTTGACTTCTTCACGGCAGCGGGCTTACGGGCGCGGCAACATCTTTGCCGTCCTTCTTGAAGTTCTTCTTACCCTTGCCCTTCTTGAACTTAGTGGTCTTATTGACCATCAACACTTGATGTTCTTTCTTGATTTCAGCCTCTGCTGACTTGACATCGAGAACACTTGAGAATGGTCTTTACCATCCCGCATGTTGTAGTTCATCACAAAGCTCTTGTAGCTTGGTGGGAGCGATGGAGGATTCTGTCGATGACCGCCTCATCTGGGAGGTTAATGTTCATTTGGGTCATACGGTTGTGCAACCTGGACATCTTGAGGATGTGCTCACTTGACGTAACTGTTTTCCTCCATCTTACAACTATAGAACTTGTCGGAGACATCATATCTCTCGACCGGGTATGAGCTTGAAAACTAGTTTCAGCTCTTGAACATCTCATATGCTCCGTGGTGCTCAAAAGCGCTTTTGGAGCCCGGTTCTAAGCTCGTAAAGCATGCCGCCTTTGAGCGAGGGAGTAATCATCGGCACGAGCTTGCCAAGCGTTCATAACGTCTTGGTTCTCTGCAGGGACGGGGCGTCACCTAGCGGTCCTTCTAGGACATATTGCTTCTGGCAGCTATGAGGATGATCCTCGGGTTAGGACCCGATCCGTATAGTTCTGCCATCATCTTTCAGCTTGGTTTTCTCTAGGGCAGCGTTGAAGTTCATGTTGACATTAGCGTTGGCCATTGATCTACAAGACATATTTGCAAAGGTTTTAGACTAAGTTCATGATAATAAAGTTCTAATCAAATTATGAACTCCCACTTAGATTAGACATCCCTCTGGTCATCTAAGTGTTACGATCCGAGTCGACTAGCCGTGTCCGATCATCACGTGAGACGGACTAGTCATCGTCGGTGAACATCTTCATGTTGATCGTATCTTCCATACGACTCGTGTTCGACCTTTCGGTCTCCGTGTTCGAGGCCATGTGCGCACATGCTAGGCTCGTCAAGTTAACCCTAAGTGTTTTATTGTGTAAAACTGTCTTACACCGTTGTATGTGAGCGTAAGAATCCATCACACCCGATCATCACGTGGTGCTTAGAAGCGACGAACTGTAGCAGCGGTGCGCGATTAGGGAGAACACTTCTTGAAATTTTGTAAGGATCATCTTATTTACTACCGTCGTCCTAAGTAAACAAGATGCATAAACATAATAAACATCACATGCAATTATATAGTTGTGACATGATATGGCCAATATCATCAAGCTCCATTGATCTCCATCTTGGGGCTCCATGATCATCTTGTCACCGGCTTGACACCATGATCTCCATCATCATGATCTCCATCATCGTGTCTTCATGAAGTTGTCACGCCAACGACTACTTCTACTTCTATGACTAACGCGTTTAGCAATGAAGTAAAGTAGTTTACATGGCGTTCTTCAATGACACGCAGGTCATACAAAAAATAAAGACAACTCCTATGGCTCCTGCGGTTGTCATACTCATCGACATGCAAGTTGTGAATCCTATTACAAGAACATGATCTCATACATCACAATTCATCATTCATCACAACTTCGGCCATATCACATCACATGATCAATCGCTGCAAAAACAAGTTAGGCGTCCTCTAATTGTTGTTGCATCTTTTACGATGGCTGCGATTGGGTTCTAGCAAAACGTTTTCTTACCTAAGAATCACCTGGCGTGATTTTGTCAACTTCTATTTACCCTTCATAAGGGCCTTGTTCATCGAATCCGCTCCAACTAAAGTGGGAGAGACAGACACCCGCCAGCCACCTTATGCAACTAGTGCATGTCGATCGGTGGAACCGGTCTCACGTAAGCATACGTGTAAGGTTGGTCGGGCGCTTCATCCCACAATACCGTTGAGCAAGAAAAGACTAGTAGAGGCAAGTAAGATGACAAGATCAGCGCCCACAACAAATTGTGTTCTACTCGTGCATTAGAAGACTACGCATAGACCTAGCTCATGATGCCCTTTGTTGGGGAGCGTTGCGAGAAAATTAAAAATTTTCCTCACGGCTTCACCAAGATCCATCTATGAGTTCATCTAAGCAACGAGTAGCGGAGAGAGTTTGCATCTACATACCACTTGTAGATCGCGTGCGGAAGCTTGCAAGGTGATGATGGAGTCGTACTCGAGCGTGATTCAGATCACCGATGTCCAAGTGTTGAGCGGACAGCACCTCCGCGTTCAACACACATACGGGACGGCGGCGTCTCCTCCGTCTTGATCCAGCAAGGAGGAAGGAGAGGTTGAGAAGACAGCTCCACCGGCAAGACGACGGCGTGGTGATGGTGGAGAAGCGATAACTCTGGCGGGGCTTAGCCAAGCGCTACGGAGGAGGAGAGGTGTTGGGGAGGGAGGGCTGCGCCTTGGAGATGGGTACAGCAGCCCCTCCCTCCCCCCTTATATAGGCCCCCAGAGAGGCGGCCCTGAGATCCAATCTCCAAGGCGGCGGCCAAGGGGTGGAGTGCCCCCAAGCCAAGTGGGCGCCCCCCCCTAGGGTTTCAACCCTAGGCGCGGGGTGGGCCTGAGGCGCACCAGCCCACTATGGGCTGGTTCCTCCCACTTCAGCCCATGGGGCCCTCCGGGATAGGTGGCCCCACCGGTGGACCCGGGACCCTTCGGTGGTCGGTACATTCTGGGAGACCCCGAAACTTTCGATGGCCAAAATACCACTTCCTATATATTATTCTTTACCTCCGGACCATTCCGAAACTCCTCATGACGTCAGGGATCTCATCCGGACTCGAACAACATTCGGTAGTCACATACTTGACTTCCTACTAACCCTAGCGTCACCGAACCTTAAGTGTGTAGACCCTACGGGTTGGGACACTTGAACATGACCGAGGCGACTCTCGGGCAATAACCAACAGCGGGTCGGATACCCATGTTGGCTCTCCACATGCTCCTCGATGATTTCATCGGTTGAACCACGATGTCGAGGATTGATCAAACCACGTATGCAATTCCTTTGTCAATCGATGCGTTACTTGCGAGACTCGATCGTCGGTATCCCAATACCTTGTTCGGTCTCGTTCGCAAGTCACTTTACTCGCATCAGTAATGCATGATCCGTGGCCAACTCCTTGGTCACCTTGAGCTCATTATGATGATGCATTATCGAGTGGGCCCAGAGATACCTCTCCGTCATACGGAGTGACAAATCGATCTCGATCCGTGTCAACCCGCAGATACTTTCGGAGATACCGTAATGCACCTTTATAGTCACCCGATTCGTTGTGACGTTTGATACACCCAAGGCACTCCTACGGTAACCGGAGTTACGATCTCATGGTCGAAGGAAGAGATACTTGACATTGGCAAAGCTCTAGCAAGCGAACTACACGATCTTTTATGCTATGCTTAGGATTTGGTCTTGTCCATCACATCATTCTCCTAATGATGTGATCCGTTATCAACGACATCCAATGTCCATAGTCGGAAACCATGACTATCTATTGATCTGTGGGCTAGTCGACTAGAGGCTCACTAGGGACATATTGGGGTCTAAGTGTTCACACGTGTATTACGATTTCCAGATAATACAGTTATAGCATGAACAAAAGACAATTATCATGAACATTGAAATATAATAATACTTTTATTATTTCCTCTAGGGCATATTTCCAACACGAACTACAAGGTAAAAACTTAAGTTATCCTCAGAAGCACAAATAGGGATGTCCCTTATTACAAAACTCCCTTTTTTCTACTTACGGCTCGCTGGAGGGCTGATTCTTTAGGGGAGACTGTGCGGCCGGAGCCTCTCCGGACGCAGGACCCTCTGGTGAAGATTTCTTCCCCCACTTCGGGGCTTTGGCCTCCGGGTTTTCGGAAGCGGTCCTCTTCTCCCCTTGGAAGGAAGGATTCTCGATCCCCCCTTCCTCGCAAGCCTCCTTGGTTGAGGCGGTAGTTCCTCTGTTCTCCCCTTCGCCTTCCTTTGAAGGCGCAACCTCCAGCATCCTGACCAGCACGGGATCCGGCGCGGTCTCTGGGAGGGGGGCCGGACACCGTATCAGTTTTGCTTGCGCTATCCACTCCTGTTTAGAGGACAATTGGTATGTCCGGACACGGAGCTACTTACTTGTGTATCCGGGCGATTGCAGCTTAGGCCGGCATCCTCGGTCAATTTCGGACACGCCTCTCGTGATCCGAAGAACAATTTGTACATCTCCGCGGGCGTCGTACCCATGAAGTGTTGGAGAATTCGTGGTCCCTCCGGATTAAACTCCCACACCGGAGAGGACGGCGTTTGCAGAGGCAGGAGGCGCCTAATCGGCATGACTGCATCACCACGACAGATCGATCTCCCTCACTTGGAGGTCTCGAATCAGCCTGCAATAGGGGCACGTCTGTGGCGGCCCCCAGTTGAGCCCTTGGCGACCCATGACATCAGCCGCTGTGGAGGCCCGGCGGAAGATGGGCGGCGGCTTCACTGCTGCCCAGGGGAGCGGTTATGTAGAACCACTCCTGCTGCCACAAGCCGAGCTCCTCCTGGAAAGAGCCCTTGGGCCATGGAGCGTCGGACCTTCGGCTTACAACCGCCCCGCCGCACTCTGCTTGACGCCCCTCGATCATCTTCGGCTCCATGTGGAAGGTCTTAAGCCACAAGCCGAAGTGAGGGGTAACACGGAGGAAGGCTTCGCAGACGACAATGAATGAAGAGATGTGGAGGATGGAATCCGGAGCCAAGTCGTGGAATTCCAGCCCATAGTAAAACATGAGCCCTCTCACAAAAGGATCCATCGGGAAGCCTAAACCCCGACGAAGGTGGGATACAAACACGACATACTCGCCGGGCTCAGGGGTAGGAATGACTTGCCCTTTGGCGGGCAACCTATGCAAAATTTTGTAAGTCAGGTACTTGGCCTCTCGCAGCTTTAGCACGTCCTCTTCCGTGACGGAGGAGGGAATCCACCGGCCCTGTAGGTCGGAGCCGGACATTGTTGAAGGTCCGAAGTGCTCGAATCTGGGGCTCTGGGTGTTGGAACTCGGGGCAAGGAGAAGATTCGATGGAGGATTGAAGAAAAGAAACGAGCCTTGGTCCCATTATAAAGAAGGAGAATACCAAGAGCCGTCCCCGTGACCGTTCAGGACTCGCCTCCGATAGAGGCGTGGCGGCGAACACGGTTGGAACCTACGTCCGTATTGATGGGAATCCGGAATAAGGGAACACGATCTACGCTTCGACAAGGCGTGCCAAGGAAACCGCTCCGCTAAACGCTACCGAGGTGGTATACTAAAAAATGATTCAAGTAAAGGCTTGGTGGTGGCGTGACGTCATGCCACAAAATACGTCAGCAGATTAAACTTGTGTATATGTTATTCTCTATACGGTGGAATGTGGAATTTATTTTGCAGAGCCGAACACTATCCTGGTGTTCACAATCTTCTATGAGTTATTCGGAGGAGGAACCCGCCTTGCAATGCCGAACAATATCGCGCCGGACTCATCGTTATTGAAGCTTTGGTTCGAGGGCTACTCTTGAGAGTCTGGACTAGGGGTGTCCGGATAGCGGACTATCATCATCGGCGGACTCCAAGACTATGAAGATACAAGATCGAAGACTTCGTCCGTGTCCGGATGGGACTTTCCTTGGTGTGGAAGGCAAGCTTGGCGTCACGGATATGTAGATCTCCTACCATTGTAACCGACTCTGTGTAACCCTAGCCCTCTCCGGTGTCTATATAAACCGGAGGGTTTTAGTCTGTGAGGACACAACCATTACAACAATCATACCATAGGCTAGCTTCTAGGGTTTAGCCTCCTTGATCTCGTGGTAGATCCACTCTTGTACTACCCATATCATCAATATCAATCAAGCGGGAGTAGGGTTTTACCTCCATCGAGAGGGCCCGAACACAGGTAAAAACATCGTGTCCCTTGTCTCCTGTTACCATCCGCCTAGACGCACAGTTCGGGACCCCCTACCCGAGATCCGCCGGTTTTGACACCGACAACAACCTTGGATCCATATTGGCTTGAGATCCCAGACACAATTAGATGGAAGGGCTTGCCTTTGGGAGAACAGAACGTTGCTTCAGCTTATCAAGCTCAATTCTTAGAGGTGACAATTACCACTATTCATCTCAATTTGGCAAGTTTGGGTATTGCCAAAGTGATTTTGAACTTAATTTCGACGATGGACTAGCTTCAGCAGCTAGCTTTGGGTGGAAATGGTCAGGGCTAGCTAAAGTGTGTCCAATCCGTGGTGTCTGATGTATGACACAACCACCATGTCTAGTCCATATTTGCGTTGGGTGCCTGCTCTCCAGCCAACAACACACTTGCTCCAGTAATTCTATTTGAATGCATACGAGTAGTGTGTGCTTGTAATGAGCTTTGGTTGAGATGTGATAGACGAATCTGACACCATGATAAATTTTGTTTTACCACTATTCGTTTTTCACCTAATTAACTCAGCACCATATGGTAGGAAGAACATACACATGCACGCAGAATCTCAAGATTACCGCGACACCCATGATAGGACAATGGAGGAAGAGGAAAGGACAGGGAAATAAGATTGTTGGTTATTAAGTGTATGACGGATAATGATTCAAATGGGTCATACGAGTTTTAGTAGGGTTAGACTGGAGAAATCCATGCACATCTCCTAAACAGAGAACAAAATATAATTGGTATGTGGTACAATGGACACTATCCAGATTAGATTAGAAGAAAAGTTTTACAAACATTACTTGGTAATCTTCGATCAGTAGTGCTCAAGCATGAGCAAGCATGAGGAGGTCAGTGGAGGAGCTACTAAAAAGTTGCGCGGAGGGGGGGGGAGCTTGGGCCCTAACATCAACACAGCTCTATGAGTGGAGGGTATGTCCATGAGCAATGAACCCTCATTGCTTGAGGCCAACGATGCATCTTACCCATGTGCAGTGAAACTGTAAGGACTCCAGAAAACCTAGACAGACAAGCCTACCTACAACACAACAACGATGATTATGCACACTCGGCGTATCACAAGCACTGGCTTTACCGCAACTGTTGTCTCCTCCTTTCCTACGTTGTCGAGCAGGTGATGTAAGGAACCGCATAATGGCGATCACCAAACCCACACCTACCATTGTGTATAGATGTGCCACATCATCTGTAGTGAGACACAACACCTTCATCTCAAAGCACTATGCATGAGGGATGACGATCGTGCTAGCCCTAAGAAGGAAACCAACACCCTGAAGCCCACCGTTCTAGCGACGACGTCGTTAAAAATCTGGCTCACGGACTTGAGATCATTTCCTATTTATAGAAGACATAATTCTCTAGTTGCTTCGTAGTAGTAACTAAAAAGCAACATTGCCTACTATTCTTTTACATAAAGTAATTTAGCATAACCGATAGATAATTATATAATAAAGAAATGAAAATATGCTTCCCAAAAGAATTAAATATACCAAGAAAGTAAATGCAATGAAGTATGGGAACAAAAGGGTTAAAAAAATATTGTCATTAGCTAAATAAACACATCCTTAATCTTGATCTATAGTGCTTGCTCGGAATATAAACAAGAACCATACATCATTTTAGACTTCATACACTAGACTCTGATTTGGGGGGGGGGGGCAGCGCCCCCCTTACATCAACATGGTTCCCCGGTAATGGAGAAGCTGATGAGCAAAGTACCCTCATTGCTTGTGTCCAATGGTGCATCTTACACATGCATGGTGAAACTAGAGATTGCTCCATAAAACGCAGAAAGTCATGCCAATCTTCGGCATCACCGTCCATGTGTAATGGCGATCACCAATCCCATGACGTTGAAAATCGGGGTTACGAACTTGAGATCGTTTCCTATTTATAGAAGACATAATTCTCGAGCTGCTTAGTAGCATTATATAGCAACATGTCTGAGGAGAGAGGCGTTTTGGAGGCCAAGCTCCATGGAGCACTTTATTTTTGAAAAATTCAAAGTCAAACTTTTATGGTTCAAAAAATTCTAAAAAAAGAATGTGTATATGTAAGGATGTAACCCACATGTGTGTAAAAATTCATGATGAAATACCTTAATTTGCGACCTATACAAAAAAGACAAATTCATGGCTTGGGAGGATGAATAGTATCATGTATTAAATAGCCTCAGATTTGTCCTTTTTGCACAGCCTTCATTTCAATGTATTTTGAACAAAAAATTTACACACATGTATGTTATTTCTTCATGTATATCTATATTTTTCAGGATTTTTTTGAATGTAAAAATATAAATTTTAATGAAATTTCAAATTTGAATTTGGAGGCCTCACTGGCGGCCGAGATCCAAAAGGGATTTCTGCATGTCTGAGATTCTTTTACACAGGTAATTTATCACTACTGATAGATAATTATATAAGTAAGAAGTGAAGATATACTTCTGATATGTCGTCAATGTATCTATAAATTTTTTATTGTTTCATGCTATTATATTAATAATATCGAATGCTTTATATGTTGTCTTATATCATTTTTTGGGACTAACCTATTAACCTAGTGCCTACTTCTAGTTCCTTTTTTTTGCTTGTTTTTTGTCTTTTCAAAAAATCAATATCAAACAAAGTCCAAATGCGATGAAACTTTATGGTGATTTTTTATGGATCAGAAGGGACCCTAGAAGATTTGGGAGGAGGCCATAAGAGCTACAAGTGAGCCACGAGCCCCAGGGCGCGCCCTAGGGGGGTAGGCGCGCCTGAGCTCTGAACCCCCCGTAGCATCCCTTGATCTAATTCCACCTCTATAAACTCACAAATATTCCCAAACCAATAGAGAGCCACCCGAACACTTTTTCCGCCACCGCAAGTTTTTGTTCTTCTGCGATCCTATCTGGAGGCCTTTTCTTGTACTTTTCCAAAAGGGGAATCAGAGGACTTCTACATCATCCTTACTACCTTCCTATGATGCGTGAGTAGTTCACCACAGACATACGGGTCCATAGCTAGTAGCTAGATGGCTTCTTCTTTCTCTTTGATCTTCAATACAATGTTCTCCTCGATCTCCTTGGATTTCTATCCGATGTAATCTTCTTTTGCGGTGTGTTTGTTAGGATCCGATGAATTGTGGGTTAATGATTGAAATATTCATTGAAAGTAATTGAGTTTTTTATTAACTTTATTATGCATGGTTTTTATAGCTTTGTATTTCTTTCCGATCTACCGTTTAGTTTGGCCAGCTAGATTGTTTTATTTTCAGTGAGACTTGTGTTTTGTAATGGGTTAAATCTTGCGGTGCTCTATATCCCAGTGACATATTAGGGGACAAGACACGTATTTGTATTGTTGCTATTAAGGGTAAAATGATGGGGGTTTATTCATATTGATTGGGTTTATTTTGTCTACATCATGCCATCTTGCTTAAGGCGTTACTCCATTTTTATGACCTTAATACCATAGATGCATGCTGGATAGCGGTCGATTGGTGGAGTAATATTAGTAGATGCAGGTAGGAGTTGGTCTACTTGTCTCGGACGTGATGCCTATATACATGATCATTGTCGTGAATACGTCATAACTATGCGCTTTTGTATCAATTGTCCAACAGTAATTTGTTCACCGACCGCATGCTATCTGTTCGAGAAAGAAGTCTCTAGTGAAAACTATGGCCGCCGGGTCTGCTTTAATTATATTATAAAAACCAAAAATACTTTGCTGTAATTTTCTTTACTTTATTTTATTTTACAATTTATCTATCTACCTATACAAGACTTGATCCTTGCAAGTAACGAGTTCAGGGGGATTGACAACCCTCTTGCCCATGTTGGGTGCAAGTATTTGATTTTGTGTGTGCGGATGTTGTTCACGAGGCTTTGCATGATTCTCCTATTGGTTCGATAAACCTTGGTTCTCACTAAGAGAAATACTTATCTCTACTGTACTACATCTCCCCTCCTCTTCAGGGAAAATCCGAACGCAGCTCACAAGTAGCAACTTCCCAAAATGATAAAATATAACAAGAAAAACAAATGTGGTGAAGTATAGAAACCAAGGATAAAAGAATATTTTCATTAGCTAAATAAACACATCCTTAACCTTGATCTATAGTGCTTGCTCCGATCTGAACGTAGAACTATAATTTGTTGCATAATTTGTACACTAGACTTTGATATGGATTTTCTTAAGAAGTCTTGAAGTAATAATTAAAGTAATTAAGCACACACATTAACCTTTAGTACTTCATTCATACGGGTCCATAGGGTGCCTAATGTAAATAATCCCTCCGTCTATGTGTATAAGCCATCTTACGTTGTGCACCGCGACCAAGACGAAGGGGAAAACAAGAGAACTTAATGTTTTTTGCTAATTAATAGTGTTGCATGCAATTAATTAACTACTTCATGTCATGTTTGGTAGTCTCAAGTCATTGAAAGCATGCACGGCCACATCTCTTATTGGTTGATATGTCACGAAACAAGAAACGAGGAGGGAGTTAATGTACCGTGCATATATCTGGCCATGGGCGGGCAGGCCGAACTGAAAAAGCCCATGTCGAAAACCGAGGCCCAGGCCTCCCAGCCCTATCACTGGGCCTACTTTTCAAGCCCAAACCCGCCCATCGGTAAAAAGCCTAAAAAGCCCTTAGGGCTCGGGGCCATGGGTCGGGCCTCTTCCTTAAAATGCCAATATGCCAAGCCCAAGCCCGTCCAGGCCCTACTGATGGGCTCAAAAATCAGGCCCAAGCCCGGCCCATGGGCAAGCCCATCGGGCCTAGGCCTTGGATTTTAGGGCCGGGCCTGGGTGGGCCGACAGGGCCGGGCCTGAGATGGCCAGGACTAACCGTGCATAAGTGTTTTGGGATTATTTGGTTTTCGTAAGATGACTTACACACCTAGACACACACCTAGACGGAGGGATTATTTACACACCTAGACGGAGTAAGATATTCCAAGACTATTAGTCGCGGTTGTAATTAATATTCCTCGCAACGCATCCCTCATCCGGCATGCAATCTCTTTTAACTTCTTGGCTCCTATTCCCACACATGCATATCTCAATCCTCTCATCCCCAAACATGCATGATTAAATGCCTCTTTCAATTGTGTTTTTTGAGGCTCGTTTCCATAATTTCAAGCATAACGCTAGGCTATCACAGTGTCTTGACCATCGTGCAACTCCTAAGGCACCCTATGCACCTGGACTGAGGTAGCAGTTACAATGTTTCAACATCATGAAGCGACAATCTATAAGAGCTAGGAGCCGTTGAAAAACAATATAAACAATACACACATACTATTCAGAATTCAAGTGGATATGTAATGTATCACCTCTGTTTTCAAAAGCAATATTTATCCTTCCTAGCAAAAGATCCCGTGCATTACAACGGGAAAAAAATACCACATGCCCCTAACCTAATAACCATGACTCAAGACCCCCAATAAGTTCATGTCCTTTATTTCAACGCATGGAATCCCATATGTGTTGTCGTTTATCCTCCTTTTTTCAACCCTCACTGATAGTGGCCTCAGTGCTCACACGATCACAACACGTTTGAATGTGATCAATCCTAACACGTCTCTCTCTCGGCATAAGACGATAAATCTGCCTTTTTTTCTATGAGGTTTTGACGAGGCGTGCATGCGTGCTTATAGATTGTTTCTTTCATCTCCAATCTGGTTTTGTTGATGTGTTCATTTTTTATTTGGATTGGCACCGGTACAAAAGAAAGACGAGTCATGCACTATTGATTAAGATTGCACCCTAAATAGCATTTAAAAATGGTTAACAGGTTAAATAACATCATATTCATATTCTGCACATTTCTCTAATCTAATTCCATATATGACAAGTTAAATCTAGAGTTAGTGTCTAAAAGATATGGATATTTTAAAACATCATTTGATATGTATTGCAGGTTGATTAACCCAAACATCAGGGGGTTCCCTATAAAAAGTGAAATATTTACCTGCTTTCACTTAAAATTGGACTACAGGTTGATTACAAAATACAGCATGAGGTTCTTCGCAAAAGTGAAATGTTTTCCTCATTTGACTTAAAACTAGATCGTGTGTTGATTATCATAAACATCATGAGGGTTTCTGCAAAATGCACGACGACCAAGAAGAAACAATCTTTCTTTTATTAGTAGGCAGTAGCAAAAGAGCCCGTGTGTTACAACGGAAGAAAAAAATACCACGCACACCTAACACAATAACCATGACTCAAGACCCCAATAGGTCAACGTCCTTTATTTCAACATGGGATCCCATATGTGTTGATGCTTATCCTCCTTTTCATCCTCGTTGACGGTGTTCTCAGTGCTCACACAAATACAACTCGTTTGAATCTGGTCAATCCTAAGGCGTCTCTCTTGCTCATCATAAGACGAAAATCTGTTTTCTTTTCCCCTGTGTGATTTCACCAAGGCGTGCATGCATGGTTATTGATGCTTCTTTCGTCTTCAACCTGGTTTTTTTGAAGTGTTAATTTGCAATCCAGATCAGCACGGGTACGAAAAAATAAGAATCATGCGCAATTAGTTAATATTGCACCTTAAATTGCATCTTAAAAGCGGTTAACAGGTAAAATAACATCATATTCAGATTCTACACATTTTTAAATCAAATTTCATATATAACATGTTAGAACTAGAGTTCGGGTTTTAAAAAAATATGTATATATTAAAAAAACATTTATTTTCTAGATGGGCTGCAGGTTAATCAACCCAAATATTAAGGAGTTTCTCTTTAATTTCTGTCACTTAAAGATAGACTGCGGGTTAATTATCAGAGAAGGCAGGGAGTTTTCTGCAAAACACACGACGGGCGGCCATTTTTATCAGGTATATACATACACTTGACTTAATTATCCCTTAATTATGAAGGGTATGGACTTCAACCGTTGATGTGTTTTTTTTGGGAGGGGAAGGGCGATGATTATTAATTGTGATTGCAATGGCGAATCGGCTGGCCAATGTTAGTTTCGATTATTATTATTGTGTTCTTCGCTTCAAAATCAACAGTGATGTTTGTACATCTCCGTGTTTAGAAATCAGGAGTGGCTAGAGTTGGAGGAGGTGCTATGAGTAGCAACAACAATAGTGTGACATTCTATCCCGCAAAAAAAGAAAAATAGTGTGACATTCTGTCTGGTGGATAAAGGAGGAAACATGAAAAAGTACTGAATCTCCAGCATTCTTGCCAACCGCCAACTTTTACTTTCATTGAAGTGGTTCACAACCTTCTCTACTTGTTATACACAGAAGTGTAGTTTCTAGCCATATATAAGAACAAGACATGGAGTTGGATCTCCACAAAACAAAAATGTGGACGCGGTGAGACCTCGAAGGCAGGAAAAAAAAATCATATCACACAACCTCATGAACCATCTGTGCTTCTTCCTAGAACTGTTTGGACACATCCACGCCCCCTGCAGCCGAGTAACGGGGAGTACACCACCACCACTGCCTGATCATTAGCTTTGCTTCTGGCTCTGGACTCCCGTTCTCCAGTGCCATCAATTAAATCAATAGCAACCACCAAAAAGAAAAAAAGAAAAAAAATTCTTGAAATGTAGTTCATCTGCTAGATGAGATCACAGGTTTCTTCTAGCTGCATACGCCGCCATGTCCAGAGCTCAGATGCTCCGAGTCCGGTTGATTCTGGCGAGCTCCTGCTCCAGCTCGTCGAGGCCACCAACGTCCTCCAGCTCCTGCACTCACCACAACCACAGGCGCGTTGAGTCGGACGGTTTACAAGGAAGATCAGGGTGCTTGTCCTGTACTGTGTCACTTGGCCAGTGGCCACAGCACAGCACAGCACGGCACACGAGAGGACAAAACGATAGGCGCCATGCGCCTCGCACTCACCTTGGGTCCCAGGAAGAGCCCATACGGTACGCCCTCGAACTTGTCCATGTGGTGTATCTGCCACGGAGCCACGACCACATAATCAGCACAAAATTTTCTCAGGAAATCACCAAGTTGGCACGTACTGCGCCAAGGAGTGAGAGGTCGTTGGGCTCGCCGTACGTACCTTGTGAGCGGCAGCCACTCGCCGGAAGTAGGGCACGTCCGCGATGGGGCCGACGGGGAACCGCCGGTGGACCAGGCCGTCGTGGACGAACATGTATGCCATGCCGAAAAGCGTAATCCCAAGGCCCTGTAGGAAGCAGACACGTGGCGAGTCAGATCCTAATCGGATGGTTCTGGCAGATGAGACACTGTGGTTTGGGCTGAGCAGGGGTTTGCGAGTGGAGTGGATGGCTTACCGCGCCGAAGCAGAGGCCGGGAATGAGGCCGCGGTGGAAGAAGCCGTAGGCCAGGAGTGCGATGGCCGGCCCGGCGTTGATGATGGCGAACACGTCGTTGAGCTCGAAGGGCCCGTCGCGCGGCCGGTGGTGCGACTCGTGCATGTGCCACAGGGAGGCGTGCCACAGCGCCTTGTGCGCCCACTGCGCCCAGAACTCCATCCCGACCTGCATCACGCCCAATATTTAGCCTGGTGTCTTCGCCGCCGGCGAGCAAGAGTTATGCGAAGGTGCGGCTAGCTTACCGCTGCGCCGACGGAGAGCGCGAACGTGCCCAGCATCTCGGTCATCGGCACCTCGCCGCCCTGCACGAACGCGCGCGCATGTAAGTTTCAGCAATCACGGTTACGGCCTGGCCACTCGCTAACGGTAGCGAGGAAAGATAGCGAAAACGAATGGCTGGTACGCACCTCCATTTGCCAGGCGAAGCGGTAGTACACGGAGGCGATGGCCATGGAGGTGACTCCGAGGCTGGACATGACGGCGGCCACCAGGTACGTCCGCCTCTCGGACTGCTTCCGCGCCTTCCTCTCCGCCACGCGGCGCGCCGCCGCGGACGCCGCCTCTTCCTCCAGCGAAGGCACGGGCTCGGGAGCCGGGCCGGGCGCCTGGCCCTCCTGCGGGACGAAGCACGTGACGGTCTCTTGCCCGCGCCTGCGCGCCGTCCGCGTGAACGGGGAGAACGGGAGAGGCCGGCCGGCACGGGAAGGCAGCGTCCGGAAGCGCGCGGCCGCGGCGAGCAGAGGGTTCTTGACGGCGAAGCTGGCCATGGTGGAGCCCGAGAGAGCAGCGGCCATGGAGGGAGGCTCTCGGTACACTCCCTTGGGCGCACTGCACTTTCTCGGAGGCTATAAATGGACAGGGACGGAGCGAGGGAGCTCGAAAGGGGAAGAAGAGATGGGTGACTGGACTCTGGAAGCAAGGCAAAGACGTCAAGCCGCCGAGAGGTTTGATTTCGTACGCGTGTGCAAACTTGGAGGAAGAAGTAGCAGGGAAACTGCAAATCCGGAGGAAGAAGTAGGGAAATCGAAGTGCGCCGTGGGCGCCCCGCGAGCCGTCCGATTCGATCCAACGGCCTCGACCGCGTGTCAGATCGCTCGAACTACTAGGCCGCTTCGGTTACTCCGATGGGCATTGTGTGGCCAAGGGCAGAACACGCTCCTGCCTCGGCTTCCCTTCTCTTCTCTGGACCGAAAACCCGCGGCGACGCCCGCCGTCCGATCGGATACTTTGGTCCGAGACCCGGGAGGCCTCGCCGCCATGGAATGGGGTCAAAAACTCAAAAGCGCGCCGGGGAAAACCGAAGGAAAGTATGCGAAGAAAGAAGCCGAGAATAGCAGATCGACAGCGCGGCGGCTTCGGCCGGTGCAGAACGAAGGGCTGTTGTTTGACGGAGAACCCTCCACGTAACTCTTTTGCCTGACACGGCATGGAGTTATGTTGTACGCATCAGGCATTTAATGGGGAATCGCAGGAGTTTGGGTAATTGACCGCATGTGATGTATCCCCATCGTGAGATTTTTCTTTTCTTTTGAGCAAGCACATCCCCGTCGTGAGATACGCTCGACGATCGAAACAAATGAAGCTGCTGCTGCGTGAATGCAACCCGTTGGGCTGTAAATGCGGTGGCCCATTTGGCACCCCAGTCATAGACTGTTTCTCTCTTTTCTTTGAGCAGAGATTAATACCGCAAAGAAAGTGCTTTCAAAAGATTTTACGTATTGTAATTCTGAGTCATAGGAGTTACACCTCCGTTTCATAGTAGTGTCAAAAACGCTCTTATATTATGGAATGGAGAGAGCACTTTGTATTTTCTTAAATCTTACGGTCAAATCAGTTTACCTATCATTGTTATGAGTATGAATAAAGTTACATGTGTTTCTTAAAAAAAATCCTACACTCCTAAAAAAATACTGCCTTTGTTCCTAGATGTAACGCATTTTGGCATTTTAGTTTAAACTTTCAAAACATCTTATATTTAGGAACAGAGGATGCATATTATATTATAAACCTCTTTCTCTACAATGTTTTTCCTTCATAGATCAACAGAAGTGCACCTGGAGTTCCTTGCGGCTGTAGCCGGGAAGCTTGACCACTTGCCATCCATTACATGCAGAAGCGATGGCATGAGTTAAAGCAATTGAGGTTGGGCTCGAACTGGAGCTGCATAGGGTGATTTTTTCAGTCCGACTCCCTCACTCTGGACAATGCCCTCAAGTAGAGAGAGAGCGTGATCTGGTGATGACTCGAGTCCTCCTAAGTGAGGCTCGGGGCTTATGTCATACTGGTTTTGATAGTTTCGAATTTCAATTATGTAAACGAGAATGTAATAAGATCTCGCCCACGATCCCCGTACCGTCGGCGAGTGACATTCTAGAGGACTGGTGGTTGAATTCAAGAAAGAATTTTCAGGAAAGTGCAAGGAAAGGGTTTGACACCATTGTCATCTTCATCTCTTGGAATTTATGGAAACAAAGAAATGCGAGGGTTTTCAACAATTGGAAGCAACAACACAATGATCGTATCTGTAACATCTCAAATTTTCAATTTGAATGTTATACATTAGATCATCATTGCATATCATATTTTATTGCATTTTGGCTTGATCCTAGAAATTCTACGCAGCTCAAGGACACACAGAGAGAGTTGGGGATTTCGTTATTTTCATATTTGAGTTTTCTCAAATTTTTGAACATAGGATCATTTGATTTAATTATTTTATCTTCAAATATTTCAATTATAAAAATAAGAGAGAGGGAATAAAATAATTTTCCCAAAATAAAGAAATATTGGAGATTTAATAATAAAATCAAATAAGATTTTATTTCGGAGTTTTATTGTTATTTTATTTGAATTAGGAAAATTGTGCGTTTTTCAAAATAACATTTTAGGCCCAAATAAATGTTCAGCTTGTCCGCCTTATTTTTAGAGGACTGGGAAAATTTATTTCAGGATTTTTGGAGTCCATTTAGTATTTCTTTTATTTCTTTTTCTGTGCGTCCGAATATTTAAAAAAAATGACGAACCGACTCGGGCCACCGTGGGCGACCCGGACTCGTCCGCCGCCCAGGCTTTATAAGCCGCCCACCCCGCCGGCCCACCCCAGCCCGCGCCTCGCCAAACCCTAACCCTAGCCCCGAGTCGCCGCCGCCGCCGCCGCCCGTCCGTCCTCGCCGCCGACCCAGCCCGACTCGCCGCCGCCTCGTCGAGCCCGCCGCCGCCTCGTTTTTCGCGAGAAAACTGATCGTTTTTTTTCGAAACCGTAGATTCTTTTTTTAGATCCGGTTCGGTTTATTTTTTTTGGTTTAGTTTATTTAGCGAACGCACGTTCGTTCGTTCGTTTTAACGAACGGATTTCACCATTAAACCGCAGACAACGAACGTTCGTTCCTTAGCTTGTTCGTCCGTTTTTCTTTTTCTCGGATTTTTCCGCGATTATTTCCGATCGTGATTTCTGATCCGATTTTCGTTCTAGTATAACTTTTCGCTCGTTTATCGGAATCAGGCGATTCAAGCGCCTAGAGTTTCGTCTCGAAACCCTCTTTCCGTTTAACCAACTCAAACAAGTTTTTGCTACTGTAAAATCTGACTTAGGTCTAGATTAGTAAACAAAGCTTGTTTCTTTCGCCATTTGAGTTTCATTGCTTCGTTTGATTTGATTCTTTTTGCAAACCGGAGTTTTTAAGTTAAACTTTCTGGTTAGATCTCTTATTTGAATTTTACCTGTGCACTAGATGAGTGCTTATTGTATGCTTGTTTGTTTGCGATAGAGTACCCGGAGTGCGCGGCTTGCTACTACGAGTCTCTAGGTTTCACGGATGATCAGCAAGGCAAGTAACACTTTGATCATACCTCTTTACTACCTAGTTTTATTGCATTGGATCAATCCTCAAACAATTACATGAGTAGGATCTGATTAATATGTCGGTTTTGGGAAGTAGATGACGTAGAACCTATTACTCATTTTATTATCAACCTTTGGGAGTTACTTTACGTTTGCTTATATTACTATGTTATGCTAGTAGACGTGGATTGGGTGAGTGTATCCATGACAGATGTGAGATTGTTAAATTATTGTTTACTTAGGGTGGCAACTTAAATTCACATCTGGGTGGATTGAGGCACCTGGGGAACCCAGTGTTGCCTGTATTTTTGGAAATCCCGGGGTACCGTGTGATTCTCCTATGGACCGCCACCCAGGATCAAAGGGATCATGAGATTATTCATGCTAGAAACTTCCGTGTGCAGCCTCAAGGTACTATGGGCTCTAGCATAGTTGACTGTGTTGTGTGACCTCTTTGAGTGGTAGACTAGCAGATGTAGGGGATGTAGGTTGGTCTTGTCTACCCCAGTATAGAGTTAATGTACGAAAGACAATGTCTCGGTCATCCGTTTCTCAAACACCATGTAGTCGAGAAATCAAGCGGAGGAGATCGAGTCTTCTTGAGGAAAAGTCATAAACCTCTGCAGAGTGTATAAACTAATCATGGTTAGCCGTGTCCCCGGTTATGGACGTTTTGAGTATCTAGTACCTGGATCATCATGTGAATCTCATCATGTTACTTAATTTAATTTTGTTGGGTTAATGATGATGCTTAATTGGGATTGAGTTGGAGGAACCTTCTCAATGTTTAACAACCACCATGATAGTTAAATAAAATTTATTTCTTTGTTGTAAGGAAAAATTGGCTTTATGCAAAACTGTAACCATAGAGCTTTCCACCAGCCATATATGCATGTACTGATACTATTATTCTATTCATTACTCTCTATGTGTTACATTGCCAGCATATTCCATGTGCTGACCCGTTTTCAGGCTGCAACGTTTCTTGTTGCAGACTTTTCAGACAACGAGTAAGGTGCCTTAGGTCGTGATCTTATACTCAGTGATGCCGTTGGAGTTGACGGACTCGCTTATCTTCCAAGCCTTCCGCTGTTATTGTTATTAGATGGCCTTAAGCCATATTTATGGTAATAAGTTCTCTTTTGAGACATTCGATGTAATAAGTGTGTGATTGCTACTCTATTATAAATCCTTCGAGTAATGTGTGTGTCAGCATTACCGATTCAGGGATGACACTGAGGCACAGAGATCAGACTGTTTGAGGTCGGGTCGCTACAAGATGGTATCAGAGCACAGGCTGACTGTAGGACACGACCACTAAGATAAAGCCCTAGATCACTACTCCCTTCTCATTTCTGACTCCTCATCTTTTCTACTCTTTTAGGATGGAGGATGCAAGGAACAAGTTCACACAACCGGATAAAGATACACCCTTTGGACGCCACTTGAAGGAAGTCACCAGATACCTGAACATTGGAGTACCAAGCTTCACCGGGACCTACATCGCCGCCTTACCCGAAGATGAGCGTTGGATGATTCAAGTTCAAGTTCCAGGAAGGACGTTCATGCCCGTCACTAAGCCCATAGAGTTTTCCTTTGATGCACCAACCTGGAGTCTAGGAAAGAGCATGGCAGCCCACATCACTATGTGACGCATTGCAGAAGTTTATCACAAGTATCTTAAGGATACTATTTACCAGATTTTTGGGTGCCGAGATGAGAAATGGGAGATGATCAGCACCAGGAAGGATAGATCTATTGCAGCTTTCATCCAAGAGTTAAACTAGCACATTCGTTGCCAGGAGAACCAGATGTGCGCAGGGCATGATAGATCTGAAGAAGGCTATGACCAAGATCACGGAGCTGGAGGAAGAAGTCAAGTCTACACCCAATGGATATGAGGAAGAAATGACGACACTCGTGGAGAAGAATGATGATCTGAAGAAGAAGCTAAAAGTATTTATGGGATTCCCCGCGACTGGAAGAGAAGACGATGGTTGCACTTGCCCGGAGAACTACATCATCATCGACGACACCGACTCGTACCCAGACGATAGCGATAATGACTTTGTTGATGAAGCTGGAGCAGATATCATGGAATCTTCGACCGATCAATTTTTCTAGTCGACCACCATAACAGTAGTAGTATTCCCCCATGTATATAGTATAGTCTGAGCACTTTTGTAACGATAGTTAGACCGTTGTATGCCCTTGTTTGAATTGATTGAAGTGATATTGATTGCATTTATCTCATGTGCATATGGGTAGTGTTTTTCTCTATAGACCTCGTTCTATTCTGTTTTCTCATCTTTTCTAAACCCTCAGATGCCTCCGAGACGTGACAATGGATTTACTTTCCCACCAGAGCTCACTCAGTTGATACAGCAGCAGAATGCATTGATGTAGATCCTAGTCCAGAATCAGAATCAGGGGAACAACAACAACAACAACAACAACAACAACAACAACAACAACAACAACAACAACAATAACAACAACAACAACCCACCACCACCACCACCTGTTGATCATTTAGCCCGTTTCTTGAGGCTGAATCCGCCGGTGTTCTCCAGTAGCACCGAGCCGATAGTTGCAGATGATTGGCTCCGCAAGATGGGAAGGGAGTTGACCATCTGCGGGATGCACAGATGCGGAGAAGGTGCATTTTGCCGCACATCGACTTGATGGACCCGCAGCATCATGGTGGGAGAATTTCACGACCACTTATCCCATCGACACCGTCACATGGGGCGATTTGAGAGGGCTTTCCGCATCGCTCATGTTTGAGAGGAGCTATGGCCATGAAGAAGCGTGAGTTTCGCAACTTGCGCCAAGGAGGACGTCTGCTGTTGGCGATGTGGATGAATTTAGTAAGCTAGCACGTTATGCCCCAGATGAAGTTGCTACGGATGCAGCTAAGCAGGAGAAGTTTCTGGAAGGACTGAATGATGAGCTGAGCATGCAGCTGATGGTGGCAACCTTCAACAACTACCAGGAGTTGGTAGACAGAGCTCTCATGATTGAAGAGAAGTAGCAGCAGATTGACAGCCGCAAGAGGAAGTATGGACAAGGGAAGTACAATTCTGGAGCTCAGCAGAAGCCTCGTTTTACCCCGAACTTGGGAGGACCTTTTCAGCATACCCATGGAGGAGGGAGTTCGCACAACCATAGTGTCCCCAAGAATGGCAATGGGAATGGAGGAAGCAACGGACAGAATCGTACCAATCCATCAACGCCGGCCAAGAGGGATCTAAGCCACATTACCTGTATCAAATGCTAGAAGACTGGACATTATGCCACTGAATGTCCTGGAGCAAAGAATGGGAATGGCAATGGAAGCTCTGGGAAGAAGCCAAACCATTTCAACAAGGGACAGGTGAACCACGTTAGCGTGGAGGAGGTTGAAGCCCAGCCAGATGCAGTAATAGGTAAGTTTTTGGTTAAGTCATTTACTGCAATCGTTCTTCTTGATACTGGTGCATCGCATTCATACATATCAAGGGGATTTGTGGACAAGTATAAACTGCCGACCCAAGCCCTTAGGTCACCCATGTTAGTAACCTCGCCAGGAGCAGAGTATATGGCTAGTCTATGGTGTGATCGGTTACCATTAAGGATTGGTAACTGTGTGTTTCCCTCGAACCTATAGTATTGGAGTCGCAAGGACTAGATGTGATATTAGGCATGGATTGGTTATCAAAGTATGGAGGGAACATTGAATGCGCGAGTAAGTCAATTTTGCTTACCACCCCAGAAGGAAGAAGGATCAAGTATGTATCCCGGCATGTGCCGAAGAGGACTCAAGTAAATTCCTTATCAGGAGATGCACAGGAGGAAGTACCAGTGGTGAAGGATTTTCCTGACGTATTTCCAGAAGAGTTGCCAGGCTTGCCACTGGATAGAGACATTGAGTTTCTGATTGAGCTTTTGCCAGGCACAGGGCCGATATCTAAGAGACCTTACAGGATGCCCGCAAAAGATTTGGAGAAAATTAAGAAGCATATTAAGGAGTTACTAGATAAAGGCTATATTCGCCCAAGTTCGTCACCTTGGGGATCGCCAGTGCTTCTAGTGGAGAAGAAGGACGGATCATTGAGAATGGTTGTTGTTTATCGAGGATTGAATGAAGTGACAATCAAGAACAAGTACCCACTACCGATGATCAATGACTTGTTTGACCAATTGCAAGGAGCTAAGGTATTTTCCAAGATCGATCTGTGATCAGGATACCACCAGCTGAAAATTAAAGAGCAGGATATACCTAAGACGGCTTTTACGACCAGGTACGGGCTATATGAGTATACTGTTATGTCATTTGGTCTGACTAACGCACCTGCCTATTTCATGAACATGATGAACAAGGTGTTTATGGAGTTTCTGGATAAGTTCATCGTGGTGTTCATTGATGATATTTTGGTCTACTCGAAGAATGAAGAGGAGCATAAAGAGCATCTGTGTTTGGTACTCGGGAAACTCAGAGAACATTAGTTATATGCCAAGTTCAGCAAATGGTAGTTTTGGTTGAAGGAAGTTGGATTCCTCGGACATGTTATATCCGGAGAAGGAATAGCAGTGGACCCCACCAAAGTTGTCACTGTGACAAATTGGGAAGCCCCCACATCAGTTGGAGAGATCCGGAGTTTCCTTGGACTCGCAGGATATTACTGGAGGTTCATTGAGAATTTCTCGAAGATTGCAAAGTGTTGGAAATATGCCCTAGAGGCAATAATAAAAGTATTATTATATTTCAATGTTCATGATAATTGTCTTTTGTTCATGCTATAACTGTGTTATCCGGAAATCATAATACACGTGTGAACACTTAGACCCCAATATGTCCCTAGTGAGCCTCTAGTTGACTAGCCCGTTGTGATCAATAGATGGTCATGGTTTTCGACTATGGACATTGGATGTCGTTGATAACGGGATCACATCATTAGGAGAATGATGTGATGGACAAGACAATCACAAGCTTAGCATAAAAGATCGTATAGTTCGTTTGCTAGAAGCTTTGCCAATGTCAAGTATCTATTCCTTCGACCATGAGATCGTGTAACTCCGGTTGCCGTAGGAGTGCCTTGGGTGTATCAAACGTCACAGCGAATCGGGTGACTATAAAGGTGCATTACGGTGTCTCCGAAAGTATCATTGGGTTGACATGGATCGAGGCGGGATTTGTCACTCCGTATGACGGAGAGGTATCTCTGGGCCCACTCGGTAATGCATCATCATAATGAGCTCAATGTGACCAAGGTGTTGGCCACGGGATCATGCATTACTGATGAGTAAAGTGACTTGCCGTAACGAGACCGAACGAGGTATTGGGATACCGACGATCGAGTCTCGGGCAAGTAACGCATCGATTGACAAAGGAATTGCATATGAGGTTTGATAGAATCCTCGACATCGTGGTTCAACCGATGAAATCATCGAGGAGCATGGGAGCCAACATGGGTATCCAGATCCGCTGTTGGTTATTGCCCGAGAGTCGTCTCGGTCATGTCTGCGTGTCTCCCAACCCGTAGGGTCTACACACTTAAGGTTCGGTGGCGCTAGGGTTAGTAGGAAGACTAGTATGTGAATACGAATGTTGTTGAGTCCGGATGAGATCCCGGACGTCACGAGGAGTTCGGAAGGGTCCGGAGGTAAAGAATAATATATAGGAAGTGGTGTTTCGCCATCGGGAAAGTTTGGGGTTCTGAAGCAAAACTGGGACCACCGGAAGGGTCCCGAGGTCCACCGGTGGGGCCACCCATCCGGAGGGCCCCATGGGCCATAGGGGAAGGAACCAGCCCACGGGGGCTGGTGCGCCCCTAGGCCCACCCCGCGCCTAGGGTTGAAACCCTAGGGGTGGGGCGCCCACCGGCTTGGGGGCACTCCACCCCTTGGCCGCCGCCCCCTTGAGATTGGATCTCTAGGGGCCGCCACCGGGGCCTATATAAAGGGGGGGGGGCTGCTGTACACATCTCCCAAGGCGCAGCCCTCCCTCCCCAACACATCTCCTCCTCCGTAGAGCTCGTGAAGCCTCGCCGAGTATCTTGCATCACCACCATCACCACGCCGTCGTCTTGCCGGTGGTGCCGTCTTCCTCAACCTCTCCTTCCCCTTGCTGGATCAAGAAGGAGGAGACGTCGCTCGTCCGTGCACGTGTGTTGAGCGCGGAGGTGCTGTCCGTTCAAAGCACTTGGCATCGGTGATCTGAATCACGCTCGAGCACGACTCCATCATCACCAAGCAAGCTTCGCACGCGATCTACAAGTGGTATGTAGATGCAAACTCTCTCCGTTACTCGTTGCTTAGATGAACTCATAGATGGATCTTGGTGAAACCGTAGGAAAAATTTTAATTTTCTCGCAGCGTTCCCCAACAAAGTGGCATCATGAGCTAGGTCTATCGTAGTTCTCTATTGCACGAGTAGAACACAAATTTGTTGTGGGCGTTGATCTTGTCATCTTACTTGCCCTACTAGTCTTTTCTTGCTCAGCGGTATTGTGGGATGAAGCGGCCCGGACCAACCTTACACGTGCGCTTACGTGAGACCGGTTCCACCGATGACATGCACTAGTTGCATAAGGTGGTGGCGGGTGTCTGTCTCTCCCACTTTAGTTGCAGCGGATTCGATGAACAGGGCCCTTATGAAGGGTAAATAGAAGTTGACAAAATCACGTTGTGGTGATTCGTAGGTAAGAAAACGTTCTTGCTAGAACCCAATCGCAGCCACGTAAAAGATGCAACAACAACTAGAGGGCGTCTAACTTGTTTTTGCAGCGATTGATCATGTGATGTGATATGGCCGAAGTTGTGATGAATGTTGAATTGTGATGTATGAGATCATGTTCTTGTAATAGGATTCACGACTTGCATGTCGATGAGTATGACAACGGCAGGAGCCATAGGAGTTGTCTTTATTTTTTGTATGACTGCGTGTCATTGAAGAACGCCATGTAAACTACTTTACTTCATTACTAAACGCGTTAGTCATAGAAGTAGAAGTAGTCGTTAGTGCGACAACTTCATGAAGACACGATGATGGAGATCATGATGATGGAGATCATGGTGTCAAGCCGGTGACAAGGTGATCATGGAGCCCCGAAGATGGAGATCAATGGAGCTTGATGATATTGGCCATATCATGTCACAACTATATATAATTGCATGTGATGTTTATTATGTTTTTACATCTTGTTTACTTAGGACGACGGTAGTAAATAAGATGATCCCTTATAAAATTTCAAGAAGTGTTCTCCCTAAGCGTGCACCGTTGCTACAGTTAAATCGTTTCTAAGCACCACGTGATGATCGGGTGTGATGGATCCTTACGTTCACATACAACGGGTGTAAGACAGATTTACACAGCGAAAACACTTAGGGTTAACTTGACGAGCCTAGCATGTGCAGACATGGCCTCGGAACACGGAGACCGAAAGGTCGAGCACGAGTCGTATGAAAGATACGATCAACATGAAGATGTTCACCGATGATGACTAGTCCGTCTCACGTGATGATCGGACACGGGCTAGTCGACTCGGATCGTGTAACACTTAGATGACTGGAGGGATGTCTAATCTAAGTGGGAGTTCGTAATTTTGATTAAGAACTTTATTATCATGAACTTAGTCTAAAACCTTTGCAAATATGTCTTGTAGATCAATGGCCGGCGCTAATGTCAACATGAACTTCAACGCGTTCCTAGAAAACCCAATTTGAAAGATGATGGCAGCAACTATACGGACGGGTCCGAACACGAGATCATCCTCATAGCTGCCAAGAAAGCAGTATGTCCTAGAAGCACCGTTAGGTGACCCACTGTTCTCCCGGCCTTTGCGCAAGGCGATTTGAGCGTCTGGCGGACTCGTTCGATGATTACTCCCTCGTTCGATGCGGCATGCTCTACAGACTTAGAACCGGGGCTCCAAAAGCGTTTTGAGCATCACGGAGCATATGAGATGTTGAAGAGCTGAAACTAGTTTTCCAAGCTCATGCCCGGTCGAGAGATATGATGTCTCGACAAGTTCTCAGATTGTAAGATGGAGGAAAACAGTTACGTCGGTGAGCACATCTCGAAGATGTCAGGTTGCACAACCGTATGACCCGGTGAACATAAACCTCCCGGATGAGGCGGTCATTGACAGAATCCTCGATCGCTCCCACCAAGCTACAAGAGCTTCGTGATGAACTACAACATGCGGGGATGGTAAAGACCATTCTGAAGTGTTCTCGATCCGAGGTCGCAGAGGCTGAAATCAAAAGGAACATCAAGTGTTGATGGTCAATAAGACCACTAAGTTCAAGAAAGGCAAGGGTAAGAAGAACTTCAAGAAGGACGGCAAGGATGTTGCCGCGCCCGTAAGTCTGTTGCGGGAAGAAGTCAAAGAATGGACCCAAGCACGAGATCGAGTGCTTTTATTGCAAGGGAAGGGTCCTTTGAAGCGGAACTGCCCCAAATACTTAGCGGATAAGAAGGCCGGCAACACCAAAGGTATATTTGATATACATGTAATTGATGTGTACCTTACCGATTACTCGTAGTAACTCCCGGTATTTGATACGGTGCCGTTGCTCATATTTGTAACTCACGGCAGGAGCTGCGGAATAAACGGAGGCTGGCGAAGGGCGAGGTGACGATGCGCGTCGGGAATGGTTCAGAGTCGATGTGATCGCCGTCGACACGCTGCCTCTACATTTACCTACGGGATTAGTTTTAAACCTCAATAATTGTTATTTAGTGCCAAGTTTGAGCATGAACATTGTATCGGATCTCGTTTGATCGAGATGGCTACTCATTTAAGTCCGAGAATAATGGTTGTTCGATTTATATGAGAGATATGTTTTATGGTCATGCTCCGATGGTCAATGGTTTATTCTTAATGAATCTCGGCGTAATATTACACATGTTCATAGTGTGGATGCCAAAAGATGTAAAGTTGATAACGATAGTCCCACATACTTGTGGCACTCGCCGCCTTGGTCACATTGGTGTCAAGCGCATGAAGAAACTCCATGCTGATGGACTTTTAGAGTCTCTTGATTATGAATCGTTTGACACATGCGAACCATGCCTCTTAGGCAAAATGACCAAGACTCCGTTCTCCGGAACAATGGGCGAGCAACCAACTTGTTGGAAATCATACATACCGATGTATGCGGTCCAATGAGCGTTGAGGCTCATGGAGGATATCGTTATGTTCTCACTCTCACCGGCGACTTGAGTAGATATGGGTATGTCTACTTAATGAAACACAAGTCTGAGACCTTTGAAAAGTTCAAGGAATTTCAGAGTGAGGTGGAGAATCAACGTGACCGAAAGATAAAGTTCCTCTGATCGGATCGTGGAGGAGAATATTTAAGTCACGAATTTGGCACACACTTAAGAAAATGTGGAATCGTTTCACAACTCACGCCGCTGGAACACCTCGGTAAACGGTGTGTCGAGCGTCGAATCGCACTCTATTGGATATGGTGCGGTCTATGATGTCTCTTACCGATTTACCCTTGTCATTTTGGGGATCGCTCTAGAGACAGCTACATTCACTTTAAATAGGGCTCCGTCTAAATCCGTTGAGGCGACACCGTATGAATTATGGTTTGGGAAGAAACCTAAGTATCGTTTCGAAAGTTTGGGGATGCGATGCTTATGTCAAGAAACTTCAACTGAAAAGCTCGAACCCAAGTCGGAAAAATGCGTATTCATAGGATACCCTAAGGAAGCTGTCGGGTATACCTTCTACTTAAGATCCGAAGGCAAAGTCTTTGTTGCTAAGAACGGATGCTTTCTAGAGAAAGAGTTTCTCTCGAAAGAAGTAAGTGGGAGGAAAGTAGAACTTCGATGAAGTACTACCTCTCGAGCGGGAAAGTGGTGCCGCGCAGAAACCGTTCTGTAATGCCCACACCCATCAAGAGGAAATCATTGATGATGATCAAGATACTTGGATCAAGTTACTCTTGAACTTGAAGGTCCACAAGGACACGTTCCGCACTGAGTGGTGCAGCAACCTGTCATGGAAATCATGTTGCTAGACAACAATGAACCTTGAACTATGAAGAAGCGATGGCGGACCCAGATTCCAACAAATGGCTTGAGGCCATGAAACCGAGATAGAATCCATGTATGAAAACAAAGTATGGACTTTGACAGACTTGCCGATGATCGGCGGCGATAGAAAATAAATGGATTTTAAGAAGAAGACGGACGCGGATGGAAATGTCACCATTTATAAAGCTCGACTTGTCGCTAAGGGTTATCGACAAGTTCAAGGGATTGACTACGACGAGACATTCTCTCCGTAGCGAAGCTTAAGTCCGTCCGAATCATGTTAGCAATTGCGCATACTATGATTATGAGATATGGCGATGGGCGTCAAAAGCGGCATTCCTTAACGGACATCTTAAGGAAGAGCTGTATATGATGCAGCGGAAGGTTTTGTCGATCCTCGAGCGCTAACAAAGTATGCAAGCTCCAGCGATCCATTTATGGACTGGTGCAAGCATCTCGGAGTTGGAACATTCGCTTTAATGAGATGATCAAAGCGTTTGGGTTTACGCAGACTTATGGAGAAGCCTGCGTTTACAAGAAAGTGAGTGGGAGCTCAGAGCATTTCTCCTATTATATGTAGATGACATACTCTTGATGGGAAATGATACAAAACTTCGGACAGCATTAAGGCCTACTTGAACAAGTGTTTTTCAATGAAGGACCTTGGAGAAGCTGCTTATATATTAGGCATCAAGATCTATAGGGATAGATCGAGGCGCCTCATAGGTCTTTCACAAAGCACATACCTTGATAAAATTTTGAAGAGGTTCAAAATGGATCAGTCCAAGAAGGGTTCTTGCCTATGTTACAAGGTGTGAAACTGAGCTCAGCTCGACCACCGACCATGACAAAAGATAAAGAAGAGATGAGTGTCATCCCTATGCTTCAGCCATAGGATCTATTATGTATGCCATCTGTGTACTGCGGACCGATGTAAACCTTGCCGTAAGTTTGGTTGCAAGATACCAAAGTAATCCCGCAAGGAACACCGGACAGCGGTCAAGAATATCTGAAGTACCGAAAAGGACAAAGGACATGTTTTCGTTTATGGAGGAGACGAAGAGCTCGTCGTAAAGGCTACGTCGGCGCTTAGCCGACTCGGATCTGGATGACTCTAAGTCACAAACCGGATCGTGTATATGTTGAATGGTGGAGCGATGGTAGTGCGGTGCGCAAGCGAGCGTCGTGGCGGGATCTACGTGTGAAGCGGAGTACATGGCAGCCTCGGAGGCAGCGCATGAAGCAATTTGGGTGAAGGAGTTCATCACCGACCTAGGAGTCATACCCAATGCGTCGGGCCGATCAAACTCTTTCGTGACAACACTGGAGCTATTGCCCTTGCAAAGGAGCCGGGTTTCACAAGAAGACCGAGCACATCAAGCGTCGTTTCAACTCCATCCGTGAAAATGTTCAAGATGGAGACATAGAGATTTGCAAAGTGCACACGGATCCGAATGTCGCAGATCCGTTGACTAAACCTCTCTCGCGTGCAAAACATGATCAACACGAGAACTCTATGGGTGTTCGATTCATCACAATGTAACTAGATTAGTGACTCTAGTGCAAGTGGGAGACTGTTGGAAATATGCCCTAGAGGCAATAATAAAAGTATTATTATATTTCAATGTTCATGATAATTGTCTTTTGTTCATGCTATAAGCGTGTTATCCGGAAATCATAATACACGTGTGAACACTTAGACCCCAATATGTCCCTAGTGAGCCTCTAGTTGACTAGCCGTTGTGATCAATAGATGGTCATGGTTTCGACTATGGACATTGGATGTCGTTGATAACGGGATCACATCATTAGGAGAATGATGTGATGGACAAGACCCAATCACAAGCTTAGCATAAAAGATCGTATAGTTCGTTTGCTAGAAGCTTTGCCAATGTCAAGTATCTATTCCTTCGACCATGAGATCGTGTAACTCCGGTTGCCGTAGGAGTGCCTTGGGTGTATCAAACGTCACAACGAATCGGGTGACTATAAAGGTGCATTACACGTGTCTCGAAAGTATCATTGGGTTGACATGGATCGAGGCGGGATTTGTCACTCCGTATGACGGAGAGGTATCTCTGGGCCCACTCGGTAATGCATCATCATAATGAGCTCAATGTGACCAAGGTGTTGGCCACGGGATCATGCATTACGGATGCGAGTAAAGTGACTTGCGATGCTTGAGTGAACGAGGTATTGGGATACCGACGATCGAGTCTCGGGCAAGTAACGCATCGATTGACAAAGGAATTGCATACTGTGGTTTGATAGAATCCTCGACATCGTGGTTCAACCGATGAAATCATCGAGGAGCATGTGGGAGCCAACATGGGTATCCAGATCCGCTGTTGGTTATTGCCCGAGAGTCGTCTCGGTCATGTCTGCGTGTCTCGAACCCGTAGGGTCTACACTTAAGGTTCGGTGACGCTAGGGTTAGTAGGAAGACTAGTATGTGAATACGAATGTTGTTGAGTCCGGATGAGATCCGGACGTCACGAGGAGTTCGGAAGGGTCCGGAGGTAAAGAATAATATATAGGAAGTGGTGTTTCGCCATCGGGAAAGTTTGGGGTTTCTGCAAAAAGCACGGACCAGGAAGGGTCCGGGTCCACCGGTGGGGCCACCCATCCGGAGGGCCCCATGGGCCATAGGGGAAGGAACCAGCCCACAGGGGCTGGTCGCCCTCAGGCCCACCCCGCGCCTAGGGTTGAAACCCTAGGGGTGGGGCGCCCACCGGCTTGGGGCACTCCACCCCTTGCCGCCGCCCCCTTGAGATTGGATCTCTAGGGGCGGCCACCGGGGCCTATATAAAGGGGGGGGGGGGGCTGTACACATCTCCCAAGGCGCAGCCCTCCCTCCCCAACACATCTCCTCCTCCGTAGAGCTCGCGAAGCCACAGCCGAATCTTGCATCACCACCATCACCACGCCGTCGTCTTGCCGGTGGTGCCGTCTTCCTCAACCTCTCCTTCCCCTTGCTGGATCAAGAAGGAGGAGACGCCGCTCGTCCCGCACGTGTGTTGAGCGCGGAGGTGCTGTCCGCTCAAAGACTTGGCATCGGTGATCTGAATCACGCTCGAGTACGACTCCATCATCACCAAGCAAGCTTCCGCACGCGATCTACAAGTGGTATGTAGATGCAAACTCTCTCCCGTTACTCGTTGCTTAGATGAACTCATAGATGGATCTTGGTGAAACCGTAGGAAAAATTTTAATTTTCTGCAACGTTCCCCAACACAAAGCCCATGACGGAGTTGTTGAAGAAGGACACCAAATTCAAATGGACTGAGGAATGTGAGGCCAGTTTCCAGGAGTTGAAGAAATGTTTGGTTACATCACCAGTGTTGATTCTGCCAGATCAGCGTAAGGATTATGAAGTATATTGCGACGCTTTTCATCGAGGACTTGGATGAGTGCTTATGCAGGAAGGAAGAATTGTTTCGTATGCCTCACGACAGCTTAAGCCCCGTGAGTTGAATTATGCTACACATGATTTGGAGTTAGCGGCCGTAGTGCATGCATTGAAGACATGGAGACATTTTCTCATCGGAAACCATTGTGAGGTGTACACGGATCACAAGAGTTTGAAGTACATCTTCACACAGAAGGAGTTAAATCTCAGGCAAAGGAGATGGTTGGAGCTCATTAAGGATTATGATATGAGATTGCATTATCACGCTGGAAAGGCTAACGTAGTAGCCGGTGCGTTGAGCCGCAAGAGCCATGTCAACACACTCTTGACCGGAGGATTACCAAAGGAGTTAGCCGAGGATCTTCGCGAGCTATGTTTGGAGATAGTTCCGAGAGGCTATGTAGCAGCATTGGAGATTCAGCCTACTTTGATGGATAAGATCAGAGAAGCTCAGAAGAATGACAAGGAGATCGCCAAGATAAAGGAGAAGATGAGCAAAGGAAAGGCTAGAGGATTTCATGAGGATGAGCACGATACCCTATGGTTTGAGGACCGTGTTTATGTGCCTAATGAACCGGAGACCAGGAAGTTGATTCTGCAGGAGGCCCATGATTCACCGTATTCGATTCACCCAGGAAATACCAAGATGGATCTGGATTTGAAGGACACTTTCTAGTGGACCAGAATGAAGAAAGATATTGCGGAGTATGTAGCAGTTTGTGATGTATGTCAGAGAGTGAAGGCAGAGCATCAGAAGCCAGCAGGATTGCTACAGCCATTGCCGATACCCGAATGGAAGTGGGATAAGCTAGGCATGGATTTTATCACAGGATTGCCCAGGACTCATTCAGGCTATGACTCAATATGGGTTATAGTCGATCGTTTGACGAAGGTAGCTCATTTCATACCAGTGAAGACCACTTACACCAGTGTTAAGTTGGCAAAGATATACATGACCAGGATCGTATGTCTGCATGGAGTTCCGAGGACCATTGTATCAGATAGAGGAACCCAGTTTACCTCAAAGTTCTGGAATCAGTTGCACGAAACTTTGGGTACCAGGCTAGAGTTCAGTACAACATTTCATCCGCAGATAGATGGACAGACCGAGAGAGTCAATCAGATTTTGGAGGACATGCTGAGAGCTTGTGCGCTACATTATGGATCTAGTTGGGACGACAATTTGCCATATGCGGAGTTCTCTTACAACAACAGTTATCAATCCAGTTTGAAGATGGCCCCTTTTCGAAGCTCTGTAAGGAAGGAGGTGCAGGACACCCTTGTTGTAGGATGAAGTTGGAGACCATCAGTTGTTTGCACCAGATTAAGGAGTCTGAATAGAAGGTGAAGCTAATTCACGATAGGCTCAAGGTAGCCCAATCCAGGCAGAAGAGCTATGCAGATTCCAAATGCAAGGAGACATTATACGAAGTCGAAGATAGAGTTTATCTTCGTGTATCCCCACTTCGAGGAGTTAAGCGTTTTGTAGTTAAGGGAAAGTTAGCGCCACGTTTTGTGGGACCATACAAAGTTTTAGAGCGTATGGGAGAAGTTGCTTACAAGTTGGAATTGCCCAAAGGATAGTCAGGAGTTCATGATGTGTTCCACGTTTCCCAGTTGAAGAAGTGCCACGCAGAGATGGCTGATATACCGCTGAGAGATACAGTGCCACTGGAAACGATTCAGTTGGATAGTGATTTAACCTATGAGGAGAAACCAGATAAGATTCTCGAATATGCCAGCCGAGTCACCCACAGCAAGGTTATCAAGTTTTGAAAAGTTCAGTGGAGCCACCATACCAAGGATGAAGCCACCTAGGAGCAAGAAGAAGATCTACTGAAGGACCACCCTCACCTATTTTCTAGCCAACCCGAATCTTGAGGGCGAGATTCATTTTAAGTTGGTAGGTTATACATCAGATCACATTGCATATCATATTTTATTGCATTTTGGCTTGATCCTATAAATTCTACGCAACTCAAGGATCCACGGAGAGAGTTGGGGATTTCGTTATTTTCATATTTGAGTTTTCTCAAATTTTTGAAAATAGGATCATTTGATTTTAATTATTTTATCTTCAAATATTTCAATTATAAAAATAAGAGAGAGGGAATAAAATGACTTTCCCAAAATAAATAAATAATGGAGATTTAATAATAAAATCAAATAAGATTTTATGGAGTTTTATCGTTATTTTATTTGAATTAGGAAAAATGCGCGTTTTTGAAAATTGCATTTTAGGCCCAAATAAATGTTCATCTTTTCCGGCTTATTTTTAGAGGACGGGGAAAATTTATTTCAGAATTTTTGGAGTCGGGTTAGTATTTCTTTTATTTCTTTTTCTGTGTGTCCGAATATTAAAAAAACGACGAACCGACTCGGGCCGCCGTTTGCGACCCGGAGTCGTCCGCCGCCCAGGCTTTATAAGCCGCCCACCCCAGCTGGCCCACCCCAGCCCGCACCCCGCCAAACCCTAACCCTAGCCCCGAGTCGTCGCTGCCGCCATTGTGCCATGGCCGCCTCCGTCGTCGTTCACGATCATTGGTCGACCACCGCCGACCTCGCCGAACCCGCCGACCTCGCCGAGCCCGCCACGCCGGAGGTAGCCGCCGCCTCGGTTTTCGTGAGAAAACCGATCGTTTTTTTTTGAAACCATAGATTCTTTTTTTAGATCCGGTTCGGTTTACTTTTTTGGTTTAGTTTATTTAGCGAACGCCCGTTCGTTCGTTCATTTTAACGAACGGATTTCACTGTTTAACCGCAGGCAACGAACGTTCGTTCCTTAGCTTGTTCGTCCATTTTTCTTTTTCTCGGATTTTTCCGCGATTATTGCCGATCGTGATTTCTGATCCGATTTACGTTCTAGTATAACTTTTCGCTCGTTTATCGGAATCAGGCGATTCAAGCGCTAGAGTTTCTTCTTGAAACCCTCTTTCCGTTTAACCAACTCAAACAAGTTTTTGCTACTGTAAAATCTGACTTAGGTCCATATTAGTAAACAAAGCTTGTTTCTTTCGCCGTTTAAGTTTCATTGCTTCGTTTGATTTGATTCTTTTTGCAAACCGAAATTTTTAAGTTAAACTTTCTGGTTAGATCTCTTATTTGAATTTTATCTGTGCATTAGATGAGTGCTTATTGTATGCTTGTTTGTTTGCGATAGATTACCTGGAGTGCGCCGCTTGCTACTACGAGTCTCTAGGTTTCACGGATCATCAGCAAGGCAAGTAAAACTTTGATCATACCTCTTTACTACCTAGTTTTATTGCATTAGATCAATCCTCAAACAATTGCATGAGTAGGATCTGATTAATATGTCGGTTTTGGGAAGTAGATGACGTAGAACCTATTACTCGTTTTATTATCAACCTTTGGGAGTTACTTTACGTTTGCTTATATTACTATGTTATGCTAGTAGACGTGGATTGGGTGAGTGTATCCATGACAGATGTGAGATTGTTAAATTATTGTTTACTTAAGGTGGCAACTCAAATTCACATCTGGGTGGATTGAGGCACCTGGGGAACCCAGTGTTGCCTGTATTTTTGGAAATCCCGGGGTACCGTGTGATTCTCCTATGGGCCGCCACCCAAGATCAAACGGATCATGAGATTATTCATGCTAGAAACTTCTGTGTGCAGCCTCAAGCTACTATGGGCTCTAGCATAGTTGACTGTGTTGTGTGACCTCTTTGAGTGGTAGACTAGCAGATGTAGGGGATGTAGGTTGGTACTGTCTACCCAGAGTAAAGAGTTAATGCTTCTAAAAGACAATGTCTCGATCATCCGTTTCTCAAACACCATGTAGTGCGAGAAATCAAGCGGAGGAGATCGAGTCTTGCGGGGAAAAGTGCGCAAACCTCTGCAGAGTGTATAAACTAATCATGGTTAGCCGTGTCCCCGGTTATGGACGTTTTGAGTATCTAGTACCTGGATCATCATGTGAATCTCATCATGTTACTTAATTTAATTTTGTTGGGTTAATGGTGATGCTTAATTGTGATTGAGTTGGAGGAACCTTCTCAATGTTTAACAACCACCATGATAGTTAAATAAAATTTATTTCTTTGTTGTAGGAAAAAATTGACTTTATGCAAAACTGTAACCATAGAGCTTTCCACCAGCCATAGATGCATGTAGTGATAGCATTATTCTGTTCATTACTCTTTAGGTGTTACATTGCCAGCATATTCCATGTGCTGACCCGTTTTCGGGCTGCAACGTTTAATGTTGCAGACTTTTCAGGCAACGAGTAAGGTGCCTTAGGTCGTGATCTTATACTCAGTGATGCCGTTGGAGTTGATGGACTCGCTTAGCTTTCAAGCCTTCCGCTGTTATCGTTATTTGATGGCCTTAAGCCATATTTATGGTAATAAGTTTTCTTTTGAGACATTCGATGTAATAAGTGTGTGATTGCTACTCTGTTATAAATCCTTCGAGTACTGTGCGTGTCAGCATTACCGACCCAGGGATGACACCGATGCATAGAAATCAGACTGTTTAAGGTCTAGTCGCTGCAGTATCATAGATGAAATGCGGACATGGAGGAGCGCGAAAGCGGTGTGTCCAAAAAGTTTTGTGAGGGACTAGTTTCTTTGTGTCATATTGGTCTGGTGTTGTTTGCGCATTGTTTGCTATGCCTCAAACTATCTTGTAAATTACTTGATGTCTTCCACAAAAATATAAATACCATTCATGCACTCTCAGAAAAAAAGAACACCCACAAACTCGTTGTGCGTGGCATTAGGGCGGGGGTGACCACCTTAGTGTCGGGTGGAGAATGCCCTAGTTTTTGTTTCGTCTATGGTCGCCAGCGAGTTAGCTCTGTGGGCTTAGTTATGGAATTAATGTTTTAGGTCAAACGAAAAATCATAGTTGGGGTTTTGAGAAAAATGCCACGTGGTACCAGGTAAATCCTATCCATTTTTCAGGGAATTCGGAGAGCTTTATTCCTTTTTTACGGGCAAGAGAGCTTTATTCAACAAAGAAAGAGATATGAGACTAGTGACCAGGAATGGCGGAGCAAACGCTCACGTGCAATGACTGCCCATGCGAGTCTCTCCTGGGTCAGTTTAGTAGGGAACCGAAAATCCTTTTTTCTCGCTTTTTGTATGATTGGTTTTGTTTCTAGTTTTTTTCGTTCAGTTAGTTTCTTCTTAATAGTGAAAATACGCCATTTTCCTAAAAAATCATCATCATCTTAGTAAAAATATATTTTCTTGCGTATATGATTTTGTTTTAAAAAATACACCACATATTTTAAATGCATGGCCAATATTTTCCAAGAAACGTCAATTTTGTCTAAAATACAATAATTTTTTAAATACAGGGTGAACATTAAAAAAGAGTGATCAATGTTTTCTTGTAAAATTTTCACGTATATTTTAAAATGTCCATGTAACATTAAAAAAACTCAGAGTAAAAAGGCTGGAAAGGCCAGTGCAAACCAGAAAAACCAAATAATAAATTGCTAAAAACCAAACCATACTAGCTCTCGGGGAAAGAAACATGACGACACCCGAACTAGGCGCCCGGCACGCAAAGCGTGCTCGTACGATATCGCAACTATAAGATGCAGTGGGCGTCATATAGGAGCACTCATGTTTCTATATCAATTATACAATATAAACTCCCTAAAAATAGTATACTATATAAATCTCTTTTTTTGAGTTGTTGATTGTTTTTTAAGATAGCTATCTGCTTAACAAAATATGTGCACCTCGAGGATTTTCGGAAAAACATGCCACATTGCATCAGGTTCTCTCACGGCATTTTATGAGAGAAGCAAGAAACAGCATTTTGCACCATTGATCTTAATTTTCGTCTATAGATTAAAAAAGGGCGGGAAAGCTTGACCTCTAATTTTAATGTGGACAAAATTATGAGTAGTTTGATTTGTGTCCTCCTAACGCCCGACCTGGCCTCGAGCATCCCTGTAAGTTGCGTGTGAATCGTTAGTTTGTTGCCCTTATACGCTTGGCCTGACCTAAGGTAGTAGGTTAGCCTCGCTAGAGAAGCATGGAGGTAGTTTTTTTACTCTTTTGAAAACATACAAACTTTATTTAATAGAAGCAACAGATACACCGTTTATGAGGAATGGGATAATTTCGTTTAAAGGCATGTCAAACCAATCGATGGAAGAAGTAAATCTAACCTACCTGGCAAGCTCATGAGCAATCTCTTTATTATAGTGTTCAAACCTAGAAATGGGACAATCATAAGCAATAAAATAACAATCATCAAAAATTGTTGCCGGCACCCCTGCCGACCGTCCTCCATTATTCATGGTATCAATGACATTCAAATTATCAGAATTAATGACAAATCAATTGCATTCCACACCTTGCGCCAAGGATAGACCGAAGCTAAGCATCAGAGCTTCCGCCATGAGAATGTCTGCACACCAGTCGGTTCTCCAACAACCTCCTGAAGTGAATTTTTCTTTACTGTCTCTCAGAACCGCTCCCGCCGCACCTTTAAGAAGCTCATGATCAAAAAAAGCACCAACATTAAGCTTCACAAAGCCCACTAGGCGAGGACTCCGGCCCACCTTTTCATAGAAGCGTTTGGCGAGGAAGCCACAATGTAATTAGCCGTAAGAGCTTGTATCCCCATAAAAATCTGGTTAACATCTGGAATTTTCTCCCTATACACGAGTTTACGCCTTTCCCATCACAAATACCAATTCGTGATGGCAATCATCTCACCCATATTCTGAAACCCTAAGATAGATAAATCTTGATCTGGCATATGTAGTAAGAATTCTAGGATAACCTCACCAGCACGATCAACTTCACAAACTCTATAAATGATTCCGTCCAAATCTAGTCTTTTCCAAACCTCCTTAGCTTCCTCGCACTAAAACAACAAATGTTTCATCGAACTCTGCATTGTTGAGTATATTGATTCATTAGGAAACATAAGATAGACTAGGAATTCTCCTGCCTTGTCTTGTACTCCAAATTGATTATTGTACTCCTATATATATGCCCATGAGGCTCAAGCAATACAAAAAACTATTCCATCAAATCCCTCTCCCTTCTAACATGGTATCAGCCTAATCACGATCTAAACCCTAGCCGCCGCCGCTTCCGCACCCACGCGCCGCCCCCGGGGCGGTCGGCCTCCATGACCGCCGCCGGGGGCCACGCCGCCCGTACCTAGGGTTCGTCCGCCGGCCATGTTGGCCGGCTGCCCTAGAGAGTCTTTTTCCCGAGCCCTTGCTCCGGGTTTTTTCGCTCTCTCGCCGGTCGTTTTGATCGGCATTTTCTTTTTGGTTTTCCGATATATACTGATCGGTTTACGTCGCCCGCCGCCGCCGTCGACCCCCGTGCGCCTCTACTCCGACACTGGCGCGACCGGCCGGCCTCTTCACCGACTTGACAGCTTCGCACGACAGGCGGCCCCTCACGGCCGTCGTCCGCACGTCTGCCCCCCAGTCGCTCCGACCGTGCGGCCTCGCGTGATGCGGCGGCCCATCACGGCCGCCATCCGTGCACCGGCCCCGCCCGTCGATCTATGCTGGCGTCACCGCCTTGCTCCGGACGAGACACCTGCATCGCCCCGACCTGGCGGCCTCGCACCATGCGACGGCCAATCATAGCCACCGCATGTCACCCGCCTCTACCACGTCTGCACGGCGGCCCGGTGGTCTACCTCGCCGGCCTCGTCATTGGCTGCGTCGGGACAGCTGTGGCAGGCACGTCGGCTGCCTCAACTCGGGCGCTGTTGTTCCGTTGGTCGCTTCAGGCCTCGCTACCCGGACACCGGCGCTGCTTTGGCAGTCCGGGTGCCGGTGCTGACAAGCTCGTCCGCACGACGTCCATGCCGTCCGTCGTTGCTGGCCTCATCTTAGACTCCGCCGCCACTCTGCCTCCACCGAGCGGCGTTCCCGATCTCGCGCGCGGTCGGCTTGATCACCCACTCGCCGCCATGATCCTCCTCATCTACGCCGCGCGACCGACTTGGCCCGTCGGTTACGCGCGCCTCCGCAGGTCCCGTGAAGATCGTCCCCGAGTTCAGCGCGCCCCTCCACCGGTCGAGCAAAGGGCTGTTGTCGCGTCGCCCCAACGGGCCGCAGCGCCGCCGCCCCGTGGTTCTCCTTGCGGCTGCATCGACTCGTGTGTCGTCGTTGCGCCGCCCCTTCGGGCTGTAGTGCTCGATACGCGGTCACCGTCGCCGCCCCGAGGCCGTACCCGCAGTTGCACCGACCCGCACTCCGCTGCTGCATCGCCCCTTCGGGCCATAGTGCCGCGGTCTGCGTTTCCCGCTGCTGCCCCGAGGTCTTCCCACCGTCGCCCCGACCCGCCCGCCGCCGTTGCATCGCCCCTTCGGGCCGTAGCGCCGTGGCCCGCGTTCCACTCCACCGTCACCGCGCGTCGACCTCCTGTGGTATGCACCGCGCCATATTCCTCGGTGCGGGAACGCCACCGTCCGCACCGGTCTTCGTCACGTTGTTGGATTCTTCGCCTACTTTGAGCACCGCCGCCGCACTCCTAACCTAGCCGCCGCCGCCGCTCTTCTTTGGCCGCCGCCGCCGCTACCTCCGTAGCTGCCGCCGCCGCCCGTCCAACCCGTTCATCTTCGTCCAGCACCAGCTCGTTGCCAGCGTCGCCATCATCTACCCCGACCACTTCGTCTACTCTGACCATCGTTGGTGACATCTGCCTCGCGCCGATGGACGCCGCAATCGTCGTCGAGTTCTTCTCTGCTGGCCCCTCCGACTTCTTCGACATGGCATACAGCTCGTGTGGGTCCCTCATCTATGCATGCCTGATGCTGGCAACACCGATGTGTGCCTTGGTCCACGACGTGTTCCCGGGCCTGGCAAGCCTGGTGTGGCGCTTCGCCAACTTCGTCTTCGACCGTCTACGCATGCCCGGTGCTGGCAACACTGACGCCTGCCTTCGTCTACGACGTGTCCCCGGGTTTGGCAACCCCGGCGCGACGCCTCGTCAACACCGTCTTCTCCCGGCGCACCACTACTTCGACACCACTGCGCCCATGCTAACTCGGCGCCCCCTTGCGCCCGCGGCTCCACGGCGACTTCCTCGACACCGGCCAACCCAACTCGACATCGACCACAGCATTCTTCGCACGGCTACCTCGACCACGGCTCCACCACCCACGCTCTCGGATACATCGACAAACGGCACAAAGGGCTACCGCCTGCTTGAGCAACCTCGTCGGTTTCCACTCCAGCCACGACTCCGCGGTGCATCGACCGTTACGACTGTGTGTGTGTGTGTGGGGGGGGGGGGGTCTGTCGGCTTGCCTTCGGATTCTTCTCCAGTCTCACCGTCTGCGTCGCTACCGTTGTGACTGCGGGGGGATGTTGAGTATATTGATTCATTAGGAAACATAAGATAGACTAGGATTTGTCCTGCCTTGTCATGTACTCCAAATTGATCATTGTACTCATATATATGCCCATGAGGCTCAAGCAATACAAAAAACTGTTCCATCAAATCTCTTTCTCCCTTCTAACATGCATCGAGCGATGCACACAGCCATAAGTGCACTTCTTCTAGCTCATCCAAGGTATACGCACATCATCATCACCATATATAACAAAAATGTATTGTGACCCTTAGGTCCATAATGAGTTTGTGGTTTGAGATTCACACATATAATCATCCTTATCATCCAATGTATCTTCATTTCACTACTCAATGTGCAATCATAAGTTCTTAACCAACTATCTTTTTTCTTCTGAAATTCATGGAAAATGAACTAGTATAAGCTAGATGTGAATCTGTTTAACATGGATAATGGAATGCCTCATGACTCCATTACCTCATGACTCCATTACCTCATAATATATCCCGTGGATAAACAAAATAAATTACAACAATCTATATTCATTGTTGGAATTACAGAGTAACTCATAAGAGTAAGAAAACCATTTGAATTGAACACCCAATCATAACTTACACCCCATATAACTTAAGCTCTGCATAGCAGCAATTACAACAAAGATAGCCGCAAGGGCTTGTAATCAATAAGCAAAGATATTAAGCGTCCATGGTTCACACCGACCAAGCAACACCGTACAGGTACGTAGATATATAGGTCATGCAAAGACAAGCTCGTGCTACATAAATTAGAACACCCTTATTTCCCATACTGCAGATGAAAATATAAATAGATCGACCGAGTCATAAACTCTTGTGGATTGGGTGTGTGCCATCATTTGTCGTCAGCTACATTCGTCTCCGAAGAGAAGAGAAATCCAAGCGACGACGCCCCTCCAGGCGCACACCGGACCCTCGTCGACGGTCGGTCCTACAAGGCGAAATAGCGAAGACGCACATGTTGATCACAAGCTCATGCATGCTATGTGAGTTGCTATATATGCCATGTGACTTAAATCTGCATGGACGATGCATCTATATGCACACAAACCAACGATCTGAACTTCTGTAGCAGTACGTACTATTTACAGTGATTACAGGTAACCGAAATCTAAAGAACTTACAGTGATTAGAAGCCCGGAGTTGTTGCCCGATTGGTTAGTGTGGTAGATGATGGAAGCAGGTCTGTGAGACACAATCGGGTTGGAGTCCTCCTCTCTCTTCGGAGGAGCCTGATACGGCGGTTCTTGGTGGTCTGCTTCATCACCGGCCATGACCTTGTCGTCCTGCTGCTGCATGACGATGCTGTCTTCGGAGGGCTTCTCAGTCTCTTGGTTGGATTTGAACCTGTGGATCGGGAAGATCTCATCCGGCTCAAAGAGGTAGCCTAGAGAGCTCCGGCCACCCCCGCTGCTCCCTGCTCTACTCATTTTCTGCTCAAATGTGCTGAGCTTTCTCTCTCTCTAGCGTGACGATGGAGTCGCTACTTATAGAGCTGGTGTGAGTATGGGACACGCTGAGGTGAGGTGCAAATCTCAGACATCGGAATCAACCGGGCATATCGATCAGTAAGCAGTCACATGAAGACACGGGAGTGTATGTGAGAGACCGGGAGGCACGAGGCCACCTTCAGGCATGACTACACACCGCAGCAAACACAGCCTTTTTTTAGCTTCAATCTCGACCGTCCAACACTGATCATACGTTAACCAGACGCCCGTCGTAAAATATTTGCTGAACTGTATAAAGAGGCATTTTAAGTTTCAAACTCAGCTGAACAACGAACACGTTTCCATGGTTTGGTATTTATGGGGATAGTCATTTCAACCACAGAAAAAGCACTTTGCTCAACCAGAGAAGTATCATCGTGCACTACTGCACTACTCCTTCCTTAGTTCCTTTGATTCCCAAGAGTTCGTAAGAATCACGTGCCCGATCGGTTGGTAATTGCGTCCTGGACGTACGGGGCAGTTCATCTTAGTTATAAATAAAAACAGACAGTGTTCCGGAGCAGTGTCACGTACGGAGATTAGTGGGCCGAATTTGTGACTTCTCGCACATTAACAGCAATGCAGCATTGGAGCATCTGCGGCGTTGACACGTACAGACCACCAATTTTCCAACAATGGCCCCCCTAGTGCGTAAGACAGCAAGGCATCAGCTTCTCGAACACGATCAAATACAGCCGCGCTGTTGCTGACTCCTATTGCGAATAGTGTAGCGATGTTTAAGCTCGATCGAATTGTGGACCCTTCCATTTGCTCAGCCTCAGATGTATTATGATGCTCTTCCATTTCCAAACCGGACCATTTTCTGATGCTTGATTGCTTCGTCTAGGCCTGGAAAAAACGAGCAAGCTAATAACACCGACCGACCCTGGTATGGTGTGCGACGGCGACGTTGTTGTAGTTACTACGTCTTGCGTCAGTAGAGGACGGAAGCTTTACAGGCCAGAGACTGGAAGTGACCATTGATTTGTACATGGCATCAGAAAGATTGCTTAGGCGGGCACTGGCATGTTGTTACTGCTACCCGCCGCAGGGGGCTTTAAGGCCTGTAGCTCCTAGGAGGCCCGGCCCACATCTCCCATCGAAGCCTAATCTTGACCTAACGCTGTTTCTCTCCGACGGATCCTGTGGAACCCGTCCGGCCGTCACACCGTCACTTCATCGAGGGGCTCAAGAAGCAACAGAGACAATCCAACTTTTCTGTTCAATCCATGGAGAAAAAAGTGTTCGGCTACACAAAAATTTCCACAAAAAAGACCCGTTCTTCACCGCCTTTTCTTTAGCACCAACGATAACTGCATTTTCTTCGCGTCAACAAAAATGACTCCAAACAAAATAGGACTGCAGATCGTTTGGCTTATATGTCGAGAATGGAACTCCGAACCGACTTGTGGTTGCAGGAGCCTCCAAATACTCTGATTAGCTTGATGGCAAGCGATTGTACAACTATATTCCTACATAAACAAAGTTCTTTTTCTCACAAAAAAAATGATTTTTTTTCCTTTTTTTGACATAAATTTTTTTCAAACCGGGTGGCGTGGGGGTGCTCGGTCCGATGGACGTGACTACACTGGATGGGCCTTTGCACCGACCCAAGCCAATGGGCGCAGTTAGTAACCAAAAAACTCTCAAAAGAAAAGTTAGTAACCAACATGGGTGATTTGGACTTCCACTTTTTGCCCGTAGATGCTGATTTGGTACACTGCATACCTTTGCCGACAATGAGCATGGGTGATTTTTGGGGGTGGAGCTGCAAGAAGTCAAGAGAATTCACAGTACCAAAAAGAGAAGCGAGGAGTGGTTAAAAGGGAGAATATGTATATCAAATTTAACATCTAAAGAAAAGGCATGGACTAAAATGTGAAAGTACAAGTTGCCATCTAAGGTTAAAGTCTTCGCGTGGAGGCTAGCTTGCCAAATTTTGCCGACTGCTGACATTGCCAACCATCGAAACATGTCGGTAACAAGTCAATGCACCATTTGCGAATGGTTGTGGGATTCGTGGTGCTTGAGTGCAGAATGGCACGATATGTTTGGCTATTAGTTGATGAAGAGCTATGTGATAGAATTTGTGACTGTAAGGAGTCAAATGCCAAGTGTTGGATGTTAGAGATAGAGGGTTGGTTCATGGATAAAGACTAAATTAAAGCTATTGTCGCACTATGGGCGATTTGGAAAGCAAGAATGGATGTCATCCATGAGCACAAATATCAAGCTCGTTTGAGACTAATAGTTTCATCACAAGATATCTCATGGATTTGGAATCCAAGGAGGACAAGGTGAGCCAGGACGCAGCAAGGACGGGAGTTGCAGAAGCTCGTTGAATCCCACTATCGAACGGTGTAGTGAAGGTGAACATCGATCGTGCACTAACACATACTACTCGCTGGTGTGATGCATTGGCCGTTGCTAGATTAGTGGATGGGGATATCCTAGGTGCATTTGTTCTCGTTATTAAAGGCACGCTAGAACCAGTTGTGTGGAAGCAACCACATGCAGAGAAGCCCTTTGTTTACCGCAAGATCTTTAGGTGAATATTGCGGTAGTGGCGACAGAATGCATTGGAGTGGCATGGGATTCAGGATGGAAGTCGTGCACTGAACACATCAATCATCAGGGAGATCATAAGCTTGAGGACCACTGTATGGGGATATTTCCTTCTGCCATGAACGTCGGAAATTCAATATGGAAGCACATATTCAGAAGCTTGAGGACCACTGTATGGGGATATTTCCTTCTGCCATGAACATCGGAAATTGAATATGGAAGCACATATTTATCCTAGAAACTCGTTGTACTTGCACCAAGAAGGTATGTCTGGTTGCTCGAGCCCTGGGGCTACATAAACCCTCACTATTGTTTAATAAAGCTCTCGCGGTTTTATCTCAAAAAAATAGTAACCAGCAACCCAAGCCAAAAGGCAGGACCTAGGATTTCAATGGATTTTTTTACCATGACCTATTTATGCTTCTCTAGATTTAGAGCGAGATGGGACCATCGGGAAGAGCTAGAGTAAAGATTGAACAGTTATCATTTTACTATCTTGTAAGGTCAAATGTTTTCACTAAATTTGTTTTCGAGAACATGAGCTAGATTTGTGGTGGTTTCCAAGACTGGTAAACATGACTTCTTTGTGTATGTCCTCGAGTGCTTTTGACTACACATGGCTCTGTCCATGCCCTTGGAGGGTTCGAAGGAATCTTAATTGGGATACAAGCGAATACCATAGACTTGTAAGCTCTTTTCATTGGTGAATTTAATATCAAATTCCACCTTCCAAATAGAGCTAACAATTTTACATGTTGCCTAGTTAAAGTTTATGAGGTTACCAAAATAAATCTGCCTTTGGGAATTGGTCAACCATGCTCATTGGGGAGGGGGGGGGGACTTTAACATCCTTACGCACCAGAAAGGGAAAAATGGCATTTGATATTCAACGTTCGGATTGATTATTTGAACATTCGGGAAGCCAGTTTGTTACGGCGGTAATTCACCCGCATTTTGAAAAATCAATTCAACAAGAACACATCTATTGCGAGAAGAGGAAATTAACTGGTGCATAATATCTCGCAGTCAATTCAGTTTGGAGGGAGATAGTAATACACAATATCTCCACATGGTCGCGAGTGAGCAACACAGGAAGAAGTGTACTTTTAGCCTACAACAAATCCAAGGGTCAACAAATCTCAAGCCTTTAACAACTAAGTACTACAAATCTTTGTTAGGGATGCATTTGGCGGGCCGCGCATGGAAGTAAGGTTATCTTCCCTCCAAAAAGATACAGGAAGGTCATTGTAGGATCATAAGTAGGCTAGAGGAGGGTGATTAGACTACCTGACCAAATAAAAACTTCACATTTCCCAATTTCAATTGTAGGCAAGTTTTAGCAACTATCACAAGTCTAGCAACACCCTACACATGCAAGTCTAAAGAGTATGCAGCGGAAAGTAAAAACATTACATATGAAGGTAAAGGAGGGGGGCAAAGATATCAAATGCCACGAAGACAGAAGGTTTTTGGCGTGGTTCTAATAGGTGGCGCTATCATACATCCACGTTGATGAAGACTTCAACCCACAGAGGGTAACGGCTACGTGAGTCCACAGAGGGCTCCACTCACGAAGTGTCCACGAAGAAGGAACCTTTTTCATTCTGCCATGGCTTACACCCACGAAGGACTAGCCTCACTCGGGGCAGATCTTCATGAATTAGGCGATCTCCTTCTCCTTACAAACTCCTTGGTTCAGCTCCACATGATTTAGAGACTCCCAAGTGACACCTAACCAATCTAGGATACACCACTCTTTAAAAGGTAATAGATGTTGATGTTGATTATGAACTCATTGCTCTTGTGCTTTAAAAGATAGTATCCTCAACAATCTATCACTCTCTCACGGATTTGTCTTGTGGGTGGGAGAAGGATTGGAGTGGAAGACAACTTGAGGGGGCTAGAAATCAAGAATCAAATGGTTAGAGTGGAATCCCTTGATCTCAACAATGTAGGTGGTTCTCTCTCAGAAAATGGATATGCGAAGTGGTGACTTCTTCCTGGTTATTCTCTCTAAGAGTAGGTGGTTTGGGTGGGGTATATATAGCCATAACCAAAGATATAGCCGTTACACACCTTTATGCAAAACTCGGTGGAACCAAAAGAAAAACTCGGAGGCACGACCTAGTGCAAAAGATTTGAACGTTAGCCGTTTCTATAAGACTGGATGAATCCACTCAGTGGGACCGATATGTGATGACCTAAGCAGTTTCTTCTTCTCAGTAACTCTGATCGGTTTCACTCGGTAATTCCAAAATGAAATCAATGGGTTACAGAGAGTTGGCACTTGCACTTCGATGGGACTAAATGTCATCTCAGCGAGACTGAGTTTCTAGGTCTAGGTGTATATGTCCCGGTGGGACCAAGATGAACTTTAGGGTTTCCGGCAGATTGGATAGTCAGGGTGTGGCTTAGTTTTGGAGCAATATCTTCAAGGACTTCGAGCAAATGCTTCATGATCAAAACATCATCCTCTTTCGATAGTATTGGCTTTCTTATGGACTCAATGTGATCTTCGATCACTTAACCAAAAACATAGAGTCTTGGAGCTTTTGCCAATCCATGTTCTTTTTCATTTGAGGGTTCCACTTTCACATCCATAGCCACACCTACATTGAACTTTCCTAAAATATTCTTTGAATAGGCATTAGATCAATGATGTATGCGTTGTTATGATTATCAAAGCCACCCGGGGATTAGTTGTACTTCAAGTCATCTTACAGTAAACCAGTGGGGAGAAATGACCTCTTTTACAAAATACTCTGAAGACAAAGCTAGTTTACGGGAACTATTGGAGAGGGTTTTTTTGCCCCGATTTCCAAAAAACAACGATTATTTTATTGGTGGAACCGGGTAAGAGGGCCAGGAGCACTGGCATTGTGTAAGGGCATCCCTTGCCTTAGGGTTTTGGTGATGATGGCAACACACGTGGACTAATCGTGCGCCATAGTTTTCTCAGGTATACTTTGTGTGGCGCAAGACGGTTAGGTTTCCCTTTGTGCGGAAAAGATCGAAGACGGAGTTTCCGACGTTTTATTTCCTTTGGTCGTAGGATATCCGTACTATTAAGAGGGAATCCACATCGGAAGGTATTGGGTGAATCCTTCACGTACACATTCTTTGCACCCACCATATACCCTCCGTTCGAGGAGAGAGAGGTTCCCCATCCTCTGTTCTGTGCAGTCCTGCTCTTGGTGGTTGTACCGCTGGCCGATAGTTCCGGTCTTACCACCGCCCGTAGCACCGCTCTGGGGTGACTCCCTTCTGTACCGGGTGCGGTTGTAGACCGGTGGTGGAACGGTAGTTCCGGTTTTTCTTGATAAAACGGTACTACCGGTGTTCACGACGGTATTACCGCCTCGGACCCCACCGCCCAGGAACTGCTGGCCCAGCGGTAGTTCCGGTCCAACCTCCGCTCCAACTATCGGCCTGAGGGGTTTACTTTTTGTATATGTCCCGGTAGTTGAGCGGTGGTTGTGCGGTAGTTCCGGTTTGTTTCGATAAACCGGTACTACCGGGTGCGCCACCGGAAGTTTCGCTCCTATGCGTTTCTGCACATAACGGTTGGATCTTGGGGGGCCTATTTAAGGAGGTGCTTCTCCTACCTCCCACCTACCTCTTGCCTCTCTCTCTCCTCCATTACTGCCATTAAAGCTCTCTTTCCCGATCTCTCTCTCTAGCCACTCAAACTCATTGATTTGCTAGGGATTGAAGGAGGAGACCTAGATCTACACTTCCACCAAAGGATATTTGATTCCCCCATACTTTCTTGTGTGGATTTTGCTACTCTTGGGTGCTTGGGCGCCCTAGACGGAAGAGGTCACTTCGGAGCCACATTCCATTGTGGTGAAGCTCCGGGTTTCGTTGGGAGCCTCCAATTAAGTTGTGGACAGAGCCTCAACCTTGTTTGTAAAGGTCCGGTTGCCGCCTTAAAGGGCACCAATAGTGGAATCACGGCATCTCGCATTGTGTGAGGGTGTGAGGAGAATACGGTGGCCATAGTGGCTTATTAGGGAGCATTGTGCCTCCACACTGCTCCAACGGAGACGTACTTCCCATCAAAAGGAAGGAACTTCGGTAACACATCCTCGTCTTCACCGGCTCCACTCTTGGTTATCTTGTGCCTTTACTTGTGCAAGCTTATTTGTGTTATATCCCTTGCTTGCTTGTGTGCTTGTTATTGTTGCATCATATAGGTTTCTCACCTTGTTGCATATCTAGACAACCTACTTTGATGCAAAGTTTAATTTGGTAAAGAAAAGCTAAAAATTGTTAGTTGCCTATTCACCCCCCCCCTCTAGTCAACTATATCGATCCTTTCAATTGGTATCAGAGCCTTGTCTCTTTATTAAGGACTTTGCCGTCCGAAGAGTATGGTTGACACCGTAGACGGTGGGGAGGAGCACTCCGGTGTGAATCTGAGCTCGTCTACGGCCGATGGGGGCACCGCGGTCTCTCGTGAGGAATTCAATGCGGCTTTGGACACATTGAAAACCTCCATGACAACCGAGGTTGAAAGCTTGTTTAATAAATTCTTAGAAGGGCTTAAACTATCTACCACGCCGATGAAAGTGGGTGACCCCACTGACAAGGTGACGGATGCTAACTCCGACAAGGGGAAGCTACTAGTGAAAAAGCTCCTTCTACTAGTGATAAATATGGCAATGGCATATTTGGCCATGTGGAACCTCCACTTACTTATGGAGGACCGATTCCCTCTACTCATTTAAATCATGACGGCCCTCCTCCTAAGATTGTGAAAAATGAAGATTTTGATGCTTGGGTCTATCGCTTTAAGCATCATTTAAAACATGTTAACACTAATCTTTTGAGAATTATTGAAGAAGGTTTCTATCCGCATGACCCAAGCAACTTCACTCCAAGAGAAGCCGCGGATAATCAATTCAACGAGAATGCACTCTTCATCATTCAAGATGCAATTCCACCCGAAGACATTGCTCATCTCCGACCATTCACCATGGCCAAGGAAGCATGGCACCATGTTGTTTCTCTCTATAAGGGAAGCGCTAGCATTCAACGCTCCAACTATTAAGTGGTGCAAGATGAAGCCGATGAGTTTGCAATGAATGAAGATGAAGAACCTTGTGTGCTTTACCGGAGATTGACCACTCTCGCGGTCTCACTCTGAGATCATGGGAGTAAGGGTATGGATGACAATTGGATCAAGCGCAAGTTCCTCAAGGCCATGATGCCCTACCACAAGGCCATGTCCTCCGTCATCCGTCAAAGACCAGACTTCCACTCCTTGTCCTCAAATGAAGTGTTGGATGAGTTTGTGGCAATGAGGATCTTGGACAAGATCGCCGACAACGCGGTGTTGCGTTCTCAAAGAGTAAAGAAGCCCAACCTTGCCTTGAAGGCCAAGGTTATTGTGGAAGAAGAGGAAGAAGAGGAAGATGAGTAGAGCAACCCCGAAGATACAAAATATGATTATCATGAGCACATGGTTCTTGCTTCAAGGCAATTTTTGAGCAAGAAGAACACAAGGCCCAACTTCAACAAGAACAACTCAAGTGGTTTCAAGGGCAAGCAACGTGTGAGAACATGTTACAATTGTGGCAATGTGAGCCACTTTGTTGTGGATTGCCCTTACAAGAAGCGGGAAGACAATGGTGACAAGCTCATCCGAAAAGACAAAGCCAAGTCCTTCCCCAACAAGAACAACTTCACCAAAAAGACTCCTACTCGAGGGTTGGTGGTTCAAGAAGAATACCACGAGGATGACAATGATGATGAAGATGGTGAAGCAATGACCATGGCCTCCGTTGCCATTGTCACAACTCCACGGGTGTCTCTCTTCGATTCACCCAACGAGAACATCACCGCCAAGTGCCTCATGGCTAAAGCCTCTAACAAGGTAACCCCCAAAACCACCATCATTACTAATCCCTCCTTGACGGATTGCATTGATGAAAGTGAGGGGTCTAATGAGGAAGTGAATGAATTTGAGTCTTTTATGAGTAAGCTCAAGGGCAAATCCAAGAAGCACTTTATTGCTCTCTTGGAACAACTTGGTGAAGCCAATGACATGATCGAGGCTCATGAAGAAACCATCTCTAAGATGGAAGGTCATAGTCGTGACTATGCCGATGAGATATCGGATCTCTCTAATGCTCTTGAGGAAGAGCGTGGGCATCGTTTGGCTCTTGAGGAGTCACACAACGATGACCATGCTAAATTAAAGAAAGATCTTGATCATGCTCTTGTTGTATCTCGTGAGCTAAATTCCGAGAAAGCTAAACTTGGGGTTGACCATGCTAAACTCAAGGAGGAGTTTGATATACTCGATAAGGCCCACAAGATCTTGAAGAGTGCTCATGCTAGCCTTGAAGAATCTCCTAATCAACTCCAAGTGAAGCTAATCAAGGAAAAAGCCACCTTTCCTCATATGGTATTAATTGATAATGAAAATGCTACCCGTGTTGTGAGCATGTGCATCTTGTGGAGGAGAATGCCAAGTTGAAGGAGCAACTTGAGAAATGCCTTGTAACGTGCATACAAGGTGAGAAGAACCGCAATGACCTTTTGAGAAATCAAAAGGAAGTTGTGGCCAAGGAGGGAGTTGGGTTTTCACCCAAGTCCAAGAATAAGAAGAAGAATGATAACCCACAAGTATATGGGATCGCAATAGTTTTCGAGGGTAGAGTATTCAACCCAAATTTATTGATTCGACGCAAGGGGAGCCAAAGAATATTCTCAAGTATTAGAAGTTGAGTTGTCAATTCAACCACACCTAGATAACTTAGTATCTGCAGCAAAGTATTTAGTAGCAAAGTAGTATGATAGTAATGGTAACAGTGGCAAAAGTAAAGATAGCAGTTTTGTAGTAGTTGTAACAATAGCAATGGAAAAGTAAATAAGCGAATCACAATATGTGAAAAGCTCGTAGGCATTGGATCAGTGATGGATAATTATGTCGGATGTGATTCCTCATGTAATAGTTATAACATAGGGTGACACAGAACTAGCTCCAGTTCATCAATGTAATGTAGGCATGTATTCCGAATATAGTCATACGTGCTTATGGAAAAGAACTTGCATGACATCTTTTGTCCTACCCTCCCGTGGTAGCAGGGTCCTAATGGAAACTAAGGGATATTAAGGCCTCCTTTTAATAGAGAACCGGACCAAAGCATTAGCACTTAGTGAATACATGGACTCCTCAAACTACGGTCATCACCGAGAAGTATCCCGATTATTGTCACTTCGGGGTTGTCGGATCATAACACATAATAGGTGACTATAGACTTGCAAGATAGGATCAAGAACTCACATATATTCATGAAACCATAATAGGTTCAGATCTGAAATCATGGCACTCGGGCCCTAGTGACAAGCATTAAGCATAGCAAAGTCATAGCAACATCAAGCTCAGAACATAGTGGATACTGGGGATCAAACCCTAACAAAACTAACTTGATTACATGGTAAATCTCATCCGACTCATCACCGTCCAGCAAGCCTACGACGGAATTACTCACGCACGGCGATGAGCATCATGAAATTGGTGATGGAGGCTGGTTGATGATGACGACGGCGACGAATCCCCCTCTCCGGAGCCCCGAACGGACTCCAAATCAGCCCTCCCGGGAGAGATTAGGGCTTGGCGGCGGCTCCATATCATAAAACGTGATGAAACTTTCTCTCTAATTTTTTTCTCCGCGAAACGGAATATATAGAGTTGGAGTTGAGGTCGGTGGAGCATTAGGGGGCCCACGAGACAGGGGGCGCACCCATGGGGAGCGGGCGCACCCCCCACCCTCGTGGACAGGGTGTGGGCCCCCTGGCCTTGATTCTTTCGCTAGTATTTTCTGTATTTTCCAAAAGTGATCTCCGTGGATTTTCAGGTCATTCCGAGAACTTTTGTTTTCTGCACAATAAACAACACCATGGCAGTTCTGCTGAAAACAGCGTCAGTCCGGGTTAGTTTCATTCAAATCATGCAAGTTAGAGTCCCAAACAAGGGCCAAAGTGTTTGGAAAAGTAGATACGTTGGAGACGTATCAACTGCCCCAAGCTGAAACCTTTGCTTGTCCTCAAGCAATTCAGTTGATAAACTGAAAGTGATAAAGAAAAAATTTTACAAACTCTGTTTGCTCTTGTTGTTGTAAATATGTAAAGCCAGCATTCATGTTTTCAGCAAATATTATGAACTAACCATATTCACAATAACACTTAGGTCTCATGTTTACTCATATCAATGGCATAATCAACTAGCGAGCAATAATAATAAAACTTGGATGACAACACTTTCTCAAAACAATCATAATATGATATAACAAGATGGTATCTCGCTAGCCCTTTCTGAGACCGCAAAATATAAATGCAGAGCACCTTTAAAGATCAAGGACTGACTAAACATTGTAATTCATGGTCAAAGAGATCCAGTCAAGTCATACCCAATATAAACTAATGGTAACGCATGCAAATGATAGTGTGCTCTCCAGCGGGTGCTTTTCAATAAGAAGGTGATGACTCAACATAAAAGTATATAGATAGGCCCTTCGCAGATGGAAGCAGGGATTTGTAGAGGTGCCAGAGCTCGATTTTAAAATAGAGATGAATAACATTTTGAGCGGTATACTTTCACTGTCAACGCATCAACTATGAGATCTCGATATCTTCCATGCTACATACATTATAGGCGGTTCCCAAACAGAATGGTAAATTTTATACTCCCCCACCACCAACAAGCACACTCCACGGCCATCCGACACAACTGGGTACCGTCCATACCAACAACAGTCCTGGGGGAGTTTTGTTTTAATTATTTTGATTTGCTTTGATCTTTTTGATCATGGGATTGGGCATCCCAGTTACCAGCCATTTTCTCGTGAATGAGGAGCAGAGTCCACTCCTATTGAGAATAACCCACCTAGCATGGAAGATATAGACAGCCCTAGTTGAAACAGGAGCTGCTCGAGCATACAAAACAGAATTTCATTTGAAGGTTTGGAGTTTGGCACATACAAATTTACTTGGAACGGCAGGTAAATACCGCATATAGGAAGGTATGGTGGACTCATATGGAATAACTTTCGGGTTTACGGAGTTTGGATGCACAAGCAGTATTCCCGCTTTGTACAGGTGAAGGCTAGCAAAAGACTGGGAAGCGACCAACTGAGAGAGCGACAACAGTCATGAACATGCATTAAAATTAGTCAACACCGAGTGCAAGCATGAGTTGGATACAATCCACCATGAACATAAATATCGTGAAGGCTATGTTGATTTGTTTCAACTACATGCGTAAACATGTGCCAAGTCAAGTCACTCGAATCATTCAAAGGAGGATACCATCCTATCATACCACATCACAACCATTTTAATAGCATGTTGGCACGCAAGGTAAATCATTATAAGCTCCTAGCTAATTAAGCATGGCATAAGCAACTATAATCTCTAATTGTCATTGAAAACATGTTTATTCATAATAGGCTGAATCAGGAACGATGAACTCATCATATTTACAAAAAACAAGAGAGGTCGAGTTCATACCAGCTTCTCTCATCTCAATCAGTCCATCATATATCTTCATTATTGCCTTTCACTTGCACGACCGAACAGTGTGTATAATAATAATAGTGCACGTGCATTGGACTAAGCTGGAATCTGCAAGCATTCAATTCAAGGGAGAAGACAAAGTAATATGGGCTCTAAGTTAAATCAACAATCATGCATATGAGAGCCACTAAACATTTTCATTATGGTCTTCTCCTCTCGACCCCCAAAGGAAAGAAAAGAAATAAAACTATTTACACGGGAAAGCTCCCAACAAGTCAAAAGAAGAACGAGAAATCTTTTTGGATCTTCATTTTAATTACTACTACAAGCACGAAAAGTAAACTAACTATTTTTTTGGTTTTTCTTAAGGTTTATCAAACACACAAGAAGAAAGCTAGAAAAGTAAAATAAACTAGCATGGATAATACAATGAAAGAGTATGAGCACCGACAACTAGAATAGTGTGTGAACATGAATGTAAAGTCAGTGAGAAATACGTACTCCCCCAAGCTTAGGCTTTTGGCCTAAGTTGGTTTATTGCCAAGGATAGCCTAGCTGATATCCGAAAAGTTATAACTGGGGTCATACTGAGATGCAGCAGCCAATGCCTCCTGAGCTGCGGCATGTTGGCGAGCTGCCTCCGCTCTCTTCTCGTGTTCGGCTGCCTCCTCCCTGGTGACAACATATCTTCGTTTTGCCTGGCAATTAAAAAGGGAAGGAGCAGGGCGAGTAACATGGACAGCTCGACGTCTGTCAAAGATTAGTCGATACTGGAGGAATTGCTCATTCCTCACAAGAAAACGGTGCCTGACCATAGCGTCAAAATCAAAATAATCGGTAGGCAACTCTATATCACCCTCACGTGGAGATATACCAAGATAATTAGCAACACGGGTCGCATAAATTCCTCCAAATAAATCTCTAGATATACCATTATTATGCAACCTACGTGCGACTATTGCCGCCAAGTTGTAATCTTTATTACCTAATACAGCACTCTTGAGGACACAAAGATCAGGGACACACATGTGACATGCTTCATCTTTACCGTTAATGCATCTACCAATGAAGAGAGCAAAATAATGTATAGCAGGAAAATGAATGCTTCCTATGGCAGCTTGTGCTATATCCCTAGATTCTCCCACGGTGATACTAGCAAGAAAGTCTTTATATTCAGATTTGTGGGGTTCATTAACATTGCCCCACTGTGGGAGTTTGCAAGCAGTTGTGAAATCTTCTAGGTCCATGGTATAAGATTGATCATAAATGTCAAACAGGACATTCTGAGAATTACACGAAGATGTATATTTAAATCTTCTCAAGAACGAATCAGTCAATTGGTAGTACTGAGGACAATTATCTTGTATGAAGTCCTCAAGATCGGCCTTACGCACATATGCGTCAAATTCATCCTTGATGCCTGCATTGACCATAAACTCTTCTGACGGCCATTCACAAGGCCGCACCTCAGCTTCCCTTGGTGGTTCATCGTCTTGCTCACGCATAGCACGCATGGGTCCTCTCTTTGTTGAGGAACCACCTTGGTACATTTTCCTGGACATATTTCTTCCTCTGAAAAATTTCTGAAATTTTTAGTAACTTCAAAATAAAAGTGAATCAAACTAAACAAAGATTGATAGCAACTACTCCCACAAGTGCCTAGAGCCTATATCATGCATTAGAATTACTTGGGACCTCATAAATTTGACATGCAAGCTCAAGAACAGGGTAACCTATGCAGCAAAAATTTGCAATGAATAAAGCGTTAGAACAAAAACTAATTGGACCAATGGAGGAGTCACATACCAAGCAACAATCTCCCAAAGCAGTTTTGTGAATGGAGCTTTGAACAAGGAGATCAAAAATCACAGCAAAATGAGCTAGAACTCATGCTTGAGCTGGATGGGGATTTTTTTGGGAGGAAGATGGAGTGTGTGGGTGCAGGAATAAGTGGAGTGGGGCCACCATGGGGCCACGAGACAGGGGGCGCGTCCAGGGGAGTGGGTGTGCCCTGGACCCTCGTGGCCAGGTGCTTGCCCCCCTGCTGTGTTGTCAATACCTAAAATCCTCAAATATTCCATAAAAATCATACTAAATTTGCAGGGCATTTGGAGCACTTTTATTTTCAGGATATTTTTTATTACACGGATAATTCAGAAAATAGACATATAATACTATTTTTGCTTTATTTATTCTAAATAACAGAAAGTAAAAAGAGGGTACAGATGGTTGTGTCTTCTAGTTTCATCCATCTCATGATCATCAAAATGAATCCACTAACAAGGTTGATCAGGTCTTGTTAACAAACTCATTCCGAATAACATGGAATCGGAGAAATTTCGAATAACACTAGGTTACCTCAACGGGGATATGAACGTCAACAACAATAAGAATATCATATTTTTTCTTGATAGTAGGAAGAGGAAATTCAAAACCTCCAATAATGATAGTTGGAATTTTTCCAATAGAATTGATGCCATGAACTTGAGGTTGTTTCCTCGGAAAGTGTACCGTATGCTTATTACCATTAACATGAAAAGTGAAATTGCCTTTGTTGCAATCAATAACAGCCCCTGCAGTATTCAAAAAGGGTCTACCAAGGATAATCGACATACTGTCGTCCTCGGGATTATCAAGAATAACAATGTTTGTTAAAATAGTGACATTTGCAACCACAACAGGCACATCCTTACAAATACCGACAGGTATAGCAGTTGATTTATCAGCCATTTGCAAAGATATTTTAGTAGGTGTTAACTTATTCAATTCAAGTCTACAATATAAAGAGAGAGGCATAACACTAACACCGGCTCCAAGATCACATAAAGCAGTTTTACCATAGTTTCTTTTAATGGATCATGGTATAGTTGGTACTCCTGGGTCTCCAAGTTTCTTTGGTAGTCCACACTTAAAAATATAATTAGCAAGCATGGTGGATATTTCAGCTTCTGGTATCTTTCTTTTATTTGTAATGATATCCTTCATCTATTTAGCATAAGGATTTACTTTAAGCATATCAGTTAAGCGCATACGTAAGAAGATAGGTCTAATCATTTCAGCAAAGCGCTAAAAATCCTCATCATCCTTTGTCTTGGATGGTTTAGGAGGAAAAGGCATGGGTTTCTAAACCCATGGTTCTCTTTCTTTAAGTTGCTTCCTAGCAACAAAATCTCTTTTATCATAACGTTGATTCTTTGATTGTGGGTTATCAAGATCAACAGCAGGTTCAATCTCTACATCATTGTTATTTCTAGGTTGAGCATCATCATGAACATTATCACTAGGTTCACATTCATCACTTGACTGTGTTTCAGCATCGGAAATAGAAATATCATTGGGATTCTTAGGTGTGTCTACAACAGGTTCACTAGAAGCATGCAAAGTCCTATCATTTTTCTTTTCCTTCCTTTTAGAAGGACTAGGTGCATCTAAATTATTTCTCTGAGAATCTTGCTCGATTCTCTTAGGGTGGCCTTCAGGATACAAAGGTTCCTGAGTCATTCTATCAGTTTTTGTAGCCACTCTAACAACAAAATTATGTTTATTATTTAATTCATTGAGCAAATCACTTTGAGCTTTAAGTACTTGTTCAGCTTGAGTGGTAACCATAGAAGCATATTTGCTATTGAGTTTAAGTTCACCTTTAACTCTAGCCATATAATCACTCAAGCATCCTATCATAAAAGCATTACTCTTTAATTCTCTACCAACATAAGCATTAAAACTTTCTTGTCTAGCCATAAAGTCATCAAATTCATCTAAACATTGGCTATGAATTTTAGTAGACGGGATTTCAACTTTATCATTCTATAGAGAGAATTTTCCTTTACTACCTGTGTCGGGTTATCAAGACAATGTGTTTCTTCAACAGGTGGTATATTAAGACCATGTATTTCTTCAATAGGAGATAAATTCTTAACATCTTCAGCTTTAATACCTTTTTCTTTCATAGATTTCTTTGACTCTTGCATATCTTCAGGACTGAGAAATAGAACTCCCCTCTTCTTCGGAGTTGGTTTAGGAATAGGCTCAGGAGTTGGCTTAATTGGCTCAGGAATTGCCTCAGGAATTGGCTCAGGTAGAGTCCAATTATTTTCATTAGTCAACATATTATTCATTAGTAATTCAGCTTGGTCGACTGTTCTTTCCCTGAAAACACAACCAGCACAACTATCCAAGTAGTCCTTGGAAGCATCGGTTAGTCCATTATAAAAGATATCAAGTATTTCATTTTTCTTAAGAGGATGATCAGTCAAAGCATTAAGTAATCGGAGAAGCCTCCCCCAAGCTTGTGGGAGACTCTCTTCTTCGATTTGCACAAAATTATATGTTTCCCGCAAGGCAGCTTGTTTCTTATGAGGGAAATATTTAGCAGAGAAGTAATAAATCATATCCTGGGGACTACGCACACAACCAGGATCAAGAGAATTAAACCAAGTTTTAGCATCACCCTTTAATGAGAATGGAAATATCTTAAGGATATAGTAATGGCGAGATTTCTCATCATTAGTAAACAGGGTGGCTATATCATTTAACTTGGTAAGATGTGCCACAACAGTTTCAGATTCATAGCCATAAAAAGGATCAGATTCAACCAAAGTAATAATTTCAGGATTAACAGAGAATTCATAATCCTTATCAGTAACAAAGATAGGTGAAGTAGCAAAAGCAGGGTCATACTTCATTCTAGCATTCAAAGTTTTCTGTTTAAGTTTAGCTAGTAATTTCTTAAGATCAGATCTATCATTGCAAGCAAAAAGATCTCTAGCAGTTTCTTCATCCATAACATAACCCTCAGGAACAACAGGCAATTCATACGTAAGGGGGGAACCTTCGTCATCACTATCATCAATAATTTCATCTTGATAATTTCATTCTCTCTAACCCTAGCAAGTTGTTCATCAAGAAATTCACCTAATGGCACAAGAGTATCAAGCATAGAAGTAGTTTCATCATAAGTATCATGCATAGCGTAGTGGCATCATCAATAACATGCGCCATATCGAATTCATAGCAAGAGCGGTGTTTAGGTGTCGCAAGCTTACTCAAAATGAAGGAGAATCTAGTGCGAGCTAGATGGCGTTCCTTACCTCCCCTCGTAGTTGAGGGAAAAATCTTAGTTCTTTCGTCTTTCAAGTTCTTCATAGTGATCAGCAAATATAAATCCCAAGTGACTTAAAGAATAGAGCTATGCTCCCCGGCAACGGCGCCAGAAAATAGTCTTGATAACCCACAAGTATAGGGGATCGCAACAGTTTTCAAGGGTAGAGTATTCAACCCAAATTTATTGATTCGACACAAGGGGAGCCAAAGAATATTCTCAAGTATTAGCAGTTGAGTTGTCAATTTAACCACACGGATAACTTAGTATCTGTGACAAAGTATTTAGTAGCAAAGTAGTATGATAGTAATGGTAACAATGGCAAAAGTAAAGATAGCAGTTTTGTAGTAGTTGTACAAAGAGCAATGGAAAAGTAAATAAGCGAAGCACAATATGTGAAAAGCTCGTAGGCATTGGATCAGTGATGGATAATTATGTCGGATGTGATTCCTCATGTAATAGTTATAACATAGGGTGACACAGAACTAGCTCCAGTTCATCAATGTAATGTAGGCATGTATTCCGAATATAGTCATACGTGCTTATGGAAAAGAACTTGCATGACATCTTTTGTCCTACCCTCCCATGGTAGCGGGGTCCTAATGTAACTAAGGGATATTAAGGCCTCCTTTTAATAGAGAACCGGACCAAAGCATTAGCACTTAGTGAATACATGGACTCCTCAAACTACGGTCATCACCGAGAAGTATCCCGATTATTGTCACTTCGGGGTTGTCGGATCATAACACATAATAGGTGACTATAGACTTGCAAGATAGGATCAAGAACTCACATATATTCATGAAAACATAATAGGTTCAGATCTGAAACCATGGCACTCAGGCCCTAGTGACAAGCATTAAGCATAGCAAAGTCATAGCAATATCAAGCTCAGAACATAGTGGATACTAGGGATCAAACCCTAACAAAACTAACTTGATTACATGGTAAATCTCATCCGACTCATCACCGTCCAGCAAGCCTACGATGGAATTACTCACGCACGGCGATGAGCATCATGAAATCGATGATGGAAGCTGGTTGATGATGACGACGGCGATGAATCCCCCTCTCCGGAGCCCCGAACGGACTCCAGGTCAGCCCTCCCGGGAGAGATTAGGGCTTGGCGGCGGCTCCATATCATAAAACGTGATGAAACTTTCTCTCTAATTTTTTTTCCGCGAAACGGAATATATAGAGTTGGAGTTGAGGTCGGTGGAGCATCAGGGGCCCCACGAGACAGGGGGTGCACCCAGGGGGAGCGGGCGCACCCCCCACCCTCGTGGACAGGGTGTGGGCCCCCTGGCCTTGATTCTTTCGCTAGTATTTTCTATATTTTCCAAAAGTTATCTCCGTGGATTTTCAGATCATTCCGAGAACTTTTGTTTTCTGCACAATAAACAACACCATGGCAGTTCTGCTGAAAACAGCGTCAGTCCTGGTTAGTTTCATTCAAATCATGCAAGTTAGAGTCCCAAACAAGGGCCAAAGTGTTTGGAAAAGTAGATAAGTTGGAGACGTATCAACTCCCCCAAGCTTAAACCTTTGCTTGTCCTCAAGCAATTCAGTTGATAAACTGAAAGTGATAAAGAAAAACTTTTACAAACTCTGTTTGCTCTTGTTGTTGTAAATATGTAAAGCCAGCATTCAAGTTTTCAGCAAATATTATGAACTAACCATATTCACAATAACACTTAGGTCTCATGTTTACTCATATCAATGGCATAATCAACTAGCGAGCAATAACAATAAAACTTGGATGACAACACTTTCTCAAAACAATCATAATATGATATAACAAGATGGTATCTCGCTAGCCCTTTCTGAGACCGCAAAACATAAATGCAGAGCACCTTTAAAGATCAAGGACTGACTAAACATTGTAATTCATGGTCAAAGAGATCCAGTCAAGTCATACCCAATATAAACTAATAGTAACGCATGCAAATGATAGTGTGCTCTCCAGCGGGTGCTTTTTAATAAGAAGGTGATGACTCAACATAAAGTAAATAGATAGGCCCTTCGCAGATGGAAGCAGGGATTTGTAGAGGTGCTAGAGCTCGATTTTAAAATAGAGATGAATAACATTTTGAGCGGTATACTTTCACTATCAACGCATCAACTATGAGATCTCGATATCTTCCATGCTACATACATCATAGGCGGTTCCCAAACAGAATGGTAAATTTTATACTCCCCCACCACCAACAAGCACACTCCACGGCCATCCGACACAACTGGGTACCGTCCATACCAACAACAGTCCTGGGGGAGTTTTATTTTAACTATTTTGATTTGCTTTGATCTTTTTGATCATGGGAGTGGGCATCCCGGTTACCAGCCATTTTCTCGTGAATGAGGAGCGGAGTCCACTCCTATTGAGAATAACCCACCTAGCATGGAAGATATAGACAGCCCTAGTTGAAACATGAGCTGCTCGAGCATACAAAACAGAATTTCATTTGAAGGTTTGGAGTTTGGCACATACAAATTTACTTGGAACAATGAGTAAATACCGTGATATAGGAAGGTATGGTGGACTCATATGGAATAACTATGGGGTTTATGGAGTTTGGATGCACAAGCAGTATTTCCGCTTAGTACAGGTGAAGGCTAGCAAAAGACTGGGAAGCGACCAACTGAGAGAGTGACAACAGTCATGAACATGCATTAAAATTAGTCAACACCGAGTCCCAGCATGAGAAGGATACAATCCACCTTGAACATAAATATCGTGCAGGCTATGTTGATTTGTTTGCGTGAACATGTGCCAAGTCAAGTCACTCGAATCATTCAAAGGAGGATACCATCCTATCATACCACATCACAACCATTTTAATAGCATGTTGGCACGCAAGGTAAATCATTATAAGCTCCTAGCTAATTAAGCATGGCATAAGCAACTATAATCTCTAATTGTCATTGTAGACATGTTTATTCATAATAGGCTGAATCAGGAACGATGAACTCATCATATTTACAAAAAACAAGAGAGGTCGAGTTCATACCAGCTTCTCTCATCTCAATCAGTCCATCATATATCGTCATTATTGCCTTTCACTTGCACGACCGAACAGTGTGTATAATAATAATAATAGTGCACGTGCATTGGACTAAGCTGGAATCTGCAAGCATTCAATTCAAGGGAGAAGACAAAGTAATACGGGCTCTAAGTTAAATCAACAATCATGCATATGAGAGCCACTAAACATTTTCATTATGGTCTTCTCCTCTCGACCCCCAAAGGAAAGAAAAGAAATAAAACAATTTACACGGGAAAGCTCCCAACAAGTAAAAAGAAGAACGAGAAATCTTTTTGGATCTTCATTTTAATTACTACTACAAGCACGGAAAGTAAACAAACTAATTTTTTTTGGTTGTTCTTAAGGTTTATCAAACACACAAGAAGAAAGCTAGAAAAGTAAAATAAACTAGCATGGATAATACAATGAAAGAGTATGAGCATCGACAACTAGAATAGTGTGTGAACATGAATGTAAAGTCATTGAGAAATACATACTCCCCCAAGCTTAGGCTTTTGGCCTAAGTTGGTTTATTGCCAAGGATAGCCTGGCTGATATCCGAAGTTATAACTGGGGTCATACTGAGATGCAGCAGCCAATGCCTCCTGAGCTGCGGCATGTTGGCGAGCTGCCTCCGCTCTCTTCTCGTGTTCGGCTGCCTCCTCCTGGTGACAACATATCTTCGTTTTGCTCGGCAATCAAAAGGGAAGGAGCAGGCGAGTAACATGGACATATGACGTCTGTCAAAGATTAGTCGACATCGAGGAATTGCTCATTCCTCACAAGAAAACGGTGCCTGACCATAGCGTCAAAATCAAAATAAGCGGCAGGAAACTCTATATCACCCTCACGTGGAGATATACCAAGATAATTAGCAACACGGGTCGCATAAATTCCTCCAAATAAATCTCTAGATATACCATTATTATGCAACCTACGTGCGACTATTGCCCCCAAGTTGTAATCTTTATTACCTAATATAGCACTCTTGAGGACACAAAGATCAGGGACAAACATATGACATGCTTCATCTTTACCGTTAATGCATCTACCAATGAAGAGAGCAAAATAATGTATAGCAGGAAAATGAATGCTCCCTATGGTAGCTTGTGCTATATCCCTAGATTCTCCCACGGTGATACTAGCAAGAAAGTCTTTATATTCAGATTTGTGGGGTTCATTAACATTGCCCCACTGTGGGAGTTTGCACGCAGTTGTGAAATCTTCTAGGTCCATGGTATAAGATTGATCATAAATATCAAACAGGACATTCTGAGAATTACGCGAAGATGTATATTTAAATCTTCTCAAGAACAAATCAGTCAATTGGTAGTACTGAGGACAATTATCTTGTATGAAGTCCTCAAGATCGGCCTTACGCACATATGCGTCAAATTCATCCTTGATGCCTGCATTGACCATAAACTCTTCTGACGGCCATTCACAAGGCCGCACCTCAGCTTCCCTTGGTGGTTCATCGTCTTGCTCACGCATAGCACGCCTGGGTCTTCTCTTTGTTGAGGAAGCACCTTGGTACATTTTCCTGGACATATTTCTTCCTCTGAAAAATTTCTAAAATTTTTAGTAACTTCAAAATAAAAGTGAATCAAACTAAACAAAGATTGATAGCAACTACTCCCACAAGTGCCTAGAGCCTATATCATGCATTAGAATTACTTGGGACCTCATAAATTTGACATGCAAGCTCAAGAACAGGGTCACCTATGCAGCAAAAATTTGCAATGAATAAAGCGTTAGAACAAAAACTAATTGGACCAATGGAGGAGTCACATACCAAGCAACAATCTCCCAAAGCAGTTTTGTGAATGGAGCTTTGAACAAGGAGATCAAAAATCGCAGCAAAATGAGCTAGAACTCGTGCTTGAGCTGGATGGGGATTTTTTTGGGAGGAAGATGGAGTGTGTGGGTGCAGGAATAAGTGGAGTGGGGCCACCATGGGCCCACGAGACAGAGCGCGTCAGGAGTGGGTGTGCCTGGACCTCGTGGCTGTGTGCTTGCCCCCCGCTGTGTTCTCAATGCCTAAAATCCTCAAATATTCCATAAAAAATCATACTAAATTTGCAGGGCATTTGGAGCACTTTTATTTTCAGGATATTTTTTATTACATGGATAATTCAGAAAATAGACATGTAATACTATTTTTGCTTTATTTATTCTAAATAACAGAAAGTAAAAAGAGGGTACAGATGGTTGTGTCTTCTAGTTTCATCCATCTCATGATCATCAAAATGAATCCACTAACAAGGTTGATCAGGTCTTGTTAACAAACTCATTCCGAATAACATGGAATCGGAGAAATTTCGAATAACACTAGGTTACCTCAACGGGGATACGAACATACCCACCAATAAGAATATCATATTTTTTCTTGATAGTAGGAAGAGGAAATTCAAAACCTCCAATAATGATAGTTGGAATTTTTCCAATATTATTGATGCCATGAACTTGAGGTTGTTTCCTCGGAAAGTGTACCGTATGCTCATTACCGTTAACATGAAAAGTGACATTGCCTTTGTTGCAATCAATAACAGCCCCAGCAGTATTCAAAAATGGGTCTACCAAGGATAATCGACATACTGTCGTCCTCGGGAATATCAAGAATAACAATGTTTGTTAAAATAGTGACATTTGCAACCACAACAGGCACATCCTTACAAATACCGACATATATAGCAGTTGATTTATCAGCCATTTGCAAAGATATTTCAGTAGGTGTCAACTTATTCAATTCAAGTCTACGATATAAAGAGAGAGGCATAACACTAACACCGGCTCCAAGATCACATAAAGCAGTTTTAACATAGTTTCTTTTAATGGATCATGGTATAGTTGGTACTCCTGGGTCTCCAAGTTTCTTTGGTAGTCCACCCTTAAAAGTATAATTAGCAAGCATGGTGGATATTTCAGCTTTCGGTATCTTTCTTTTATTTGTAATGATATCCTTCATATATTTAGCATAAGGATTTACTTTAAGCATATCAGTTAAGCGCATACGTAAGAAGATAGGTCTAATCATTTCAGCAAAGCGCTAAAAATCCTCATCATCCTTTGTCTTGGATGGTTTAGGAGGAAAAGGCATGGGTTTCTAAACCCATGGTTCTCTTTCTTTAACGTGCTTCCTAGCAACAAAATCTCTTTTATCATAACGTTGATTCTTTGATTGTGGGTTATCAAGATCAACAGCAGGTTCAATCTCTACATCATTGTTATTGCTAGGTTGAGCATCAACATGAACATTATCACTAGGTTCACATTCATCACTTGATTGTGTTTCAGCATCGGAAATAGAAATATCATTGGGATTCTTAGGTGTGTCTACAACAGGTTCACTAGAAGCATGCAAAGTCCTATCATTTTTCTTTTTCTTCCTTTTAGAAGGGCTAGGTGCATCTAAATTATTTCTCTGAGAATCTTGCTCGATTCTCTTAGGGTGGCCTTCAGGATACAAAGGTTCCTGAGTCATTCTACCAGTTCTAGTAGCCACTCTAACAACAAAATCATGTTTATTATTTAATTCATCGAGCAAATCACTTTGAGCTTTTAGTACTTGTTCAGCTTGAGTGGTAACCATAGAAGCATATTTGTTAATGAGTTTAAGTTCACCTTTAACTCTAGCCATATAATCACTCAAGCGTCCTATCATAAAAGCATTACTCTTTAATTCTCTACCAACATAAGCATTAAAACTTTCTTGTCTAGCCATAAAGTCATCAAATTCATCTAAGCATTGGCTATGAATTTTAGTAGACGGGATTTAAACTTTATCATTCTATAGAGAGAATTTTCCTTTACTACCTGTGTCGGGTTATCAAGACAATGTGTTTCTTCAACAGGCGGTATATTAAGACCATGTATTTCTTCAATAGGAGGTAAATTCTTAACATCTTCAGCTTTAATACCTTTTTCTTTCATAGATTTCTTTGACTCTTGCATATCTTCAGGACTGAGAAATAGAACTCCCCTCTTCTTCGGAGTTGTTTTAGGAATAGGCTCAGGAGTTGGCTTAATTGGTTCAGGAATTGCCTCAGGAATTGGCTCAGGTAGAGTCCAATTATTTTCATTAGTCAACATATTATTCAGTAGTAATTCAGCTTGGTCGATCGTTCTTTCCTCGAAAACACAACCAAGACAACTATCCAAGTAGTCCTTGGAAGCATCGGTTAGTCCATTATAAAAGATATCAAGTATTTCATTTTTCTTAAGAGGATGATCAGCAAAGCATTATAATCGGAGAAGCCTCCCCAAGCTTGTGGGAGACTCTCTTCTTCAATTTGCACAAAATTATATGTTTCCATAAGGCAGCTTGTTTCTTATGAGCAGGGAAATATTTAGCAGAGAAGTAATAAATCATATCCTGGGGACTACGCACACAACCAGGATCAAGAGAATTAAACCAAGTTTTAGCATCACCCTTTAATGAGAATGGAAATATCTTAAGGATATAGTAATAGCGAGATTTCTCATCATTAGTAGACACGGTGGCTATATCATTTAACTTGGTAAGATGTGCCACAACAGTTTCAGATTCATAGCCATAAAAAGGATCAGATTCAACCAAAGTAATAATTTCAGGATTAACAGAGAATTCATAATCCTTATCAGTAACAAAGATAGGTGAAGTAGCAAAAGCAGGGTCATATTTCATTCTAGCATTCAGAGTTTTCTGTTTAAGTTTAGCTAGTAATTTCTTAAGATCAGATCTATCATTGCAAGCAAAAAGATCTCTAGCAGTTTCTTCATCCATAACATAACCCTCAGGAACAACATGCAATTCATACTTATGGGGGGAACCTTCATCATCACTATCATCAATAATTTCATCTTTAGTAATTTCATTCTCTCTAACCCTAGCAAGTTGTTCATAAAGAAATTCACCTAATGGCACAGTAGTATCAAGCATAGAAGTAGTTTCATCATAAGTATCATGCATAGCAGAAGTGGCATCATCAATAACATGCGTCATATCAGAATTCATAGCAGTAGCAGGTTTAGGTGTCACAAGCTTACTCAAAACAGAAGGAGAATCTAGTGCAGAGCTAGATGGCAGTTCCTTACCTCCACTCGTAGTTGAGGGAAAAATCTTAGTACTTTCGTCTTTCAAGTTCTTCATAGTGATCAGCAAATATAAATCCCAAGTGACTTAAAGAATAGAGCTATGCTCCCCGGCAACGGCGCCAGAAAATAGTCTTGATAACCCACAAGTATAGGGGATCGCAACAGTTTTCAAGGGTAGAGTATTCAACCCAAATTTATTGATTCGACACAAGGGGAGCCAAAGAATATTCTCAAGTATTAGCAGCTGAGTTGTCAATTCAACCACACCTGGATAACTTAGTATCTGCAACAAAGTATTTAGTAGCAAAGTAGTATGATAGTAATGGTAACGATGGCAAAAGTAAAGATAGCAGTTTTGTAGTAGCCGTAATAAAGAGCAAATGTAAAAGTAAATAAGCGAAGCACAATATGTGAAAAGCTCAGAGGCATTGGATCGTTGATGGATAATTATGTCGGATGTGATTCCTCATGTAATAGTTATAACAAAGGGTGACATGTAACTAGCTCCAGTTCATCAATGTAATGTAGGCATGTATTCCGAATATAGTCATACGTGCTTATGGAAAAGAACTTGCATGACATCTTTTGTCCTACCCTCCCGTGGCAGCGGGGTCCTAATGGAAACTAAGGGATATTAAGGGCTCCTTTTAATAGAGAACCGGACCAAAGCATTAGCACTTAGTGAATACATGAACTCCTCAAACTACGGTCACCACCGAGAAGTATCCCGATTATTGTCACTTCTGGTTTGTCGGATCATAACACATAATAGGTGACTATAGACTTGCAAGATAGGATGAACTCACATATATTCATGAAAACATAATAGGTTCAGATCTGAAATCATGGCACTCGGGCCCTAGTGACAAGCATTAAGCATAGCAAAGTCATAGCAACATCAATCTCAGAACATAGTGGATACTAGGGATCAAACCCTAACAAAACTAACTTGATTACATGGTAAATCTCATCCAACTCATCACCGTCCAGCAAGCCTATGATGGAATTACTCACGCATGGCGGTGAGTATCATGAAATTGGTGATGGAGGATGGTTGTTGATGACGACGGCGACGAAGCCCCCTCTCCGGAGCCCCAGACGGACTATAGATCAGCCCTCCCGAGAGAGATTAGGGCTTGGCGGCGGCTCCGTATCATAAAACACGATGAAGCTTTCTCTCTGATTTTTTTTCTCTGTGAAACAGAATATATAGAGTTGGAGTTGAGGTCGGTAGAGCATCAGGGGGCCCACGAGACAAGGGGGCATGCCCAGGGGAGGGGCGCGCCCCCACCCTCGTGGACAGGGTGTGGGCCCCATGGCCTTGATTCTTTTGCCAGTATTTTTTATATTTTCCAAAATTTATCTCCGTGGATTTTCAGGTCATTCCGAGAACTTTTGTTTTCTGCACAATAAACAACACCATGGCAGTTCTGCTGAAAACAGCGTCCGTCCGGGTTAGTTTCTTTCAGATCATGCAAGTTAGAGTCCAAAACAAGGGCAAAAGTGTTTGGAAAAGTAGATACGTTGGAGACGTATCAAAGAACGACAAGACCTAATGACCTCCCCCTCTCAAGCAAACTTTTGTGAAGGAGGGAGAGGGTGCTCCTAAGGAGAAGAAGAACAATGTAAAGGGTGGTGATGTTAAAAAGGGCAATGCCACCCCTTCTAACAAACCGGCGACGTTAACCCATCTTATGTGTTTGTGTTGTGCTAGTGATGCGCATGTTTATGCTAAATTGTTGGTTCTCCTTATGAGTACATTGAATGGTCTATTTGGGTTCCTAAGACCCTTGTTACAAACATCAAAGGACCCATTACAAAATGGGTACCTAAAACCAAGCATTGATCTCTTGTGTATTTGCTTCCGATGGGGGATCATGGTTGCTCGATAGTGGGGCCACAAATCATATGACCGGAAACAAGGACTTGGTGGTGGACGTGCACAAGATCCCTTCTATGCCCACCAACATCGAGTGGGGTGATGCCTCGTCTTCTAAGGTATTAGGTCTTGGCAAGGTTGTCATTTCTCATGATCTCACGATCGTGAAAGTCATGCTTGTTGAGTCCCTTGCTTACAATCTACTTTCCGTTCGTCAACTTGCACTCATGGGCTTTGCCACTTTCTTTGATATTGATACCGTGGCCCTCTTGTGGAGCAAGACTCTTAAAGTAGCCTTTTTGGGCATGTCGAGAACGGTCTTTATGTGATTAACTTTTCGGAGCGACCCACTAAGACCGCGACATGCCTAATGGATAAAGTTGATGTGGGATGGCTTTGGCATCGCCATTTAGCCCACGTCAATATGAGATCTTTGCAAAGTCTTCTCAAGGGGGACCATGTTCGTGGACTAACAAATGTTAGGTTTGCCAAAGATCGTGCTTGTATCGAAGGAAAGCTACATGAGAAGGCTCACCCTCCCACGACTATCATCTACTCGAAGAGACCCTTGGAGCTCCTTCACATGGATCTCTTTAGGCCTCCATCCTTTGATAGTCTCGGGGGTAGAAAGTATAGCTTGGTGATTGTGGATGATTATTCAAGATACACTTGGGTATATTTCTTCAAGAAGAAGAGTGAGACTCAACAAACCATCATCGACTTTGCAAATGAAGCTCAGTGTCAACATGATGCAAAGATCTTGACAATAAGGAGTGACAATGGCACCGAGTTCAAGAACTACACCTTGGATGAGTTTCTTAGTGATGAGGGGATCAAGCATCAATATTCTGCACCATACACCCCTCAACAAAATGGTGTCGCGGAGAGGAAGAACCGGACGTTGATGGATGCGGCAAGGACCATGATGGCGGAGTTCAAGTCTCCTTACAACTTTTGGGCCGAAGCCATCAACACAGCATGTCATGCATCCAATCGGCTCTATCTCCGCGAAGGCTTGAACAAGACTCCTTATGAAATACTTACCGATAACAAGCCCAACCTCAAGTACTTCCGGGTGTTCGGGTGTAAGTGTTTCATTCTCAAGAAAGGTGTTCGCTTGTCTAAATTTGAGGCTAGATCTCATGAGGGCATATTTGTTGGTTCTGCTACAAACTCTCATGCTTACCGTGTCCTCAACAAGTCCACCGGACTCATTGAGGAGACGTGTAGCGTGGAGTTTGACGAGAATAACGGCTCCCAAGTGGAGCAAAGTGGTACTTGTGATGTAGGTGATGAAATTCCTCCCCATGCCATAAGAAGAATGGGTGTTGGTCATATCCTACCTATTGAGGAACCCTTGTGGCCGAAGGAGAAGGATAATGCTCCACTCAAGTGGAGCCATCACCAATCAAAGACCCACACGCTTCCGAAGAACAAAGTGAAGGCCCTCAACCTCGTGAACAAGATCAAGGGCAAGATCAACCTCAAGATGGTGGTGAACCACCAAATGATGCCCAAGGTCAAGTTCTCCCCTTCGAGCAAGTTCAAGATCAAGAGCAAGTTCAAGATCAAGAACAAGCTCAAGACGGCGCTCAAGATGATCAAGTAACCCCTCCTCATTTCACATCCGAGGAGGAATTAGAGCGTCGTGCCGCGAAAATCACTTCCAAGCTCACTACCAAAGGTCATCTCATGGAGAATGTGGTTGGAAGCCTAAGAAAGGGGGTAAGCACTCGTAGACAATTAGCAAACTATTGTGAACATCGCACATTTGTTTCTTGTGTCGAACCCCCAAAAGGTTTATGAGGCGCTCGAGCATCCAGATTGGCTCAATGTCATGCATGAAGAACTCAACAACTTCGAGCACAATCAAGTATGGAAGTTAGTGCCAAGGCCGACCGGGAATCATAATGTCATTGGAACCAAGTGCATATTCAAGAACAAGCAAGATGCTCATGGGATCATTGTTCGCAACAAGCCTCGTTTGGTGGCACAAGGCTACTCCCAAGTCGAGGGCATCGACTACGGTGAAACATTTGCTCCCATTGCTCGCCTTGAATCTATTTGTTTGTTGATTGCTTATGCTTCTCATCATAATTTCAAGCTACAACAAATGGATGTGAAGAGTGCTTTTCTTAATGGTCCCATTAATGAGTTGGTGTATGTCAAACAACCCCCCGGGTTTGAGGATCCCTATTTCCCCGATCATGTGTACCAACTCCACAAGGCGCTCTATGGCCTAAAACAAGCCCCACGTGCGTGGTATGAGCATCTTACGGAGTTGTTACAAGATCGTGGGTTCGAAATCAGGAAAATTGACCCCACTCTTTTTACTAAGAAGGTCAAAGGGGAGTTGTTTGTGTGCCAACTATATGTTGATGATATTATTTTTGGTTCCCCTAAGAAAGCTTTCAATGAATAATTTGCCGCTCTCATGACCTCAAAGTTCAAGATGTCTATGATGGGAGAGTTGAAGTTCTTTCTCGGGTTCGAAATCAAGCAAAGAAGAGAAGGAACCTTCATCAACCAAGCCAAATACACTCAAGACATGCTCAAGAGATTCAAGCTAAGTGATGTCAAGCCGGCCTCCACTCCAATGCCCATCAAATGCCAACTTGACATTGATCCCAATGGTTAAGCGGTGGATCAAAAGGTATATCACTCCATGATTGGATCCTTGCTTTACCTTTGTGCATCTAGACTGGATATCATGTTGAGTGTGGGAATTTGTGCACGGTTTCAAGCCACACCTAAGGAAAGCCACTTTGTGGCGGTCAAGCGAATCTTTCGATATTTGGCTCATACCCCAAACTTTGGCTTATGGTACCCAAGAGGAGCCAACTTTGATCTTTTGGGCTATCTGATTCAGATTAGGCGGAGACAAAGTGGATAGGAAGTCCACCTCCGGAGGGTGCCAATTGCTTGGTTGCTCTTTAGTGAGTTGGTCTTCTAAGAAGCAAAGTTGTGTATCTCTCTCGTCCACCGAAGCGGAGTATGTGGCTATCGGTAGTTGTTGTGCTCAACTCCTATGGATGAGGCAAACTTTGAAGGATTACGGTGTCACTTATGACGAAGTGCCTCTTTGGTGTGACAATGAAAGTGCCATCAAGATCTCTCTCAACCCGGTGCAACACTTCAAGACGAAGCATATTGAGATTCGGTATCACTTCATCCGGGATCACATTAGGCGAAGGGAGATCAAGCTCAAGTATGTCAACACTCATGAGAACCTTGCAGATATTTTCACGAAGCCCTTGGACGAAGCAAGATTTCGCGAGTTAAGGCATGAGCTAAATATCATTGATTCGAGCAATGTGGTTTGAACCCTTGCACACCCTACCATACTCATCATGCTTTCTTGTCTAGGTGTAGAAATGGACATAGGGGGAGTGTTGGTCTCTCAATGAACTCTTCCTCCCCCCATTATGCATAAATTGATCAACTCTTTCACATTAGCCATTGTTAATGGTACTTGTGCTTCAAAGACGAGTTTTGGCCATGGGCCCAAGGATAATTCTTCGCGGTGCCATACCCTTTTAACTCAAACATAAGTGGCTTCGGCCACCGCCCTTGAGCTTAGGTGTTTTTCCTTGTTGTGTGTTTCTTTTTGCCTAGCTCTTTTCGGTCTCCTAGATATTTGAATTCTCTAAAGAGTGGTTTTTCTTGTTTGCTTCTTGCACTCTTGAGAGTCTTCTTCATCATATTACAGTGTCTTCTTTCCATCCTAAGCCTCCTCGTCCCAAGCCATCTTTTCCAAATGTACACAAGTTTGATCCCCCCTTGTGCTTGGGCTGTTGCAACCTGGCAGTACATCCCTTCTGTTGTACAGTTTCATCAGTACTTCCAGTCCTGCATGAGCGGTTCTACCGCTCCTGCTTGTACCAGTATCTCGGACCGGTACTACCGGTGCTTAGACGCGGTACTACCGCTGCTTCTGGAGCGGAAGTACCGCTCTCAACCACCAGGTAGCTACAGGACCGGTACTACCGCTCCTAGGAGCGGTACTACCGGTTGACATCTGGGGCTTACATAAGGGGAGCAGGCAGAAGGGGTCTTTCTTTTCCCCTTCATGCTCGTCCCTTCTCTTATCCCTCGCCGCCGATTGCTTCGTCCTTCGCCCCCGAAGCGCCCTCAGGCTCTCCAGATCGGTTGGCCCTTCATCGGATCCGCTCCGTGGAGGCCTCCTCCTCTTCGATCTCTTCCATGGATACCGGTAATGCCCTGTTCTTCTCCTTAGGGTTCCTCGTTTTGAGTCCATTTCTAGGGCATTGCTTGTATTCCCACATTTTTGGCCAAATGGTTGGTGGGAGAGATCCGTATAAGCTCCTTCTGCTTCCTGTGTGTATGTAGAGATAGGAATATGGCATATAGATTCGAGAACGGGCAGTTCCCGTTCTTCCACTCGGCGGACTCGCTCCCAGCGGTACTACCGCTCCTTGCGAGCGATACTACCGCCCGGGCGGTACTACCGGTGGTCCAACCGGAACAACCAGTTTCTCTGAACCTATGTACCCTCTTTCTCTTCTACCCACTTACATGAAACATATTCCTCTGATCTTTTTTACATTCCTCTCATCTTTGTTGGGGTTTATGTGTGCTCTCTGTGTGCGTCTGCAGGTGGTTCTAGTTCCCGTGCTGCTCGGAAGCCTCAAAACACCGAGAAGAGGGCCCGTAGGGGCAAACTGTCCGATGACAATGAGGACTCTCATGAGGTGGTGATTCCTACCAAGGCCACTCGTCGGGAGAAGTCTGCTGCTGCCAAGCAACGAGTTGTGGTGCTCGTGCACAAATGGAAGATGTCGGACTGGCAAAAGCTTCGTTTCTAGGATCCTACACTGTTGCACCGAATCCCTGTTGGAACAACCCTCAGTTCCGGAATGAGTTACAGATGAGGATTGTGTCAGAAGTGTTCGAGCATCACAAGAACAAGTTAACTCGGATGTGGTCCATTAACATCGATCATTGGAGGGAGCACACCGATTACTTTGGAGAAGCTCTGGCGATCTGTGAAGAGTTTGATTTGATCAAGCTCATGACCGTGAACTGTGATTTCGATGTGCAGCTCGTCCATCAGTTCTATGCTACAGTCCACTTCGGCTCTGATGAGGAACGCCATCTCTCCTTTATGTGTCGTCATGAGTTCTTTCATGTACCGTGGAGCGCTTTCTGCAATGCTCTTGGTTATGAGGATACCGGGATTGAGGGTCAAGGTGGCATTCGTCCTCACGGCCGTGCTCACCCCATGGAAAAGGTGAAGCTTGCCCCTCTATACATCCCTGGACATGGTATTGTGGGCAAGTCCAATGATCTTTTGCCGGTCTATGACAATATGCATCGTGTGTTCCGTTGTGTGCTGCTTCCCAAGGTTGGGAATCAAGATTATATCTATGGTTATCTAGTGGATTTGCTTGTGGCCATGAAGACCAAGAGGGGATCCGGTGCCACGTTTGATGTCTCCAAGTGGCTATGGGAGGAGATGTACAATATGGTGTTGTACCGCAAGGTACCAATATATGCTCCTTTGTGATGCAGTTTCTGAGCATAGTTTGGGCAATCCGTAGGCCAGGCGAGCCTCTCACCACCCCTAACAACCTCACACAGCATGCGGTCAAGGAGCTAAGGAAAAAAGAAGCATAAGAACCCTCGCTTTGCTTCAGGCAATCAGGAGGATGTGTTTGCTACCTCGGACGACGAGGACTTTGAGCTAGAGCCTGGGGTCCAGCCCTCATGGGTTGAGAAGCTGACTTCAAAGATCAAGAAGACCTTCTGCTTATAGACTCACATTCAGAAGAAGCTCTACAAGGCTCATGTTGCTGAGAAGATGGCGCATCGCAGGGAGATTCAGTTGATGAAGCACCTCAATGTGCCAGGTGTGCAGAGTGGCTCTGAGAAGTCTATCACTCCTGAGGGCTCGTGGTGCATGGAAAACTGTCAGTGGTCTGATGAAGCGCCTGCCACTTCCTCTATCCGTGTTCCTGAGGCTGCTACTACGAGGTCTGAGGAGTCTGAGGAGTCTGATGAGGCTCAGGATCCTGACGATGATATTGATGACGATGCGTCTGACAGCTTTGCGGCTACTGGCGAGGAGGTCTACTGAGCCACGGGACGCGCTTCGCTCTTTTCCTTTTTGGTGTTTCGATGCCAAAGGAGGAGAGAGCTCCATTAGGTCATGGGAGTTGCATGGGTGGTTATTTGCAGTTGGTCCTTCTAGTTTATTTGCTTGCTCTTTCTAGTGCCCTTGTTTTTAGTACTCTATGGACTTATTCTATGTTGTGATCTCGTGCATGGTGTAAGACATGCGTCGTTCTATTTATCTATGCACCCTTCCTTCAGTAGAGTTTATTATATGTTGTTGGTGACCTTCCCTTGTCTCTACTTCTTTATGTTTATTGCGGTTGTTTTGCTGTCTCCGGTTGGTCCCTAGTGTGCGCACTTTGCATTCCAAAAGCAAACTCTAAATAGTGCTCACACTCAGGGGGAGCCCCTCCTTTATTTTTTTAGAACTCCCGAACTAATCGTGTGGTTGTCATCATCCACCAAAAAGGGGGAGATTGTAGGGGCATCCTTTGCCTTAGGGTTTTGGTGATGATGACAACACACGTGGACTAATCGTGCGCCATAGTTTTCTCAGGTACACTTTGTGTGCCGCAAGACGGTTAGGTTTTCCTCTGTGCGGAAAAGATTGAAGATGGAGTTTCCGATGTTTTATTTCCTTTGGTCATACACATTCTTTGCTATTAAGAAGGAATCCACATCGGAAGGTATTGGGTGGATCCTTCACGTACACATTCTTTGCACCCACCATATACCCTCCTATCGAGGAGAGAGAGGTTCCCCATCCTCTGTTCTATGTAGTCCTGCTCTTGGCGGTTGTACCGCTTCTTTGAGCGGTTGTACCGCTGGCCGGTAGTTCCGGTCTTACCACCGCCCGTAGTACCGCCCTGGGGTGACTCCCTTCTGTACCGGGTGCGGTTGTAGACCGGTGGTGGAACAATAGTTCCGGTTTTTCTTGATAAACCGGTACTACCCGTATTCACGGCGGTAGTACCGCCTCAGACCGCACCGCCCAGAGGCTGGCTGGCCCGGTAGTTCGGTCAACCTCCGCCCAACCATCGGCCCGAGGGGTTTACTTTACAGATATGGTCGGTAGTTGAGCGGTGGTTGTGCGGTAGTTCGATTTGTTTCGATAAACCGGTACTACCAGATGCGCCACCGGAAGTTCCGCTCCTATGCGTTTCTTCACATAACAGTTGGATCTTGGGGGGGGGGGTATTTAAGGAGGTGCTTCTCCTACCTCCCACCTACCTCTTTCCTCTCTCTCTCCTCCATTACTGCCATTAAAGCTCTCTTGCCCAATCTCTCTCTCTAGCCACTCAAACTCCTTGATTTGCTAGGGATTGAAGGAGGAGACCTAGATCTACACTTCCACCAAAAGATATTTGATTCCCCCATACTTTCTTGTGTGGATTTTGTTACTCTTGGGTGCATGGGCGCCCTAGACGGAAGAGGTCACTTCGGAGCCACATTCCATTGTGGTGAAGCTCCGGGGTTTCGTTGGAAGCCTCCAATTAAGTTGTGGAGAGAGCATCAACCTTGTTTGTAAAGGTCCGGTTGTGGCCTTAAAGGGCACCAATAGTGGAATCATGGCATCTCGCATTGTGTGAGGGCGTGAGGAGAATACGGTGGCCCTGGTGGCTTCTTGGGGAGCATTGTGCCTCCACACCGCTCCAACGGAGACGTACTTCCCCTCTAAAGGAAGGAACTTCGGTAACACATCCTCGTCTCCATCGGCTCCACTCTTGGTTATCTCGTGCCTTTACTTGTGCAAGTTTATTTGTGTTATATCCCTTGATTACTTGTGTGCTTGTTGTTGTTGCATCATATAGGTTGCTCACCTAGTTGCATATCTAGACAACCTACTTTGATGCAAAGTTTAATTTGGTAAAGAAAAACTAAAAATTGTTAGTTGCCTATTCACCCCCCCCCCTTCTAGTCAACTATATCGATCCTTTCACATTGCATTATAGAAAAAGAGAATTGATCCAGTTTGTAAGGGAAACCGAATCAAAAACCTGACAAAATGGTCCGGTTTATTAGGAAAATTAGGCCGAAACCCGCACAAGCAACGAAGCCTCGTCGACCACTTGACCCAAGGCCACAAACGCAACAAAACACACACATCCTAGCTCCGGAACCACCGGTACAACATCCGCCACTCGCTCGCGAGTCGTAGCACCGCATGACCAGGTGGCCTTGTAGCCCTTGCTACACAAGACGGCCGCTCGCAAACCACGAACATTTCGCCAAACATTCGAGGTCATCGCCCCAACTTCCAGCCAGATCGACCTCTCAGATGATGTCGACGGAGCCCACGAACTCGCTACCCTTGCAACACCAGGTCACCACCCATCATGCAAAGCCACATCCCGACCCCATTGGGCCGCAACTGCATTACCGTCCGAGGCCGCCACCTCAACATACATCCACTGTCCAAAGCTGCCGCTCGGGCATCCACCGCCTCGGCATCCCACGGGAAAAAACAAAAGCCACACCAACCTGACCTCATCACCTAAAATGGCTCCTCCACGAAGGATACACAACGTTAATAAAATGTCACCGCCATATGATCCAGCAAAGTAAATGTAGGTTTTCACCCGGAAGACGAGGACCCATTGGTTGGAGGTGGGCCAGGGCTCCTCGACGACACCATCAAGATGGAAACGACCAAGTCAAGCGAACTCTCGTCTAGAGCATCGGAAAACCACCGTCACAACGTCACCTGACTAACGTTAGAGTGGTCCACCACGATGCAAGCCTTCGAAAGATCTAAGTCGCCAATACCCTCACCCCAAGCACTACCGGCCATGTCACTGTCGCCCACATGGTCAGGGACATTGACCTAGAGCCGTTGCTACAACAACCACACCGCCACTGTCCCTGACCATCACTCTGCAACACGCACGGCCAGAGCAAGTAGAGCACTCACTTGGCGCCATTACGATGCCATGCCATGCCATGCGATGAGCGGCGCCAGGAGAAATAGCACCAACGAGACGCTGGCGCCGCTCATCACATGGCATCGTCCAAGGCGCCATTACGAGACTTGCGAGAATATCTCCCCGCCACCGTCGCCACCATCATACGGCGAACAAGCTTTGCCCGTCGATATCACCTAACGACTGCGAGGGGAGCTAAGATGGAGGTGGAGAACAGGGGCAGCGATAGCTAGGGTTTCACCATCGAAGTTGAACTTTGTCTCAAACCTTGCGAATACTCATGCAAGTGAACAAACGGGAATACTATCTCGCCCATTCAAAAAACATTTCTATACCTTTAGAACAAATCCCACCATGTTCCAAATTTGAATTTTGTGTCTCTCATTCATTTTTTTTCCACTTAACGGCTAACTTGGTCCTCCTATCTCACTTCTCCTCTTCACCAATGACGACATCTTCTCTGCCAAGAATACGGATTGTGTTCATCTTTGGATGTGACTATCATGGATCCAGTCAGCTAATAAACAAGAATAAGTCCTCAATTTTCCTTGGTCATCATTGCCTGAAGCAGTTAAGATGCGTCTGAAGGCACACTTGGGAATTCAAAATGAAGCATTGTTCTGAAAACTGAAGTTCACGGTTGGTCTTATCGTCCTATGTTTCATGCTGGAAAAGAAACACATTGAAATCTATTCACATTTGTATTTGTGATAAGTTGTTTCCAACTTCCTATTTCCATATGTGAAACTTCGTCCACTCATTGCTGGCGAATGGTGGGGTAGAGAAGATGGGAGGAAAAAGATGCACTAGTGGTCATGGGAAAGGCTCACATCGCAACTCTCTCGATGGTATAGGAGTCACGCTTAGGCGGCAATGTTGGCGCCTACCCCAAACAACTCCAAACAGTGGCCCACCACCCAACTTATCTTAGGGCAATGTACAATGCATAAGAGCATGGTTAATAGTATAGCCAACTGCTGGCTATAACCCATTGACATGTCATCTATAGCCCATCTTATAGCCAATATGTACAATAGTTGATTAGAAGAGTGTATTACTTTTTTGTTATATGGCCCACCTTTCACTCTCACAAAGTGCCTAGGAGCACGTGCTAGCTGGCTCTTCACCAAGAGCCCGCTTCCCTTCTCTCTCTTCTTCTCTTTCCTCCAACAAAGCAAGAATATACTAGCTTATTTCTTATAGCCAGCTGACTCAGCTCTATTGTATTTGCTCTAACCTCAAGGGTGATGCCTCACATGCCACATAGAATTGGATATGACGTAATAGGTTCGGATAGGGAAGCGGGATCCTCTTCAGGAGGCGGCTGCTTGAAGAAAAAAAGTGTGGTCCGATACAAAAGCTACTGAAAAGGTTGAAATGAAAAGTAGAAATGCATGTGTACTAAAATCTTTATTATCTATTTCTTAATGAGGCCCACTAATGATAGCTTGCATTGAGAAGAAATAATAAATGTAGGTACCTCAAATTACTTTTTGTCCATATGCCACCATTGTACATGCCCATGTGCACCCACGACCAGTCAGCTTTTGGTCTTCTTCTCTGGCACTAAGGCCTAGTTCCAATGCATTTGTGCTTATAGGAGATGCTAAGCACATTAAAAACTTTAGCAAAAAAAGCCTCAAATATGCTTAACTTGTTGGTGCTAAGCATCCTTCATTTTATGATTTTGCAACTAAAGCTCTTCATGGGATCCTTTCGCCTAGGTTCACACCCTTGGCATTGTTTCTTGTTGGGATCACCACATTTATCTCTCTTCTCTTAATTACATTGCCACATCAGACTTTTTGGCTGCATGGCAGCCTTAGCACCCCACTCACCGTGAGCTCCACGCTCCATTAGGCTGCAGTGTCAAGGGTACCAACCCAAATCAAAAACTAGACAATAGTATCCGCTAGGTCAATACAAACGAACAAAATAACAAACAAAATTGGGTCCCTGCCTTGGAGTTGTTCTCAAGGAAGTCTCTATTGGTGATTTTGGAATGCATCGGCACCCGGTTCACAGGGAACCCTGTAACCTACCTCTCCTATTCCATCTTCAGGAACTATCAATTGCTGCTTGCAGTGAATCCATTGGTTAGGTGTTAGCTGCATTGCTGCTTGCAATGAATCTCTCGAAGGATAACTGACACATGAACTGTCAACCAATAGATTAACTTACAAATTTCAAGCTAGTGTTGGAGCAACCGCCTGCTGTGCTCACTGCCTCAACGGTGGTGGGACTCAGATGGGTAGCGACACACTGGGTGGCAGAATGATGCACATTGTGCCAATCTAATTATAAAATGCAAAAAACAAGTGGAAGACCAGCCATATGATGATAAGACATGTAAGAAGGTTGGTAAGCGGGTTGCCCATTGAAGCGGGCAGGCCGACCAGATTTCCTTCCATGTTGTTTTGACTACAGCCAAATCTGGCAAGCAAAACAAGGGTACAAAGAACCCTAGCCTTGGTACAATGCAGCCTAAAACTGACAATGCTTTCTATGGAAATGCATCTCCATCAGATTGCAGAAATGTACCCAATACATATCTTCATCTATGAGAAAAAGGAAAGAAACAATACTGATTGAAACTACAACACTAAAACAGTGTTCAATTTGGCCTCAGAATTGCAGAATGACAGCATGGACGCATAGCGACCAATCAGTCCCGAAAGATGGTATGATTAAAAGTTTTTCATCACCGGCCAAGCATGAACAATATTAGGTCTCAGCACAAAACATCTATTTTGTGACCTTATAGCATTTTAAAAATAATGAGAGGAAAATGATTGTTGGCAAAAGAGATTATCTGGATCAGCCCAACTGCCCACTTTCCTCAAATTAATATAGCAGGAAAATCTTTCGGCAAGAAATGCACAGCAAAAGGCATTTAACCGATACACACTTATCCTGCAAAGGCAACAAAGAATAAAGAAGCATACAAATTCATATGTAGAGCAAATAGAATCAGAAGCAATAATCCAATGCACAAAACAATGCTGCAAAAACAAGTTTTAGGTAAGATGCAAGTAAAAGGATACAGGCAACTTTCACAATATTGTTATAGCAGAACACACATAAAAGTTTGTTAAGCAGATACACACCATACTTCAGAATGATGCATAATTTAGAAGAACAAAATATAACTAGCACATTGAGTTTATTCATTATATCTAGCAGATGATCAATGAGCATCACTATAGATAGATATTGGTTACTGATGCTTGCAACTTTAAAAGGTGAAGATCTTTTCTACTGTTAACAAACACTACAATTATGTATAACTACATAATCAGTAACCAAGAGTACACCTAAACTTGATTACCACTACAGAGCTGCAACCTGAGCTTTAACGACAAACAACAACCTAGAATGACGAACTTAGCTGTGCTACATTGCCAGGAATCAAAACCAGACAAGCCATTGCTTCAGTATTCTCTCACCCCTTTGATACATCCAGACAGGTAGTAAATATCTGTCTGCCATATTGGACGAGGCCGTATTTTCAGGTCCAACAATATAAACTGTAGGGAATTATTGGGCGCAGATCATCCTCAAATTTTATGCAACAAGAACACAAGAACAAAAACAAGTACACAAATCTGACATGGCACACAAGCAAAGAAAAATAGAAGAAAAACTAATGGATCAGATTTCTGGCTTGGAACCCTCTGATAAGGATTACATATGCGCATAGTATAATCATAGTCGATCATTTGGGGAAAGGATCCTCATGTCCATTTAACTTCTGATAAATGAATAAATAAATTAAGCAAGATGGATCAGACTTCTGGCTTGGAATCCTCTGATAAAGGATTACAGTTGCGCACAGTATAATCATAGTCGATCATTTGGGGAAAGGGTCCTCACATCCATTTAAATTTCAGACCAGTTCATCCTATGTGGATAAAACGGCGCACATCGTCTTATTTTTATGTCCGACGTGCATAATTGCAAAAGCGCTGACAGTTGTAAGCAACGAGCGAGGCATTGCAGAAACAATTAACCATTGTAATTCATTGCTCAGTCATATGATATGTCATCTCATGGACGCCAGAGGCATCTCTGAAGTCTGACATGCGAAAATTCATAATTCATCATCGCGTTGATATGGATCTTAGAAATAAAATATAAAAGGGAAGAAAAACGAGGGATCAGAAGTCTATTAAGGATGGTAATCAGTCACTGGAAATCAGAAACACGGACCAACTTTTCTTCATCACATCCCCGTTATGCAGAAACGGAAAACAATAGAGAGAAATCGCAGTGGCAGAGAGATCATCAGAGACTTAAATACTAAGAATCAGATCATGGATCATATTGTTGCAGTATTTGCTCATCCTCTGATACATACGCCATGGCGACGGTGAAAAAAGCGAGATGCGCAAAGCAAAATCGAAGCAGCGGAGAGAATTTACAGAAGTAATGGAATTGGGAGCCGAGGAGAGGTGGCGGCTACTGCAGTCGACGGCCGACGCCGCCGGTTGTGCTTGCCCTGCACCTCTCGCCCGATCTCCTCTTTATAAAGGCGTGCCGCGAGGAAACCCTAAGAGGCCGTGACTGTCCAGTATGGGCCGGGCCTCTATTCAGAACAATGGGCCGGGCCAACTTATGGCACGATTCGGTCGAGGTCAAGAAGTTTCCAGAATTCCATAGGTTTCCAGAATCGATGATGAACTCAAAAAAAAGATAACGATGACGAAGGAGTCTGAATTTTATAATCCTGGCCTAGTACGATGTGGTGTATTATAGAGTCTAAGCGATTTGCTGATGGGCCTCTTTTGAGTTTTGATCATATGGAACTCGAATAGATTACACTCTGTGAGTACCAAGCGAACAACAAAGGAGACAACAAACTCGCCACGCCCCTTGCCCCCCTCCTGACGTGACCTGAGCATAGGACGGATCTTCGCTCACGTTCTACCGTTTCTCTTTCTCCCATACCCATCTGCTCGGCCTGAATATCTGCCGCAGGAGCGCCATCTTGGGGACGTTCCAGTTCTCCACATGCCTGAACAACAACGCAACTGTATCTGTCAAGCACCACTCACAACACAACACATGCATCTCGTGTGCACGATAAGCTCATGAAACGGCCGAGTGAGTGAGTACCTGCACACCTTCCCGGACTCAGCATCGAAGTAGTACTCCGTGTACCCGGTTGCTGAAACATATATAGAAGGGAGTGATCAGAACAGCGAAACCAAAGGCCAATCTGCAGTTTTGCACCGGCCGGACAAGTAAAGCTGTCCATCTGCGCGCGCATACATACGGATACAGAGCTCGCCCCCCTCGACTTACCGGAGAGAATGGGCCTCCACGGGAACGACATGACGCAGCTGAATCGCCAGTGCCCGATCGATTTGTCCTGCGCCCAGCAGAGTCGATGAATCGGCAGAAAACAACGCACCATTGGCTGCTGTAGTAAGATCGATTGACTGACACGGGAAATGTACCTCGACATCCTCCCATTTGGTTAGCTTCATGTTGGACTTCTCCAGCAGGGACCCGAAGTTGGTGCAGTTCCTCTTGAAGCGTTGCAGGCCTCTGAACGAGCCCGCCGGGTCGGCGAACTCGCAGTCGTCTTCGTACGCCCCGAGCGTGAGGTTCCCTGCAATCAGGTAAACGTAAACAAAGCGCAGACATGCAGTGGAGTAATTTACTTAGTGATGGTGCAGAGCTTGAATAATTCCTGACCTGTAACGAAGTATGACCGCGCGAAGTCATCCTTGATGGCCTCGGCGACCTGCGCGCGGCCAACGGGCTGGGACTCCGACGCGCCGTCGTCTGCAGCACCGGCGTCCGCCTCCGGAGACGGCGGCCGGAAGAAGGACGCGGCGATGCCGAGGGCCTCGGAGCCGTACCAGGCAGCCTTGAGGACCACGTTGTCCGACTCCGAGCCGGAGGGCGTGCCGGTGCGCGGGCTCGTGGACGTGGACCCGGGCTTTTTCTGCGCGTTCAGCCAGAACCGGCGCCGGGATGGCCGCTGGAGGAGCACGCCGGCGTTCTGGCGGTGATGGCCGGTGGGGAGGGGAGTAGCCGGGGAGGGGTGCAGAAAGGCCATTCCTTTCGCCGGAGCTCCGGCCGGGCCAACAGTCTAGGGGCAGAGGAGTGGCACAGCCACTTGTTTGGCCTTGGCATCTTCTGTGCTTACCTGCGAGACTCTCTTACCGTTCGAGTGTGAGGTTGGGATTAAACGCGGGAGAGATGGATTTTCTTCACTCTGAAATGTGTGGTTACAATGACGTAGTAGATGTGGACATTTAGAGTATCTACAGCCGGGCCTCTAATACCCGTCTCAAACGGCCGAGCAGGCTGTGTGGTCATTGACCGGTTGAAAGAAAACCCAATCGGACCTCTCAAACCACCGACAAACGTCTGGTGACAAAGACCCTCACCTCCAAATTTCAAATATAGGGCGGATATGGGATGGCCAGACATTGCAGCAGCGTCACTTTCACCGACAGTTCGACCCATCACCGACCCCATAGTTGTCTCACAATAAGCCCAATCCGGACGCCTCGCACCGAACCCTAGCTCACTCTCTCTCGCTCCGTCCTCTCCTCTCCCTCTCCGATTCCGATTCCATCCACTCGGATGTCCAGCTCCGGCAGCGACCCCGGCTCTGAGCTCGACTACGAGGATGAGATGGCCCTCCGCTTTGCGTTGGAGCGGTCCAAGGTGGACACCGGTGAAAGTGCTAGTTATCGACTAGAGGGAGGTGAATAGGCGATTTTTATGAAAGTCTTCAAAACACGGTGGCTTTGAAGACAAACAAGTAAACTGAACCTATATAGTAAGCAGCGGAATGAAAACTACACTAGGCAAGCATTAGTCAAGCATACAATACAATGGAAGTACGAAGACTAACTGCAGTTAGGTAGACGGGATCAGGATGGAAGACAGTACGAAGCCAAACAGATATAGGTCTTCACACAGTGAAGTCAAATGAATCATATAGGCAAGCAATGACTTCACGAAGACAAACTGAAGAGTAGTGAGAGTAGGGGATAGAACCAGTTGCTTGGTGAGGACAAGCATTTGGTAGACCAGTTTCAATTGTTGTGACAACTGTACGTCTGGTTAGGGGGGCTGAGATTGAACTCAGAAGACCGTGTCTTCACCTTATTCCCCTTGAGCTAAGGACACTTAGTTCTCGCCCAATCACTCTGGTAAGTCTTCAAGGTAGACTTCCAAACCTTCACATACTTCGTTCACCGGCAATCCACAATGACTCTTGGATTCTCAGAACGTGACGCCTAACTGGTTGGAGGATTCACAGTCCTCAAGTGCAACAAGTCTTCAGATCACGCGGACAGAAAGACTTCAGTGATGCCTAACACTCTTTGGCTCTAGGTGTTTTGGGTTTAGTCCTTGCAAGGATCTCTCTCTCAAATGCTTCAGAGGTGGGTTGCTCTCAAATTACAAAAGTCGTGTACTAACTCTAAGCATCCACCAATTTATGGTGTAGGGGGTAGGTTATTTATAGCCAAGTAGCAACCCGACCTGATATGTCCGAAATGACCCTGGGTCACTAAGGAACCGACACGTGTCCAACGGTCGGATTTCAAACACACGCGGCAGCTTGGCTTGGGCTACAAGCAAAGCTGACTCATCCAGCTCTGGATAAGGTTTGCTCTCATTGTCTTCGCTCGAAGACATAGGATTAGGTTGAGGATCACATCAGTCACTCTAACTTTGTTCACTTGGACCCCACTTAACAGTACGGTGGTTCCTATGACTCAATAAATAAGAAAGGAAACTACAAAACAGCTATGTGTTCGCACTCCATAGTCTTCAAGTGAATATCTTCACACGTCATAATCTTCATCGTGAATGTCTTCACGAACCACTATTGTCTTCAATGTCTTCACTCATTTTTAGGGTCGTCTTTGTTAGGTAAACCGAATCAATAAGGGGCTACTACCTGTGTTATCCTGCAATTCTCACAAACACATTAGTCCCTCAACCATGTTTGTCGTCGATACTCCAAAACCAACTTGGGGTGGCACTAGATGCACTTACAATCTCCCCCTTTTTGGTGATTGATGACAAACTGGTTGAAGTTTTCAACGGGGATAAAAGTATGTGAAAGTTCAGTTTTATGAGCATTGTCTTCATAGATTAAAAGAGGCTCCCCATGAAGATGTGCATATAAGTAGTTTGCTTTTGAATGCTCGGCTTTCTCTTAATGATCGCTCAATGCTCGATATTTCTTGTACTGGTTCTTTTATGTTGAAGACTATTGAATTCAGATGGGATTTATTGGAAAAAAATAAACGCAACTCTGAAGATTGAGAACTCGACGAAGGTAAGGAGTCAGGTATAACACCCAAGTTTGATTGTGTTAAATCATTTATGGATACTGATGTTTTTCGTGAATTTAGCACTAACTATGGACTTGACTCCGAGATAGTAGCTTCTTTCTGTGAATCATTTGCTACTCATGTTGATCTCCCTAAGGAGAAGTGGATTAAATATCATCCTCCCAGTGAAGTGAAAGTAGTAGAACCTATTAAAGTTGAAGAAGAAACTATCACTTATAATGTTGATCCTATTCTTCCTACCGCTTATATTGAGAAACCACCCTTTCCTGTTAGAATAAAGGATCATGCTAAAGCTTCAACAGTGGTTCGTAAGAGTAATGCTAGAACACCTACACCCCCTGAGCAAATTAAAGTTGAACCTAGTATTGCTATGGTTAAAGATCTCTTGGTAGATAATATTGATGGGCATGTTATTTATTTCTGTGATGAAGCTGCTAGAATTGCTAGACCTGATACTAAAAATAAACATAGACCTGTTGTTGGCATGCTTGTTGTTTCTGTTAAAATAGGAGATCATTGTTATCATGGCTTATGTGATATGGGTGCTAGTGTGAGTGCAATACCTCATACCTTATACAAAGAAATTATGCATGATATTGCACCTGTTGAAATAGAAGATATTGATGTTACTATTAAGCTTGCCAATGGAGATACTATTTCACCAATTGGGATTGTCAGAGATGTTGAAGTCTTGTGTGGGAAAATTAAATATCGTACTGATTTTCTTGCCCTTGGTTCCCCATAAGATGACTTTTGTACTATTATATTTGGTAGACCCTTCTTGAATACTGTTAATGCTAAGATAGACTGCGAAAAAGATATTGTTACTGTTGGTTTAGGGGATATGTCTCATGATTTTAATTTTGCTAAATCTTGTAGATAGCCCCATGATAAAGAATTGCCTAGCAAGAGTAAATAGCATAAAACTACTACTTTACAGGCTAGGGTTTCAAAAAACTACCGGTTTTTAATTTTTCTCAGACAACTACCAAATGGACGGTCGACTGTTTCAAAAAACCCCAAATGACCGTTGCTTCAAATTTAAACATGTTTATGACAGGTCGGGCCCACACCTAAACGATCTGTCTATTTGACCGTCTGTTGGATCGTTAACTGACATGTGGGCCCACATGTCAGTGTATCTTCCACACTTTTTCCCCTTCCTCCTGAGTATTTGTCTTCCTTACTCTCCTCTCGCCGGCGAGCCTGCCCTATCCTCCACCACCGTTCACTGACCCCCCTGGCGCGGCAATGAACACCCACCGCATCCACCCCGCCACTGTAACGCCCTCGATGCGGCTATATCTCCCACGTGTCGAAGCACGACTTAGAGGCATAACCGCATTGAAAGCAATGTCGCAAGTGAGGTAATCTTCGCACAACCCATGTAATACATAAGGGAAAGAGATACATAGTTGGCTTACAATCGCCACTTCACACAATTACATGAATAAAGCATTGCATCATCCAGATACAATCAAGGTCCGACTACGGAACCAAAATAAAAGAAGAACCCCAAATGCGACAAAGGTCCCCGATCGACCCCAACTGGGCTCCACTACTGATCAACTAGAACGAAACAACACAAAGGGCAAGATCTTCATCGAGCTCCTCCTTGAGCTTGGTCGCGTCAAAGGGCAAGATCTGCAAACTGGTTTTGGAAGTATCTGGTGAGCCACGAGGACTCAGCAATCCCATTACCATGGGTATCAAGACTAGCAAAGCTTAATGGGAAAGGAAGGGATAAAGTGGTGAGGTTGCAGCAGCGACTAAGCATGATATGGTGGCTAACATACGCAAATGAGAGCGAGAAGAGAACAAGCGGAACGGTCGTGAAGCTAGCAATGATCAAGAGGTGATCCTGAACACCTACTTACGTCAAACATAACCCAGAAACCGTGTTCACCTCCCGGACTCCGCCGAGAAGAGACCATCACGGCTACACACTCGGTTGATGCATTTTAATTCGGATCAAGTGTCAAGTTGTCTACAACCGGACATTAACAAATTCCCATCGCCACATAACCGCGGGCACGGCTCTCGAAAGTTTAAACCTGCAGGGTGTCCCAACTTAGCCCATGACAAGCTCTCGCGATCATCGAAGGAATAGACCTTCACCCGAGACACTCCGATCGACTCGGCATCCCGGTACATCAAGACATTTCGACAATGGTAAAACAAGACCAGAAGACCTCCGGCGTGCGTCGACATCCCGATAGTAGCCGCAGATCTCGTCTCGAGCCACGACCGGATGAGCACTACGTACAACTAGAACCAGCCCTCAAGTTTCCCCGAGGTGGCGCTGCAAGTGGCTCTAGTTTGGACCAACACTTAGACAAGCATTGGCCCAGGGGGCTAAAATAAAGATGACCCTTGGGATGCGCGACTCCCAAAGGAAAAAGTAGGTGGTGGTGAGGCAAATGGTAAAAGTCAATGTTGGGCCTTGCTGGACAAGTTTTATTCAAAGCGAACTGTTAGGGGGGTCCCATAAATCACCCGACCGCGTTAGGAACGCAAAATCCGAGAACATAACACTGGTATGACGGAAACTAGGGCAGCAAGAGTGGAACAAAACACCTGGCATAAGGCCGAGCCTTCCACCCTTTACCAAATATATAGATGCATTAATAATATAAGAGATATTGTGATATCCCAACATAAACCCTGTCCACCATGGAGCAATCTTCAACTTCACCTGCAACTAGCAACGCTATAAGAGGGGCTGAGCAAAGCGGTAACATAGCCAAACAACAGTTTGCATAGGAAAGGTGTCAAAGGTTAGGGGTTCATGGCAATATGGAATGGTTTGGACAAACAGTAATAGGTAGCGCAAAGATAGCGAAAGAACGAGGCAACTAGCATAGCAATGATAGTAGTGAGATCCAGGGTAGCGGTCATCTTGCCTGAAATCCCGCAAGGAATAAGAACGAGTCCATGAAGAAGATGAACGGATGAAGCCGAACCAAACATAGACGAACGAATCCTCACGAACGCAACGAAACAGGAACTAACAAGAAGAAGCACACAGCATAGGTAAACACACCACACATGAACAAGGCATGATGCACAACAAGCATGATGCAAGACCAAGCTACATGAAGCTACTCATGGCAAGAGATGATGCAAACAAGAACAACACATCAAGGCAAGTTTAAATGAGGCCGGGAACAATATATAACAATTCCGGTAAGTCCTCATATGCATATTTCGAAATTGGTCCAGAACTGAATAAACATTAAGTTGAAGTTGTTAAACAGCAAGTTAAGATGCACCAAGATGATCTACACGAAATTCTAGTCAAGTTACATATAAAGTTCATTAGTTTCGGAGCTACGGGCTAGAAGATATGAGCAAAACAAGTTAACCATGGCATTGATGCAAAATGCATACAAACATCAAGCAAACACACCAAAACAAGGATGCAACATGATAATATGAAGCTACATGCAAAATCAAGCAAGTTTCATATAGAGCACAATCAAAACGGAGCAACGGTTCAACACCCACACACTATACAAGTTATAGCAACAATCTGTCCAAAACAGCAACTAGGCATATTGCAAGCATCAAACAACATGCTACAGCACCCCAACATAATAACAAAAGGCATGGGCATGAAGTACACGTAAAGCATAACAAAACAAGAACACTGAGCTATCTCCAGAAATCACTAGAACATGCTCAAAAGGACATGGAGATATTGCAAGTAATAACAGTTTCAGACTTTAGCAGAAATAACATCAGGTTGCAATGTTTAGAGCTATCAAACAACATGTTACAGGAAGATATCATGGCAAACAAAGGCATGGCATGAAACTACTAATAGCATGTATCAAAAGACCCTTACTGACCATAAGCCAAAAAGGACTAGAGGATATGATGGCACCCATGTAAACATGGCAAGTTATATAACAGATTTGAACATGGCAGAAACAACGATAAGTAGGCATGTTCGTGAGCTCGAACCACTCACTACAGAGCAATAAATGGCATGGCAAGGCAACCAACAGTAAGAAGGCATGTTTATGAAGCTAAGCATGGCAAGAGCAAGGTCATAGCATACACGGATCAACTACAACGACCTCGTGAAAATTGAATCTCATGCAAACAATCTGTCAGGAAACATTTTCAAGCAATTTGGAGCAAGAAATGAACATGTTCCAGCAGGCTATAATTTCAACCAAGAGCATGAATGGATAGAGCATGACATGTATATCAAAACATGTTTATAGAGCATCTCCAGATTATGCATAGATTGATTAGTGGAAGCATGTTAACATGGCATCAAAATGTAACAGAATCTGTCAGAAAACAAGAACAAAGAACTACCCTACTTTACAAGCTTGATACACTCAGCACACAACTCACAAAAATACAAGGTCAACACCCCTGGAAAGATGGCATGGCAAAGTCCAACATTCATGTAGAGCTCATACTCATAGGATGCACACATAAATCATGGCAAAAATGTTAAAACAGCAAGTCATAACAGTTTCAGCAGATTAACAACATGAAGCACTCTTCCAACAGCATTTCGGGCACCAAGATGAGCTCAAATGAAAATGATGCAATGAGATGAAATGATGTACTCGTCGAGGCGAACAATTTGACATATTATACGTGCAAAACGGAGCTACGAGTGCGAAGATGTGATGGCATGAACATGGCATGAAAATAATAAAATTCTGGGACTTAGTGAAACGGGGGCAACCTCAGATCTGGGCACGGATTTCGAGGCAGCCGGATTTCTCGCCGGAGTTCGCCGGGGAAGAGGCGACGGTGGCCGGAGTTGCTCACGGGGGCCGGATCCGGCGGCCGGCCGGATCTGGCCGAGGGCGAAATGGGCAGATGGCGGGCAAGACGGCAGAGGGCGTGGGCGGCGGCTGGCGGCGCTGGCGCGGCGGCGATGGGCGCTGCTGCCGGGCGGAGGCGAGTCGCCGGCGGCGCTGGAGCCGGTCGGGTCTCAGCGAGGCGGGCGCGCGAGCGGGAATGGCGGCGCATGAAAGAATGTGTATGGCGGAATGGTGATGCGGCGGCGGGCGAAGAGCGGCGGCGGCGCAATGCGGTGAGCGGCGGCGGCGGCAAGCGCTGGGTGCCGAGGGACGACGGTGGCGGCCGGAGGCGGCGGCATGGCGGAAGCGGCGGCAATCTGCTGCTGGCCCCGCTGGCCGGATCTGGCTGCATGACCCTCGGCGGCGAGACGGCGCGGCATGGTGCCACGTGGCGCTGGCTGGTTGGCTATGGCGGCGGGAAGGCGGCGTGGCAGCGCTGATTGCCAAGCGACGTGGCGGCGGACGCGTCCGCGGCGGGCGGACGGTGTCGGCAAGGCAGAGAGAGATCTAGGGTTTCGGGGGATTAGACCGCGAAAATGGAATGGGGGGTGTATAAATAGGCATAGAGGGAGCTGGGAGAGTCCAAATGAGGAGCGGTTTTCGGCCACGCAATCGTGATCGAACGACCGAGAGCATGGAGAGGAGTTAGGTGGGCTTTGGGCCACTTTGGAAGGGGTGTTGGGCTGGAAACAAAAGAGGCTTTACGGTTACCCGGTTAACCGTTGGAGTACCAAACGACCTCCAAATGGCACGAAACTTGACAGGCGGTCTACCGGTGATATACCAAGGCCGCTTGGCAAACCTTGGGCCATTCCGAGAAAGTTTACTACCCACACACGACAAGAGAGAAGAAGGGGACGCCGGGTGACATAGGAGCGCCGGATTGCAAAACGGACAACGGGGAAAATGCTCGGATGCATGAGACGAACACGTATGCCAACGCGATGCACATGATGAGATGATATGAAATGCATGTGCTGACATGGCAAACTGCAACACGCAAGCAAATGACATGGCAACGACGGCGAATAACTGGCGGACACCTGGTGCATCGGATCCGGGGCGTTACAGCCACCCATCGCGTCTGCCCCTCACCTTCGCGCTGCACTACCGGGTCCAGTCTCACCTTTCGGCGGCCACAGCAAAGGCCGTCCCCGGCCGCGGCAGTGGGAGGCACGTGCTCCGGCAGCGGCGCAGGCCGTACGCGTGGTCGTCTGCGGGGAGCTCGAGGAGGACGGCGAAGGCATCGACAACGGCCGTAGGTGAGGTGCTTGGCCCTCTCAGTGGCGACGACCGTTGCATTCTTCTTGGGCGTGCCGGCGGCCGCACAGACGATGGTAGGGCATGGCGACGGCCGCACAGGCGAGACAGCGGGCCATGGCCAGGAGCAACGGCAGTGGGCTGCAAGGAGCACCGCCTGGACCCCAGCCCGTTGCTCGCCTAGACCCACCTCGATCTGGCGCAAGGAAGAGGAAAGAGAGAGAGGCCGCCCGTCGGTGAGCTCATGGAGGTTGCGGGCGTGGCTCGCCGGCCGGACGAGGCGGCACCGAGAGGAGCCGCGCCGGTGGCTGTTGTGATCTTTAGCAGGGACCCGATTGCTTTTTGGGAAAAGATGCAGGGACCTGATTGTTTTTTAAAATATTTTCAAGGACCTGATTGCTTTTCAGAAGTACTCTGACTTATGGGTCCCACATGCCAGTTAACGGTTAAACTAGCGGTCAAATAATTAGAGCTCTAATGCATGGGGCCCAACTGTCATAATCACGATTAATTGTAAAACACTCTGTCATCAGGGGTTTTTGAAACAGCCGACCGCCCATTTGGTAGTTATCTGAGAAAACATAAAAACCGGTAGTTTTTTGGAACCTTAGCCTGTAAAGTAGTAGTTTTATGCTATTTACTCACCTAGCAAAGATGAAGTTATTGGTCTTGCTTCTATTTTCGTGCCTCCTAATGATCCTTTAGAACAATATTTGCTAGACCATGAAAATGATATGTTTATGAATGAAAGAAGGGAAATAGATGAAGTATTCTTTAAACAGGGGCCTATTTTGAAACACAACTTGCCTGTTGAAATCCTAAGGGATCCTCCTCCACTCAAGGGAGATCCCGTGTTTGAGCTTAAACAATTACCTGATACTTTGAAATATGCATATCTCGATGAAAAGAAGATATATCATGTTATTATTAGTGCTAACCTTTCAGAGCATGAAGAAGAGAAATTATTGAAAACTCCTAAGAAGCATCGTGTTGCTATTGGATATACTCTTGATGATCTTAAGGGCATTAGTCCCACTCTATGCCAGCACAAAATAAAACTGAAGAAAGATGCTAAACCAGTTGTTGATCACCAACGACGGTTAAATCCTAAGATGAAAGAAGTGGTAAGAAATGAAATACTAAAGCTTCTGGAGGCAGGTATAATTTATCATGTTGCTGATAGTCAGTGGGTAAGCCCTGTCCATTGTGTCCCTAAGAAGGGAGGTATTACTGTTCTTCTCAACGATAAAGATGAATTGACCCCACAAAGAATTGTTATAGGTTATAGAATGGTAATTGATTTATGCAAATTCAATAAAGCTACTAGAAAAGATCATTACCCTCTACCTTTTATTGATCAAATGCTAGAAAGACTATCCAAACATACACATTTTTGCTTCCTAGATGGTTATTCTGTTTTCTCTCAAATACATGTGTCAGAAGAGGATCCGGAAAAGACCACTTTTACTTGCCCTTTCGGTACCTTTGCTTATAGACGTATGCCTTTTGGTTTATGCAGTGCACCTGCTACCTTTCAAAGATGTATGACTGCTATATTCTCTGACTTTTGTGAAAAGATTGTTGAGGTTTTCATGGATGATTTCTTCGTTTATGGATCTTCTTTTGATGATTGCTTAAGCAACCTTGATCGAGTTTTGCAGAGATGTGAAGAAACTAATCTTGTCTTGAATTGGGAGAAATGTCACTTTATGGTTAATGAAGGTATTATCTTGGGGCATTAAATTTTTGAAAGAGGTATTAAAGTTGATAAAGCTAAAGTAGATGCTACTGAAAAGATGTCGTGTGCTTGCTACCTCTTGAGCACCGCGTTGGTTTTCCCTTGAAGAGGAAAGGGTGATGCAGCAAAGTAGCGTAAGTATTTCCCTCAGTTTTTGAGAACCAAGGTATCAATCCAGTAGGAGGCTCCACATAAGTCCCTCGTACCTAGACAAACAAACAAGAACTTCACAACCAACGCGATAAAGGGGTTGTCAATCCCTTCACGGCAACTTGTGAAAGTGAGATCTAATAGAGATAATAAAATAAGATAAATATTTTTGGTATTTTTATGATATATAATGAAAAGTAAAGATTGCAAAATAAAGTAGATCGGAAACTTAGAAGATAAAAGATAGACCCGGGGGCCATAGGTTTTACTAGTGGCTTCTCTCAAGATAGCATAAGTATTACGGTGGGTGAACAAATTACTGTCGAGCAATTGATAGAAAAGTGCATAGTTATGAGAATATCTAGGCATGATCATGTATATAGGCATCACCTCCGCAACAAGTAGACCGAAATGATTCTGCATCTACTACTATTACTCCACACATCGACCGACTCCTGCCTGCATCTAGAGTATTAAGTTCATAAGAACAGAGTAACGCATTAAGCAAGATGACATGATGTAGAGGGATAAACTCAGGCAATATGATATAAACCCCATCTTTTTATACTCGATGGCAACAATACAATACGTGCCTTGATGCCCCTGCTGTTACTAGGAAAGGACACCACAAGATTGAACCCAAATCTAAGCACTTCTCCCATTGCAAGAAAGATCAATCTAGTAGGCCAAACCAAACTGATAATTCAAAGAGACTTGCAAAGATAACCAATCATACATAAAAGAATTCAGAGGAGATTCAAATATTTCTCATAGATAAACTTGATCATAAACCCACAATTCATCGGATCTCGACAAACACACCGCAAAAAGAGTTACATCGAATAGATCTCCAAGAAGATCGAGGAGAACTTTGTATTGAGATTCAAAGAGAGAGAAGAAGTCATCTAGCTAATAACTATGGACCCGAAGGTCTGTGGTAAACTACTCACAACTCATCGGAGAGGCTATGGTGTTGATGTAGAAGCCTTCCATGGTCGATTCCCCCTCCAACGGAGCGCCGACGAAGGCTACAAGAAGGGATCTCGCGGATATAGAAGGTTGCGGCGGTGAAAATAGTTTTTCGTGGTGCTCCTGGATGTTTTCGGGGTACGTAGATATATATAGGCGAAGGAGGTAGGTCAGGGGAGCCACGAGGGGCCCACAAGGGCGGGGGGCGCGCCCACCCCCTAGGGCGCGCCCTCCTGCCTCGTGGCCGCCTCAGCTGCTTCTTGACGTCCACTCCAAGTCTCCACGATTGCGTTTGTTCCAAAAAGATCGCTCCCGAAGGTTTCATTCCATTTGGACCTCGTTTGATATTCCTTTTCTTCGAAACACTGAAATAGGCAAAAAAACAGCAATTCTGGCTGGGCCTCCGATTAGTAGGTTAGTCCCCAAAATGATATAAAAGTGTAAAGTAAAGCCCATAAATATCCAAAATGGGTAATATAATAGCATGGAACAATCAAAAATTATAGATACGTTGGAGACGTATCAAGCATCCCCCAACATAATTCCTACTCGTCCTCGAGTAGGTAAATGATAAAAATAGTATTTTTGATGTGGAATGCTACCTAGCATTTTCCTCAATGTAATTTTCTTTATTGTGGCATGAACGTTCAGATCCAAATGATTCAAGATAAAAGTTCATAAAACATAAAAATAGTAATACTTCAAGCATACTAACAAGTAATCGTGTCTTATCAAAATAGCATAGCCAAAGAAAGCTCATCCCTACAAAATCATATAGTTAGGCCATGCTTCATTTTCATCACACAAAATACTCCCATCATGCACAACCCCGGTTTCAGCCAAGCAATTGGTTCATACTTTTTAACACGCTTAAGCTTTTTCAACTCTCACGCAATACATGAGCGCAAGCCATGGACATAGCCCTATATGTGGAATAGGGTGGTGGTTGTGAAGACAAAAAGGGAGAAGATAGTCTCACATCAACTAGGCGTATCAACGGGCTATGGAGATGCCCATTAATAGATATCAATGTGAGTGAGTAGGGATTGCCATGCAACGGATGCACTAGAGCTATAAATATATGAAAGCTCAACAAAAGAAACTAAGTGGGTGTGCATCCAACTTGCTTGCTCACGAAGACCTTGGGCATTTTGAGGAAGCCCATCATTGGAATATACAAGCCAAGTTTTATAATGAAAAATTCCCACTAGTATATGAAAGTGACAACGTAGGTGACTCTTTATCATGAAGATCATGGTGCTACTTTGAAGCACAAGTGTGGAAAGAGGATAGTAACATTGTCCCTTCTCTCTTTTCTCTCATTTTTTTATTTGTGGGCTTCTTTGGCCTCTCTTTTTTATTTGGGCTTCTTTGGCCTCTTTTATTTTTATAAAGTCCGAAGTCTCATCCCGACTTGTGGGAGAATCATAGTCTTCATCATCCTTTCCTCACTTGGGACAATGCTCTAATAATGAAGATCATCACACTTTTATTGATTTACAACTCAAGAATTACAACTCAATACTTAGAACAAAATATGACTCTACGTGAATGCCTACGGCGGTGTACTGGGATATGCAATGAATCAAGAGTGACATGTATAGAAAATTATGGAGGTGGCCTTGCCACAAATACGATGTCAACTACATGATCATGCAAAGAGCAATATGACAATGATGGGGCGTGTCATAATAAATAGAACGGTGGAAAGTTGCATGGCAATATATCTCAGAATGGCTATGGAAATGCCATAATAGGTAGGTATGGTGGCTGTTTTGAGGAAGGTAAATGGTGGGTGCATGATACCGGCAAAAGTTGCGCGGCATAATAGAGGCTAGCAATGGTAGAAGGGTGAGAGTGCGTATAATCCATGGACTCACATTAGTCATAAAGAACTCATATACTTATTGCAAAAGTTTACTTGCCCTTGAAGCAAAGTACTACTATGCATGCTCCTAGGGGAAGGGTTGGTAGGAGTTAACCATCACGATCTCGACCTCCACACATAAGGAAGACAATTAAAAGAGCACCCATGCAACAAATTTGTCACACAACTTTTACCATACGTGCATGCTACGGGACTTGCCAACCTTAACACAAGTATTTCTCATTTTCATAATTACCCAATTTGCATGACTCTAACATTACCACCTTTATATCTCAAAACAGTTATCAAGCATCAAATTGATCATAGTGTTTAATGCACTTTCTATGATAGTTTTTATTATACCCAACTTGGATGCCCATCATTCTAGGACAAATTTTATAACCATAGCAAATACCATGCTGTTCTAAAAGACTCTCAAAATAATATAAGTGAAGCATGAGAGATCAATACTTTCTACAAAATTAAGCCACCGCCGTGCTCTAAAGAGATATAAGTGAAGCAGTAGAGCAAAAATTGTCTAGCTCAAAAGATATAAGTGAAGCACATAGAGTATTCTAATGAATTCCTAATCATGTGTGTATCTCCCAAAAGGTGTGTACAACAAGGATGATTTTGGTAAACTAAACAGGAAAGACTCATATCATACAAGACGCTCCAAGGAAAACACATATCATGTGGCGAATAAAAGTATAGCTCCAAGTAAAGTTACCGATAGACGAAGATGAAAGAGGGGATGCAAACACGGAGGAGATTCAAATATTTCTCATAGATAAACTTGATCATAAACCCACAATTCATCGAGTCTCGACAAACACACCGCAAAAAGAGTTACATCGAATAGATCCCCAAGAAGATCAAGGAGAACTGTGTATTGAGATTCAAAGAGAGAGAAGAATCCATCTAGCTAATAACTATGGACCCGAAGGTCTGTGGTAAACTACTCACAACTCATCAGAGAGGCTATGGTGTTGATGTAGAAGCCCTCGATGGTCGATTCCCCCTCCGGTGGAGCGCCGGCGAAGGCTCCAAGATGGGATCTCGCGGATATAGAAGGTTGCGGCGGTGGAAATAGTTTTTCATGGTGCTCCTGGATGTTTTCGGGGCCCATGAGGGTGGTCAGGGGAGCCACGAGGGTGGGGGCGCGCCCACCCCCTAGGGCGCACCCTCCTTCCTCGTGGCCGCCTCGGCTTCTTCTTGACGTGCACTCCATGTCTCCTAGATTGCGTTTGTTCCAAAAAGATCGCTCCCGAAGGTTTCATTCCGTTTGGACTCCGTTTGATATTCCTTTTCTTCGAAACACTGAAATAGGCAAAAAAAACAGTAATTCGGGCTGGGCCTCCGGTTAGTAGGTTAGTCCCAAAATTGATATAAAAGTGTAAAGTAAAGCCCATAAACATCCAAAACGGGTAATATAATAGCATGGAACAATAAAAAATTATAGATACGTTGGAGACGTATCAGTCCTAAGGACATCAAAGGTATAAGAAGTTTCCTTGGTCATGCTGGTTTTTATAGGAGGTTCATTAAAGACTTCTCTAAAATTTCTAGGCCTCTGACTAATCTCTTACAAAAAGATGTTCCTTTTGTCTTTGATGATTGAGGGAGTCCCGGATTAGGGGGTGTCCGGATAGCCGAACTATCACCTTTGGCCGGACTCCTGGACTATGAAGATACAAGGTTGAAGACTTCGTCCCATGTCCGGATGGGACTTTCCTTGGCGTGGAAGGCAAGCTTGGCGATACGGATATGTAGATCTCCTACCATTGTAACCGACTCTGTGTAACCCTAACCCTCTTCGGGGCCTATATAAACCGGAGGGTTTTAGTTCGTAGGACGAACAACAATCATACCATAGGCTAGCTTCTAGGGTTTAGCCTCTCTGATCTCGTGGTAGATCTACTCTTGTACTACCCATATCATCAATATTAATCAAGCAGGAGTAGGGTTTTACCTCCATGGAGAGGGCCCAACACAGGTAAAAACATCGTGTCCCTTGTCTCATGTTACCATCCGCCTAGACACACAGTTCGGGACCCCTACCCGAGATCCGCCGGTTTTGACACCGACATTGGTGCTTTCATTGAGAGTTCCTCCGTGTCGCCGCCATCGTGAAGGATGCCTCATCCCGTCTTTTAAAGACGACATTGTTGCTAAAGGAGCTTTGGCTATCGGCCAAACTCTCCGGCTAAGCGGTTTCCTTATGACCGCTTTGTCCGCCGCGCTTACCGACGATGACTTCTCGGGTCATCGAAAGCAATCTTCACGTTAGCTCGGAACTCGCCGAGCAGTTAGATTCGATGGAGCTCTCTTCCTTAAACGAGCTCTTGGATCGCATCGCCGCCCTGGGAGTCGCTACAGACTACGATCAGATTGGGCGTAAACCCGATCTGAGAGAGAGATTAACTCTCCCTAGGTTACCCACCACGTTGTTGTGGTAGAGAAACAATACGGCGACCCTTCTTCTATCTTAAGGACTAGCTATGTCTGGATTCCCGATCCCTCCATGCTGGATTCCCGCGGAGGGGAGGACGTTACTCAAGCCCTGAACCTCAAGTCAGGCAGCGGGCTAGATTCATTGGGCAACATCCAAGAACCCAAGCTTCCAAGTTCGGAAACTACTTGGCCCCTGAGTCTTAAATTGGACGGGGTTCCGAATTTAATTCCACCCGCCCACCCAAACATAAGCGATCTATCCCAAATCCGGCAAGAGCCCGCAGAAACAGTACACCATTACTAGGCCAGATTCCTCCTGCTTATGAACAGGATAAAGGATTGCCGCGAGGAGGACGCAATTTCATTCTTCTGCAATAATTGCATGGACAAGGGAATCCTCAACGCCGTAAGTCGTTGTGAAATTACACGCTTCGCTGACTTGGCGTCCATAGTACGAAAGTACTGTGCGATGGAAAGTGCCTGGAAAACCGAAATCAAATTTTGGGACAATCCGGCCCTGAATACAACCCTAGTCTGAGATAAAAGGGTGCATTATCGCCAGGCACCTGGGTTAAACACCAAAAAGCAAAAACCCGCTATAGGGCATGGAACCGTACTGGAAGGATGGCTCAATGGACTCTGCAAAATTCATAGTACAGAGGGCGCCACTCCAACTCATAGCCTTAGTGAAGGAAATATGCCCTAGAGGCAATAATAAAGTTATTATTTATTTCCTTATTTCATGATAAATGTTTATTATTCATGCTAGAATTGTATTAACCGGAAACATAATACATGTGTGAATACATAGACAAACAGAGTGTCACTAGTATGCCTCTACTAGACTAGCTTGTTAATCAAAGATGGTTAAGTTTCCTAACCATAGACAAAGGAGTTGTCATTTGATTAACAAGGTCACATCATTAGTTGAATGATCGATTGACATGACCCATTCCATTAGCTTAGCACCCGATCGTTTAGTATGTTGCTATTGCTTTTATCCATGACTTATACATGTTCCTATAACTATGAGATTATGCAACTCCGTTTACGGAGGACCACTTTGGGTACTACCAAACGTCACAAGCGAATCGGGTGATTATAAAGGAGTACTACAGTGTCTCCAAAGGCGGATGTTGGGTTGGCGTATTCGAGATTAGGATTTGTCACTCCGATTGTCGGAGAGGTATCTCTGGCCCTCTCGGTAATGCACATCACTTAAGCCTTGCAAGCATTACAACTAATGAGTTAGTTGTGAGATGATGTATTACTGAGCGAGTAAAGAGACTTGCGGTAACGAGATTGAACTAGGTATTGGATACCGACGATCGAATCTCGGACAAGTAACATACCGATGACAAAGGGAACAACGTATGTTGTTATGCGGTCTAACCGATAAAGATCTTCGTAGAATATGTAGGAACCAATATGGGCATCCAGGTCCCGCTATTGGTTATTGACCGGAGACGTGTCTCGGTCATGTCTACATTGTTCTCGAACCGTAGGGTCCGCACGCTTAAGGTTTCGATGACGGTTATATTATGAGTTTGTGTATTTTGATGTACCGAAGGAGTTTGGAGTCCCGAATGTGATCACGGACACGACGAGGAGTCTCGGAATGGTCGAGACATAAAGATTGATATATTGGACGGCTATATTCGGACATCGGAATGGTTCTGAGTGGTTTTGGATAATCTGAGTCTTGGGAGGGGTTACTGGAACCCCGGGAAGTAATGGGCCTTAATGGGCGTGAGGGGAGAGAGAGGGCTGCGCCAGGAGGTGGCGCCCCCCCCCATGAGGAGTCCGAATTGGACAAGGAGGGGGGGGCGCGACCCCCCTTTCCCTCTCCCTCTCCCTCTCCTTCCTTCCCCCTTTCTCCTTCCTAGTCGGACTAGGAAAGGGGAGTCCTACTCCCACTAGGAGGAGGACTCCCCCTCCCTTGGCGCGCCCCTCTAGGGCCGGCCGGCCCTCCCCCTTGCTCCTTTATATACGGGGGTAGGGGGGCACCCTAAGACACACAAGTTGATCCTTGAGATCGTTCCTTAGCCGTGTGCGGTGCCCCCCTCCACCATATTCCACCTCGGTAATATCGTAGCGGTGCTTAGGCGAAGCCCTGCGTCGGTAGAACATCAAGATCATCACCACGCCGTCGTCTTGTGGAACTCTCTCCCCGAGCTTTGCTGGATCGGAGCCCGAGGAGCGCCACCGAGCTGTACGTGTGTCAAGAACTTCGAGGCGCCGGAGTAACGGCGCTGGGATCGGTTGGATCGCGAGGAGAACGTCGACTACTTCCTCTACGTTGTGATCGCTTCGCTTCGGTCTACAAGGGTATGTAGACAACACTCTCCCTCTCGTTGCTATGCATCACCATGATCTTGCGTGTGCGTAGGAAATTTTTTTACTACGTTCCCCAAGCGGTGGCATCCGAGCCTAGGTTTTATGGTTTGATGTTTTGCACGAGTAGAACACAAGTGAGTTGTGGACGATACAAGTCATACCGCCTACCAGCATGTCATACTTTGGTTCAGCGATATTGTGAGATGAAGCGGCCGGACCGACATTACGCCAGACGCTTACGCGAGACTGGTTTCACTGTTACGAGCACTCGTGCTTAAAGGTGGCTGGCGGGTGTCTGTCTCTCTCACTTTAGTTGAACTGTGGCTCGCCCGGTCCTTGAGAAGGTTAAAACGGAGTCTATTTGACGAAGTATCGTTGTGGTTTTGATGCGTAGGTGAGATTGGTTCTTACTTCAGCCCGTAGCAGCCACGTAAAACTTGTAACAACAAAGTAGAGGACGTCTAACTTGTTTTTGCAGGGCATGTTGTGATGTGATATGGCCAAGACGTGATGCTATATTTTATTGTATGAGATGATCATGTTTTGTAACCTAAGTTATCGGCAACTGGCAGGAGCCATATGGTTGTCGCTTTATTGTATGAAATGCAAACGCCCTGTAATTGCTTTACTTTATCACTAAGCGGTAGCGATAGTCGTAGACGCAATAGATGGCGTAAACGACAACGATGCTACGATGGAGATCAAGGTGTCGCGTCGGTGATGATGGTGATCACGATGGTGCTTCGGAGATGGAGATCACAAGCACAAGATGATGATGACCATATCATATCACTTATATTGATTGCATGTGATGTTTATCCTTTATGCATCTTATCTTGCTTTGATTGACGGTAGCATTTTAAGATGATCTCTCACTAAAAATTATCAAGTAGTGTTCTCCCTGAGTATGCACCGTTGCCAAAGTTCGTCGTGCCCAGACACCACGTGATGATCGGTGTGATAAGCTCACGTCCATCTACAACGGGTGCAAGCCAGTTTTGCACACGCGAGAATACTCGAGTTATACTTGACGAGCCTAGCATATGCGAGATATGGCCTCGGAACACGAGAGACCGAAAGGTCGGCGTGAATCATATAGTAGATATGATCAACATAAGATGTTCACCATTGAAAACTACTCCATCTCACGTGATGATCGGTTATGGTTTAGTTGATTTGGATCACGTGATCACTTAGATGACTAGAGAGATGTCATCTAAGTGGGAGTTCTTAAGTAATATGATTAATTGAACTTAAATTTATCATGAACTTAGTACCGATAGTATCTTGCTTATCTATGTTTGTTTGTAGATAGATGGCTCGTCTTTGTTGTTCCGTTGAATTTTAATCGTTCCTTGAGAAAGCAAAGTTGAAAGATGATGGTAGCAATTACACGGATTTGGGTCCGTAACTCGAGGATTATCCTCATTGCTGCCTGAGAAGAGTTACGTCTGGATGCACCGCTGGGTGCGAACTGCTTCTTGATGCAACCGAGCGATGTTAAGAACGTCTGGCGAGCAAAGTTGATGACTACTCTATAGTTCATGTGCCATGCTTTACGGCTTAGAACCGGGTCTTCAACGGCGTTTTGAGCGTCATGGAGCATATGAGATGTTCCAGAGTTGAAGTTAATATTTCAACAGAATGCGGATTGAGAGATATGAAGTCTCCAATAAGTTCTATAGCTGCAAGATGGAAGAGAATGGGTCTCGGTGAGCACATACTCGAGAATGTCCGGGTATTACAATCACTTGAGTCAACTGGGAGTAATCTTCCGGATGATTGTGTCATTGATGAATTCTTCAATCACGCCACCAAGCTACAAAGGCTTCGTGATGAACTATAATATGCAAGGGTTAGTAAAGACTATGCCCAAGCTCTTCGCAATGCTAAAGGCTGCGGAGGTAGAAATCAGAAGGAGCATCAAGTGTTGATGGTCAATAAGACCACTAGTTTCAAGAAGAAAGGCAAAGGGAAAAGAAGGGAACTTCAAGAAGAACAGCAAGCAAGTTCTTCGCTCGGGAGAAGAAACCCAAGTCCGGACCTAAACCACAAATCGAGTGCTTCTACCGCAAGCGGTCGGTCCTTTGAAGCGGAACTGCCCCAAGTATTTGGCGGATAAGAAGGATGGCAAGGTGAACAAAGGTATATGTGATATACATGTTATTGATGTGTACCTTACTAGAGCTCGTAGTAGCACTGGTATTTGATCTTGGTTACATTGCTAATATTTGCAACTCGAAGCAGGACTACGGATTGCGAACAACGGCAAAGGAGGAGGTGGCGATCTTGGCGTGGGAAATGGTTCCAAAGTCGATGTGATCGCGGTTGTACGCTACCTCTACATCTACCTTGGGATTAGTTTTAGACCTAAATAATTGTTATTTGGTGCTGCGTTGAGCATGAACATTATATCTGGATCTTGTTTAATGCGAGGCGGTTATTCATTTAAATCGAGAATAATGGTTGTTCTATTTATATGAGTAATATCTTTTATGGTCATGCACCCTTGAAGAGTGGTCTATTTTGATGAATCTCGATAGTAGTGATACACATATTCATAATGTTGAAGCCAAAAGATGCAGAGTTGATAATGATAGTGCAACTTATTTGTGTACTTGCCGTTTAGGTCATATCGGTATAAAGCGCATGAAGAAACTCCATCTTGATGGACTTTTGGAGTCACTTGATTATGAATCACTTGGCACTTGCGAACCGTGCCTCATGGGCAAGATGACTAAAACCCGTTCTCGGTACTATGGAGAGAGCAACAGATTTGTTGGAAATCATACATACAGATGTATGTGGTCCGATGAATGTTGAGGCTCGTGGCGGATATCGTTATTTTCTCACCTTCACGGATGATTTAAGCAGATATGGGTATATCTACTTAATGAAACACAAGTCTGAAACATTTGAAAAGTTCAAAGAATTTCAGAGTGAAGTTGAAAATCATCGTAATAAGAAAATAAAGTTTCTACGATCTGATTGTGGAGGAGAATATTTGAGTTACGAGTTTGGTCTACACTTGAAACAATGCGGAATAGTTTAGCAACTCCGCCACCGGAACACCACAGCATAATGGTGTGTCCGAACGTCAGAATGTCGCTTTACTAGATATGGTGCGATCTATGATGTCTCTTCTGATTTACCGCTATCGTTTTGGGGTTATGCTCTTGAGGCGGCCGCATTCACGCTGAATAGAACACCGTCAAAATCCGTTGAGGCGACACCTTATGAACTATGGTTTAGCAAGAAACCAAAGTTGTCATTTCTTAAAGTTTGGGGATGCGATGCTTATGTGAAAAAGCTTCAACTGATAAGCTCGAACCCAAATCGGAGAAATGTGTCTTCATAGGATACTCAAAGGAGGCAGTTGGGTACACCTTCTATCACAGATCCGAAGGCAAGACATTTGTTGCTAAAATGGATCCTTTCTAGAGAAGGAGTTTCTCTCGAAAGAAGTGAGTGGGAGGAAAGTAGAACTTGATGAGGTAAGCTGTACCTTCTCCCTTATTGGAAAGTAGTTTGTCACACGAAACCGGTTTCGCGACATCTACACCAAATAGTGAGGAAGTTGATGATGTTGATCATGAAACTTGAGATCAAGTTACTCTGAGAACCTCGTAGATCAACAGAGTAAGATCCGCACTGAGTGGTACGGTAATCCATTCGGAAGTCATGCTACTAGATCATGATGAACCCACGAACTATGAAGAAGCGATGGTGAGCCCAGATTCCACAAAATGGCTTGAGGCCATGAAATCGAGATGGGATCCATGTATGAAAACAAAGTGTGGACTTTGGTTGACTTGCCCGAGGGTCGGCAAGCAATAGAAAACAAGTGGATCTTCAAGAAGAAGACCGACGCCGACGGTAATGTTATCATCTACAAAGCTCGACTTGTCGCAAAGGGTTTTCGACAAGTTCAAGGGATTGACTACGATGAGACCTTCTCACCCGTAGCGATGCTTAAGTCTGTCCGAATCATGTTAGCAATTGCGCATTTTATGATTATGAAATTTGGCAAATGGATGTAAAAACTGCATTCTGAATGGATTTACGGAAGAAGAGTTGTATATGATGCAACCGAAGGTTTTATCGATCCAAAGGGAGCTAACAAAGTGTGCAAGCTCCAGCGATCCATTTATGGACTGGTGCAAGCATCTCGGAGTTGGAATAAACGCTTTGATAGTGTGATCAAAGCATTTGGGTTTATCTGAGACTTTTGGAGAAGCTTTGTATTTACAAGAAAGTGAGTGGGAGCTCAGTAGCATTTACGATATTATATGTAGATGACATATTACTAATCGGAAATGATATAGAATTCTGGATAGCATAAAGGGATACTTGAATAAGAGTTTTTCAATGAAGGACCTCGGTGAAGCTGCTTACATATTGGGCATCAAAATCTATGGAGATAGATCAAGACGCTTAATTGGACTTTCACGAAGCACATACCTTGACAAAATTTTGAAGAAGTTCAAAATGGATCAAGCAAAGAAATGGTTCTTGCCTGTGTTACAAGGTGTGAAGTTGAGTAAGACTCAATGCCCGACCACCGCAGAAGATAGAGAGAAAATGAAAGATGTTCCTATGCTTGACCATAGGCTCTATCATGTATGCAATCTTGTGTACCGGACGATGTGTGCCTTGCTATTAGCTTAGCAGGAGGTACCAAAGTAATCCAGAGTGGATCATCGACAACGGTCAAGAACATCTGAAGTACACGAAAAGGACTAAGGATATGTTTCTCGTATATGGAGGTGACAAAGAGCTCATCGTAAATGGTTACGTTGATGCAAGCTTTGACACCGATCCGGACGATTCTAAATCACAAACCGGATCGTGTTTACATTAAGCGGTGGAGCTGTCGGTTGGTGCAGTTCAAAACAAAGCGTCGTGGCGGGATCTACATGTGAAGCGGAATACATAGCTGCTTGAAGCAGCCAATGAAGGAGTGCGGATGAAGGAGTTCATATCCGATCTAGGTGTCATACCTAGTGCATCGGGTCCAATGAAAATCTTCGTGACAATCTTTGGAGCGATTGCCTTAGCGAAGGAATCCAGATTTCACAAGAGGACCAAGCACATCAAGAGACGCTTCAATTCCATCCGGGATCTAGTCGGTGGGAGACATAGAGATTTGCAAGATACATACGGATCTCAATGTTGCGAACCGTTGACTAAGCCTCTTCCACGAGCAAAACATGATCAACACCAAGACTCCATGGGTGTTAGAATCATTCTTGTGTAATCTAGATTATTGACTCTAGTGCAAGTGGGAGGCTGAAGGAAATATGCCCTAGAGGCAATAATAAAGTTATTATTTATTTCCTTATTTCATGATAAATGTTTATTATTCATGCTAGAATTGTATTAACGGAAACATAATACATGTGTGAATACATAGACAAACAGTGTCACTAGTATGCCTCTACTAGACTAGCTTGTTAATCAAAGATGGTTAAGTTTCCTAACCATAGACAAAGGAGTTGTCATTTGATTAACAAGGTCACATCATTAGTTGAATGATCGATTGACATGACCCATTCCATTAGCTTAGCACCCGATCGTTTAGTATGTTGCTATTGCTTTTATCCATGACTTATACATGTTCCTATAACTATGAGATTATGCAACTCCGTTTACGGAGGACCACTTTGGGTACTACCAAATGTCACAACGAATCGGGTGATTATAAAGGAGTACTACAGTGTCTCCAAAGGCGGATGTTGGGTTGGCGTATTTCGAGATTAGGATTTGTCACTCCGATTGTCGGAGAGGTATCTCTGGGCCCTCTCGGTAATGCACATCACTTAAGCCTTGCAAGCATTACAACTAATGAGTTAGTTGTGAGATGATGTATTACTGAGCGAGTAAAGAGACTTGCGTAACGAGATTGAACTAGGTATTGGGTACCGACGATCGAATCTCGGGCAAGTAACATACCGATGACAAAGGAACAACGTATGTTGTTATGCGGTCGACCGATAAAGATCTTCGTAGAATATGTAGGAACCAATATGGGCATCCAGGTCCGCTATTGGTTATTGACCGAGAGGCGTGTCTCGGTCATGTCTACATTGTTCTCGAACCGTAGGGTCCGCACGCTTAAGGTTTCGATGGCGGTTATATTATGAGTTTGTGTATTTTGATGTACCGAAGGAGTTGAGTCCGGATGTGATCACGGACATGACGAGGAGTCTCGAATGGTCGAGACATAAAGATTGATATATTGGACAGCTATATTCGGACATCGGAATGGTTACGAGTGGTTTGGATAATACGGAGTCTTGGGAGGTTCTGGAACCCCGGGAAGTAATGGGCCTTAATGGGCCATGAGGGGAGAGATAGGGCTGCGCCAGGAGGTGGCGCGCGCCCCCCCCATGAGGAGTCCGAATTGGACAAGGAGGGGGGGCGCGGCCCCCCTTTCCCTCTCCCTCTCCCTCTCCTTCCTTCCCCCTTCCTCCTTCCTAGTCGGACTAGGAAAGGGGAGTCCTACTCCCACTAGGAGGAGGACTCCCCCTCCCTTGGCGCGCCCTCTAGGGCCGGCCGGCCCTCCCCCTTGCTCCTTTATATACGGGGGCAGGGGGCACCCTAAGACACACAAGTTGATCCTTGAGATCGTTCCTTAGCCGTGTGCGGTGCCCCCCTCCACCATATTCCACCTCGGTAATATCGTAGCGGTGCTTAGGCGAAGCCTGCGTCGATAGAACATCAAGATCGTCCCACCACGTCGTCTTGTGGAACTCTCTCCCGGAGCTTTGCTGGATCGGAGCCCGAGGCGTCACCGAGCTGTACGTGTGTCAAGAACTCGGAGGTGCCGGAGTTGCGCTGGGATCGGTTGGATCGCGAGGAGAACGTCGACTACTTCCTCTATGTTGTGATCGCTTCCGCTTCGGTCTACAAGGGTATGTAGACAACACTCTCCCCTCTCGTTGCTATGCATCACCATGATCTTGCGTGTGCGTAGGAATTTTTTTTTACTACGTTCCCCAACACTTAGAGCATGTTGGATACTACGGCAGGTGGCCAAAAGTGGCGAAGAGCTTCTAACTCCAGAGCACCAGCCCAAGGATACCAGTACGGTATTAACAGTCTTCGAGACTTTCGCATCAAATAATCTGTGAAGCGAACACTCCATGCAGCCTTGACGAAGTCTACCAAGTAGCAACAATAAACCCATGGGGACACGGCTATTACCTTTAATGCTAGTAGCGAACCTAAATTCGAACAACTGAGCACCGGCCGCATTGGTCCTCGGTCCAATAGTGGACGGCTTTCACCTTACCAAGGTACTCATGGACGGTGGCAGCGGATTGAACCTCATTTATGAGGAAACCCTCCGAAAAATGGAAATAGACTGGAGCCGCATCGGCGAAGCAGCACAACCTTTAGAGGAATAATCCCGATCGGGAAGCATCTTTGTCTGGGAAAAATCACTTGGATGTGGTGTTCGGCACGCCGGATAATTACAGGTCCGAGAAGGTCACGTTCCAAGTTTCCTCGTTCAGCAGCGGATATCACGCTCTATTAGGGCGAGAGGCATTCACAATTTTTCAAGCTATACCCCATTACGGGTACATGAAGCTCAACATGCCCGGGCCCAATGGAATCATCACTCTTGCTAGTGATCCGGACATAGCACTCCGCACCGAAAATAAGACATCCGCACTGGCCCTTGAGGCACTATCCGAAGCCCTAGCGGCCGAGGAACTCACGACGCTGCGCTCCACGGTGAATAGGGACGATGTGATATTCGATAAGAGATCCAAGTCCACCTCCTTTAAACCAGCGGACGAAATAGTCAAATTCCAAGTCCATCCAACGGACCCTACAAAAACGGCCTCCATCGGGGCTCAATTAAACCCTGATGTAGACGCCGCACTACGAGAATTCCTACACGAAAATTGGGACATTTTTGCCTGGCACCCTTCAGACATGCCAGGAATTCCACGTCGGCTGGCCGAGCACAGCCTAAATATCCTAAAAGGATTCAAACCAGTCAAACAGGCTCTTTGGCGTTTCTCCGAACCCAAGAGACGGGCCATGGGAGAGGAGCTAGCCAAATTATTGGAGGCCGGATTCATCAGAGATATAGAACATCCGAACTGGCTAGCAAACCTGGTGATGGTACCAAAGAAGGACAAATCCTGGCGCCTATGCGTCGATTTTAAGGACCTCAACAAGGCTTGCCCAAAGGATCCCTTCCCCCTCCCCCGCATCGATCAAATTATCGACGCTACTGCATGACACTATTCATTGTTTTTCCTCGACGCATACTCTGGATACCACCAAATTAAGATGGCAGAGCCCGACCAGGCCGCAACGGCATTCATCACCCCATACGGCCCATTCTACTTCAACACAATGCCCTTTGGGCTCAAAAACGCCGGCGCAAATTCAGACATGTCTGGCAAACCAGATCGGCAAAACAGTGGAGGCATACGTAGACGATGTGGTCGTCAAAACCAAGCACGTCGAAACTCTGGTAGACGATTTGAGGCTCATGTTCGATAATCTTCGAACATATGACATTAAGCTTAACCCGGAAAAATGTGTTTTCGGCGTACCAGCCGGAAAGCTCTTGGGCTTCATTGTATCCGGTAGAGGAACTGAAGCAAACCCAGCCAAGATCCGAGCTCTGTCACAATTGGATATCCCAAAGGACCTCAAACAAATACAAAAATTGACGGGATGCATGGCGGCTCTAAGCCGCTTTATCTCCCGTTTGGGAGAAAAGGCATTACCCCTTTATCGCCTCCTCCGACGCACCGAACACTTCGAGTGGACGGATGCCGCCACGGCCGGACTCGAAGAAATAAAAGCCATATTTGCAACAAACCCGGTCCTGGCCGCGCTCAACATGGGCGAACCAATGCTATTATATATCGCGGCAACTCATCAAGTTGTGAGCGCGGTGCTCGTTGTCGAATGAAAGCGGATGGACACAAGTCCCCTTCAAAACCAGTTTACTATGTGTCCTTTGTCCTAACTCCATGCAAGTCACGGTACCGCATTATCAAAAGATAGCGTCTGCGGTGTTCATAGCATCCGGAAGCTGCAACACTACTTTCAAGAGTGTTCGATAACTTGATAGCCTCGAAGTACCTCTTAATGACATTATAAACAACCGTGACGCGACGGGCTGGATTGCCAAATGGGCCATTGAGCTCCTCCCGTTCGACATAACCTATAAGCCACGGTGAGCTATTAAATCGCAAGTTTTGGCCGACTTAAATGCCGAATGGATGACCGAACTCCCTAAAAATACGGCGCATATTCAACTGGATCATGCACTTCGACGGCTCCAAAATGTTGGCTGGTGCAGGGGGTGGCGTCGTTCGGCGTCCCCAACCGGAGATCTGATTCAATCGTACTCGAGATAATGTATATCGACTCAACAACGCGGCGAATCGAGGCCCTTCTACATGGCCTCCGGATGGCGATCTCCATGGGCATTCAACGCCTAGAGGTGCGTGGGGATTCGAACCTCGCGATATCCCAAATAAATAGAGACTTCAATGCAAAGGATCCAAAAATGGCAGCTTATCCTGCGCCGTCCTAAAAATGTCATTTCGGTTTGAGGGGCTCGAATTTCACCATATAGCAGGGATAACAACCGGCAACGGGCGTATTGGCATGCATTGGCGCAAAGCGCGATGCCGCCCCTCCCAACATCTTCCTAGAGAGGCTGTTCAAGCCATCCGTACTATGGGAGGAGTCGAAATAACAACCCGACCCAACGCCTTTGCCCGACACGAACATTACGACACAATTGGTGGTTACGCCAACGAAGTAACATCCTCGATCCACGTAATAATGGCAGTCATTGCCCGTGGGCGGAACCATTCCTAGCCTACCTAACGGCAGAACTTCCCAGACCAAAAGCGAGGCCCGCTGCATAGTGCGGCGATCTAAAGCCTATAAGGTCCATGAGGAGAGCTTTACAAGAAAAGCACAATCGAGTCCTTCAAAGGTGTATCTCCGAAGAGGAAGGGCGGAATCTTGGCTGAAATTCATGCGGACTCGGCGGGCACCACGCCGCAGCCCGGCCCTTGTAGGCAAGGCCTTCCGACAGATTTTATTGGCCGACGGCCAGGCAGATCTCAGACTTAGTCCAGCGATGTGTCGGTTGCCGGCTCTTTGCTAATCAAAGCCACATGCCACCCACCGCCCTCAAAACTATACCCATAACCTGGCCCTTGGCAGTGCAGGGGCTTGACATGGTTGGACCCCTTAAAGGAGGAACCCACAAGCAAAAATACCTCTGGTCATGGTGGATAAATTCACCAAATGGATAGAGGCCAAACTGTTAAGGCGGCGAATCCGGACGGTGATAGACTTCATATCGGGGTCGTACACCGTTCTGGCGTCCCCATAGCATCATCACCGATAACGGCACGAACTTTACGGCCGGCGAGGTCAATCTCGGTGCAAAAACATGGGCATCAAGCTCGACTATGCTTGATCTATCACCCACAAACTAACGGTCAAGTCGAGCGAGCAAATGGTCTAATCATGGCGGCATCAAACCCAGATTAGTGCGGTCCCTCAAGGAATCTAACACGCCTTTGGGTAGAGGAGCTCGACTCCGTACTCAGGGGCTGCGGACCACTCCGAATCGCACCACGGATTTACACCATTCTTTATGGTATCTGGCGCAGAGGCAGTTACGCCTGCGACATAATTCATGACTCACCTCGCGTGCGCATACGAAGAAAGAGAAGCCAAGCTCGTCGGCGGGACAGTTTGGGCGCCTTGGAGGAGGGCGTGACTGGCAAAATCCCGTTCCGCATTCTATCAACAGCAAGCTCGAAGATATCAAAGCAGAGAAGTACGAGCCAAAACTTACAATGTTGGCGAGTTAGTTCTACGCCTGCCGGACAAGAAAAAGGACAAACTCAAGCCCAGATGGTAAGGTCCCTTTATCATCACCAAGTCCCGACCGCTGGAGCGTACCGTCTGCGAGATGCATCGGATAACCGACTCGAGCTGAACCCATGGAACGCAGCCCGTCTCCGAAGATTCTACGCCTAGCGCCGAATTCTGAGTTCGTCTCCTTCCTCCGTCTATATTTTACATATTAGTTGTCTTCTGTTTCTCTCCTTCTCCCTCCTTTTCTCTTACAGCCTTTGAAGGCTTGTTTGCGCATTGTTACTTTTACACTTGACGCGCTATCCGCGCTCATTATACTGGGGCTTCTTTAATGAAGCTTATTTATCTGAGCTTCATGCCCAACACATGTGTCACACTTCCGCATGTACCTTTTATTAACCATTATATGCATCGATATGACTTAAGTTTTGGCCAAGCTGGGTTGCTGGCTCTGTGCTTACCCTCGTTCCCGATTGTTCGGCTAGGCGGTAAAGGAGCACCTCTGCGATTATTACTACCGGTGACCGGATGTGTACATCGGTGGGTGAAGCGAAAGCTAGCGTTCTTAAGGGAATATTGGTCGGTGAACTAAAGATGATTTCTCACCTATTTATTTATCTGCCCCGGATGTTTTCTACTTTTTTTTGCAGTCCGGACATGCACTTTAGGGCATGCCTCCTAGGGAAAGGAACCCCTAACGGAACTATTCTCCCTGGAAGATGTTTCTTACTAACCATGTAATATAACATAACTAGTTGGGCACTTGTCTAATAAAGCACTAATGACCCCTCGCTTTGGTCTCCACGCATGCCCCGGTTCTTATATAACCGCGAGGGTATTCGGACACACTCCGGACTATCGGGTCCCGAGGTTGAAGCGAAAAGGTCCGCCATGACAAACGATCTACAATCCGGCTAGAAGGCATTTTACATGTCATCTTACATTACATAGTCAATTTGACTGGTTGTATTCTTCTTCAATGCCATCCAATAGGCTGTCTAGTTTACAGTCCTGCTGGGAATACTTTGCGGCCAATTCTACTTGGCCGTACACTAAGCTCACAGGTATCTCCTTCCCATCGGGCCCCACAGGTCCGACCTCGGCCATGTGGTTTGGATCAGCCTTCGTGTACCGCATCTTCACCATGGCCCAGGCCTCCTTGGTTCCTTGACGGCAGGACGATATCTTCCATAATCGGAAGCGCCGCCGCGCTCCTTGAAGCCTCTCTACAAGCTCTCCAAGGCCTTCAGGCAGGGAGACAAATAGCTATAAGGCCTGGGCGACGCCTTTCATCACTTGTCGAACTTGTTTGTGCAGTTGCAAGAGCTCGGGAAGAAGGTCACCCGTAGAACCGGGCATTTCCTCCGCAGGACGGCCTGTGAGCATACCTCTGAGACATAACTCGTTAGTCGACTTCCTCGCGAACTCTTTTTCAAAGTTCGTTCAAGCACTTACTAAAAATGCCACGTCGAAAGCCGATTCTCCTTAACGGAGTCGAGGGGTGAGCACGAACATCCTTTAGTTCCTCACCCAGGTGGGTGTTGGCATCTTGGAGATTATTTTCTCTTGCCTCACCCTTGTAAGCACATTCTCTTGCCTTTAACTTGGCGCAAGAGCTGTTGCTTGTCCGGATCTATCCTGGCGCCATCTGCAATATTACCGTCAGACTTATACACACGCCGCACTTCACAAATTACTTATCTTTTGAAGCATATATTACCAGAGGGAGTCTCTTTGGCTTCCCCCGCTGCGACTAGTGCGCCTCAAGTTGGGCCTTGCACTCCTCCAGCTCCTGGGACAGTTGAGTATTCTTTTCTGTAAGATCCTGCACAATAAATGATCCTTAAATCAGTTATTCTAACTATTTCAAGTCTCGAGACTCTTGGCATATATAAATCAAATTTTCTCACCCGTATGTCTTTTACATACTGCTCCGTGGCTCTGGCTAGACCATTTTGAGTGGCACGGAGGTGCGCATCTCCTGAATTGAAGGCATCCGATGCCTTCGGGGAGAAACGTGCGTCACGAAGAACTGTCCGGCGACGCCTGTGATTCATGGCACTCTCCACCTCAGAATTGGTGGCAGATAACCTGTCGGGTCCTTTTCTCTGTCGGAGGAGCGTCCGACGAACGCCTTGTGTCCGCCTCCGCTTCTGGACCTGGCGTTGGAGCCTGGCTAGCGGAGGCTCGGTGGGCAACCTCTCCGGATATAGTCCGGTGAGTGCTCTTTTTCCTGAAAAGAGCACAAGTGTTAGTATGCCTTCCGGGAATAAAACCTGGGAGTAAGATGACACGCCATACCGTTGCGCTGGCGTCTCAATCCGGAATGCACTTCTTTTCAGCCTGCTGGGCCTTGCTGTCCCTTGTTGACTAGACACCGCAGGCTTGGCCTTCCACCTCAAGGACTTCCCCTGCGAAACACCATTGGTATACGGTGATAAAAAATAAGCACGGATGGGTAATTTTCAAGGTATTGGGACTTCGGACTCAGTTACCTGTGAGGCTGGTAGTATTCCTGGGTAATCGGCCGTAATGGCGACCAAGGCATTATCGACGCTCAGTTGGTGAAATACCCCATCAATCAGCTCCACCGATATGTCCGGATCCTCTTGGGAGGCCGAATCGAGGAACCGTCCCGGATCCTCGGGTTGTGGAGGCAGGCTGTTTATATCCTTTACGTCCCGGCGCAGTTCCTGCGTCGAAATCACAAAATGAGATACTTGACTATGGGAGTATGGATCGGATAGGAAAAAAGAAATGTTCGCTTACCCAGCTTGGAGGATTGTACATAGAAAATCCGTCCTGTGGATTGACATGGAGAAATTCCTCCTTGTATCCCTTGTACAATGCGGACAAGATCTTCATCAGATCGGCGACTGATCCCGGCCCCTTACGGCCGCAGCGGGTGGCATCATCCTCCCTGTTGAAATCCACATGGGGTGGCCTCTATCTTTGGGCGGCTGCACCCGCATAATGCATGTGGCCATGACCCGATCATGGTCATCCGGAATGAGCTAACAACCTAATTGGCTCATCGGTAAGGGCGTCCTGTCATTTTCCTTCCGAGGCTCCTTGGGACGCCACTCAGGCGTTTCTTCAAAGGGCGTTATTGAACTCGGGGAGGCCGATCGAGCAGGTCGGCGGTGGGACATCTTCTATATAAAACCATTAGAAGGCCGGTCTTGGACGCCTTCTTCGGGGTTCGGATAGATATCCGGTCGGTGATCGCCATAGTTTGGCTCCGCCCACTTGATATATTGACCCCTCTTGAGAGCGGGGCACAAGGCGAACAGCTTCTTCCACAGCGCAAAATGAGCCTCAATGCCCAAAAACAGCTCGCAAAGGGCCACGAAGCTCGCAATATGCAAAATGGACGCAGGCGTAAGGTTGTGCAACTAGAGTCCGTAAAACTTCAGGAGCCCCCGGAGAAACGGATGAATTGGAAATCCGAGCCCTCTTATCAAATAAGGGACAAGGCATACCCGCTCTCCTTTGGAGGGACTGGGGATGCTCTCCACTTGCTTTCCGCCCTTATAGGTGGCGAGTCCGGCTCGAACCAGAACCATGAAGGCCGGGGGAAGAAATCCCTTGGTTTGGAGCGCCACTAGCTCGCTGTGCGGGACGGAGCATATCTCCCAATCTCCAGGCTGAGGGCTAGAAGGGTGAGAGGAGGAGCCGCGTCGACTGTCCATGATGGAATGGATTTCTGTCAGATGCGCTCCGATGAATGCTCGCGAAGGGGGGATGGTGTGATTCGGATCTAGATCCTCGTCTCTTTTATAGGCAGCTCATTTGCGCAGCTAGGGGGGTGAAAGTAAAAATACCTTGGCTTTTCGCATTCGTTCAACACGTGGAAGATGGCCATTATTGGGCATGGAAGCCGAGGAGCGCAATATTTATAAGGAGCCGGACGCTATTCAACAGGTACACAGGATTTGGAGAAGAACCCGCCTTGCAATGCCGAAGACAATCTACGCGCCGGACTCGTCGTCATTGAAGCCTGGTTCGGGGACTCTTGAGGAGTCCCGGATTAGGGGTGTCCGGATAGCGAACTATCACCTTTGGCGGACTCTGGACTATGAAGATACAAGATTGAAGACTTCGTCCCATGTGGGATGGGACTTTCCTTGGCGTGGAAGGCAAGCTTGGCGATACGGATATGTAGATCTCCTACCATTGTAACCGACTCTGTGTAACCCTAACCTCTTCGGTGCCTATATAAACCGGAGGGTTTTAGTCCGTAGGATGAACAACAATCATACCATAGGCTAGCTTCTAGGGTTTAGCCTCTCTGATCTCGTGGTAGATCTACTCTTGTACTACCCATATCATCAATATTAATCAAGCAGGAGTAGGGTTTTACCTCCATCGAGAGGGCCCAAACCTGGGTAAAAACATCGTGTCCCTTGTCTCCTCTTACCATCCGCCTAGATGCACAGTTCGGGACCCCCCACCCGAGATCCGCCAGTTTTGACACCGACAATGATGATTGTGTAGAAGCATTTGAAATACATAAGAAAGCCTTGATTTCTGCACATATTGTTCAGCCACCAGATTGGAATTTACCCTTTGAAATTATGTGTGATGCTAGTGATTATGCTGTAGGTGCTATTCTGGGACAAAGAGTTGATAAGAAATTAAATGTCATCGAATATGCTAGTAAAACTCTAGACAGTGCCCAGAGAAATTATGCTACTATAGAAAAAGAATTTTTAGCAGTTGTGTTCGCTTGTGATAAGTTCAGACCTTATATTGTTGATTCCAAAGTAACTGTTCACACTAATCATGCTACTATTAAATACCTTATGGAAAAGAAAAATGCTAAACCTAGACTTATTAGATGGGTTCTCTTGCTACAAGAATTTGATTTGCATATTATTGATAGAAAGGGAGCTGAGAACCCCATAGCAGACAACTTGTCTAGGTTAGAAAATGTTCTTGATGACCCACTGTCGGTGTCAAAACCGGCGGATCTCGGGTAGGGGGTCCCGATCTGTGCGTCTTAGGCTGATGGTAACAGGAGGCAAGGGACACAATGTTTACCCAGGTTCGGGCCCTCTCGATGGAGGTAAAACCCTACTTCCTGCTTGATTGATATTGATGATATGAGTAGTACAAGAGTAGATCTACCACGAGATCTTAGAGGCTAAACCCTAGAAGCTAGCCTATGATGATTATGATTGTGATCATCCCTCTAAGGACCAAACTCTCTGGTTTATATAGACACCGGAGAGGGCTAGGGTTTACATGGAGTCGGTTACAAAGAAGGAAATATAATATCCGGATTGCCGAGCTTGTCTTCCACGCAAAGGAGAGTCCCATCCGGACACGTGACGGAATCTTGAGTCTTGTATCTTCACGCTCCAATAGTCCGGACAAAGTATATAGTCCGGCCGTCTAGATACCCCTTAATCCAGGAATCCCTCAGTAGCCCATGAACTAGGCTTCAATGATGATGAGTCCGGCGTGCAGTTTTATCTTCGGCATTGCAAGGCGGGTTCCATCTCCGAATACTCCAAAATACCAGTTGCGACGAATAGTGTCCGGCTTCCCATCAATGTTGTACTCCTCAGCTTCCGTGCTTCAATAATGATCATCTCCACATGTCGAGCGAATGCGAGGAGCCGAGACATTTTTGCATTTGCCACCCCCGGTCCGACAGGTTAACCGTCTATTTGAAGAGACGGGGATTCTCAGATCCAAACCTCACCCTCTTCCCTCGAGCAGGCATCCAACAAAGCGCTCCAAAAAAACCATTCCAACATGGCCGGTCGCTGCAGCTCTTCTTCTCGCTCCAAGCCGGGTGACTGGGAAGAGTGTTCAGTTCCTCACAGCCATTTGATAGAGTTACAGACCCAAGGGTTTCTCCCACCGGCGTTCATGGTCCCGTCCAGAGCGAATAGCCACCTATAATGGCGGGAGCAAGCGGAGGATCTCTAATCCATCCCGAGGAGCCGAATATGCCTCATCCAGCATCTGCTAAGGGGCGTCGGGTTTCCTATCCACCCGTTTCTTCGCGGACTCCTGGAGTTCTACGGCCTCCAGTTGCACAACTTCACCCCTGCCTCCGTGCTGCATATAGCAGGATACATTGCCCTTTGTGAGCTATTTCTAGGATGTGAGGCTCACTTTGGGTTATGGAAGAAGTTGTTCTGCCTTGTCCCTCGCAACCAGGGGGAATCCCTATGTCAAGTGGGCGGAGTTGAAGTATGGCGCATTGCCGAGACCGGATACCTATCCGGTACTCCCAAGAAGGCATCGGAGAACTGGCCATCGGAGTGGTTTTATGTTGACAACGTTCCCCTTCTGGATCCAATCCGGACAGGTATCCCCAAGTTCAGTAATGCCTCGCCGAAGGCACGTCGAAGCTGGCGCCCTCGGGGCCCCCAAGAGGAGGATACCAGAGAAATACACTTCCTGATGAGCAGGATAAAGTTACTGGCCAAATTTGGGCTGACGATAGTCGAGGTTATGGCAATATGCATAATGCGGGGAGTGCAGCCGCTTCAATATCGGGGGAAGCCCATGTGGCACTACAACGGGGAAGATGATGCCACCCGCTGTGGCCATAAGGGTCCGGACTCCGCCACTGCTCTGGCGAGGATATTGTCCGATCTGTATAAAGGAGAAGTAGAAGAATTCCTTCACATTAAACCGCGGGATGAGTTTTCTATGTACAACCCCCCAGCTGGGTGAGTCGCCACCCCTTCCCTTGCTTTACTCATTCTGGTGTTCCTTGTCGAGATCATTTACCTTGATATTTTCTAGCAGGAACTGAGGAGGGCCGTAGAAGGAATCTCTAGCCCCTCCCCGCAGCCAGAGGACCCCGGAAGGGCCCTCGATCTAGGACTCGAAGAGGATCCAGATATTATTGTGGAGCTCGTCAACAGGACATTTTATCAGGTGAGCCGCGATGGCGCCTTAGTGGCTATTACCGCAGACTATCCCGGACTGCTACCTATATCGTGTGTAAGCCAAGCCAAAAACCCTATCCTCCAAAGAGGACTCATTTTTGATGCCATGCCTTACACCTAAAGTGTCATGTTTTTGCAGAGACGACGGTCGGAGCGCGGAGCCGAGCCCCTAGGGACCCGTCGGCAAAGGGCGTCCGGATCGGGCAGGCTTAAGAGGAAGGCGGTTAGGGCCGAAACACCGCTACAGAGGTATGGTAAAAACCTGCTCTATGATAATTGTATTTGAAATGTAACAACATCCTTCGTGTCCTGGCAGAAAGAGGAGTAGCCGGACTATATCCGGAGATCCTGCCGATCATGCCTCCACCAGCCGGATTCCAGAACTGGCTTCGAGAGAGGAGGCGGACACGGGGCCGATGCCGCATTGCCCTCCGACGGAGGATGCCGATATGCTTTCCGCCATGAAATCTGAAGTGGAGAGCGCCATGAACCACCGGCGCCGACGGGCCGTACTTCGCAACAACATCTTTTCCAAAGAGGCGTTTAATGCTTTCAATTCGGGAGACGCATACATCCGAGCTGCTCAAGGCGGACTTGCCCAAGCGACGAACCAATATACCAAAGATATACGGGTAAGAAAATTTGATAAGCATGTATAGCAGTAGCCCCTGAGACTTGAAACGGTTGGAACAACTGTTTTAAGGATCAATTTATGCACATGTCCTTGTAGATAAGAATGAGCAATTGTCTCGAGAGCTGGAGGAGTGCAAGACCCGGCTGAGGGCCATTGTTGCCAAGTTAGAGGAATCCCAGAGGGCCTCATCTGGTAAAATTTGTCTCACTTGTACGGAGATGTACCAGTTAGTAAGTGGCTTTGTATGATAAGTCTAACGGAAAATTCTGCAGACAATCCCGGAGTGAATCCGGAGGTCGTAAGAGATAGCGAGTCGCATCTCCAACGGCAGCTAAAAGCCGGCGAGCGTGTTCTTACGCAAGTTAGGCAGGAGAAGAACAACCTTCAAGATGCCAATGTTCGGCTGGACATCGAATTAAAAGATGTGCGTGCTCAGCTGGCGGTCTCCGTGAAGGAGAACAAAAGGCTTCGTCGCGACATTTATGGTAAGTGCCTAGAAGAACTATAGTATAGCTCGGCGAGGAAGCAAATTGAAAGAATTTTTATTTTTAGGTATGTTAACGGGCTGCCCTGAGGAGGAGATGCCCGTCTCTGAGCGATTCTTGCAAGACCTCTCCTAACCGCACGGCGAGCTCGGCGGTGATCTGAGGCATTGCTCAGGCCTTGTGGCCATCAAGCTTCCTGCCGAAGGGCATGGGGGAGCTTGTGGATATGCTTCAAGGAGCACGGCGGCATCTCCGATTGTGGAAGATGTCAGCCTGCCGACAAGGTGCAAGAGAAGCCTGGGCTATGGTGAAGATGCGGTACACCAAGCTGGACCCGAACCATATGGCCGAAGTCGGACCGGTGGGGCCAGATGGGCAAGAAATTCCGTGTCTGGTGTATGACCAGGTAGCGTTAGCTACAAAGTATTCCCAACAGGATTGTAAGCTAGATAGCCTGTTGGATGGTATAGAGGAGGAATATAGTCAGTGCAAGTGACTGTGTAATTCAATGGACATAAGTAGTCCCTAGCCGGATTAAAATCATTTGTCATGGCGGACCTTTTTCGCCCGGCCCCGGATCCGGCGATCCGAGGTGTATCCGAATACCGCTTTCGATTATCTGAGAACGGGGTATGCGTGGAAACCAGGCATAGGGGTCATAAGTGCTTGAACAGACAAGTACCCAACAAGTTATGTTATATTACATCGATAGTAAGAAACATATTCCAGGGAGAATAGTTCCGTTAGGGGTTCCTTTCCCTGGGTATTCATGCAATGATGTACATGTCCGGGCTGCGAGCAAAGGCGCAGGATACAAAACTTCTGGGGATTTATGTTGTAATAAACGAAAGGAACATCTTTTCCTCACCGAAAGAATATTCCCTTAAGAACGCTAGCTTTCGGCTTCACCCAATCTGAGGTACACATCTGGCTGAACCGGCAGTAACAATCGCAGAGGTGCTCCCCTTATGCCCTAGCCGAATTAACGGGAACGTAGGGCATAAACACAAGAGCCAGGCAACCCAGCATAGCCACATCTTAAGTCATATCGATGCATATAATGGTGAAGAAAAGGCACATATGAAAAAAAACGCATATGTGATGGGCAAAAAGCCATTAAAGTAATTATATTTAGCTTTTGTATAGGAAGCCCCCAGGTATTGCTTACACACATAGTGCGGCCGGAGTGATCCAGGCGTCCACACTGTATTAACTACTTTGTGTGAAGAAGAGAAAAGGTCGAGAAAGGAAAGAGGAGGGAACATAATTAAAAAGGAGGGGGTAAGGAGACGAACACTGAGTTCGGCACTAGGCATAGAATCTCCGGAGTCTGGCCGTGTTCCATGGGTTCGGCTCGAGTCTGTTATCGGATGCATTACGTAAGCGGTACGCTCCTCCGATGAGAACTTTATCCATGACAAAGAGACCTCCCCACTTGGGTTTGAGCTTGTCCTTCTTCTTCTCCGGTAGGCGTAGAACGAGTTCGCCAATATTATAAGTTTTGGCCCGCACTTCTCTGCTTTGGTACCGTCGAGCCTGCTGCTGATAGAATGCGGAACGGGCTTTTGCAACGTCACGCTCCTCCTTCAGGGCATCTAAGTTATCCCACTGTAGGACCTTGAAGTATGTCTAGAGGGGCATTTTCCCAATTTTAGACTTTGGCAGATTTTAGCTATCTTTGGACAAGTCAAGCAATCTCCACACAATTCAAGCAAGCTTGCACAGAGTATATGAGCAGCGGAATTTAAAGCATGCAACTTGCAAGAATGTAAAGGGAAGGGTTTGGAGGATTCAAACACAATTGGAGACACCGATTTTTTTGTCGTGGTTCCGATAGGTGGTGCTATCGTACATCCACGTTGATGGAGACTTCAACCCACGAAGGGTAGCAGTTCTTGTGAGTCCACGGAGGGCTCCACCCACGAAGGGTCCACGAAGAAGAAACCTTGTCTATCCCACCATGGCCGTCGCCCACGAAGGACTTGCCTCACTAGCGGTAGATCTTCACGAAGTAGGCGATCTCCTTGCCCTTACAAACTCCTTGGTTCAACTCCACAATCTTGTCGGAGGCTCCCAAGTGACACCTAGCCAATCTAGGAGACACCACTCTCCAAGAAGTAACAAATGATGCATTGATGATGAACTCCTTGCTCTTGTGCTTCAAATGATAGTCTCCCCAACACTCAACTCTCCCTCATAGGATTTGGATCTGGTGGAAAGAAGATTTGAGTGGAAAGGAACTTGGGGAAGGCTAGAGATCAAGATTCATATGGTAGGAATGAAATATCTTGGCCTCAACACATGAGTAGGTGGTTCTCTCTCAGAACTAGTAAGTTGGAAGTGTAGGTTTGTTCTGATGGCTCTCTCCATGAATGAAGAGGAGGTGGAGGGGTATATATAGCCTCCACACAAAATCTAACGGTTACACACAATTTATCAAACTCGGTGGGACCGAATCAACAAACTCGGTCGGATCGATTCAGTAAATCTAGTGACCGTTAGGATTTTCGGTGGGACCGACATGCAACTCGGTAAGACCGATATGATTAGGGTTAGGGCATAATGTAATCTCGGTGAGACCGATTACACAAACTCGGTGAGACCGATTTTGGTAATTAGCTAACCAGAGAGTTGGTCACGTAAACTCGATGGGACCGATTCGCTCTTTTCGGTGAGACCGGAATGTTATGAAAGGGAAACGGAGAGTTTACATTGCAATCTCGGTGGGACCGATCGCTCACTTCGGTTAGACCAAAACGTTATGAAGGGAAACAGAGAGATTACAATCCCATCTCGGTGAGACCGAGATCCCTATCGGTGAGACCGATTTGCCTAGGGTTTGTGGTAGTGGCTATGACATTTGAACTTGGTGGCGCCGGATAGAAAGAATCGATAGGACCGATTTTGACTTTGGGTTTAGGTCATATGTGGATGTGAGAAAGTAGTTGAGGGTTTTTGGAGCATATCACTAAGCACTTGAAGCAAGAGGCTCATTAAGCAACACCTCATCCCTCCTTGATAGTATTGGCATTTCCTATAGACTCAATGTGATCTTGGATCACTAAAATGTAAAATGTAGAGTCTTGAGCTTTAGCCAATCCTTTGTCCTTAATATTTTGAGGGATCCACTTCCATCATCCATGCCATGCCATTCATTGAGCTTTCCTGAAATATTTGTCTTGGAATAGCATTAGCTCAATGAGCTATATGTTGTTATGAATTATCAAAACCACCTAGGGATAGTTGCACTTTCAATCTCCCCCTTTTTGGTAATTGATGACAACATATAGATCAAAGCTTTGATAAAAGATAATAAGATTGAAAAACATCGTCGCTTTGAGAAGTATATGATAAGCAAGAGCTGCCCCTAAATTTGTGCATAGTTTAAGATTTACTTTGGACTGCAAATGCACAAGGAATTAGGCTCATGGGTTACTGTCGGTGTCAAAACCGGCGGATCTCGGGTAGGGGGTCCCAAACTGTGCGTCTAGGCGGATGGTAACTGGAGACAAGGGACACAATGTTTTACCCAGGTTCGGGCCCTCTTGATGGAGGTAAAACCCTACGTCCTCCTTGATTAATATTGATGATATGGGTAGTACAAGAGTAGATCTACCACGAGATCAAGGAGGCTAAACCCTAGAAGCTAGCCTATGGTATGATTGTTGTAATGTATGTTGTCCTATGGACTAAAGCCCTTTGGTTTATATAGACACCGGAGGAGGCTAGGGTTACACAGAGTCGGTTACAATGGTAGGAGATCTACATATCCGTATTGCCAAGCTTGCCCTCCACGCCAAGGAAAGTACCACCCGGACACGAGCCGGAGTCTTCAATCTTGTATCTTCGTAGTCTTGGAGTCCGGCGGATAATGATAGTCCGGCTGTCCGGACACCCCTAGTCCAGACTCCTCGGTAGCCCTGAACCGGTCTTCAATGACGACAAGTCCGGTAGCGCATAATGTTCGGCATTGCAAGGCGGGTTCCTCCTTGAATAATCCAGAGAAGATCATGAACACCGGGATAGTGTCCGGCTCGCAAAAATAATTTCCACATTCCACCAGAGTAGAGAATAAAATATACACTAGCTCAATCTGGCGGCGTATTATGCGGCGTGACATCACACCGCAACCAAGCCTTTGTTTGAATCGTTTTTACCATACCACCAAAGACGTTTAGCGAAGCGGTTTCTTGGCACGTCCGTCAAGCAGAGATCATGTTCCCCTTATTCCGGGATTCTCATCAATACGGACGTGGGTAACCCAACCGCGCCATTGATGGTGGCGCTTGGGAGATAAGCGAGTTTTACCAGGCCGGTGGGGAACGCATAGTTTTCGTCCGCCTATATATAAGGGATAAGGATTCACCTTCTCACCTACGCCTTCTTCTTCCTTTGCTTATCCATCTCCGCGCACTCAAGCTCCAACGCCCAAGCTTGCGCATCTCGCATCGACCTTCTCCGAATATGTCTGGAGCGGGAGGTAAATGGTTAGCCTCCACCGCTAAGGAGGAGGACATCACCAAGCTGCGCGACGCCGGATACCTTTCCAGCGATATCGCGCATCGGCTGCCCGACGAGGGGCAGCTCATCCCTACCCCTGGGCCTCATGAGAGGGTCGTCTTCCTCCCCCACTTCCTCCGCGGACTGGGCTTTCCGCTCCATCCATTTGTCCGGGGGCTCATGTTTTACTACGGCCTGGATTTCCACAATCTGGCGCCGAACTTCATCCTCAACATCTCGGCGTTTATCGTCGTGTGTGAGGCCTTCCTCTGCATCCGGCCCCACTTCAGCCTGTGGCTCAAGACCTTCAACGTCAAGCCGAAGGTTGTGAAGGGCACGCAAGCGGAATGCGGAGGCGCCATGTTGGGCAAATTGCCCAACGTCCCTTGGCTTGAAGGGACCTTTGTGGACTCCATCAAGGGGTGGCGATCGGGGTGGTTCTACATCACCGAGCCGCGCAAGCCCACATGGGCGGCGACCCCCGAGTTTAGATCTGGAATCCCCACGCAGCTCACCTCCTGGAAAGAGAAGGGCTTGCAGTGGGGCAATCCGGTGGAGGTGACGGGACTCCGAGCCTGCATCAAGAAGATGGTGAGCAATAGGCTCCGGCTTGTCGACGTGGTCCAAGTCATGCTCCTTCGGCGGATTCTCCCATGCCAAGAACGGGCATTCAATTTGTGGGAGTTTAATCCGGAACAGCACCAGGCGCTAAGCGGGCTCTTCGATACAACATACGAAGGCGCCTGGAGGGTGCTGTTCAAGGGCGCCGAAGCCCCCGCATCCGCGACGGAAGATCACAGATTCAGCTCGCAGTGTCCAACTGACGAGGTAAGTGATTCAATCCCATCACGGGACACTTGTGATAATTAGATTAGCTTTTAATGGGATCTCATTCTGCCACTTCCTTTGACAGGAATGGATGGAGAAGGCCAAGCTGCTTATTAGCCCGGCTGAAAGCACATTTGCTCCCTGGGTGGTTTTGGTAATTAATGACAACATACTTTGTGGTTGGACTAATGCTTTTATCAAGTATATTTCAGGAAAGTCAATCACTCTGGCATGGCAAAAGGACTGGAAAGGTGGACCCCTAGGATGCTAAGGAAAGCATTGGCAAAAGCTCAAGACTCCATTTTTTGGTTTAGTGATCCAAGATCACATTGAGTCCATAGGAAAGCCAATACTATTAAAGGGGATGAGGTTATGATAATGATCTGGTTGCTCAAAGTGCTTAGTGATCTATCTCCCAAACTATCGGCAATCTTTCATTCCAACATATACTCATAAGTAATCTCGGTCCCACCGATTCCATAAACTCAGTCACCGAGATGAACCACCTCACCATATAGCCAAACCCTAGAAATTTCGGATTTTCCGATTCCAAACTCGGTCTCACGAAACTAGTGTTGCCAACCTTCAGAACATACGTACTCAAATCGGTGTCACCGAGATGATAAAAGTCGGTCCCACCGAGAATGGCAAACCCTAGTCTTTGGAAGAATCGGACTAAGCGAGATTGTATTTTCGGTCCCACCGAAAATCCCAACGTTCACAAGATTTGAACTTTCGGTCTCACCGAGTTGTCAACTTCGGTCCGACCGAGATTGGTCAAATGTGTGTAATGGTTGGATTTTGTGTGGAGGCTATAAATACCCTCCACCTCCTCTTCATTCGTGGAGAGAGCCATCGAAAGAACTACCACTCCTACCTTACATTTACGAGAAGAAAACTACCTACCCTTGTGTTGAGATCAAGTTGCTCCACTCCCACCATATGAAACTTGATTTCTAGCCTTCCCAAGTTGCTTTCCACTCAATCCTTTCTTCCACCACAGCCAAATCGGTGAGGAGAGTTGAGTGTTGGGGAGATTATCATTTGAAGCACAAGAGCAAGGAGTTCATCATCACCAACACCATCTATTACCTTTTGGAGGTGGTGCCTCCTAGATTGGTTAGGTGTCGCTTGGGAGCCTCCGTCAAGATGTGGAGTTGAACCAAGAAGTTTGTAAGGGCAAGGAGATCGCCTACTTCGTGAAGATCTACCCCGAGTAAGGCTAGTCCTCCGTGGGCGTAGGCCATGATGGCATAGACAAGGTTGCTTCTTCGTGGACCCTTCGTGGGTGGAGCCCTCCGTGGACTCTCGCAGCTGCCGTTACCCTCCGTGGGTTGAAGTCTCCATCAACGTGGATTGACGATAGCACCACCTATCGGAACCACGAGAAAAATCTCCGTGTCTCCAAATTGCGTTTGCTCTTCTCCACCTCTCCTTTACTACTTGTGCAATTTACTTTCCGCTGCCCATACTCTAGAATTGCATGTGTAGTATGTTACTTGACTTGTATGCATGATGCTTGACTTGATCTCCATTGTGAACTTGCAAAAACTTGTTCTAATCAAAAGGCATAAACTTTTATCTTGTCGAGTAGTCTAATCACCCCCCTCTAGACACTCTTACCTTCAACGATCCTACAATTGGTATCGAGCATTGGTCTCCATTGCTTTGGTTTGCACACCATTGGAGGAAGATGGGCGTGTCACGTTTGGGAGTGTTAGTCATAGAGTGCCTATTCTTGATGGAGTGTCCTATAACTCGTGGAGGATTGAAATGCTTGCTATCTTTAAGATGTACAACTTATGCAAATATGTTGAAACCCCATATGTACCTCCATTTGACCCCTTGCACCCTACTATGGATGAAGAGCTTGATTTGCTTCAGTAACCTTAGAACTGTAAATCTCATCATTAGAGGCTTGCCCGATAACTTACTTGAGCTTGTCACAAACTTTGAGTGCGCCTATGCTATGTGGAAGTTCTTGGAAGAACTTTATCCGGACTACTCTTTGAGAGGTCTTGATGAAATTCTATACAAGACTATTGAGTTTGATATGATGCGCCCTAATGATCCCAACTTTGATAAATGCTTCTTTGAGCTTCGTGATCTTATGAAAAGAAGGGTGATCCGGACTTATCAATGTTCTAATTAGAAATGCTCTTGTATTGCATTCCGATGATTATTGTCACATTGACAAAACTGATGCAAGTCATTGTCAAATTGACCTAGGTATTGATGATGAATTATCTATGGGTCAATATGATGATGAGCATGAGCATGATGACGATTACTCGATTCGGACACCGAGCTAGACAAGATCATGAAGAGTCTCAATCTTATGGCAAATTTGAGAGACTACATATCCGGTGGAAAAGAGTGGATTCTTGATAGTGGATGCACCGATCACATGACCGGAGATGAAGACATGTTTCGAGAGCTTGCAAAGAACGATGGTCCATGCAAGTATGTGACTTTTGGAGACAACTCCAAGGGTAAGGTACTTGGCCTTGGTAAGGTGGCCATATCTCATGATAGCTCCATTCAAAATGTCATGCTTGTTGAATCACTTGGATACAATTTACTTTCCGTGTCTAGATTAGCTGACTTTGGATTCAATGTGCTATTCACCGAAGTAGATTGCCAAGTTTTTCGTCGTGACAATCATAACATGGTTTTTCTTGGTATCCGTAGAGGTGACCTATACATTGTCGATTTCACTAAGAAAGCTCAACCTAGAACTTGCTTCATTGCTAAATCTGCTAAAGGTTGGTTATGGCATAGAAGGCTTGGACATGTTGGTATCGTAATCTAGATAAGCTAATCAAAGGTGATCACATTCTTGGTGTTAAAGATGTTTTCTTTGACAAAGATAGACTCTGTAGTGCTGTCAAGCAGGAAAACAAGTAGGTGGAAGTCATCCGTGAAGAACATCATGACTACAAGGAGACCGCTTGAGCTTCTTCATATGGATCTCTTGGTCCCAATGCTTACAAAAGCCTTGGTGGTAACTCCTTTGGTCTAGTTATTGTTGATGATTATTCCAGATTCGTGGGTATTTTTCCTTGATGACAAGTCACAGTTCAGAGAATCTTCAAAACCTTTGCGAAAGGCCCAAAATCAATTTGAGGTGAAGATCAAGAAAGTTCGGAGCGACAATGGAGCGGAGTTCAAGAACGCCCATGTGGACTCTTTTCTTGATGAGGAAGGATTCTACATGAGTTCTCGGCCACATATACTCCTCAACAAAATGGAGTTGTTGAGAGGAAGAACCGAGCAGCTCATTGAGATGGCGAGAACGATGCTTGATGAATACAAGACACGAAACACTTTTGGGTGAAGCCGTCGAGACAGACTTGTCATGCTATCAACAGCTCTATCTTCACAAGCTCCTCGGCAAGACTTCATCTGAGCTCCTCACGGTAACAAACCCCAAGTGGGATACTTTCGTGTCTTTGGTTCAAAATGCTATATCCTTGATAAGCATCGTCGGTCTAAATTTGCTCCTAAAACTCATGAAGGCTTTTCCTCGGTTATGGATCAAACTCCCACACCTACCGTGTCTACAATAATTTCACCGAAAGGTTGAAGAGGCGGTAGATGTGAAGTTTGATGAATCTAATGGCTCGCAAGTAGAGCAAATGCCTATTGATGTAGGAGACAAGGACCCATCGGAAGCCATTCAAGACTTATCCATTGGAAAGATCCGTCCCATGGAAGTGAAGGAGAGTACCTCATCTACATATGTGGAGCCCCTACCTCACGGCGAGATGAACCTCAAGGCAACATGGAGGCGTCCACAAGTGGAACTCACCAAGATGAGGAAGTGCGACAAGAAGATCCACCACAACCTCCTTCTCCACCACCTCAAGACAACACCAACAACAATGAAGAAGAAGAGGAAGATGAGAATGATGAGGAAGCTCAGCCGCGACCACAACAAAAGCTATCTCGAGTTCGAGCAAGAGTCAAGAAGAATCATCCGTGGAACAAATGATGAATGACATCGACCGGAGAATTACTCGCTCTAAAACTCGTTTAGCTAACTTTTGTGAGCATTACTCATTTATTTCTAGTCTTGAACCTATGAAGGTAGAAGAAGCGCTTGAAGACCGGATTGGGTGAGCGCTATGCACGAAGAGCTACACAACCGAGAGGAACAACGTTTGGACTTTGGTAGAGAAGCCCAATGATGACCAAAACGTCATTGGAACCAAATGGGTGTTTGAACAAGCAAGATGAAGATGGACAAGTCATCCGCAACAAGGCTCGTCTCGTAGCACAAGGTTACACACAAGTCGAAGGTATGGACTATGGTGAGACCTATGCCCCCGTTGCTAGACTTGAGTCCATTCGCATTCTTCTAGCTTATGCCAACCACCATGATATTACTCTCTATCAAATGGACATTAAAAGTGCTTTCCTAAATGGTGAAATTGAGGAGGAAGTATTTGTGAAACAACCTCCCGGATTTGTGAATCCTAAAAAGCCTAATCATGTTTACAAGTTGCACAAAGCTCTTTATGGTCTTAACAAGCTCCTAGAGCTTGGTACAAATGCTTGACTAGCTTTCTTCTTGAAAAAGGATTTGAGATTGGAAAAATAGACTCAATGCTATTCACGAAAAGGGTTGATGGTGAACTATTTGTGTGCCAAATATATGTTGATGATATTATCTTTGGTTCAACTAACCCTCATTTTAGTGAGAAGTTTGGAAAGCTTATGTCGGAGAAGTATGAGATGTCCATGATGAGTGAACTCAAATTCTTCCTTGGGTTGCAAATCAAGCAATCTAAGGAGGGTACCTTTGTCTCACAAACAAAGTACACCAAGGATCTCTTCAAGAAGTTCAACATGCAAGAAAGCAAAGGTATGAGAACCCCCATGCCTACTAGTGGACATAATGACTTGACAAAAGATGGAGAACCTGTTGATCAAAAGGTTTACCGATCCATGATTGGTTCTTTACTATATCTCTGTGCTTCTCGTCCTGACATAATGTTGAGTGTATGCATGTGTGCTCGATATCAAGCAGCCCCTAAAGAATGTCATCTTAAAGCTGTTAAAAGAATTGTGAGATATTTGATACACACACCTAACTTTGGCATTTGGTATCCTAAGAGGGCCTCTTTCGATCTTGTTGGCTATTCCGACTCGGACTATGCCGGAGACAGGATTGATAGAAAGTCAACTTCGGGTACGTGTCAATTCCTCGGTCGATCCCTTGTATCTTGGTCCTCCAAGAAACAAAATTCGGTATCATTATCTACTGCCGAAGCAGAATATATTGCTGCTGGTTCATGTTGTGCTCAGTTGCTATGGATGACACAAACGCTTAAGGATTATGGGATACATGCGAGACATGTTCCTTTGCTTTGTGACAATGAGAGTGCGATTAAGATTGGACAGAATCCCGTGCAACACTCTCGCACGAAACCCATTGAAGTTCGTCACCATTTTATTCGTGATCACATTGCTAAGGGTGACATCGATCTTAAGCATGTTCGTACTGACAAACAGCTTGCAGATATCTTTACAAAACCACTTGATGAGAAAGTGTTTTGTCGCTTAAGGAGTGAGTTGAACATCATTGATGCTTCAAACTTGGAGTGAAAACTCCATTGATGCATGCAAGGCATGAGCCTAATTGACTAATCCTTGATATTTCTCTTATGATGATGATCATATGTCTTGGACACATTTGCCCCCTTGTATTGCATCTAACTCCTTGCAGGTACTTGGATGATCTACATTCCACAAGATTACCACACACTCAAATCATGAGTAATCTTGTCATTGACCAAGTATCTAGCCCTTTGGGATGTTGAGTTCAAGGAACAAGACTCCACATATCCTTTTTGACACCTTATACATCTAGTGCTTCACTCTTGTCATCTTGGATATTCTTGAGTATTTCCTTGCTTGCCTAACCCATGTAGGAAGATGAACTATACAATTGGAAATGGTGCTCCAACTTCACATTCTATGAGCATCTACATCAAGTTCACCTACATGAGTAGGAGCAACAACAAGCCCAAGGTATGTTTTTCACATCTTGAAGGAGCTTTGCTCAAAGTCATGAGTACAAGCAGCTTCATAAGATGTGATCACATCAAATGCTTAATCGAAAAATGGCAACCCCATTTTGAGCTTAAACGATGAGTATGACCTATGATCAAATGTTCTCATTTGACTCCTAAGTCAATATACTCAAACATAGGTGACTTTGTCGCCGACCCCTGTCTAGATGAAGTACATATGTCTTGGAGTTTTTCTGTCTTTCTCTTATGCTCTCTCATTGAGATTTCTTGCTTATTTAAAAAAAAACTTCATCTAGCAATCTTTTTCATTTCTATTTCTTCTGTTCTTGTGAATACCCTTTTTGCTCTGATCAATTCATTGAAAATCCTTTACAAATTCATTGCAAATCTTTTGAAACAGTCCTTGCAAAGTGAGCTGAATTATTTCTATATTTCCTTGGAATTAAACTCGGCGTCACCGATTTAAATACTTCGGTCTGACCGAAAAGGATCTGCCCTAAGTCTCTGACTTTCGGACTCACCGATCCATATCAATTCGGTGTCACCGATTTACATTCACCAGGATATCATCTTCTGCAGCTCAACTAACTGATTTATTCTGCAGACTTAGTTTGCTCAGTTGTGATTCTTAAGGATCCCACCTCTTTCCTTCCATCTTTCTGACCTTCCTAGTTTCTGTCCTTTTCGGCACTTGATGTCAAGGGAGAAGATTTAGGGGGAGCTTAGGGGGATTGGAAGATAAGGGGAGAAGAGAAGATTTAAAGGGAGAAGAAGAACAATCTTACCTTAAGGGGGAGAGGATCACATCAAAGCTTTGCCATATTTCACTGTGATAATACATTTGGCATTATTCTTTTGATTTTGCTTTCCTTGCTCTCACAATTGGTATCTTGAAAAGCACAATTGGTATCTTATGAAAAGCAAAATCTCTCAGAGCTCATTGAAAATCTTTTAGTCTTGGGAGACATGTTTGCTGATTCAAGCTAGTGCTCATCATGAGACACTCTTTATACATGTCATCCCTGGCTTGGTACTCTTGATGTTCTTGTTGTTGGTTGAAGAAATACTCTTGTGTTATCTAACCTTGTTTTCCCAAGCTTATTTCTTGGTACAATGCCAAGGAACTTCAAGGTAAGTATATGCATCTTGCAGAATGTGCATGATGGTGACTTGCTTGTGAATATTTGTTTGCAAGAAATCACCATGCACATATGCATCATCTCTCACTTATCCTCATCTCGCTCGATGCATATAGCCAAGCTGCATGTAGCACATCTTGCTTTTCTCTCATGTGTGCTTGTGGTAGTCCAAAACCATAATCTATGAAAATCTTGCACACTTGTAGGGGAGCACATGTACTACATGTTTGTCAAAGCTTTAGTGATAATTCTGTCTTTATTTGAGAAGCTTTGATATCTTCTTTTGTGTGTTGCCATCAATTACCAAAAAGGGGAGATTGAAAGCACATTTGCTCCTCGGGTGGTTTTGGTAATTAATGACAACATACTTTGTGGTTGGACTAATGCTTTTATCAAGTATATTTCAGGAAAGTCAATCACTCTGGCATGGCAAAAGGATGGAAAGGTGGACCCCTAGGATGCTAAGGAAAGCATTGGCAAAAGCTCAAGACTCCATTTTTGGTTTAGTGATCCAAGATCACATTGAGTCCATAGGAAAGCCAATACTATTAAAAGGGATGAGGTTGTGATAATGATCTGGTTGCTCAAAGTGCTTAGTGATCTATCTCCCAAACTATCAGCAATCTTTCATTCCAACATATACTCATAAGTAATCTCGGTCCCACCGATTCCATAAACTCACCACACCGAGATGAACCACCTCACCATATAGCCAAACCCTAGAAATTTCGGATTTTCCGATTCCAAACTCGGTCTCACCAAAACTAGTGTTGCCAACCTTACAGAACATACGTACTCAAATCGGTGTCACCGAGATGATAAAGTCGGTCCCACCGAGAATGGCAAACCCTAGTCTTTGGAAGAATCGGACTAACCGAGATTGTATTTTCGGTCCCACGAAAATCCCAACGTTCACAAGATTTGAACTTTCGGTCTCACCGAGTTGTCAACTTGTCCCGACCGAGATTGGTCAAATGTGTGTAACAGTTGGATTTTGTGTGGAGGCTATAAATACCCTCCACCTCCTCTTCATTAGTGGAGAGAGCCATCGAAAGAACTACCACTCCTACCTTACATTTCTAAGAAGAAAACTACCTACCCTTGTGTTGAGATCAAGTTGCTCCACTCCCACCATATGAAACTTGATTTCTAGCCTTCCCAAGTTGCTTTCCACTCAATCCTTTCTTCCACCACAGCCAAATCGGTGAGGAGAGTTGAGTGTTGGGGAGATTATCATTTGAAGCACAAGAGCAAGGAGTTCATCATCACCAACACCATCTATTACCTTTTGGAGGTGGTGCCTCCTAGATTGGTTAGGTGTCGCTTGGGAGCCTCCGTCAAGATGTGGAGTTGAACCAAGAAGTTTGTAAGGGCAAGGAGATCGCCTACTTCGTGAAGATCTACCCCGAGTAAGGCTAGTCCTCCGTGGGCGAGGCCATGATGGCATAGACAAGGTTGCTTCTTCGTGGACCCTTCGTGGGTGGAGCCCTCCGTGGACTCTCGCAGCCGTTACCCTCCGTGGGTTGAAGTCTCCATCAACGTGGATTGACGATAGCACCACCTATCGGAACCATGAGAAAAATCTCCGTGTCTCCAAATTGCGTTTGCTCTTCTCCACCTCTCCTTTACTACTTGTGCAATTTACTTTCCGCTGCCCATACTCTAGAATTGCATGTGTAGTATGTTACTTGACTTGTATGCATGATGCTTGACTTGATCTCCATTGTGAACTTGCCAAAAACTTGTTCTAATCAAAAGGCATAAACTTTTATCTTGTCGAGTAGTCTAATCACCCCCCCTCTAGACACTCTTACCTTCAACAATCCTAAACCGGCTCCCATGCCAGAAGACCCAGTGGACGCCCGCTTAACAGGGCTACTGGTTCCGGCACCGCACGTGGTGCCGGAGAAGAAGGCCAAGAAGGTGGCCACAGGGACTCGAAAGAGTTCCCACAATCAAAGCGTCGGCGATGATGAGGACTCCTCCCTGAAGACGCGAGGAGGAGAGTATTCTCTCCGGAGGAGGAGAGAAGAAGAGGAAGGCTTCCCCAATCGGGGAGGCCGAAGGGTCCAAGAGGGGGAGAACTATCCCCCCGGACAGTTTCGCCAACATCAGCGTTGGCGAGGATGAGTGGCCTTCAAGGGCCAGGCGTCCGGCAAGATTGTAAGTATCCGGATCCTTGACATGTAATTTCTTTTACGTCGCGTAGTGTCCTTCTAATGCCGCGTTCTGTCCGTAGTCCGGCCGATGATGATCTTCCTGCTTCATCAAGCGGGTCATTGGCCTCGTTGGATGTGAATTCCATCCCGACTGCCTCTACCCCACGCGCCGACGAGGACGCCGAGGTGGGATCCCAGAGAGGGACCCATCAGGAGGAGGCTCCGGAGGCGCCATCAGGCAGCCTCCCAGACTTTGTGCCGGACTCTACATCGGAACCAGCAGTGGTTCCAGAGTCCGGCAAGCGGCCCCTTCGAAAGAAGGGCAGGACCGTGACACCGGCAGCCTCCGTCCAACCGGAGGCGCCGGATAACCTGTTGGAGGCGCTTAAAGGCGCTTCCATTGAGGAAGAACACCACACTATCATGAGTGCGGTGATTGAGAAAGTTTAGCTCGCTAAGAGCGGGCTGACCGAAGCCTGCAACAGCCTTCTAACAGGCTTTGAGGTAAGAAGTTAAAATTATGTAATGTAATACCGCATAGACAGTAGCCCCTGATGCTTAGTTTGGTGTTCGGAAAGAAAAGCCGGACTAAGGATCTAACAAGATATACGCAGGGTTGCCTAAAATATGTCCATATGGGTTTGCAGGCTGCGCTGTTGACCTCTGCCGCATTAACGGCGGAGGTCGAGGTGCTGAAGAAGGGTCTCGAGCGGTCCGAGCAAGAGCTCGGCCATGCCAAGAGGCAGCTCGAGGAAAAAGAAGGTGAGTAGCACCACTTTTAATAAGTACCTTACAGAAAAGGATTTTGGTTGCAAATAAAATTGACAAGGATAATATGTGTATTGCAGGGGCCACTAACGAGGTGGCAGCCCGAAGGATGCTCTATCCGCGCCGAACACAGATCTTGCCATGAACGGGCTGAGCGAGAAAAACAAGAGGCACGGGTGGCGGAAGTTCGGCAAGAGCTCCAGGCTCTCATGGAAAAGCATGAGAGTTTGGAGCGTGACTCCAAGACTCGAGAGTCCGAGCTTGCCTCGGCTCTCGGAAGTGCCAAGTCCGCCAAGGCCGAGGCCCATAAGGCCCTTCAGGAAGTTGAGGACATAAAGAAGATAGCAGCGGGTAAGGCATTTTTCATGCAAAGCAGGCATGTTAATGTGAACTACCTGACACTTACCCGAATTCGGAGCTCTCCAGGGGCGTTTGCAGATTTGCCGTGTAGTGCGTCTGATGCCGCCGCATTCTATCATGGCGAGGAGGGGAGCTCGATGGAGAAGGTCTTCTGGTCTCAGTACTCTGAGGCCGGCCATCCAGTGCCCCCAAGCGACCAGGTGAAGCAGCTGGTCGAACTCCTAAGGTAGCCGAGGAGGCCATGAAGGGCCTCATAGTCCATTGTGGCTCGGACAGGCCATGCCTGGGAGCTACTTTGGCCTCGTGCGGTGGCTGGTGGATGCATGCCCCAGGCTGGATGTAGTCAAGCGCTCCGCCTGTATTGAAGGCGCTCGTCGGGCCCTTGCCCGCATAAAGGTGCAATGGGGCAAATTGGATGCGGAGAAGCTTCTCACGGACCCACCGCCGCCGGGCAAGGAGTATCGCACGCCGGAGAAGTATTATAAAATTGTCTGAAGGAGCTGCGATATTGCGGATGAGTGCTCGAAATGTAATCTTTGAGTGAACTTCATGTGTATTTATCCTGTGCGCTGAAAACTTTGTTCATATGCGCCATGAGCAACGCTTGTTTAATTTAAAATATTACCTTCTATGCGGCCGTTTGTAAAATCTAAGAGATGGCAAGTCGTTGGCTTCAGCCCCCAAGCCACAAGTCTTTGGGGTGTTGGGATAAACTTGAGCACTCTTGTTCCCATTTTTGGGTCCATCTAGGGAGGAGCTCAACACGACGAACAAGGCAACCGGATTTATAATGCTTGAACACTCTCACTTAGCCATAAAATTCTATAATTTTAAATTTCGGCGAAGCCCCGGTATTCGGAAGACCGAATCCGGGCGCTATCCACGCCTTCGTCGGACATTATCCGAACTTCGCTCGGCGGCGTGAGTCTTTAGGACCGAAAAACCTCTCGAACAGCGACCGGTCTCGCCTTATCATGCCGGTCAGTTTTAGCTTTCTCCATCGAGGCGTTAGTCGGCTCAACCGGGCGCAATCGCGATGGTTCCCAGTGCCACCTTAGCCGACGAGCGGAACATAAGGCGCCAAAACGTAGGAGCCGGGCAAACCCAAATATTGACCCAAGACATGATTCGGAGCCGATTCATATAATGCTATAAGTTCGGGGTGCCGCACTTGTGAAAGTGTTCAGACTTTATCACACCATGATTTGGGGAACAGAAGCCCCTGGCATATTTGGCCGTACCAGAATGTACGGGTGCAAGATGTCATGTAATGAACATATATATAAAAGATAATGCAATTGCAATAAAGAGGTGCTGCATTATTTATGAAAGAAAGTCTGCTAGTAGAGCGGAGTGATACAAATAGTGCGGTAAGCAAGGGATTTGGACTAAATAAACATGTCCCCCTCCAGGGATGAGCTGCGGACTTGGTGTATATAATCGAATTTAATGCTCATAATTGAGACCACCTGAGTGTTCGTCGCGACCTTCTTTAGTCCCTGACTGTTGCATCGTGAGTTGTAGGTTCGCCACGGACAGGCTTCAGTAAGCGAGTCTGTGTACATAAAAGAAGAAGAAAAATAAAATAAAAAAGGGGGCACACTTGTGAGCCCTGGTGTGTCGAACCGCACTCTGGGTCCGTTCTTGATCGTGCCCCCCCTGTGCCCATGGTATCTCCAAAGCGTAATGGTGTACGCGAGTGTTATTCTTGCGATCATCTTGTGGGCGAGGTTGGGACCGCATTACTACGCTGCTCTCGATCGCGCCAGTGGTCTTAGTTGGCATTGCTCGGGGCGCTTTCTTTGTATCCGGCCTTTTAACTGTCGGACTTGAGAATTGCCTTAGAAGGTTGCTCTGTACTTCTGCCACGAGAGCCACTGTATGTTCCTCTGTTCAGAGGGAGCGTTCTGTATTCCCATTGACCGTAATGACTCCACGAGGGCCTGGCATTTTGAGCTTTAGGTATGCATAATGCGGCACCGCGTTGAATTTTGCGAACGCGGTTCGTCCGGGCAGGGCGTGATAGCCGCTAAACGGGACTATGTCGAAGATTAACTCTTCGCCCGAAATTATCCGGGATCCAAGACCACTTCGGTGTGGTGAGCCTGCATGATTGGCTTCCACTCTGGGATGACACCTTTAAAGGTTGTCTTTGTAGGTTTAATCCTTGATGGGTCTATGCCCATTTTTCGCACTATATCGATAAAGCAGGTTCGAAGCTCTGCCGCCGTCCATCAGGACTCTCGTGAGGTGAAATCCATCGGCGATTGGGTCTAAAACCAATGCGGCGAATCCGCCATGGCATATGCTGGTCGGATGGTCTCTTCGATCGAAAGTGATCGGACAGAAGACCATGGATTGAACTTTGGGGCGATCGCTCCATCGCATAGACGCCCCCGAGTCGCGTTTCCTCTCCCTCTTGGGTATGTGGGTCGCGTATATCATATTCACCGTCCGCACTTGTGGGGGGAAACCCTTCTATCCTCTGTTGTTCGGCGGTCGGGTCTCTTCCTCGTCGTCGCTGTTTAGCCCCTTGTCATTGTTTTCGGCAATTAACTTGCCGGCCTGCTTGAACACCCAACAGTCTCTATTGGTGTGGTTAGCTGGCTTTTCAGAGGTGCCATGTATCTGGCATAAGCGGTCGAGTATTCGGTCCAGATTGGACGGACCCGGAGTGGTTCTTTTGAATGGCTTCTTCCGCTGACCGGGTTTAGAGCCTCGGAATCCGGCATTGACTGCCGTATCCTCCTTATCGTCGCCGTTAATGTGGCGCTTGTTTTTGTTTCGACGTGACCTGCCGTTGTTGTCCTTGGTATCCGGACTGCCAGAATTTTTGCGGAGGTTGTTGCTACGGGCTAGCCAGCTGTCCTCTCCCGCGCAAAAGCGGGTCATTAATGATGTGAGGGCTGCCATGGATTTCGGCTTTTCCTGTCCCAGGTGCCGGGCTAGCCATTCGTCCCGGATGTTATGTTTGAAGGCTGCAAGGGCCTCTGCATCCGGACAATCGACGATTTGGTTTTTCTTTGTCAAGAAGCGTGTCTGAATTATCCGGCGATTCGTCTGGCTGCTGAATGATGTGGCTCAGGTCATCGGCATCTGGTGGTCGCACATACGTGCCCTGGAAGTTGTCGAGGAATGTGGCTTCCAGGTCTTCCCAGCACCCAATTGACTCTGCGGGCAAGCTATTTAGCCAATGCCGAGCTGGTCCTTTAAGCTTGAGTGGGAGATATTTGATGGCATGGAGATCATCGCCGCGGGCCATATGGATGTGGAGAAGATAGTCCTCGATCCACACCGCGGGGTCTGTTGTGCCATCGTAAGATTCGATGTTTACGGGTTTAAACCCTTCGGGGATCTGATGATCCATTACTTCGTCGATGAAGCATAGGGGTGTCTGGCGCCTCAGTATTAGGCGATATCGCGATGCGGCTCGAGAGAGCTGTGCTGCTGTGTTCGCCCGCCAGATTGTTGTATCCGGTAGCGACGATATTAAATGCGTGGGTCGAGGGCGCCCACGTGATCCATAGATGGATCTGGATTGCCTTGCCTTGTCCTCAATATGTCTCGCAAGTCGTAGCGTTCCCTCTTGGCCGTACTTTTGGAGCGATGCCGGGTACGGTCTTGGCTGGGGCACTGGATGCCTCTCTGTCACGACCACGAGGTGGTCGGTCACCATATCGTCTTGTTGGTGATGAAGGTATGTATGCTTCCTCCTCTAATTGGGGAGCAGCTTGCGTCTTAGGTAACTTTTGAGGGCGTCGAGTTTATGCTCTTGACGCGAGGACCTCGGTCCATCAATCAGCCAGCAGGTCTTGATCAGCTTGGAGCTGTTCTGCTGCTTTTCTTTAGGCTGTTTCTTTGTGGCGATAAGCCTGCGCTTGAAGCGCTCTTGTTCGACTAGATCTCTGCAGTGCAGCGAATTCATCATCGTTGAGGCTTGCCGTCTTCGGAGGGAGGCATATAGTTATCATCCTCAACCCCTTAAATCCGCCGCCCTCTCGTGGGGCTTGCTTCGCATCCTCTGCGCTGAGTCTTCTTTGGGGGATTGTCTTCGGCACTCTCTGGAGTATTATTATCTCCGTGCGGAATCTCCATTCTTGCTATGGCGGGATTTAGAGCGGCGCCACGACGTCGACGTTTGGGATGCTTCTTTAGAGAATCTGCCTCACGCTTCTTCGCCATCCCGTCTTTTGGGGTGTCCACCATATATATGTCGTATGACGAGGTGGTCTTCCATTGCCTCAGTGGCGTTGGTTCTGTTCGTCTCCGGCATCGCCGTCCATAGCGTCGATGTCGCCGGAGTCGTAGTCTAGCATGTTGGTTAGATCATCGGCGGTGGCTACAAAGTGGGTGGTGGGTGGGTTACGAATTTCTTCGTCGTGCGTTTCAGCCCTCCTGGCCATAGTCCGGCCAGACTCTCCGATAACGAGAGGTGCTTTAGTGAATTCAGGATATCGCCAAAGGCGAAATCTTGGAAGATGTCCGCGGTGAATTCCATAACCGACGCCCAATCCGGATCGATTGGTAGGGCGCGGGAGGTTGAGTCGGCGAGGATTCGGCGCCTCGTAATCACGAGTTCGCGAGGGACAAGGTCGGTGTTCGGCTCTATCGCCGTGGATGTTGAAGCCCCGAGCGGCGTCTATCCGCCGCCCTCGATATAGGCGATCGGCTCGGGCTAATGGCGAAGCGGATCCGGTGCGCTACCACCAAAGGCTTTGTCCGTGGCGCGGAGCTAGATCATGCCCATAAATCCACAAAGGCGGCACGCTTGGTTGTGGCTCGAGTCCGTCGAAGATCAAGTCTCCGCGGACATCGGCCGTGAAGTTTAAGCTTCGAATCGACTCGACGGCGGGGCGTAGCTTCGATCTGCTCGGATGGCCAAGTGAATTGGCCCGTCTTGCGGCCGCCAAATCTGAAGATCTGTCCGGGAGAAAAGTCTCACCCTGGACAGCGTTGTTGGTTGAAGATGCCATCAAGCCTATCGGTGGCGACACGGAGGAACTCTCAATGAAAGCACCAATGTCGGTGTCAAAACCGGCGGATCTTGGGTAGGGGTCCCGAGCTGTGCGTCTAGGCGGATGGTAATAGGAGACAAGGGACACAATGTTTTACCTGTGTTGGGCCCTCTCGATGGAGGTAAAACCCTCACGCCCCGCTTGATTAATATTGATGATATGGGTAGTACAAGAGTAGATCTACCACGAGATCAAGGAGGCTAAACCCTAGAAGCTAGCCTATGGTATGATTGTTGTAATGTATGTTGTCCTACGGACTAAAGCCCTCCGGTTTATATAGACACCGGAGGAGGCTAGGGTTACACAGAGTCCGTTACAATGGTAGGAGATCTACATATCCGTATTGCCAAGCTTGCCTTCCACGCCACGGAAAGTACCATCCGGACACGAGCCGGAGTCTTCAATCTTGTATCTTCATAGTCTTGGAGTCTGGCGGATAATGATAGTGCGGCTGTCCGGACACCCCCTAGTCCAGGACTCCCTCAGTTACTCTTCCATTTCACATACATCTTGGTGGAGCGCTCAAAATAATAAAGATTGAATACATGCACTCATCACCAAGCAAAGTGAGTGATCATATAAGGATAAGTAAGATAATGTCATCCAACAAGCATAAGTGTAGCTTATGATAAAACACATGATCATCAATGTCTCACAGATAATAGCATAGTATCTCAAACAAGCAAATAAAGTTTAACCACCAAAGCAAGAGAGAACAAAAAACAACACTCTCTCTCGAAGCCTATGATCTATACATTTTCTCCCCCTTTGGCAACAAGTTACCAAAAAGTTCCTAGAAAATGCATAGTACTATATCGTATCTCAGGCTTGGTCTTCAGGTGGTGCTGTAGATAGAATGCCAAGGACGAAAGCATCAGTTGATGTAGATGGAGCTGGAGGTGTGGGTGCTGAAGCTGGTTGCATTGGAGTTGTAGGAGCTCTAGCTAGTGCAGATGAAGTGGCTCTGGGGTCTGTCACTGGCACTGCAGCTGATCTCTGAGCTCTAGGCACTCTGGCATATGCATCTGTGGTTGTCTTGCCCTTTCTCTCCTCCATGTCATCCTGAAGCTGCTCAACAATAGACTGGATCTTAGTCACCTTCACATCTAAATTGTAGAACTTCTGCTCCATGATCCTCTCCAGGCTCTCCTGGTTCTCAGTCAAGGTGGCCAGCCCCTTCTCAATCCTCAGAGTGGGTGCAATCAAGTAGCCTAGTTGATCCCGTTTGCTTTTCAGAAAGTACTGAGATGCCTCTTCCATTGTTGGCATCTTGGTAGCCTTCTCTGTCCTTGCCTTCTCCTTCTTGGCTTGAGCATGCACAGAAGATGGTTCATCTTCATTCATAACCACTTGGTTGTCCTCAAATTCTGGATAGATAGCAAAATGTTCCTTGTCCAGCAAGTATGTGCCTGTGCCCATCTTGGAGTTAATCAGCTCCTGAATCTATGGGGCATACCCACAACTTCTCTTCTGGTCTGCTGCTGTCCTCTTGATAGTCTCAACAATGAGGCTCATGACCTTGAATTTCTGTTGCACATCAAACAAGTGTAGCAAGTTTATAGCATGGCCTCTTATCATGTTGTGGTCACCTGACTTGGGCAATAGAGTATGCCTGACGATCCAGTTGATTGTTGGGAGTCTTGACAGAAGATAATGTACAGATCCAAATTTATGTGTCTCAACTGCAGCATCTGGGATCTCCTTGTACATATGAGCCATGGAATTGTGATCCATCTTCTTCTTGGCATAAACATCCAAGTCATCTTCACTCTCCTTGGGTGCATTGATCGGATTTGCCCATTCCTCAATAGTTGATTGGTACCTTGTACCTTCAGACATCCAAACTATCCTGCCATCTGGGTAGAAATGTGCTGTGGAGTAGAATTGCATAATGAGCTCATCATTCCACTTTGTGAGCTTCTGCCCAACAAAGTCTGCAACTCCACAAGCAATGAAACTGTCTTGCACTCTAGGATAGTGTTCCTCATTCTCCTTCATGTAGGTCCAGTCGACCCACCTCATGTCACAAACTATAGGCTTCTTGTCCAACAACACTGTCTCATAGAAATCCTGTTGTTCCTTAGTGTGGAACCTGTAGTCAACAGCAGTCCTTCTCCTGATAGCATAGGGATCAGACAACCTCCACTGTGTGAGTCCTGCATCCTTTCTCAGCTTCATGTTCTCAGCCACAGGATGAGCATAATTGTGGTCTGGAACCTTTGGCTTCAGCTTTCTCTACACATGCTCTTCATCTTCTTCTTCCTCAGCAACAGTTTCATGCACTGCGGCCTTGTTCTTCTCAGCAGCTGGTATACTCCTGGTGTTCCTCTTTGGTGCATTCTTGGGCTTGGAGGCAGCCTTGGATGCTTCTTTGGGCTTTGATGTTGCAACCCCTGACTTTATAGCATCACCCATCAGCTTTTGTGCCTTGGTTGCTGGTGCAGCAACCTCTTCTTCCTCCTCCTCAGAGTCTCTCCTCATAGAGGGATTGCCAAGAACTTTGGTAGTGGTAGTTCTGACTCTCTTTTTCTTTTTGTCTTGACCAGCAGCTTCATCTTCTGACTCAATAGTAAACTTCATGGTTTCTCCAGTGGCAACCTTCCTAGGTTTGGAAGTGGGAATCCTTCTTGTAGGTGCCTCTTTGGGATCAGGTTTTTCAGGTACTTGTGTTGATCCTCTGACCTTCAGCATAGGTGTCCTCTTGGCAGGGACCTTCCTATTAATCCAGGTTTTGTGTTCTTTGCTGAGCCATACTCCTTTTGAGCACTACCTTCTTGCAAGTAGCCTCATCTTCAGCTGCCACATAGACCTCATCCTCAGAGTCTGAGGTTCTCTTCCTCCTGGCTCTTGTGGCCGCTTTAGGCAAATTGCTAGGAGTGCGTCTGCTGCCATCATCTGAAGTGCTAGAGGGACTAGTGCCCTCACTCATGTGAATCTGCTCTTCTTCCCTGTTCTAACTATCACTTTGGTCTGACATGCTGAATACACTGACTGCTGACCCTGTGAATAGTTATAGATGAGATAGAGTGGACGAGCATCACAAAATGCAGAGATTTTTGCAAAAGAATGATTCAAAAACTATTTTTAGTTTTCCACAGAAAGCATTTCGGATCAACCGATTTTCAAACTCGGTGATACCGAAGCAGTTTTGGAACATAAGCTAGTGATCTCAGTCAGACCGAGTCACAGTTCCGTGGCACCGAGACTGCTAGGGTTTCACAAAGTTCTAAAATCGGTCACAGCGATTAGCAATTCTCGGTCAGACCGAGAGTTACTGGTGCAATGGCGTTAGCCGAATTGGTGGGACCGAGTTTTTTCAACTCGGTGGGTCCGAGATGGTTTTGGTGAAACCTAACCTAAATTTTCAAATCGCATCTATTCTAAGGATTGTTTTGACTGGATAGAGGTGTTTCAATCGTGGCAAGAATCATAATGAACACAATGTGCTAAGAATCTGACGAGGATAGCACTGTGATCGAGTTCATACCCTAGTTCGGCGATGAACTCGCTATGGCGACAATGGCGGAGATGAAATCCGTTGACGGCGGTGGAGACCAGCGACAGGAGGCGGCTGGCGATGAAGTCGATGATCCGGAGACCTAGAAGGCAGAGCGAGCTATGCGCGGGCGAAGAGGTTTGGAGAAAGCTTTCCAAATTTTTTCCCGTGTGAATATATAGCCCAACACTGTCGGTGTGACCGAGTGAAACGACTCGGTGGCACCGAGATGCATATCTGTTGACAGTTACAGCAACTCGGTGTGACCGAAAAGTTCAAATCGGTTGCACCGAGATTGAAAACCTAGATCGACTTAGTGATCTCAGTATGACCGAAATGGAAGAATCGGTCAGACCGAAAAGCACAAAAAAGTTTTGGAAGTTTAAGTCTATGACAAATCGGGGACTCCGAGTGCTCCTCACACAGAGTGGCTCGAATCTGACTTGATCAAATTTTGTGATGTAGCATGAATAGAGTTTGAGACGAGAAAAGCATAGATAGCTAGAGAAGGTTCTTAGGCATTCTTGTCCATCCACTTGGCCAAAGAATGAGTAAAATATGCAACTAACATGCTCAGACAATAAAATGGCAAATGAAATATGTGGCAAAGCATGCACAACCAATTCTAGCATCCATCAAACAATTGGCGATGACTAGGTCATCTATATATGAGTATATTGACTTAGGAGTCAAATGAGAACATTTGATCATAGGTCATACTCATCGTTTAAGCTCAAGTGCGGTTACCACTTTTACATAATGCATTGATGTGTTCACATCATTAGAGTTGCTTTGACTCAATTCTTAGAGTTAAGCTCCCCCTAGATGTGAGATCCCCTCTTAGAGGGATGAACTAACCTTGGGTTTTGTCGATGATGACTTCATGTAGGTGTTGAAGATGTGGATGCTCAATGTTGATGTAGATCATTTGGAGCAATCCTTTGGAGTGAGTTGCACTTACAATACCTACATGGATTAGTCCCACAAGGAACAACAAGAATATCCATAGACATAGAGTGATGCACACACAAGATGATGTCCATGGAAACATTAGGTTACCTTGTCCCTTGCCTTACCAACATGAGGGTTTGTGACTCCTTGAACTAGTGCAAGATATGGAAGTTGATTGCACTTGTCCTTGCCATAATGATATGAGTGAAGAATGTTGGCGGAGTCACCCTCAAGAACACTCTAGTTCTTCTTCTTCGGGATCCACATCATCTTGATGGGAATCCTTGGAGTTGTAGTTGTACTTGATGAAGTAGAACTTGACGTAGTCTTGGGAACCCACTTGACCAAGGCCTTAGGTGCTTCTTCAAATGCATCAATCTCCTCTTGAAGCTTGTCCTTGCCTTTGTTCGTGTGGTCTTGTGGTGGAAGATCATCTTGTGCTTGTGTTCCCTTGAAGGAATTAGGATCATACTTCTCTTGTTGAGGAACAAACTTAGTCTTAGGGTATTGATCTTCTTCCCACTTAACTACGTTGGCATTGAACTTTCATTCAAAACCAACACCTTGATTCTTCCGGTGCCTTCCTTGCTTGCGTACAATTTCCTCGAATTGCTTACTCCCGGCAAGGCTCTTGTATACACCTTTCTCTATAATTCCCTTCAATAAGCTATTTTCTTGCTCAAGTGTAACTTGGCTAAGAGAATCATTAGTGGAATCAAGAGAACTACTAGAAGCATCAATATTGGATTTAGCATTATTATTGTTACTACTAGAGGAAGAATCTTTCTTGTTCTTGTTACTAGACTTGACTTGAGGCATGTAAATAGATAAGAGTAAACGCTTGGCAATGTAAGAAGAACTTTTCTTACGGAGATCATCATTGATTGCCTTTAAGAACTCATGCTCTTGCTCAAGATTGAGCTTTTCAAAGCGTAACTTCTCATGAGCCCTTAAAAGTTCTCGATGATCTTCAAAGATAGTTTCATGAGCTAACTTAAGAGTGTTTAGTTCTTTAGTTAGAAGCTCAATCTTCTCCTTATCATTGTCATTCGTTTTATCTTGATTAGCATGATTAATTGACGTTTCATCATAGTATTCATTACTAGAGTTGTCAATAAGTAAATCATCATCACCTAACAAGTCATCTTCATCACTATTAAAATCAACATACTCGGGGTGTGTTACCTTAGGACCTTTGGCCATGAAGCATCTTCCAATTCCTTCATTTGGTGAATCAAATATGTCGTAGGAGTTGGTTGACACAAGTGCTAGGCGGCAACACCTTCATCTTGAGTATATTCAGAGTCGAGTGATAGCTTCTCTCGGAGTGATTGTCGAGTCGAGCGGATACCCATTCACCAACATGAGCTTGATGTCTTCGTTTTGTGTAGCTCTTTGATGACTTGTCCTTCCTTTCCGAATCCTTGCTTCTCCGTGAGGGTCTTCGTTCATAACGATCATCTCTACTCCTTCTCTCTCTTGGTGGTGATTCTTCTCTTCTAGTTCTTCTTTTTGGAGAATCTTCTCTTCTTTTGTAGGGTGTCGTACACTCATTGGAATAGTGTCCGGGTCTCCCACAATTGTAGCAATTGCGCTCTCGACTAGAAGATCTTTTGTCATTCTAGGACCTTGACTTAGAGCTTCTTTCTTTGCTTCTATTCTTGTAGACGTTGTTGAAGTTCTTCACCATTAAGCTCAATTCTTCATTGAAGGTTTGTTTCTCACTTGATGATGTGGGGGCTTCACATGAGGCTTTGTAAGCACCACTTGACTTGTTGTGAAGTTCCTCCTTATCCTTGAGTGACATCTCATGAGCAACAATTCTTCCAATGACTTCCGTTGACTTGAGATCTTTGTAATTTGTCATCATTTGGATCAATGTGCACACGGTATCATACTTTCCATCCAATGCTCTTAGGATCTTCTTGATGATGAATCTGTCGATCATCTCTTCACTTCCTAGGCCGGCAATCTCATTTGTGATAAGAGCAAGCCTAGAGTACATTTCAGCGACACCTTCACCATCCTTGATTTTGAACTTGTCAAGCTGACTTTGGAGCACATCCAACTTGGATTCCTTGATGGAGTCGGTACCTTCATGCATATCAATCAAAGTATCCCAAATTTCCTTTGCATTCTCAAGACGGCTGATTTTGTTGAATTCTTCGGGGCACAAGCCATTGAAGAGGATATCACAAGCTTGAGCGTTGTATTGCAGCATCTTCAATTCATCCGCGCTAGCTTCACGGTTCGGCTCTCTCCCATCAAAGAATTCACCTTGCAAGCCAATACACACAATAGCCCAAACGGGGCAAAACGAAAAATTTGACCTACGTACGAAAAGAATTCACAAAGTGACCTGTCTTTAAAAAAATTTCACTTCGATGACCCTTTTGTGTAGCGCCCGACAGCCAGGCGTCACACTGCACTATGTAATGCCTGACTGACCGACGCTACACGCCTGACCAACATCGCATCTCGATTTGCCTGAAAATTACTAAGTCAGTGTGCAACGTCTGGGAGTTAGGCGCTGCACTGCAAAGTGTAACGCCTAACGTCTAGGCGTTGCATGTGCATAGTTCATACGACAGCTGGATGACTGGACGACCACGCACACCGGCCTACGCGTACGTACCCGTGGGTCAACCACACAATCCAGCGGGTATTTGACTGCCACAATCCATTGACCACCAGCCCGTGTAAAAGCATGGGGCCGATTAGCCAACACGGGCTGGTCGAACACATGCATGCGAGCGCATTTGCATCGGAGAAGTCAACAGTGCTCACTTGTGCAACGCCTAGACGTTAGGCGCTACACTATGCAGTGTAGCGCCTAACTCTCAGGCGCTACCCACTGACTTAGCAATTTTCAGATAGTCTGAGATGTGATGTTGGCCAGGCGTGTAGCGCCTGTTAAGCAGGCGTTGCACAGTGCAGTGTGACGCCTGGTTGTCGGGCGCTACACAAAAGAGTCAGCTGAGTGAATTTTTTTCAAAGACAGTTCATTTTGTGAATTCTTTTTATTCATAGGTCAAATTTGTTGTTTTTGCCCCCAAACGGCGGGGTTATGTCCGAGAATATGCATTTTCATCTTATGCTTCCAACTAGCAAAATTAGTGCCATCAAAGTAAGGACCTCTACGGTGATTTCCCTCGCTAGACGCCATACTCTCCTAGGTTGTGAAACCAAGGCTATGACCACCAAAAGCTATGGAAATCAAAGCAAATGGAGACCAAAGCTCTGATACCACTTGTAGGACCTTGAAGTATGTTTAGAGGGGGGGGGGGTGATTAGACTACTTGACCAATTAAAAACTTGACCTTTTCCCAATTTTAGACTTTGGCAGATTTTAGCTATCTTTGGACAAGTCAAGCAATCTTCACACAATTCAAGCAAGCTTGCAAAGAGTATATGAGCAGCAGAATTTAAAGCATGCAACTTGCAAGAATGTAAAGGGAAGGGTTTGGAGGATTCAAACGCAATTGGAGACACAGATGTTTTGTCGTGGTTCCGATAGGTGGTGCTATCGTACATCCACATTGATGGAGACTTCAACCCACGAAGGGTAGCAGTTCTTGTGAGTCCACGGAGGGCTCCACCCACGAAGGGTCCACGAAGAAGCAACCTTGTCTATCCCACCATGGCCGTCACCCATGAAGGACTTGCCTCACTAGCGGTAGATCTTCACGAAGTAGGCGATCTCCTTGCCCTTACAAACTCCATGGTTCAACTCCACAATCTTGTCGGAGGCTCCCAAGTGACACCTAGCCAATCTAGGAGACACCACTCTCCAAGAAGTAACAAATGGTGCGTTGATGATGAACTCTTTGCTCTTGTGCTTCAAATGATAGTCTCCCCAACACTCAACTCTCCCTCATAGGATTTGGACCTGGTGGAAAGAAGATTTGAGTGGAAAGCAACTTGGGGAAGGCTAGAGATCAAGATTCATATGGTAGGAATGAAATATCTTGGCTTCAACACATGAGTAGGTGGTTCTCTCTCAGAACTGGTAAGTTGGAAGTGTAGGTTTGTTCTGATGGCTCTCTCCACGAATGAAGAGGAGGTGGAGGGGTATATATAGCCTCCACACAAAATCTAACGGTTACACACAATTTACCAAACTCGATGGGACCAAATCAAAAAACTCGGTCGGATCGATTCAGTAAATCTAGTGACCGTTAGGATTTTCGGTGGGACCGACATGCAACTCGGTAAGACTGATATGATTAGGGTTAGGGCATAACATAATCTTAGTGAGACCGATTACACAAACTCGGTGAGACCGATTTTGGTAATTAGCTAACCGGAGAGTTGGTAAGGTAAGCTCGGTGGGACCGATTCGCTCTTTTCGGTGAGATCGGAATGTTACGAAAGGGAAACAGAGAGTTTACATTGCAATCTCGGTGGTACCGATCAGTCACTTCGGTTAGACTGAAATGTTATGAAGGGAAACAGAGAGATTACAATCCCATCTCGGTGAGACCGAGATCCCTATCGGTGAGACCAATTTGCCTAGGGTTTGTGGTAGTGGCTATGACATTTGAACTCGGTGGCGCCGGATAGAATGAATCGGTAGGACCGATTTTGACTTTGGGTTTAGGTCATATGTGGATGTGAGAAAGTAATTGAGGGTTTTTGGAGCATATCACTAAGCACTTGAAGCAAGAGGCTCATTAAGCAACACCTCATCCCTCCTTGATAGTATTGGCTTTTCCTATAGACTCAATGTGATCTTGGATCACTAAAATGTAAAATGTAGAGTCTTGAGCTTTAGCCAATCCTTTGTCCTTAATATTTTGAGGGATCCACTTCCATCATCCATGCCATGCCATTCATTGAGCTTTCCTGAAATATTTGTCTTGGAATAGCATTAGCTCAATGAGCTATATGTTGTTATGAATTACCAAAACCACCTAGGGATAGTTGCACTTTCACCCGCCGATCCAACTCGGCTTCCTTCTCTTCGTACATGCGTACGCGGGACGAATCATGTATTATGTCGCAGGGTAGTACTGCTTCCGCGCCGTACACCATAAAAATGGTGTATATCCGGTGGTGCGATTTGGCGTGGTCCGCAGCCCCCAGAGCATGGAGTCGAGCTCCTCGACCCAGTGCGTGTTCGATTCTGTCAAGGATCGCACTAGTCTTGGTTTGATGCCGCTCATCATGAGACCGTTTGCATGTTCGACCTGTCCGTTTGTTTGGGGATGGTAGACGGAAGCATAATCGAGCTTAATGCCCATTTTGCCACACCAAGTTTTCACTTTATCAGCTGTGAAGTTTGAGCCATTATCAGTGATGATGCTGTGGGGGACGCCGTATCGGTGTACAACCCCGGATATGAAGTCAATTACTGGTCCGGATTCGGCCGTTTTGACTGGTTTAGCTTCTATCCATTTGATGAACTTGTCCACTGTCGGTGTCAAAACCGGCGGATCTCGGGTAGGGGGTCCCGAACTGTGCGTCTAGGCGGATGGTAACAGGAGACAAGGGACATGATGTTTTACCCAGGTTCGGGCCCTCTTGATGGAGGTAAAACCCTACGTCCTGCTTGATTAATATTGATGATGTGTATTACAAGAGTGGATCTACCACGAGATCAAGGAGGCTAAACCCTAGAAGCTAGCCTATGGTATGATTGTTGTAATGGGTGTTGTGTCCTATGGACTAAAACCCTCCGGTTTATATAGACACCGGAGAGGGCTAGGGTTACACAGAGTCGGTTACAATGGTAGGAGATCTACATATCCGTATCGCCAAGCTTGCCTTCCACGCCAAGGAAAGTCCCATCCGGACACGGGACGGAGTCTTCAATCTTGTATCTTCGTAGTCTTGGAGTTCGACGGATGATGATAGTCGGCTGTCGGACACCCCTAGTCCAGACTCCTTAGTAGCCCCGAACCTGGCTTCAATGACGATGAGTCCGGCGCGCATAATGTTTGGCATTGCAAGGCGGGTTCCTCCTTTGAATAATCCAGAGAAGATTGTGAACACCAGGATATTGTCCGGCTCTGCAAAATGAGTTCCACATTCCACCGTAGAGAGAATAATATGTGCACAATTTCAATCTGCTGACGTATTCTGCAGCATGACGTCACACCACTACCAAGCTTTTACTTGAATCGTTTTTATTATACCACCTTAGCGCGTTTAGCGAAGCGGTTTCCTTGGCACGTCTTGTCGAAGCAGAGATCGTGTTCCCCTTATTCTGGGATTCTCATCAATACGAACGTTGGTAACCCAACCGCGCCATTGATGGTGGCACTTGGGAGATAAGCGAGTTTTACCAGGCCGGTGGGGACGTATATTCTTCGTCCGCCTATATATAAGGGGATAAGGATCCACCTTTTCACCTACGCCTTCTTCCTCCTTTGCTTATCCATCTTTGCGCACTCTCGAGCTCCAGCGCCCAAGTCCGCGCGTCTCGTCTCAACCTCCTCCGATCATGTCCGGAGCAGGAGGTAAATGGTTGGCCTCCATCGTTAAGGAGGAGCACATCGCCAAACTGCGCAGCGCCGGATACCTTTCCGGCGACATCGCACACCAGCTGCCCGACAAGGCGCAGCTCATCCAGACCCCCAGGCCCCACGAGAGGGTTGTATTCCTTACCCACCTCCTCCGCGGACTCAGCTTTCCACTTCACCCTTTTGTCCGGGGGCTCATGTTCTACTACGGCCTAGATTTCCATGATCTGGAACCGAACTTCATCCTCAACATCTCGGTGTTTATCGTCGTGTGCGAGGCCTTCCTCTGCATCCAGCCCCACTTCGGCTTATGGCTCAAGACCTTCAACGTCAAGCCAAAGGTAGTGAAGGGCACGCAGGCGGAGTGCGGAGGTGCCATGTTGGGCAAGATGCCCAACGTCCTCTGGTTCGAAGGGGCCTTCGTGGAATCCGTCAAGGGGTGGCAGTCGGGGTGGTTCTACATCACCGAGCCGCGCGACCCTAAGTGGGCGGCGGCCCCCAAGTTCAGATCTGGTATCCCTGTGCAGCTCACCTCCTGGAAAGAGAAGGGCTTGCTATGGGGTGATTCGAAGGAGCTGACGGGACTCCAAGCCTGTATCCAGAAGCTGGTGAACAAGAAGCTCAGGCTGGTTAACGTGGTCCAAGTCATGCTCGTCCGCCGGATTCTCCCCTGCCAACAACGGGCATTCAACTTGTGGGAGTTCGATCCGGCACAGCACCAGGCGTTGAGCGCGCTCTTCGACACAACGTACGAAGGCGCCTGGAGGATGATGTTTAAGGGCGGTGAAGCCCCCGCATCCGCGACGGAAGATCGCGGATTTCACTCGCAGCGTCCAGTTGAGGAGGTAAGTGATTCTACCCCTTTACGGGACACTTATTGTTAATAGTTTGATTCTAAGCAGGTTTCAATCTCCCTTTTCCTCTGACAGGAATGGATGAAGAAGGCTGAGCAGCTCATCTGCCCGGCTCCCATGCCAGAAGACCCAGTGGACGCCCGTCTAGCGGGGCTACTGGTTCCGGCACCGCACGTGGTGCCGGAGAATAAGGCCAAGAAGGTGGCCACGGGCACTCGAAAGAGTTCCCGTTTTCAGGTGTCCGACGACTCCGAGGCGGATGCCTCCCCCGAAGATGAGGAGGAGTAAGAAGACTCTTTCCCAGAGGAGGGAGAGAGAAAGAGGAAGGCCTCCCCAACAGGGGAGGCCGAAGGGTCCAAGAGGGGAAGAACTATTCCCCCGGACAGCTCCGCCAACACCAACGTTGGCGAAGAGGAGTGGCCCTCAAGGGCCAGGCCTCCGGCGAGATTGTAAGTATCTGGATTCCTGAATGATTTATAATTTCTTTTCATGTCACATAGTGTCCTTCCAATGCCGCATACTGCCTGCAGTCCGGCCGACGATGATCTCCCTGCTTCGTCGAGCGGGTCGTTGGCTGCTGTCGGTGTACTAAGGTAGGGGTACCTCAGTACCCCAACTTGTGCACGGGCGGTTGCAGTCTCCCGTGGCAGGGTTTACCACGAGCTCGCCGGAGACCTTTCCTCCTCCATATCAAACCATTCAAAGACGAAGTATACAAGACAGAAGATCGAGACCCCGGCAAGCGGAGCTTGCCGGGAAGGCCGTTCCAGGCTCAAGGCTACATCACTCACGCAAGGCCCTGGCAAGAGGAGCTTGCCAGGAAGACTAGAAGATTACATCATAGAAGACACGCCTCGGCGCTATATGCGTCCCGGCAAAGGCCCGGGGAGCGACAAGTTACAGAGCCCGACAAGCTCCCGGGTCCGCAAGATCAAGACCCCGCAAGGTACTTGCCGGAGAGTTCTGTTGTGTGCCCGCGCCCAGCTCATCGGCCCACGTCGCCGCCTGGGCCTTCCGTGGACGCTGCGTGGCGGATGGCTGTGCAGCCTGGGGGACACGGTGGCACTTCACGGTGGTGGATCCATCGCCGTGGCAGGCAGAGACGCAAGGGCGGGAGCTTTTGGGGTCGACGGCGATGGGCATTAAATGCCCTTGTCCCCCACTGTCAAAGTAGGTAGAAACCATTGTTCATGCAATCGTAGCTTCTTGTTCCTCGCACTGTTCCAACTACCACCTCTTTTACATTTTTACCCCTCTCTCCTACGTTGACACCTGTCGGTGACCCCTTGCACTATAAAAGGAGGCCCATGTGCAACGTAGAAGAGGTTCGGCTGGTTCGACTCATTCGACATACAACTCCACCATACGCTCGCACTCTCGAGCAAGATCAAATACAAACACAAAGCAGCAGTAGGAGTTTTATCTCTCCGGAGAGCTCCGAAGCTGGGTAAAATCCGCCCGCGTGCTCGCCTCGATCTGCTCTCTATGCTCCCTCCGCCTCGCATCGCTCGCACAAGGGGCTCCGGCCCCATAGGTGTTCGTGGCGGGGCGATCTCCCGACATCTTTGGCGCGCCGGTAGGGGCGTCGAGGTTGTCGCGGACCTGATCCGGCGTTCAAGCGCGGCGCGTTCTTCATCAACCTCTCCGGCTTTCGCCAACTTCATCGACAATTGCGTCATGGCCCCAAGAGGAAATCTTGAGGTTGCAGCCCGTCTGCGTCTCATCCGCCGCCACCGGAGCCAACGGTGGGCGGAGGAGACGCTGGCGGAAGGGTGGTCGCCCGGCGAGACACTCGCGCGCCACGAATCGAGGGCGAGGCGGATGACCGCGCCTCGGTCTCCGTGGACACACGCGTCCATCTCAAAGACACGGTAACCCAGCAGCGCCATACCACGGGAGGTGGTATCCGCCTGCTGGGGCAAGGACACACCGGAGGCTCGCGGGATGCTCTGGACCATCGTCCGGACACAAGCAAAGTGAAGGCGCCGGGGCAGGACCCTGCTCCTCCTAGCACTGTTAGGAGTCCGAGCATATCCCGCTCCTCGCACCGCTCGCCCCCGCTCCCCTCCACTCCGGCAGAAGCGCTCGCAAGGGCGCAAATACTCCTCGACTTCCCTCCAGCGGCGGACAAGGCCGATGACTGGAGGGCTACCATCCAGAGCCTGATCGCCTTCGCCAACAACGACCCTTCACAGCAGCCGGTGGCCTCGCGGCCGCGGCAAGCTGAGAAGACGAAGGCCGACGGCGACAAGACCGCCGGGGGTGCAACCACCGTGCACTCCCTGCCGCGGAAGCGAAAGACGCCGCCCCGCCGGAACAACGCCGACGACGGCTCCACGGCATCGTCGGATCCGCGGGCTCGTCGGGATCAACGCCAGGTCCTCGACGACCGGCGACAAGAAGGATGCGCTTGTCTGCGCCGACAAGATGTACCGGGAAGCGACTGCTGCGGCGGAGCGCGAGCTACTTGCCGCTGAAGCTCCCCGGGGAAGAAGAAAGCCAAGTCCGGCAAGTGCTCTGGGGCCCACTCCGGCAACCGCACCTCTCCGAAGTGCTGCGCTGCCGTCGAGGACGCACCATCGAGCTCCCGGCAAGAACAGCTCTGATGCCCACTCCGGCAAGCGTGCCTCTCCGGAGTGCTGCGCCACCGTCGAGGACGCGCCATCGAGCTCGACAAAGACTAAGCCCGCAAGAACAGCTCGGTGCTCGCTCGCAAGCGCACCTCTCCGGATCTGCTGCGCGCCGCCGAGGACGTGCCATCGAGCTCCACCGCAATTATGTTCCCTGAAAATCCGTGCCTTATGTCGGAGAACACATGCGCGACAGGATCGAATCGTGGCTAAGTTGCGCCCTGATCCATTTCGAGTCCGCTCAACGATGAAGGCGCGCTGCAACTAGCCCGACAAGTTCTTCTGCCGGGCAACATCGCCGATGGGCTGCCGATGTTCCGCACTCAGCAAGTGTGTTTTGCGTGGCAGGTCCCGAAGCGTGAGGGTGTGGCGCACAAGGGAGGAAATCAAGGGAGAAGTGTGGCCTTGCCGGATCGCAGAAGACAGAAAAGCTAAGTTGTTCGAGCTTTTGTGCAGAGCACTCCTTAGTTCCATGCTTTTTTTATGTTATATCCCTCGTGCGTTCGTCCTTTGTACGCAAAACCTGTGCGCGGAGGAGCCTGCCCGTGAATAGCCGCACCCTTATCTTGCTTCCGAGCACACTCAACGAGTTAAAGTGAGCTGCGACAAGTATCGCGCCATTGTTTCGTTTTCGAGTCCGCTCAGCAAGCTAAGTGCGTTGCGACTAGCCGCGACAAGGTTGCTTGCCGGAAACAACACCGCCAGCGGGCTGCTGATGTTCCGCACTCAGCAAGTGTGTTAGCACCGGCAAGTTCCCTAGAAGCGTAGGGTAAAAGCGTACAAAGGGTGTAAAGTAGAGGGTGTAACGTAGCAAGCCCTGCCGAAAGATGCCCTTCGTATGAGAGACTTGTGCGCGAGAGGAGCCAAGTCGTGGCCTAGCTGCGCCCTTGGTTTGTTTCCGAGTCCGCTCAACAAACACAAGCGCGCTGCAGCTGGCCCGGCAAGGTTGCTTGCCGGAAGCAACACCTGCCAGCGGGCTGCTGATGTTCCGCACTCAGCAAGCGTGTTCGCGCCGGCAAGCTCCCCGAGAGTGTAGAGTATAAACATACGAAGGGCAAGGCACGGCATCGTACTGCAAAGTTGCACAGAAAGGATTCATATACACATACATGTGAATAACGAAACTGTTGCAGACCTATCTCAGCTGTTTTCATGGCTGAAATTACAGCAACAAGGAGAAACCAGAAGAGCACACCAGCACCTGGATTTTGGCGGAGCCAGAGTTGCCGGGGCTGAAAGTCACGAATTCCTTCCGGCAAGCCAGCGTTGCTGGGGGCTGCGAGTGCTAAGATTCGTCTCCGGCAATCCAGCGTTGCTGGGGGCTGCGGAATTAGATAAGTTTTTCATCCCTCGTCATGCATCCTCTCATGGACCGGGGAAAGTGGGGCTGCGTCTTTGAACGAGCGTGTCTTGTAAAACCCATACGCGGAGGAGCCAGGTCGTGGCCCAGTTGCGCCCTTGGTTTGTTTCCGAGCAAGCTCAACGATTTAAGTGAGCTGCGACAAGTCTCGCGCCCTTGTTACGTTTTCGAGTACGCTCAACAAACACAAGTGCGTTGCAACTGGCCCGGCAAGGTTGCTTGCCGGAAGCAACACTGCCAAGCAGGTCTTTGATGTTCCGCACTCAGCAAGTGTGTTAGCGCCGGCAAGCTCCCCGAGAGCGTAGGATAGGAACATACAAGGCACGAAGTCAAGTAAAAGACTCGGTCCGACAAGCTTTCCCCTCTTTTCATTAAAAACATCCTAGTTTAGTACAAGTCCATAGAGGATGAAAAACATGATAGAGAGGATTACAAGTTTTAAATGCAGCTAAGGCAGAAGGCTTACAAATTAAAAGATAAGATGCCGTGATCCTCTCCTGTTTCTCTGTTGGGAGTTCAGGAGGTAGGTCAGGAGGCCCGGCAAGAGAAGCTTGCGGGGAGGGCGAAGGGGCGCCTAGGAGAGCTACGGTGCGAAGACACCAAGAGAACACCCGGGAGCCGCCAGAGCTTGGCGGAGACGGAGGCGCCGGAGGCGAGCTTGAAGACGGGTGGTGGGGCGTCAAGCCACGCCTCGAGGCTCCTCGCCCTCGACTCCGGCGTGACGGCCTTGCCGCCACCCCTCTTCCTCTTCCGCAGCCTCCTACGCCACCGCCCAAGGAGACGGCCCGGGGAGTTCGAAGGCCGGCGACCCGGATGGTGGGGTCGCCGGTGGCCTTGAGCAGCGTCCCCGACGCCTAGTCGGACCCGCCATCCCCTCGTCGTCGCTGTCGCTCCCTCCTCGTCACTCTCGCCGAGGAGGACCTTCGCACATCGGAGGAGCTGTCCACACAGCATCTCGCCCGGATCCCGAGTCTCAAGACCTTGACGGCGAGAAGGTCGCCTCCATTAACTTGAAATGGAGGGTAAACCCCGCCGTCAAGCTGTGGATCCGGCGAGCGTCTTCCACCCTCGGTCGAAGTACATCACGCCGGGGCTGGGACACGACACTCACTCGAAGTGCCGCCGATCCCACACCCCTCATGCGCAACTCCATCACCTCGGGCGGATCCGGTTCCATCGCGCTCGCTGAGCACGGGCCGGCAGCCGAGGCGGCGACGAGGCGCTCAGCGCAGCTTGATGAAGAACTCCCAGGGATCGTCTCCAGTATGGACCGCCTCGAGGACAGGAGCCACCGGAGGAGACGGGGGAGGCGCATCGCCACGACCGCCTCTCCCCCGACCGCCTCGGCCACGCCCTCGGCCTCGTCCGCGGCCACGCCACCTCCCTCTCCCCCTCATGGCCGGCTCCGCCGCCACGGGTGCGGGATAGGGAGAAGTGCACTGCCTGGAGGCGACCCTCGCTGCCACCGTTGAAGAACTGGGATTTCCTCCTTCCATGGCGGAAAGAAGAACAGAAGCTGAAGACGAAGGGAGAAGATGAAGTGTGAAGACCATTGTGCTCCCCTTCCGCCCCTTTTAAAGGGGCGAGGTGAAACTCAACCGCCTGCCCGCCAATCGGGAAGCGAGGAGGGCAGAGGAGCGGGCCGACTCGCCTTCTCCGCCTGTGGACGGCTCGGTCTCCCAGCCGCCGCCCCGACCCCGTGCATGAGGGCCACGTGGAAAAAGCGGGCCGAGCGACGGGTGAAGTGACCTCGCCCGCACCACGATCACGGGAGTGGATGCCCTAAAGACGCATGCGCCGCCCACGTCTCCACGACGCCGCAATCGCACGCTGCGGTTCTGAGAGGATCTGGCGGATGTGGAAGCAGATTCGACGCGCCGTGGGCGCGTGTGCCCGTCTGCTTATCTTGGGCCTGGCCCAACAGCGCTCGGCACCGTGTGTGGCCCAGGCAGGGGGCTCTGTCGGTGTACTAAGGTAGGGGTACCTCGGTACCCCAACTTGTGCATCGGCGGTTGCGATCTCCAGCGGCGGGGTTTACCACGAGCTCGACGGAGACCTTTCCTCCTCCATATCAAACCATTCAAAGACGAAGTATACAAGACAGAAGATCGAGACCCCGGCAAGCGGAGCTTGCCGGGAAGGCCGTTCCAGGCTCAAGGCTACATCACTCACGCAAGGCCCTGGCAAGAGGAGCTTGCCAGGAAGACTAGAAGATTACATCATAGAAGACACGCCTCGGCGCTATATGCGTCCCGGCAAAGGCCCGGTGAGCGACAAGTTACAGAGCCCGACAAGCTCCCGGGTCCGGCAAGATCAAGACCCCGGCAAGGTACTTGCGGGAGAGTTCTGCCAGTGTGCCCGGCGCTCCAGCTCATCGGCCTGGCGTGCGCCACAGGGCCTTCGAGGACGCGTGGCGGATAACTGTGCAGCCTGGGGACACGGTGGCACTTCACGGTGGTGGATCCATCGCCGTGGCAGCAGAGACGCAAGGGCGGAGCTTTTGGGGTCGACGGCGACGGGCATTAAATGCCCTTGTCCCCATCACAAAGTAGGTAGAAACCACTTTGTTCATGCAATTGTAGCTTCTTGTTCCCAAGACTGCTCCAACTACCACCTCTTTTACATTTTTACCCCTCTCTCCTCGCTGACACTGCCGGTGACCCCTTGCACTATAAAAGGAGGCCCATGTGCAACGTAGAAGAGGTTCGGCTGGTTCGACTCATTCGACACACAACTCCACCATACGCTCGCACTCTCGAGCAAGATCAAATACAAACACAAAGCAGCAGTAGGAGTTTTATCTCTCCGGAGAGCTCCGAAGCTGGGTAAAATCCGCCCGCGTGCTCGCCTCGATCTGCTCTCAGTGCTCCCTCCGCCTCGTGCCGCTCGCACAAGGGGCTCCGGCCCCATAGGTGTTCGTGGCGGCAGATCTCCAAGCATTGCGTCGGACCTGGATTCCATTCCGACTGCCTCCACCCCTCGCGCCGCTAAGGACGCCGAGGTGGGATCCCGAAGGGACCCATCAGAGGAGGCTCGAGGCGCCGCAAGGCAGCCTCCCGGACCTTCTGCGCGGACTCACGCCGAAACTGCAGTGGTTCAGAGTCCGCAGCGTGCCCTTCGCAAGAAGGGCAAGACCGTGACACCGGGGCCCCGCCCAACCGAGGCGCGGACTACTTGTTGAGGCGCCAAAGGCGCTTCCATCGAGGAAGAACACTGCACTATCATGAGTGCGGTGATTCAGAAGGTTCAGCTCGCCAAGAGCGGACCGACCGAAGCCTGCAGTAGGCTTCTAACAAGCTTTGAGGTAAGAAGTTAAAATTATGTAATGTAATACTGCATAGATAGCAGCCCCTGATGCTCGGTTCGGTGTTCGGAAAGAAAAGCCGGACTGAGGATCTAAAAAGATATACGCAGGGTTGTTAAAAAATATGTCAATATGGGTTTGCAGGCTGCGCTGCTGACCTCTGCCGCACTAACTGCAGAGGTCGGTGCATTGAAGCAGGATCTCGAGCGGTCTGAGCAAGAGCTCGGCCGTGCCAAGAAGCAGCTCGAGGACAAAGAAGGTGAGTAACACCACTTTGAAAAAATTTACCTTACAGAAAAGGATTTAGGTTGCAATAAAAATAACAAGGATATCGTGGTAGTGCTGCGGGGCCACGAACGAGGTGGCAACCACGAAGGAAGCTGTGTCCATGGCGTCGAGCATATGCTGCCGCGGAACAGCGAGAGGGAGAGAAGCAGCGGTAGCGGGTGGCGGAGGTGCGGCAAGAGCTCCAGGCTCTCATGGACAAGCATGAGAGTTTGGAGCAGGACTCAAAGACTCGAGAGTCCGAGCTCGCCTCGGCTCTCGAAAGTGCCAAGTCCGCCAAGGCCGAGGCCCGTAAGGCCCGTCAGGAAGTTTAAGATATGAAGAAAATAGCGGCGGGTAAGGCATTTTTCATGCAAAGCAAGCATGTTAATGTAAACTACCTGACACTTACCCGAATTCGGACCTCTCCAGGGGCGTTTGCAGATCTGCCTCACAGTGTATCCGATGCCGCCGCATTCTACCGTGGTGAGGAGGGGAGCTCAACGGAGAAGGTCTTCGGTCTCAAGATCTTGAGGCCGGCCATCCAGTGCCCCTAGCGACCGGTGAAGCAGCTGGTCGAGCTCCACAAGGTGGCTGAGGAGGCCATGAAGGGCCTCATAGTCCGGCTGTGGTCTGGAGGGGCCATGCCTGGGAGCTACTTCGGCCTCGTGCGGCGGCTGGTGGATGCGTGCCCCTGGGTGGAGGTCATCAAGCGCTCCGCCTGTATTGAAGGTGCTCATCGGGCCCTTGCCCGCGCAAAGGTGCACTGGGGCAAGCTGGATGCGGAAAGGCTCATCACTGACGCGCCACCAGCGGGCAAGTAGTATCGTACGCCCGAGATGTACTATAAGACTGTCCTGAAGGGTGCCCGCAAGATTGCGGATGAGTGCCCCAAAGATGTAATCATTGAGTAAACTCGCTATGTATTATCCTGTGCGCTGAAAACTTTGTTCATATGCGCTAAGCAACGCTTGTTTGATTTAAAATATTACCTTCTGTGCGGCCGTTTATAAAATCTGAGAGATGGCAAGTCGTCGGCTTCAGCCCCCAAGCCACGGTGCTGGGGTGTTCGGGATAAATTTGAGCACTCTTGTTCCCATTTTTGGGTCCATCTAGGGAGGCGCTCAACACAACAAACAAGGCAAATGCTTGAACACTCTCACTTAGCCATAGAATTCTATAATTTTAAATTTCGGCGAAGCCCCTAGTATTCGGAAGACCGAGTTCGGGGTGCTATCCACGCCTTGGCCAGACATTATCCGGTTCTTCGCTTGACGCGGCATAAGTCTTTAAGGACTCGAAAAGACCTCTCGAACAGCGACCAGTCTCTCGCCTTATCATGAAAGTCAGTTTTAGCTTTCTCCACTGAGGCGCTCGCCCAGCTCAACCGGGGCGCAATCGCAGTGGTTCTCCCAGTGCCACCTTAGCCGACAGAATGGAACGTAAGGTACCAAAACGTGGGAGCTGGGCAAACCCAACTATTGACCCAAGACATGATTCGGAGCCGATTCATATAATGCTATAAGTTCGGGGTGCCGCACTTGTGAAAGTGTTTGGACATATCACACCATAATGCGGGGAACATAAGCCCCTGGTGTATTCGGCCGTACCAAAATATACGGGTGCACAATGTCATTAGTGAACATATATGTAAAGTAATGTAATAACAGGCAAAAAGTGCTGCATTATTTATTCAAGGGATTCTGCTATGAGTGCGGAATGATACAACTAGTGCAGTAAGCAAGGGATTGGACTAATTAAACATGTCCCCCTTCAGGGGTGGGCTGCGAACTGGTGTATATAATCAAATTTAATGCTTGTAATGGAGACCACCTGAGTGTTCATCGCAGCCTTCTTTCTTCCTTGGCTGTTGCATCGTGAGTTCGGCGGGTTCACCGCTGGACAGGGCCTCTGGTTAACGGAGTCCTGTGAAAATAATAATAATAAAAAAGAGTGACACACTTGTGAGCCCCTGGTGTGGTCGAGCCGCACTCTGGGTCTCTTGTGGTGGTGCCCCTCCCCCTAGGCCCATGGTATCTCCAGAGCATAATGATGTACGCGGAGGGTTGGTCTTGCAATTATGCGAGGGCTGGGGTTGGGGCCGCATTACGCTGCGATCTTTCGGGCGTGCTGTGGTCTTGGTTGATGTTGCTCCGGGCGCGTTTGGCCGTGTCCGGCCATTTAACGGCCGGACTCGAAAATTGCCTTAAAAGGCTGCTCTGTACTTCTGCCGCGAGAGCCGCTATATGTTCCTCCGTTCGGAGGGAGCGTTCCGTATTTCCGTTGACCGTGATGACTCCTCGAGGGCCTGGCATCTTGAGCTTTAGGTATGCGTAGTGCGGCACCGCGTTGAACTTTGCGAACGCGGTTCGTCCGAGCAGAGCGTGATACCCACTGCGGATCGGGACTATGTCGAAGAATAACTCCTCGCTCCAGAAATTGTCCGGGGATCCGAAGACCACTTCCAGTGTGACTGAGCCTGTGCAATTGGCCTCAACACCTGGTATGATGCCCTTGAAGGTCGTCTTTGTCGATTTAATCCTTGATGGGTCTATGCCCATCTTGCGCACTGTATCCTGATAAAGCAGGTTCAGGCTACTGCCGCCGTCCATCAGGACTCTCGTGATGTGAAATCCATCGACGATTGGGTCTAAAACCAATGCGGCGAATCCGCCGTGGCGGATACTGGTCGGATGGTCTCTTCGATCGAAAGTGATCGGGCAAGAGGACCATGGATTGAACTTAGGGCGATGGCTCCATCGCATATCGCCCCTTAGTGCACTTCGCTCCCTCTTGGGTATATGGGTTAAGTATATCATGTTTACCATCCGCACTTGTGGGGAAACCCTTCATCCTCTTGTTCGGCGGTCGGGTCTCTTCCTCGTCATCATTTGTGCAGCCCCTTGTCATTGTTTTCGGCAATTAACTTGCCTGCCTGCTTGAATACCCAACAATCTCTCTTGGTGTGATTAGCTGGCTTTACGGGGGTGCCGTGTATCTGGCATAAGCGATCGAGTATTCGGTCCAAATTGGACGGACCCGGAGTGGTTCTTTTGAATGGCTTCTTCCGCTGACCGGGTTTAGAGCCTCGGAATCCGGCGTTAACTGCCGTATCCTCCTTGTCATCGCCGTTAACACGGCGTTTGTTTTTTGCTTCGACGCGACCTGCCATTGTGGTCCTTTGTGTCCGGACTGCCAGCAGTTTTGCTAAGGTTATTGCTGCGAGCTAGCCAGCTATCCTCTCCCGCACAGAAGCAGGTCATCAATGATGTGAGGGCTGCCATGGATTTCGGCTTTTCCTGTCCTAGGTGCCAGGCTAGCCACTCGTCACGGATGTTATGTTTGAAGGCTGCGAGGGCCTCTGCATCCGGACAGTCGACGATTTGATTTTTCTTTGTTAAGAACCGTGTCCAAAATTGCCTGGCCGATTCGTCTGGCTACTGGATTATGTGGCTTAGGTCATCGGCGTCTGGTGGTCGCACATACGTTCCCTGGAAGTTGTCGAGGAATGCGGCTTCCAGGTCCTCCCAACACCCAATTGACTCTGCGGGCAGGCTGTTAAGACAATGCCGAGCTGGTCCTTTAAGCTTGAGCGGGAGGTATTTGATGGCGTGGAGATCGTCGCCGCGGGCCATATGGATGTGAAGGAGATAATCTTCGATCCAAACCGCGGGTCTGTCATGCCGTCGTAGGATTCAATGTTTACGGGTTTAAACCCTTCAGGGATTTGATGCTCCATTACTTCGTTAGTGAAGCATAGCTGGTGTGCGGCGCCTCTGTATTGAGCAATATCACGACGTAGCTCAAGGGAGCGTTGTCTGCTGTGTTCGGCCCGACCGGGGTTGTTGTATCCGGCTCGACGGTATTAAATGCGTGGGTAGGGGCGCCCACGTGATCCATAGATAGATCTGGATTGTCTTGCTTTGTCCTCAATATATCTCGCAAGTCCGCGCGTTCCCTCTTGGCTTCGTACTTTTGGAGCGATGCCGAGTACGGTCTTGGTGGAGGGCTGGATGCTCTTCCGTCGTGACCACGGGGTGGTCGGTCGGCCGACAGCGCTGGTGATGAAGGTATGTATGCTTCCTCCTCTAGTCGGGGAGCAACTTGCGTTTTGGGTAGCTTTTGGAGGCGTTCGAGTTCATACTCTTGCCGCGAGGACCTCGGTCCATCTGTCGGCAGCAGGTCTTGATCAGCTTGAAGTCTGCTTGCTTTTCTTTAGGCTATTTGCTGTGGCCATTAGCCTGCATTTGAAACGCTCCTGTTCGACGGGATCCTCGGGCACGACGAATTCGTCGTCGTTGAGGCTTGCCTCGTCTTCGGAGGGAGGTATGTAATTATCATCCTCGACCTCTTCGTCTGCCGCTCTCATGTGAGGGCTTGCTTCTGCATCCTCCTGCGCTGAATCTTGTAGGAGGGGATTGTCTTCGGCACTATCTGGGGTATTATTATCTCCTGGGCCGGAATCTCCATTCTTCTTTGTGGCGGGATCTAGTCTTGGGCGCCACGACGGCGTCGGCGCTTGGGCTGTTTCTTTAAGGAATCTGCCTCCGCTGCTTCTTCGCCGTCCCCATCTTTTGGGGTGTCCACCATGTATATGTCGATGATCTAGGTGGTTTTCGGTGCCTGAGGCGCTGGTTCTTGTTCATCTACGGCATCGTCGTCCATACCGTCGATGTCTTCGGAGTCATAGTCTAGCATGTCGGTTAGATCGTCGACAGTGGCTACAAAGTGGGTGGTGGGTGAAAGTGCAACTAATCCCCGGGTGGTTTTGGTAATTAATAACAACATATATATCATTGAACTAATTGTTTCTTGAGAATCATTTCAGAAAGTTCAGTGATATGGGTATGGCAATGACTAAAGATGTGGACCCCTCAAAATGCTAAGGAAAACATTGGCAAAAGCTCAAGACTCCATTTTTGGTTTAGTGATCCAAGATCACATTGAGTCTATAGGAAAGCCAATACTATTAAAAGGGGATGAGGTTATGATAATGATCTGGTTGCTCAAAGTGCTTAGTGATCTATCTCCCAAACTATCAGCAATCTTTCATTCCAACATACACTCATAAGTAATCTCGGTCCCACCGATTCCATAAACTCAGTCACACCGAGATGAACCACCTCAGCCATATACCCAAACCCTAGAAATTTCGGATTTTCCGATTCCAAACTCGGTCTCACCGAAACTAGTGTTGCCAAGCTTCTGTAACCTTCTGTCATCATATCGGTGTCACCGAGATGATAAAGTCGGTCCCACCGAGATTGGCAAACCCTAGTCTTTGGAAGAATCGGACTCACCGAGATTGTATTTTCGGTCCCACGAAAATCCCAACGCTCACAAGATTTGAACTTTCGGTCTCACCGAGTTGTCAACTTCATCCGACCGAGATTGGTCAAATGTGTGTAACGGTTGGATTTTGTGTGGAGGCTATAAATACCCTCCACCCCCTCTTCATTCGTGGAGAGAGCCATCGAAAGAACTACCACTCCTACCTTACATTTCGAGAAGAAAACTACCTACCCTTGTGTTGAGATCAAGTTGCTCCACTCCCACCATATGAAACTTGATCTCTAGCCTTCCCAAGTTGCTTTCCACTCAATCCTTTCTTCCACCACAGCCAAATCAGTGAGGAGAGTTGAGTGTTGGGGAGATTATCATTTGAAGCACAAGAGCAAGGAGTTCATCATCAACAACACCATCTATTACCTTTTGGAGGGTGGTGCCTCCTAGATTGGTTAGGTGTCGCTTGGGAGCCTCCGTCAAGATGTGGAGTTGAACCAAGAAGTTTGTAAGGGCAAGGAGATCGCCTACTTCGTGAAGATCTACCCCGAGTAAGGCTAGTCCTCCGTGGGCGTATGCCATGATGGCATAGACAAGGTTGCTTCTTCGTGGACCCTTCGTGGGTGGAGCCCTCCGTGGACTCTCGCAGCCGTTACCCTCCGTGGGTTGAAGTCTCCATCAACGTGGATTGACGATAGCACCACCTATCGGAACCACGAGAAAAATCTCCATGTCTCCAAATTGCGTTTGCTCTTCTCCACCTCTTTTTACTACATGTGCAATTTACTTTCCGCTGCCAGTACTCTAGAATTGCACGTGTAGGGTGATACTTGACTTGATCATCATTGTGAACTTGCTAAAAACTTGTCCTAATCAAAAGGCTAAACTTTTATATTGTCAAGTAGTCTAATCACCCCCCCTCTAGACATACTTTCGATCCTACAAGTGGTATCGAGCTTTGGTCTCCATTGTATTGGTTTCCATTGCATTGACTCCATAAGCTTGGTTTCACAACCTAGGAGAGTATGGCGCCTAGTGAGGGTAATTTTAAGAGAGGTCCTTACTTTGATGGTTCAAATTTTGCTAGTTGGAAGCATAAAATGAAAATGCATATTCTTGGACATAACCCCGCCGCATGGGGCATTATTTGTGTTGGCTTGCAAGGTGAGTTCTTCGAGGAAGGAAAAGTTCGGATCGTGAAGCTACTGCGGATGAATTGCGGATGTTGCAAAACAATGCTCAAGCTTGTGACATTCTCTTCAATGCTTTGTGTCCCGAGGAGTTCAACAAAATCAGCCGCCTTGAGAATGCAAAAGAGATTTGGGATACTTTGGTGAAATGCATGAAGGTACCGAGTCCGTGAAGGAATCAAAGCTAGATGTTCTTCAAGGTCAACTTGACAAGTTCAAGATGAAGGAAGGTGAAGGAGTCGCTGAAATGTACTCTAGGCTTGCTCTCATCACAAATGAGATTGCCGGCTTAGGAAGCGAAGAAATGACCGACCGATTCATCATCAAGAAGATTCTCAGAGCTTTGGATGGAAAGTATGACACCGTGTGCACTTTGATCCAAATGATGCCAAACTACAAGAATCTCAAGCCTACCGAAGTCATTGGAAGAATTGTTGCTCATGAGATGACACTTAAAGATAAGGAAGAGCTTCACAACAAGTCAAGTGGTGCTTACAAAGCTACATGTGAAGCTCCCACAACCTCAAGTGACAAGCTAGTTTCCAATGAAGAGATAAGCCTAATGGTGAAGAACTTCAACAAATTCTACAAGAGTAGAAGCAAGGAAAGAAGCTCAAAGTCTAGATCATATGATGAAAAGAGATCTTCTAGTCGTGATCGAAACTGCTACAATTGTGGAAGACCCGGACACTACTCAAATGAGTGTTCGGCTCCCCACAAGAGAAGAGAAGAATCTCCAAGAAGAAGAAGCTCAAGAGAAGAGTCACCTCGGAAAGAGAGAAGGAGTAGAGATGATCGTTATGAACGAAGATCCTCTCGGAGAAGCAAGGATTCGGAAAGGAAAGACAAGTCATCAAGGAGCTACACAAGAAGAAAACATCAAGCTCATGTAGGTGAATGGGTCTCCGGCTCCGACTCCGACAATCACTCCGAAAGAAGCTATCACTCCAACTCCGAATACAAATCAAGATGAAGGTGTTGCGGTCTTGCTCTCGTATCCTCCAACTCCAACTCCTATGACTTATTTGATTCACCAAATGAGGGAATTGGAAGATGCTTCATGGCTAAAGGCCCCAAGGTATCACACCCTGAATTCATTGACTTTGATAGTGATGAGGATGACTTGCTTGGTGAAGATGAGCTTTTACATGATAAATCTAGTGAGCCTAGTAATGATGAACATGCTAGTAGTCTTTATAGTCGAGAAGAGTCGAATGACAATGCTATGAAGGAGATTGAGCGTTAACTAAAGAACTAAACACTCTTAAGTTAGCTCATGAAACAACTCAAGAAGATCATAGAGAGCTCCTAAGATCTCATGAGAAGCTACGCTCGAGAAGCTCAATCTAGAGCAAGAACATGAGTTTCTAAAAGCTATCAATGACGATCTTCAAAGAAGAGTTCTTCATATCTTGCCAAACGACTTCTCTTGTCTAATTTCTTGCCACCTATTAAAACTAAGCATGACAAGCATAAGAAAAATTCTTCATCTAGTAGTAACAATAACCATGCTAAATCCAATGTTGTTACTTCTAGTAGTTCTCTTGATTCCACTAACAATGTTTCAAGCCAAGTTACACTTGAGCAAGAAAATAGTTTATTGAAAGGGATTATAGAGAAAGGTGTCTACAAGAGCCTTGCCGGAAGCAAGAACTTTGAGGAAATTGTTCGCAAGCAAGGAAGGCACGGAAGAATCAAGGAATTGGTTTTGAGCGAAAGTTCAACGCCGAGGGTGTTGAATGGGAAGAAGGTCAATATCCCACTCCAAAGTTTGTTTCTCAAAAGGAGAAGTATGATCCTACTTCTTCCAATGTGGAACAAGCTCAAGATGACCTTCCACCACAAGACCACAAGCTAAAAGGCAAGGACAAGCTTCAAGAGGAGATTGATGCATTTATTGAAGCACCTAAGGCCATGGTCAAGTGGGTTCCCAAGGAAACATCAAGTTCTACTTCGTCAAGCTCAACTACTACCCCAAGGATTCCCATCAAGATGATGTGGATCCCGAAGAAGAAGAACTAGAGAGTTCTTGAGGGTGACTCCGCCAACATACTTCACTCACATTCATTTTGGCAAGAACTTGTGCAATCAACTTCCACATCTTGCACTAGTTCATGGAGTCACAAACCCTCTTGTTGGTAAGTCAAGGGACAAGGTAATCATTGCTTTCATGGACATCATCTTTGTGTACTTCAATCTATGTCCATGGATATCCTTGTTTGTTCCTTGTGGGACTAACCCATGTAGGTATTGAAAGTGCCCAATCCAAAGGATTGCTCCCAACTCTTGATGATCTTCATCAACATTGAGCATCCACATCTTCAACATCTACATGAAGTCTTCTACGACAACCCAAGGTTAGTTTGACCCTTTAAAGGGTTCTCACATCAAGGGGAGCTTTGCTCTAAAGATTTGAGCTAAAGCATCTTCAAATGATGTGAACACATTAATGCTTTATGTAAAAGTGGTAACCCCACTTGTGCTTAAACGATGAGTATGACCTATGATCAAATGTTCTCATTTGACTCCTAAGTCAATATACTCATATATAGATGACCTAGTCATCGACAAATTGTGTGATAGTAGCTAGTGTTTTGTTTGTGCATGTTTGACACATATTTCATTTGCTATCTTATTGTGTGAGCATGTTGGATGCATGATTTTATCCATTCGAGGACATCCATTTGTTGCTTTGGTCTTTGGATTTCTTTTTGACCAAATGGATGGACAAGAATGCCTAAGTTCCTCCCCTAGCTATCTATGCTTTCTTGTCTCAAACTCTATTCATGCTTATATCACAAACTTTGACAAGTCTTTTTGGACCCACCGAGTGAGGAGCACTCGGAGCCACCGATCCGTCAAAACTTAACTTCCAAAACCTTCTAAGTATTTTCGGTCGACCAACCCACTCAAACTCGGACAGACCGAAAGCACTTGGATTGATCTAGGTTTTCACCTCGGTGAAACCGAAGTTAAACAAATTCGGCGTGATCAAGTGTGTAATCGCTGCGATTATCCATCTCGGTGCCACCGAAGTTTTACAACTCGGTCCCACCGACAACTAAAGGGTATATATACCGAGGGCAGCGCGTTGATTCTTTCTTCAAACGCTCGCCCCCAAACCCTTTTTTGCCGTCGCCGTGGTCTCCGGATCGTCTCCGTGCGTCAGGCGGCGCCGCAGGTCTCCGTCGCCGTCAACGGACATCTCTCCCGCCGTTGCAGCCAGAGAGAAACTCCACCAAGTTAGGGTGAGTTTCGATCCTCTCGTCTTCAACCTCCGATTCTATGCACGATTGGTTTGCCTAGCTTCTTGCCACGTTTGAGATCTTCCTATCCAGCAGATTAGTTCTTAGAACGAAATTGAGTAAAAGTTTTAGGGTTAGGTTTCGCGAACACATCTCGGTGTGACCGATTCTACATTCTCGGATGACCGATTTGGCCTCTGGCCATTGATCGCACTTTTCGTCCAACCGAAGTTGTGCAAATCGGTGTGACCGAAATGAGGATTTAGTGAAACCCTAGTGTTCTCGGCTAGACTGAAACCCATTTCGGTCCAACCGAAAGTGGTGTGAATGGTTCTGTTTAGACACTTCGGATTCACGAATTTTAGACTCGGTCGACCGAAATGCATTCGTGAAAACCTAAAACTGAAATTTGAACTCATTTTTTGCAAAATCTTCTGCAGTTTGTGATAACTCTTCTATTCTCGCCTATACCTAATCTATTCACGGGTTGTCACCATGTCGATGCCGTGACAACCGAACAGTCTGAATCACCAATTGCTGAGATTCCAGAGGCAGCACTAGTCCCAAGCCAGCAGCTTTTCTGATGATGGTGAGAGGAGCACACCAAGTGGTTTGCCTCCTGCTGCCACCAGGGCCAGGAAGAAGAATAATTCTGATGAAGAAGATTCTGATTTTATTGCTGAGGAAGAGATCACATCTAAGCCTAAGAGGAAAGTGGTTGCCAAAGAGCATCAAGGGCAACAAACCAAGAAAGGCACCAGTAAAGTGAAGATGTCCACTGTTGCCAAGAAGCTGAGTATGGAAGAAGAAACATCCAGCAAGGTAAAGAAAACTTCCAAGAGGAAGAGGATTGTGCATGATGAAGCAACAGATTCTGATGATTCTGATGAGGAAGCACCCCAGCCTCCTCCTCAGAAGCCTAAGTTGATGGGTGATGCCATCAGGGCTGGAGCACCTTCAAAGTCTAAGCCTTCTGCTCCAGCAAAGGCAGCTCAAGCCAAGCCTGCTGCCAAGCCCATTGTTGCTGACACTCGCTATGTTGACTGGGAATACATTGACAGTGAAGAGCACAGAGACTACTTTCCACATGTGCATGAGAGCTTCACTGCATGTGGTGTTGCTGATTTCGTTGGTCGGTCGATGACTTGGAATGATGAGATGATCATGCAATTCTATGCCATGTACTCATTTCTATCCGGATGGCAGGATTGTATGGATGATGAAGGATGTGGATTCTCTTCAACTGTTGAAGAATGGGCAGCACTGCTGAATGCTCCAAAGGCAGAGAGAAGATGATGTTGATGTCTATGGAATTCCCAAGAAAACCATGAGTCTATGAAAAATATGTACAATGAGGTACCAGCTAAGGATGTTGAGATCTGGAAGCTCGGCTCGGTGTATCATCTCCAGCAGGTCTTCCTACCACTAACACAATTACGAGGCATACCTTGATGCCCAAGTCCGAGATCATCGCATGATAAGAGGCTATTCTATCAACATGCTGCATATACTAGATCAAGGCACCTTTCAAGGTGATGGACACGATAGTTGAGACTATCAAGAGGACCGCAGCAGACTGTAAGAGGTCATGTGGATTTGCCCCGCACATTCAGATGCTTATCAATGCCAAGTTTGGCACGGCACCTACTTGTTGGATAGACCACACTTGCCATCGCAGCTGAACATGAGGACAATGAAGTTGTGATGACTGAGGATGATCCCACGCCCTGTTGAAGGTCAAGCAAAGTCTGAAGCTGCCAAACAAGCCAAAAGCGAGAAGGAAGGAAGCAGCAGCAGCAGCTAAACCCAAGAGTGTTGGAGAGCAGCTCCTTGAAGCTACCCAGAGGATTGAACAACGCTGGCCAGCATTGTGCAGTCTCGGGAGAGTCTTGAGAGGATAGTTGAAGACAAGTTCCATGCTCGATGTCAAGTCGATCAAGTGCAAGTCACCGCCAACAAGCTTGAGGCAGATATCGAGGAAGCTAAGAGGGAGAAGGCAGAGCTCATGCAGGAGATGCAGGATGATCTTGTCCAGGATGACTATGAGCAGCCTGCTCCGGTTCCCACAAGACCCAGATCACCTGCTATTCCAAAGGATGCACACCAGACTACAAGATCAAGACCTCCCACAGCTCCATCGGCCCAGCCCAGCCCGGTGTCCACTCCTCCAGCTCCACAGACATCAGCTGAAGCCTTTGCAGATGCAGCTATCTCAACTCCATCAACCCAGACAGGAGCCGCCAGCAGAGTCCCTAGTGACGTTTAGCTCTATACCTTTCGAACTTTTTGGTAACTTGTTGCCAAAGGGGGAGAAATTGTATAGATCATAGGACTTCGAGAGAGAGAGTGCTCGCTTTTGCTCTTTCGTTTCATTTGCGGTCTTTTTGAGATACTTTTGAGTTTTTCGAGACATTCCGTGTGTTTGATACTACGCTTGTTTACTTTGATGAGTGCTTGATCATACTATGCCTTAATGTGTGCTTAATGCTTATCATATGCTATTCATATCTTGTATGATCATTTACTCATGTCTTGGTGATTGGGTGCATGCTATTCATTCTTATCATTTTGTGCGCTCCACCAAGATGTATGTGACATGGAAGAGTGACCCATGATCCTAATCGATTGTGCATTTGCATTCAAACGCAAATCTTAAATAATGCACAAATTTAGGGGGAGCTCTTGCTTATCACATACTTCTCAAAGCGACGATATTATTCATTGATTATATCATTTGTCGAAGCTTTGATCTATATGTTGTCATCAATTACCAAAAGGGGAGATTGAAAGTGCAACTAATCCCGGGTGGTTTTGGTAATTAATAACAACATATATATCATTGAACTAATAGTTTCTTGAGAATCATTTCAGAAAGTTCAATTGATATGGGTATGGCAATGACTAAAGATGTGGACCCTCAAAATGCTAAGGAAAACATTGGCAAAAGCTCAAGACTCCATTTTTGGTTTAGTGATCCAAGATCACATTGAGTCTATAGGAAAGCCAATACTATTAAAAGGGATGAGGTTATGATAATGATCTGGTTGCTCAAAGTGCTTAGTGATCTATCTCCCAAACTATCAGCAATCTTTCATTCCAACATACACTCATAAGTAATCTCGGTCCCACCGATTCCATAAACTCACCACACCGAGATGAACCACCTCAGCCATATACCCAAACCCTAGAAATTTCGGATTTTCCGATTCCAAACTCGGTCTCACGAAACTAGTGTTGCCAAGCTTCAGAATCTTCGTCATCAAATCGGTGTCACCGAGATGATAAAGTCGGTCCCACCGAGATTGGCAAACCCTAGTCTTTGGAAGAATCGGACTCACCGAGATTGTATTTTGGTCCCATCGAAAATCCCAACGCTCACAAGATTTGAACTTTCGGTCTCACCG